>CM038678.1:475998067-476598067 GCA_021605205.1 Aegilops longissima
GAAGAAATTGATCCGCGTGGATCCGGCGCTTTTACCTTTGAAGACTGTGCTTCTTCCAGACGGTTAGGCGTCACGGTCTAGAAACATCAAGAGGAATTGTGGATCGCCGAGTGACCAAGTATGTGAAGGTTTGGAAGTCGCTGAAGACTTACCACGAGTGATTGGGACGAGTCTGCGTGACCTTAGTTCAAGGAGAATACGGTGAGGACTTGGTGTCTGAGTTGCGTGCTCGATGGTGGGTGTCCGGACTGCGTGTCCTCGAGTTTAAATACTCGGCCGCTCCAACAGGGACGTACAAGCCGAGACAGCAGTTGGAACTGGTCTACCAAATCATTGTCTTCACCAACCTACTGGTTCTATTTCCTCAACCTTTTCATTTCCTCATTCTTGTGTTGAGTGCTTGTCATATCTATGTTTGAAGACTTTGGTGAAGACTTTCTCAATTTCCTCAGTTCAATTTCTTGATCTGTTTGTCTTCATCTTGTGTTATCCTGTGATTACGCTTTACGTACTCTGTGATTGTCTTCATTTCATCATGATGACTATGCATGTAATCTGCTATGCTTACTTCGAGTACTTATTCCGCTGCATGTATTTCTTAGCTAAGGAATTTCCTCACCGCAAATTCCTTAGTGAAGAATTTATAAAATCTCTAAAATCGCCTATTCACCCCCTCTAGTCGATATAGCACTTTCAATTGGTATCGAGCAAGGTACTCCCTTGTTCTATGTGATTTTAGTTTAACCACCGGAGTTTTAGTTATGTCGACCATGGTATGATCAAGGTCTCGGCGGGGTGTCCTACCTTGATGGGACGAACTACCCCTCTTGGAAGAACAAAATGCGAATGTATCTTGAAGCAATTGACAACGATCTACGGTATGTTGTGACAAAAGGTGTTTCCTCGGTCACACCCTCTACGAATGATCTTGATGTGAAGAGATTCAAGCAACTCGATTCTCAAGCGAAGAATATCATATGTGGCCATCGAGCAAAGGCCAATATGGAAGAGTGAGTGCTTTGGAATCGCCAAACTCATTTGGGACAAGGCTGTCCAAAGTAAATGAAGGTGTTTCAACTCAGCGTGACTCTCGAGTTGATGTTCTTGGAATCTCTTCAACCGCTTCAAAAGACTCGACAACGAAAATGTTCAACAAACCTTGATCGCCTCACCGACATCTCAAATGAGCTTCAAGCCTTTGGGTGCCTTGACATCACCGACCATGAGGTGGTGAAGAAATTACTAAGATAAACTTGATTCCTCATTTGACACTCGCACGCGATGATACAAGAACGAGTGACTACAAGTCTCTTGATCCTGTGATATCCTCGAAGGCTAAATACTCACGAGTTTCAGACTTCTGAAGAGAGATCTCTATGGTTACGGCTATGGAAAAACACGTGCCACGAAGGCCAAGGCTGAATCTGAATCGAGAGTGAAGAATCGGTAGTAGCCTTGGAGATCTGAAGAATTTGGCGAGAGCTAGCACTGCTCGTGAAGAAATTCAGAAATTCACAAGGCGTGGTCGTTTTGGAAAATCCTCAAGAAGGTGATTCCTCATCTAGTGACTATAAGCGAAGACTTTGCCACAAATGCAAGAAACCTGGTCACTATATCCAAGATTGTCCTCGATGGGAAAAGGAATTAAGAAAGAAGAAACACAAGGATTACGATTACGATGACATGAAGAAGAAGAAGAAATCATCAAAATCTTCATCATCAAAATCCTCAAAGCCTTCTTCTCACAAGAAGAGCAGCTCCAAAAGGCTCGGGCATTCATTGGCAAGGAAATGGACTCTGAAGCTGAATCGAGGAAAATGAGGAAGAGGAGAGTGCGAAGAATCCGAATCTGGTGTGGCTAGTCGGCTCTTGCTATCGCCTATGTTAGCAAGTCCATCTTCAACTTTGAAGAAACTGACTCCACCGACAAACACGATGAGAAAAATGATGACTACGCTCCCACCTATTGCTTCATGGCAAAAGGTGCTAAGGTACTCAATTTCACCTCCTCTGAATCTAGTGAAAATGAATCGATGAGGATCTCAAGCCCAGCTACTCTAAACTTGCTAAGATTGCTATAAAACAACAAAGGGCTTTTGAAAAGGTTCAAAACATGCTAGATAAGAGTGATGATATGTTAGGTGAAGAAATGGATCGCACTCAAGCCCTAGCGAAAATCTTGAAAGTTCGGTCTAGGCTTGACAGCCTTCAAGGTCATCATAACACTCTCTTATCTGATCATGAGAAACTTTCTTATGAATTTCTTCAAAGAAAGCAAGATCTTGAGAAGCTAAGAGCGAGTTATGAAGATCTTCAGAAGGAGCGCGATTCATTACTTGCTCAACAAATCAGCGCTTCTCAAGAAGAATTTGTTCCTCCATGCTTAAAATGCATTGAACGTGAATCTGCTAATTCTTCACCTGAATGTTCAAATGCTTCAACTGTTACAAATTCTTCACCTGCCTCTACTATCACTAATTCCTCATCTGAGGACATTGCTAGTATTACTGACGATGCAGGACTGAAGGAATTGTACATGACAGGCATGTACAAAAGCCTCAAAGGGCATCAGACTCTTTGTGATGTGCTTAAAAAGCAGATCCTCAACAGAAACCCTAGGAAAGAGGGTATTGCCTTTGAGAGGAAACTCAATGCTGATGGAACGTACTGGAAGCCTGAGCAGTATCCCAAAACCTCATGGGTTCTTTGCAAAGGGACCTCCGATTGATCCATCTACCTTATCTGGTTTTACATGTGAATTTCCTCATTCGATGATGAGTCATTTGACTCAAACTATAAACTGTTCAAAAATTAGAATGGTGAAGTATTTGCTAGATATGTTGGCACTAAGCTGCAGAGCGGTCCCCTATGAAGAAAATCTGGGTTCCCAAGCGGTACCTTGAAAGTCTTGGTGAATGTCCTCATGACACCACCGGTGAAGAAAAGGAACCCCGGATCAAATTCTTCATATGGACCAAATTCTTCATATGGATCCAAGTCCTCATACGGACCAAATTCCTCACGTGGATCAAATTCCTCAAAAGGATCAAAGTCCTCATATGATTATCATCGTGCTAATAACTCATTTGTGAGGTAGAGCTAAGGGCTATGAATATGTGCATTATTCTTCAAACCAATATGTTCATAAGTCCTCGAAGAATTTCTACCTTATTCATATGCTTACCTAACCCCTCTTATGTGAAGCGAAATGGTTTGGCCTCTATGCCACCATTCTCACATGGTGCTTTCATGAGAATGATGAACTCTTTGCCACCTTGAGATGTGGGTGGTGAAGAAAAGAACTAATCTCTTCTGCAGGGTCAGGTCTCGGGCGTGTCTTAAGCGTCGGAAGAATTTCTTTGGGGCCCGACAAAATTGCTGAAAGGGACTTGAGCTAATCATGATGAAATGAACTTTCATTTCACACGTCCTCATCTTGCTTATCTGAATCTTGGTGATGAAATTCATCGATGAACTTGATATCATATTCTTCAGCGATGAAGTATATGAGATCGTAAGTTATACTAATTCATCTGCGGGATGATCAACCCAAAACCACCGAGTGGGTTCTCGATAGTGGATGTACAAATCACATATTGGTGACAAGAATCTATTGATGGATGCTCCTTATCACCGTCTCATCTGAAGCATATCATCTTTCTTGACAAAGGCAAAAGTCGGTATTGGGACTTGGTAAGGTTGCTATCTCTAAGGACATGCACATGGACAAAGTCATGCTTGTTGAGTCTTTAGGATATAACCTCATGTCGATCTCAATGCTTTGTGATCTCGATATGGTAGTTATCTTTGGCAAATATCGTTGTGTTGTGATTATGGAAGTGACAATTCCAAAGTCTTGAAGGCTTTAGGAGAGGAGACTTGTATATTGTTGATTTTTCCACAGGACCACAACCAGCCGTGTGTCTACTTGCAAAAGCTTGGAAGGCTGGCTATGGCATCGACGACTTGGTCACATGAGGCATGAGGAATTTACTGCGCTTGCGAAGAAGAAGCATGTCATTGGCATTGAGAATGTCAAATTCCTCAAGAATCACTTATCACGAACTGTGAAGCTGGAAAAATGACCAAGGCCAAGCATCCAGTGAAGACTATCATGACCACTACTCGTCCCTTGAATTGCTTCACATGGACCTCTTTGGTCCCAATCATTACTCATTTGTTGTTAATGAAGCATCACTATATGGCTTTGTTATTGTTGATGATTACTCTCGTTACACATGGGTACACATTGTTACTTACAAAAATCAAGTGCAGGAAATCTTCAAGCGATTTTCCTCGAGGGCTTCAACCAACTTTGGTGTGAAGATCAAGCACATCGGGAGTGACAATGGGCTGAGTTCAAGAATTCGGACTTGAGGATTATCTTGATGAACTTGGTATTACTCATGAGTTATCTGCTCCCTATGCTCCTCGGCAAAATGGCGTCGTGGGCGCAAGAACAGAACTCTTGTTGAGATGGCTCGCACTATGCTTGATGAATACAAAACACCCGAGTCGTTTACGGATTGAAGCAATTGACACTGCGTGCCACATCATCAACAGTATATCTTCACAAATTCTTCAAGAAGACTGCCTATGAACTCCTCAGCGACAAGAAACCCAATGTAAGTTACTTCAAAGTCTTGATTGCTAAATGCTGGATTAGAGATCCTCACCACACCTCTAAATTTGCACGAAAGCACATGAGGGTTTTATGCTTGGTTCTGGAAAGGACTCGCACACCTCTGAGTCTTCAACATCACTCTTCACAAGATTGTTGACCACTGTAGATGTGCGGTTCGATGAAACTAATGGCTGCAAAGAGAGCACCTACCTTCGTGTTAGGCGAACCAGCACCGAGGATTCTATCGGGTTCAAGGCAAGCGAGGATATCATTCCTCTTGAAGAAACTGCTGAAGAATTCATTCTCAGACGCGAAGAACGTCGAGTGGTGCACTGAAGATAATCTTGAAGAAAATGGTCTTGAGGAAAATGATCAAATTCCTCGAAGACAACCAGCTCATCCTCGCGTTGCAAAAGAAGTGCAAGTTGACAAGATCATCGATGACATTGAAGCGCCAGTCCTCTCACTCGCTCAAAAGCTTCACATTTATCTAACTTTTGTGGGCACTATGCTTTTGTCTCTATCACAGAGCCCACTAAGGTAGATGAAGCATTTCGGGCGGAGTGGATTCAGGCCATGCAAGAAGAATTACATCATTCGAGCTCAACAACGTCGGGAACTGGTCAAGCGTCCAGATCCTCGCAAGCATAATATCATTGGCACAAAGTGGATCTACCTTAACAAGCAAGATGAAAATGGTCTTGTGGTGAGGAATAAAGGCACGACTAGTAGCTCAAGGCTACACGCAGTTGAAGGAATTGATTTCGATGAAACTTTTGCACTGTCGCTAGACTTGAGTCTATTAGCATATTACTCGCCTATGCTAACCATCACAATATCACTTTATATCAAATGGATGTGAAAAGTGCATTCCTCAATGGTAAGCTTGAGGAAGAAGTATATGTTGCTCAACCCCGGTTTTGAAGATCCAAAGAATCTCGACAAAGTCTTGAGACTAAATAAGGCCCTCTATGGCCTCAAGCAAGCCCCTCGGGTGTGGTATGATACATTGAAGGAATTCTTCGTGAAGAATGGCTTCACACCAGTTCACTCGATCCTACTCTTTTTACTAAATCTTATGATGGTGAACTGTTTGTGTGCCAAATATATGTTGATGATATTATCTTTGGCTGTCTTGACCAACGTTATAGTGATGAATTTGCCTATATGATGAGTGAAGAATATCAAATGTCTATGATGGGAGAGTTGAAATTCTTCTTAGGTCTTCAAATTAAATCAACAACACAATGGCATATTCATATCTCACGAGAAATACCTCAAAGATGTCTGAAGAAATTCGGCATGCAAGATTGCAAAGGTGTCAAAATTCCTATGCCCACAAATGGCCATCTATGCAATTGATGAAAATGGTATTGACTTGATCACAAGGTATACCGCTCCATGATTGGTTCTTTATTGTACTTATGTGCATCTAGGCGGATATAATGCTTAGTGTTTGCATGTGTGCCCGATTTCAAGCTACAGAAGGAATCACACCATAAGGCTGTGAAGCATATTCTTGATATCTAGCTCACACACCAACACTAGGATTATGGTACCCCAAGGGCTCTACTTTTGATCTCATTGGATATTACGACTCGACTATCTTTGGTGATCGTGTGGATCGCAAGTCAACATCTGGTACTTGTCATTTCCTCGGACGATCTTTGGTGCATTGGTCCTCGAAGAAGCAGAACTGCGTATCATTGTCCCTGCGGAAGCTGAATACATTGCTGCTGGCTCGTGTTGTGCTCAATTACTATGGATGAAGCAAACCCTCAAGGACTATGGCATCATCGTGAAGAATGTGCCTCTCTCTTGTGACAATGAGAGTGC
Source organism: Aegilops longissima (assembly GCA_021605205.1). Classification (NCBI taxonomy): domain Eukaryota; kingdom Viridiplantae; phylum Streptophyta; class Magnoliopsida; order Poales; family Poaceae; genus Aegilops; species Aegilops longissima. The sequence continues at coordinate 476,004,528 of CM038678.1, forward strand.
CATCAAGATTGCTCACAACCCTGTTCAGCACTTTCGAAGACAAAGCACATTCAAATTCGTCATCATTTTCTTGGGATCATGTGTTGAAGGCGACATCTCCATCGAGCACGTGAAGGCGAAGAACAGCTAGCTGATATCTTCACTAAGCCCTTGGATGAGAAGAAATTTAGCAAGTTGCGGTGTGAGCTAAATATCTTAGAATCTTGAATGTTCTTTGAAAGGACACACATCCTAACACTTATGCAAAATTGATGACTTAGATGTGCAACACATGAAGAAAGCGTTTTCTTCAATCAATGAAGAATAACACTCTAAGTGTGAAGAAATTAATGAAGAATTTGATTCTCGAACCCTCGACAATTATGCAGCGGTGTCTGAAATCATCATTCTTATCTGATGGGTCACGCCACCACCAAAGTTGAAAATCTTCAATTTGAGTTTTTCCTCGTTTTGAAATTCTTGAGTTTTTCAAATTCTTGAGTTTTCAAATTCTTCAACTTTGCAAAATCTTGATGTTTCCGTCGTCTTTCTTCATTGGATATATATATATATGGATTTATGTCCTCTACAGACATTCACTTATGGCTAATTCTTCAAGTCGCTTTTTACGCTAAGTGAATGTGATCGGACCCTTCCCTCTATGCTATACTCAACCCAATCCATTCACAAATTCTTCATATGCGTTCTACTTTGAAACTCGTTCAAATTCTTCCTTTGTGTCCTTAACAGTGAAGAAATTGCAACGGAACTTTTAAAACAAATCTTATTCAAACCGTCGCTTTTACCGCTCAAACCGTTCCGCATCCCACGATGCATTATTATATTCACCCACGATGCTTTACGATCTCCACTACACATCGTGGGTGACACATGTCGTGAGAAGGGAAGCGGTCGAGGCACGTTAAGTCCTAAATCTTGGACGATCCGTTTTCACCGTGGCTATAAATACCCTCTCCCTTCCTCACTCTTTTCACTTCGCTCAACTCTCTCTCCCGCCGAGCTCCTCAAAACCCTAAGCGCCGCCGCTTCTCCATAAATCGCCCGGTGAGGAAAAGCTTCTTGCCTTGACCTCTTCGCCGGCGTACTCGCGCCGACAGTGGAATATCTTCACTCCGCCGTCGCCGTAGCTGATTTCCTCTGCCAAGTTAGGCGGAGAAGATCTGAGCAGACGAACTTCCCAACTGTTCATCTCGGTTAAATCGTGTTCTTCACTTGGTAAATTAAAAGTTACTTTTACTACTCGATTTGATTCTCAAATTTTCTTCAAATTCTTCAAAGGTGTTTATTCTCCAAATCTTCATACATATGAACACCTCAAATCTCTTGACTCATTTCTCTAAGCAATGATTTTCTTCAAGATTCCTCAATTGTGTGGATCTTGATCTATACAACTCTGGAACCTAAGACAAAAACGCTTATTGAAATTCTTCAAGGCTCATCTGGTCAAAATCCTCAAACTTGTTCTTTTTGAAAAACCCTCGAGAAGCATATGACCTCTTCAAATCCCTCGCACCTATACTCATTCACGGAACAAATGTCTGCTGCTGAATCCCTAGGTTCTCATCAACTTAACTCATTTGCAGTGTTCCTCGAAGAAAAACTGCACACTTCTTGAGAGAACTCAATTGTTCAATTTCTTCAACTAAAGAAAATGGCAGATGGTAAGAAGCGCAGAAGGGAGGAAAGAAACACGAGGTCATGACAGCATTGAAATCCACGAGGAAATATATGCTGACTCATACACGGATGAGGAAAGCAAAAATCAACGCAAGGTGCGTATCTGAGAAGATTGAGCGGAGATGGGCACGGGAATGGAAGGAATACCGATATGTAACACCTAAGTACATGAAGAAATTCGCTTTGAATCCTCCATGTCCAAGAGCTCCTTTGGCACCAGGCCAAATAGCTGATCCCACTAGCGTCAAGCGGTGAGGACTTTCCGATGAGTGGGCTAAGCGCCAAGCAAAGTTGGCTAAGCAAGCAAAGGAAGGTGAAGAAATTCAATGAGGATTCTGCGTTCTGCTGCATCGAGGTCTCGGTCAAACCGAGGAAATCAATGCAAAGAAGTCGCTAATAAGCCAAGTGCTTCATCATCTGCGCCCTCACGGCCAAGTTCATCGGCCAGCTCCCTCGGGCAAATTCCTCAAGACAAATTCCTCACACGCCGCTGTCCCATCAAAGTCCTCAACTGCTCCGTCCAAACCTTGAGTTCTGTGCACCTAGCTACATGTCAAAGGACTGCTGGTTTCTCAATTGCCTCGAGCATCTCTGCAAGTTCCTCGGCTGCCCCAATTCTTCATCGGCCCGACTCTGCTGAAGACAAAAGCAACAGTGGGCGTGGTCCTCGGCCTAGCCAAGGAAGAAACAGCTTGTCGTCCACGTGCCATCGATGATGAGGCATCGATGAAGAACTTGAAGAAATCATCGAGACCGCCAAGTCGGGGCCGCTAGAGCCAAAGGTACATCTGTGCCTAATCGTTTTTGGACCCAAAGAAAGTCCTCGACTTCATCGACCTCGGCACAATGATCCCAATACCCTCTGCTGATCTTCCTTTGACACTGGTCAAAGTCATGCGTTGACTCACTTCATCGCTGAAGAAAATGGAAGTTTGAGAAGGCGAGGGAAATCAAAAGGCTCAATACAGAAGGAGAGGTTCTTGAAGAAAATGTTGTCAAGATGACACACGAGGAACTCCTCCAAATCAAACTGAAATTCAAAACCTCAGCAAGAACTTGACACATACTATGCTGATTGGCAAGTAGTCAAGACCAGAATCGTCGATCGACGAAGAGCTTCACAAGTGTTGCTTTTTGTGCAGCGTGAAAATCCTCAGTGAAGCATCAGTTCAGCCTATTGAAGAAAATGCTGATTCCAGGGCTAATGAAGAAATTCCAGCCGCTGAAGAAACTGCCAGGGCACCCACTAGTGGTGCGCCTGAAGAAATTGCTCAAGACAGGGGAACTGCATCAGTTGCTCCTGAAGAAACTGCACCAAATTCCTCAGCTCTTCCTGCGCCAACTCCAACTCCAATTCTTCCATCTGCTTCTGATGTGAAGAAAACCAAGGCTGCGGAAAGAGCTGCTGTGAAGAAAAGGAAAGCATCACTGCGTCGATTCTTCTACGCAAAGAAAATGAAGCCAATGACCAGCTCTGTTGAGAACCCAATTGATGCTGTTCCAATTTCCTCCATACCATCAAAGGAAGTAGTTCCTTTTGGAGAAGAATATGAGGTGCCAACGGATCGATGAAGAACATCAATCTCTGCTTCGTCGGAGAAAATTGATGAAGAAATTGAAGTGGAAGCAATCCCTTCAACCCCAGTCATTCCTCATCGGACCATGAAATTCCTCAAGCTGGTATTGAGGAAATTGAAAATGAAGATGTGGATATTGGATGCACCACTCCGGTGATCAATGATGACTTTTGGGAAAGTCGGCATCCCAATACTCCTCTCTTCACCCCCTTCAACAAGTTCCTCACTCCCTGCAGATTGTCCGGATAGACTCGAAGAAAATCAACCCACGAGTTACGTGCATGAAGAAATTCCAGCCACTAGTCTTGATGAAACTGCTTCTTCTGCTGAAAATCCTCGGACGCACAAGTTGAGGACCAAGAAATTCCTCAAGTGAAGAACCTGAACTTACGATTCACGAGGTGGTGATGCAACTCATCGACACCCCTCCGCCAAAGCGTAAGAATCCGTTCTCAACCAAGCAAAAGTTCAAGGTGAAGATTTCTTTGCCGAGCATGTGTTCTTCACGGAATATAATCCTTATGATTACGCTCGAATTAGGAAGAGGCGCTTACGGACTGCCGGTCAAGCCAACTTCTATTCCTCGGTGCTTTTCAACAAGGACAAAATCTTGATCATGCTCATATTCCTCATGTGGATATGGAGTCGCTGCCGGGCTTTGAGCCCGTCCTAAGTGTTCTTCACGACGCAGGTCTCCTAAACTTCAGACCGATATTTGTGATTGGAGCGAAGAGCTAATTCTTGATTCTATGCAACCCCGCACATCACGGAGATGTGAAGATGTGACTTCATGGGTCTTAGATTGGATGACCGAAAACACTCACTACAAGGCACCGACAAGTGAATTGCTTCGTGCCCTACCACTCGATCCTCCGCTTGATGGTGCACGTCGCATCTATGAAGAAAAGGAACTTTCAAATCACTATATGCAAGTCTTGATGAAGCCTTTGAAACCAAGGCAAGCTCAAGGACCAAATTCCTCGTCAAGGAATTATTATATGTGCCTCGAACAGTCTATCGAATTCTGACGAAGACTATGAGTCCTATCAAGGGCCACGACTCGAATGATGAAGAGGTCGTTGGCATCATGAAGAATATGCTTTTCAACATCATCCATGGCGTTCCCGTCAATTTCCATGATTTCTTCATGAGGACTCTGGCTAACATTGCCATGTCACCTTTTGAGTGAAGCCTTATGCACCTTGGATTATGAGATTCATCAGTCCAGATCTTCACTTTGAATTACAAAGGCGATACTTTGAACAACTGCAGCTACCGCCCCGATTGAAGTCCTCAAGCGGCCAATTGCCTCGGTGATGAAAAGGGAAAGGCTGCTGCTGTGATAGATGAAGGCATTCGTCCATTGGATGGACAGTTTAGCAAAGCAAACATCTTACTCCACCAATGATGACTCGCCACACATGACTCAAAGACAAATACCTCGATTAAGCATAGTCCTCAAGCTCGCACCTGTGGTGATGGTGATCGTGAATTACTCCTCGGTCTTCATCGGAAGGTTGATCGCAATCATAAGTGGGTCAAGCGTCGGTTTGGCACTCTTCTTTAACGACCTCAACTCACAATGAAGTGAAGAAAACCACTACTATCTTCATGAAACCTTCAAGCGCTCTGGGCTGTTCTTTCACATGTCTATAATGAAGAAGAACGCAATCAATGGGACTCAAGGAAGAATTTGGTGGTCGCACCTCCTCAGAAGAAATTCAAGAAGGTCAAAGTTCCTTCCTTAGTGGCCAGCTCCTATTCTTCATCTCGCGATACTGATGAAAATGAAGATTTGGAAGACACTGCTGCTGGTCCTACTTCAACGAACAACCCCAACAATGCTGGCGCTCCATCTTCAACTTGAAATTCTTCAAGAGCGTTAGTCCTCAGTTTCGATCCTTTTGGTCATTCGATGACAAAGGGGGAGAAATTTGAGTTAGTCTTCAAGCGGGTCTAGTTTTTGTCTATATACAGTATTTTATTAAGTTACAACTCTCGTTCTTCCGAAACCTTTTATTGGATCGAGTTGTAATCTTAAACCCGATGGTGCTTTGATACTTTTGATGCATTATGCTTTTGCTCTATGCTCTGATTACAGTAGTGTTGATATGCTTTGATCTTTGTTATGCTCTGATCCTCATGAGCTCGGTGAAAATCTTCAAATCGATTTGGGATCTGATACTCATGAAAAGTTTCAAATTCCTCATACGCATTGGGCTCTGATACTCTTTATGCATTATTTTGCATGCTCTGCATACCATCAAGCACCATATTTCATCATGCATTTCAAATTCCTCATATTATATGTCAAATGCGTGTATGAATTACAAGATATAGGGGGAGATCTCCATGATTCAATTCTTCAAATGTGCATTGCCTCAAAAGCAAATTCCTCACTATGCACACCTTTGGGGAGTTCTTCTATATCTTGCAATCAAATTCCTCATTATCAGATTTACACTTCATATGTTTATCCCGTTGAAAACCTAACCTATATTGTCATCAATCACCAAAAGGGGAGATTGTAAGTACATCTAGTGCCCTTAGTGATTTTGGTGTATTGAAGACTTATAGGTTAAGTTCTTGATCGTTTGTGAGTGTACACATGCTTATAAGTCTATGAGGAGTTTGATATTTCTGATGAAAGTCGACCCTAAAAATGAAGTTCTTCATGAAGACTTTGATATTCGAAGACTTTACGAAGACTTTGAAAGTGAAGAAATTGGTGTGATCACGAAGACTTGGTATTCATTTGAGGAACATGAAGCGTGAAGACTTTTGTTTTCGTAGTTTCATTTTCTCTTTCTTGAGTCATAGGAAACACCGCACCGTTAAAGGGGTCGAGGAAATACTAAGGAAAAATTTCCATTTGATGCTCAACTCAAAATCCTAAACCTACCAATCCCTTGAGTGAAGCTTTTGGAAATCTCATACAGATTCAGTCAATTTCTTGATGTGAGACGAAGCTCTTACAGTCCTTGAGAATTTATTCGGACCGAGGAGTTAGGAATTCGCCAGCGAATTGCCTACGATGAGGAACATGATAGCCCCGAGGAATTTGATGTTCAAATTTCCGACCGTTCTTTATCTTCTTGCCACCTGTCCCAAAATATCTCCACCTAACGGTCATATCATTGAAGGGCATTTATGTCTTATCATGTCGGGCTGCTCCCTAGGCTATAAATAGCCGCCCCTACAACCACTAGTTGGTTGGCTGCTCCGAGAGAACTTGACACTTGTCATTTGAGAGCAACCCATCCTCCGAGGAATTTGGCGAAAATCATCAAGTGAGGAAAAACCCAAAAGTGAGGAAAACCCAAAACCAAACCCCAACAAACCCAAAGTGATTGAGCATCATGAAGAAATTGATCCCGTGGATCCGGCGCTTTTACCTTTGAAGACTGTGCTTCTTCCAGACGGTTAGGCGTCACGGTCTAGAACATCAAGAGGAATTGTGGATCGCCGAGTGACCAAGTATGTGAAGGTTTGGAAGTCGCTGAAGACTTACCACGAGTGGTTGGGCGAGGTCTGCGTGACCTTAGTTCAAGGAGAATACGGTGAGGACTTGGTGTCTGAGTTGCGTGCTTTCGATGGATTGGGTGTCCGGACTGCGTGTTCTCGAGTTTAAATACTCGGCCGCTCCAACCAGACGTACAAGCTGAGACAACAGTTGGAACTGGTCTACCAAATCATTGTCTTCACCAACCTACGGTTCTATTTCCTCAACCTTTTCATTTCCTCATTCTTGTGTTGAGTGCTTGTCATATCTGTGTTTGAAGACTTTGATGAAGACTTCCTCAATTTCCTCAGTTCAATTTCTTGATCTGTTTGTCTTCATCTTGTGTTATCCTGTGATTACGCTTTTCGTACTCTGTGATTGTCTTCATTTCATCATGATGACTATGCTGTAATCTGCTATGCTTACTTCGAGTACTTATTCCGCTGCATGTATTTCTTAGCTAAGGAATTTCCTCACGGCAAATTCCTCGGTGAAGAATTTGTAAAATTCTCTAAAAATCGCCTATTCACCCCCCCTCTAGTCGATATAACGCACTTTCAGTCTCCCATGCCTTGATCCAGCAAGGAGAGAGGGAGAGGTTGAGGAAGACTCCATCCAGCAGCAGCACAACGGCGTGGTGGTGATGGAGGGCGTGGCAATCCATGAGGCTTCGCCAAGCACCAAGTGAGAGGAGGAGGAGGAGAGGCAGGGCTACACCAAGAGGAGAAGTTCTCATATGTATGGCAGCCCCAAACCTCAACTATATATAGGGGGAAGGGGGGGCTGCGCCCCCTTTAGGGTTTCCCCACCCCAAGGGGTGCGGCCAGCCCTAGATCCCATCTAGGGGGGGCGGCCAAGGGGGGAGGAGTGCCTCCCAAGTCAAGTGGAGGCCTCCCCCTTTAGGGTTTTCCCCTTCCCATGCGCATGGGCCTTGGGGGGCTGGTGCCCCTGGCCCATTAAGGCTAGGGCGCCCCCCTACAGCCCATGCTACTGTATTGGACGTGGTGGAACAATTTCCGGACCTCCGGACCCCTCCGGAATCCTCCGGAACCTTCTGGAAGCTTCCCGGTACAATACCGAAAAAACCCGAACTTTTTCCGGAACCCGAACAACAACTTTCCATATATAAATATTTACCTCCGGACCATTCCGAAACTCCTCGTGACGTCCGGGATCTCATCCGGAACTCCGAACAACATTCGGTAACCACATACAAACTTCCTTTATAACCCTAGCGTCATCGAACCTTAAGTGTGTAGACCCTACGGGTTCGGGAGACATGCAAACATGACCGAGACGTTCTTCGGTCAATAACCAACAGCAGGATCTGGATACCCATGTTGGCTCCCACATGTTCCACGATGATCTCATTGGATGAACCACGATGTCAAGGACTCAATTGATCCCGTATACAATTCCCTTTGTCTAGCGGTATTGCACTTGCCCGAGATTCGATCGTCGGTATCCCGATACCTTGTTCAATCTCGTTACGGCAAGTCTCTTTACTCGTTCCTAACACATCATCCGTGATCAACCCCTTGGTCACATTATGCACATTATGATGATGTCCTACCGAGTGGGCCCAGAGATACCTCTCCGTCACACGGAGTGACAAATCCAGTCTCGATTCGTGCCAACCCAATGACACTTTCGGAGATACTTGTAATGCACCTTTATAGCCACCCGATTACGTTGTGACGTTTGGTACACCCAAAGCATTCCTACGGTATCCGGAGTTGCACAATCTCATGGTCTAAGGAAATGATACTTGACATTAGAAAAGCTTTAGCATACTGAACTACGATCTTTGTGCTAGGCTTAGGATTGGGTCTTGTCCATCACATCATTCTCCTAATGATATGATCCGTTATCAATGACATCCAATGTCCATGGTCAGGAAACCGTAACCATCTATTGATCAACGAGCTAGTCAACTAGAGGCTTACTAGGGACATGGTGTTGTCTATATACCCACACATGTATCTGAGTTTCCTATCAATACAATTATAGCATGGATAATAAACGATTATCATGAACAAGGAAATATAATAATAACTAATTTATTATTGCCTCTAGGGCATATTTCCAACACTCACGGGTATAGAAGGTTGCGGCGGTGGAAAAGTGGTTGTGTGGCTCTCTCGGATCGATCTAGGGTATAAGAGTATATATAGGCGAAAGAAGTACGTCAGTGGAGCTACGAGGGGCCCATGAGGGTGGGGCGCGCCCTCCTGCCTCGTGGTCGCCTCGTAGAGTTCCAGACTTCAACTCCAAGACTTATGGATTGCTTTCGGTCCAAGAAAGATCATCGCAAATGTTTCATTCCGTTTGGACTCCTTTTGATATTCCTTTTCTGCGAAACTCTAAAATAGGCAAAAAATAGAAACTGGCACTTGGCCTCTGGTAAATAGTTTAGTCCCAAAAATAATATAAAAGAGCATATTAAAGCCCATTAAACATCCAAAACAGATAATATAATAGCATGGAACAATCAAAAATTATAGATACGTTGGAGACGTATCAAGCATCCCCAAGCTTAATTCCTGCTCGTCCTCGAGTAGGTAAATGATAAAAATAGTAAAAATAGAATTTTTGATGTGGAATGCTACCTTTCATAATTATCAATGTAATTTTCTTTATTGTGGCATGAATGTTCAGATCCGAAAGATTCAAAACAAAAGTTTAATATTGACATAAAAAAATAATACTTCAAGCATACTAATAAAGCAATCATGTCTTCTCAAAATAACATGGCCAAAGAAAGCTATCCCTACAAAATCATATAGTCTGCCTATGCTCTATCTTCATCACACAAAGTATTTAAATCATGCACAACCTCGATGACAAGCCAAGCAATTGTTTCATACTTTTGATGTTCTCAAATTTTTTCAATCTTCACGCAATACATGAACGTGAGCCATGGACATAGCACTATAGGTGGAATAGAATGGTGGTTGTGAAGAAGACAAAAAGGAGAAGATAGTCTCACATCAACTAGGCATATCAATGGGCTATGGAGATGCCCAACAATAGATATCAATGTGAGTGAGTAGGGATTTCCATGCAACGGGTGCACTAGAGCTATAAGTGTATGAAAGCTCAAAAAGAAACTAAGTGGGTGTGCATCCAACCCGCTTGCTCACGAAGACCTAGGGCATTTTGAGGAAGCCCATCATTGGAATCATAGTTAAAAAAGGCGCGCCTAAGCGAGCGCTTAAGCCCACCTAGGCTCTAGGCGTTGGCGAAACGCATTGCGCATAACTACGCTTAATGTGTGCATAACTGCGCATAAGCATGCGCTTTGGTCAGTAAAGCGCAAGGCGGTGGCAAAACACACAATTAACGCCTAGCGCTTTTTGGAACTATGATTGGAATATACAAGCCAACTTCTATAATTAAAGATTCCCACTAGTATATGAAAGTGACAACATAGGAGACTCTCTATCATGAAGATCATGGTGCTACTTTGAAGCACAAGTGTGGAAAAAAGGATAGTAGCATTGCCCCTTCTCTCTTTTTCTCTCATTTTTTTATTTTTTTTATTTGGGCCTTTCTCCCTTTTTTATGGCCTCTTTTTTTGTCCGGAGTCTCATCCCGACTTGTGGGGGAATCATAGTCTCCATCATCCTTTCCTCACCGGGACAATGCTCTAATAATGAAGATCGTCACACTTTTATTTACTTACAACTCAATACTTAGAACAAAATATGACTCTATGTGAATGCCTCCGGCGGTGTACCGGGATGTGTAATGAATCAAGAGTGACATGTATGAAAATTTATGAAGGTGGCTTTGCCACAAATACAATGTCAACTACATGATCATGCAAAGCAATATGACAATGATGAAGCGTTTCATAATAAATGGAACGGTGGAAAGTTGCATGGCAATATATCTCGGAATGGCTATGGAAATGCCATAATAGGTAGGTATGGTGGCTGTTTTGAGGAAGGTAAATGGTGGTTTTATGGTATCGGCGAAAGTTGCGCGGTACTAGAGAGGCTAGCAACGGTGGAAGGGTGAGAGTGCGTATAATCCATGGACTTAACATTAGTCATAAAGAACTCACATACTTATTGCAAAAATCTATTAGTTATCAAAACGAAGTACTACGCACGTGCTCCTAGGGGGATAGATTGGTAGGAAAATGTTAGAATAAATCTGAGGCACTCCGTCGATCATCTGAGGACCAAGCAATCACACAAGCACGACACCAAGATTTGTTAATGAGGTTCACCAATATGGCTACATCCCCGGGGCTTGACTACGGGCGCTCCTCCCCGTGACATCGTCACAATACCGCACACCGGCCACCCGGGCGCCGACTCCCCCTTGCGCACCTGTGCTATTATGTTGGCATAGGTTACATCATGTGTCTAGCCCCGCTATATATGAGAGGCCAAGGATACAAGTGTCCTACTAGGACACAACTCTATATCCTATCTAAACACAATACAACTACAAGTCCAACTGTAACCAACCTTGTACACTATATTGAACAGAACTCTGACAAACTCCACCTTGGCGAATATTCTCCACCACCTTCAGTTCATCAATGCATCAAACTTTCATGTACATTGTACTTGAGCTTATCCCATGAGCACCGCTGCTACTCCAAAGACTCCATATGACTCCACCTGCAACTTGTAGTCCCTTCTTTTCTTGACCACAGTCAACACTCGAGCAAAATTAAGTTCCTAGTTACTCTAGTTTGTGCTCCCGACTTCCAGAGTATCCGTCCACGCCATCACACACCGATCACTGACCTGCGTGAAAGTGAACAACTCACATATTGGGTGTCACACATAAGAGTTACCTGAACTCAACATCACCGCTCCTTTCTTGACCGCCTATCTGAAACTTGAAGGAATTTCACCATTGCTTATCCCGAGTCAAATTCACAGTTGCCTCACCACATGTATGACCACCAGAGCCCTAGCCCGTCTCCATGTCCCGTGCGTACCGCATGCCTCGCCGCTATTACCGCGTCGAGCCTCCGCTGTCTCGGTCAAGTCTCAAGGGTCGTGAACCCACACCACTCAACCCCCACTTGAGAGTACCACCGATCATCACCGACCGATGACGAGTTTCATGCTTCCATCAGACCACTGGGCTCCAGTCCGAACTGCATGTCACTCGCTTTTCCCGCTGAATAGGCTTCGACTCTTTGTCGACTTACGTCGTAGCCTGTCAATCCAGCTCCACCTTCAACATGACTCCATGGTAGATGATCAGTCCACCCCTGCGCCTCATCGACTTCAAGCTCCGTGTATACACCACCTTGAATCAATCCCGCGCCATAGTCTTGTCGAAGCCGCACAAGCCTCGGGCATGTGCACCACGTGTTTCCACGCCCAGAAATCGGTCACCATCAGCATCATGCCCCTATGTCATCGTCGCCAATCCTACCACCGTCTTCTGTACCAACCAACATCCATGTCGATCCGTCAGACTGTTTTGTCTGACCCAGCCGAACATATTCGACTACAACCATGCTCCACCCTGCACCATGACTGCGCGCACATCTGTGCATGTCTTGGATGCCATGTGTATGCATGATCTTCACGATGCACTTCCAGGCTCCTCTGAACCATATATGCACGTTGCCAATCTGCTAAACTCTGGTAAAACACCGCACGCAATTTGCAATGCATCGAAAACTGCTTCGTGGAAGCTCTGTGATTGTACCAAGTGTGCCGCCACACCTCCCAATGCTCCTTTTATGAATCCAATTGCTGTCCATGCTAACGTCAATACCATATATAATGCAGATCTTTTTTTGTCCAAACAAAATCTCGGTCTTGATTCCTTCGGTTCAGCACGGCACATCATCCAACATCTCTTGCACGCACACCAGCCCCGCCTCGGGCTTTGCTGCCTTGGGTTGGCTGCATAACATGCTTTTCCCTCACAACGTGAGAACCTCGCCTCTTGCTGCCAACCCCTCATGGGACTTGTGCATTGGGCCACAGCACGACCGCATCGCCGCAGCCGCACTCGCCTCGTGCATGTCGCTCTGCATGTGCTGATGCCGGGCGGCACCGCGTTTGCCGCTGCCAGGTGCCTGCTGCTTCCGGTCCAATCTAGCCGACTCCGCTTGGAATTTCTTCATCAAAGATACAACACGACTAATACATCTGATGCTGCATCGTAACTCGCCGATGAATTATCCCGTATTACGGTTGCTTCCTGCAGACTTCCGTCGACGGTTTCTTCCTTCCTCTAGATCAACAATCTACACCTTCGAATAACCTAGCTCATGATACCACTTGTTAGAATAAATCTGAGGCACTCCGTCGATCATCCGAGGACCAAGCAATCACACGAGCACGACACCGAGATTTGTTAACGAGGTTCATGATACGTCCATTTTGCATCATGCTTTTATATCGATATTTATTGCATTATGGGCTGTTATTACATGTTATGTCACAATACTTATGCCTATTCTCTCTTATTTTACAAGGTTTACATAAGGAGGAGAATGCGGTAATTGGAATTCAGGTTGGAAAAGGAGCAAATATTAGAGACCTATTCGCACAACTCAAAAGCCTTGAAACTCCACGAAAGTCATTTTGGAAATAATAAAAATATCCAGCGGAAGAAGTTCACGGAGGGGCCCACCCTACCCCTGTATGCGCGCCCTACCTCGTGGGCCCCTGTTGGCTCTCAATGCCCATCTTACGCTATATGAGGTATTTCGTTGAGGAAAATTGATAAGCAACCTTTGGGACTGAACTCCGCCGCCACGAGGCGGAACCTTCAGCGGAACCAATCTAGGGCTCCGCAGAGCTGTTCGCCGGGGACACTTCCCCGGGGGGGAAATCATCGCCATCGTCATCACCAACGCTCCTCTCATCGGGAGAGGGCAATCTCCATCAACATCTTCTCCAGCACCATCTCATCTCAAAATCCTAGTTCATCTCTTGTATCCAATTCTTGTCTCCAAGTCCGGGATTGGTACTAGTAGGTTGCTAGTAGTGTTGATTACTCTTTGTAGTTGATGCTAGTTGGTTTATTTGGTGGAAGATCATATGTTCAGATCCTTTATGCATATTAATACCCTCGATTATGAACATGAATATGCTTTGTGAGTAGTTACGTTTGTTCACGAGAACATGGGAGAAGTCTTGCTATTAGTAGTCATGTGAATTTGGTATTAGATTCGATATTTTGATGAGATATATGTTTTCTAGCCTCTAGTGGTGTTATGTGAGCGTCGACTACATAACACTTCACCATTATTTGGGCCTAGAGGAAGGCATTGGGAAGTAATAAGTAGATGATGAGTTGCTAGAGTGATGAAGCTTAAACCCTAGTTTATGCGTTGCTTCGTAAGGGCTGATTTGGATCCACATGTTTCACGCTATGGTTAGGTTTACCTTAATACTTTTGTTGTAGTTGCGGATGCTTGCAATAGAGGTTAATCATAAGTGGGATGCTTGTTCAAGTAAGAACATCACCCAAGCACGGTCCACCCACATATTAAATTATCAAAGTACGAACGCGAATCATATGAGCGTGATGAAAACTAGCTTGACGATATTCCCATGTGTCCTCGGGAGCGCTTTTCCTTATATAAGAGTTTGTCCAGGCTTGTCCTTTGCTACAAAAAGGATTGGGCCACCGTGCTGCACTTTATTTACTTTTGTTACTTGTTGCTCATTACAAATTATCTTATCACAAAACTATCTGTTACCACTTATTTCAGTACCTGCAGAGAATACCTTGCTGAAAACCGCTTATCATTTCCTTCTGCTCCTCGTTGGGTTCGACACTCTTACTTATTGAAAGGACTACGATAGATCCCCTATACTTGTGGGTCATCAAGACTCTTTTCTGGCGCCGTTGCCGGGGAGTGAAGCGCCTTTGGTAGGTGGAATTTGGTAAGGAAGAATTTATATAGTGTGCTGAAATTTTCTGACACTTGTTATTATGGAAAGTAATCCTCTGAGGGGCTTGTTCGGGGTATCTTCACCCCGACCAGTAGAGAAAAGAATTGCTCCTCAACCTACTGAACCTACTGAAAATGAAATTATTCCCTTTGAAGTTCCTTCGGGTATGTTAGAAAATCTGCTTGATAACCCTTTTACATGAGATGGAACAAAGCATCCTGATGAACATGTACTCTATGAGGATGAAGTTTGTGGATTATTTAAGCTTGCAGGTATACCCGATGATGTTGTGAAGAAGAAGGTCTTCCCTTTATCTTTGAAGGGAGATGCATCGACATGGTATTAGGCTATGTGATGATACGGGATCATGGAACTATAAACGAATGAAGTTGGAATTTCATCAAAAGTATTATCCTATGCATCTTGTTCATCGTGATCGCAATTATATATATAATTTTTGGCCTCGCGAAGGATAAAGCATTGCTCAAGCTTGGGGGAGGCTTAAATCAATGTTATATTCATGCCCCAATCATGAGCTCTCAAGAGAAATAATTCTTCAAAAAATTTATGCTCGGCTTTCTGAAAACAATCGCATCATGCTCGATACTTCTTTGCTGGCTCTTTTATGATGAAGACTATTGAATTCAAATGGAATTTATTGGATAGAATTAAACACAACTCCGAAGATTGGGATCTTGACAAAGGTAAGGAGTCAGGTATGACACCTAAGTTTGATTGTGTTAAATCTTTTATGGATACCGATATTTTCCGTTAGTTTAGCACTAAATATGGACTTGACTCTGAGATAGTAGCTTCTTTTTGTGAATCATTTGCTACTTATGTTGATCTCCCCAAGGAGAAGTGGTTTAAATATCATCCTCCCATAGAAGTAAAAGTAGCTGCACCTATTAAGGTTGAAGAAAAGACCGTCACTTATAATGATCCTATTGTTCCTACTTCTTATGTTGAGAAACCACCTTTCCCTGTTAGAATAAAGGATCATGCAAAAGCTTCAACTGTGGTTCGTAAAAGTAATATTAGAACTTATACACCTCCTGAACAAGTTAAAGTTGAACCTAATATTGCTATTGTTAAAGATCTCTTGGCTGATAATATTGATGGGCATGTTACATTTCTGCGGTGAAACTGCTAGAATTGCCAAACCCTGTGCTAAAGATAAACATAGACATGTGGTAGGCGCCTATTATTTCTGTTAAAATAGGAGATCATTGTTATCATGGCTTATGTGATATGGGTGCTAGTGCTAGTGTTATACCTTATGACTTGTATAAAGAAATTATGCATGATATTGCACCCGCTGAGATAGAAGGTATTGATGTTACAATTAAACTTGCCAATAGAGATACTATATCAGCAATGGGAATTGTTAGAGATGTTGAAGTCTTGTGTGGGAAAACTAAATATCCTACTGATTTTCTTGTTCTCAGATCCCCACAAGACAGCTTTTGTCCCATTATATTTGGTAGACCCTTCTTGAATACTGTCAATGCTAGAATAGACTGCGAAAAGAATGTTGTTACTATTTGTCTGGGTGATATTTCTCATGAGTTTAATTTCTCTAAATTTAGTAAACAACATCGTGAAGAAGAATTACCTAGTAAGGATGAAATTATTGGTCTTGCTTCTATTGCCATACCTCCTAGTGTTCCTTTAGAACAATATTTGCAAGACCATGAAAATGATATATTTATGAATGAAAGAAGGGAAATAGATGAAGTATTCTTTAAACAGGAACGTATTCTGAAACACAATTTGCCTGTTGAAATATTAGGGGATCCTCCTCCACCCAAGGGTGATCCCGTGTTTGAGCTTAAACCGTTGCCTGATAATCTTAAATATGCTTATCTTGATGAAAAGAAGATATATCCTGTTATTATTAGTGCTAACCTTTGAGCATGAAGAAGAAAGATTATTGAAAACTCGAAGAAGCACGCAGGTTGCTATTGGATATACTCTTGATGATCTTAAGGGCATTAGTCACACTCTATGTCAACATAAAATAAATTTGGAAGAAGATGCCAAACCAGTTCGTGATCATCAACAAAGGTTTAATCCTAAGATGAAAGAAGTGGTAAGAAAAGAAATACTAAAGCTTCTGGAGGCAGGTATAATTTATCCTGTTGCTGATAGTCAGTGGGTAAGTCTTGTCCATTATGTGCCCTAAGAAGGGAGGTGTTACTGTTGTTCCTAATGATAAAGATGAATTGATTCCGCAAAGAATTATTACAGGTTATAGGATGGTAATTGATTTCCGTAAATTAAATAAGGCTACTAAAAAGGATCATTACCCCTTACCTTTTATCGATCAAATGCTAGAAATATTATGCAAACATACACACTATTGCTTTTTAGATGGTTATTCTGGTTTCTCTCAAATACCGGTGTCAGCTAAAGATCAATCAAAGACCACTTTTACTTGCACTTTTGGTACTTTTGCTTGTAGACGTATGCCTTTTGGTTTATGTAATGCACCTAATACCTTTCAAAGATGCATGATGGCTATATTCTCTGACTTTTTTGAAAAGATTTGTGAGGTTTTCATGGACGACTTTTCCGTCTATGGGTCCTCTTTTGATGATTGCTTGAGCAATCTTGATCGATTTTTGCAGAGATGTGAAGAAACTAACCTTGTCTTGAATTGGGAAAAATCCCACTTTATGGTTAATGAAGGTATTGTCTTGGGGCATAAAGTTTCTGAAAGAGGTATTGAAGTTGATAAAGCCAATGTTGATGCTATTGAAAAGATGCCGTGTCCCAAGGACATCAAAGGTATAAGAAGTTTTCTTGGTCAAGTCGGATTTTATAGGAGGTTCATTAAGGACTTCTCAAAAATTTCTCGGCCTCTGACTAATTTATTACAAAAATATATACCATTTGTCTTTGATGATGATTGTGTAGAAGCATTTGAAGTACTTAAGAAAGCATTGATCTCTGCACCTCTTGTTCAGCCACCTGATTGGAATTTACCCTTTGAAATTATGTGTGATGCTAGTGATTATGCTGTAGGTGCTGTTCTAGGGCAAAGAGTTGATAAGAAATTAAATGTTATCCATTATGCTAGTAAAACTTTAGACAATGCTCAAAGAAATTATGCTACTACTGAAAAGGAATTCTTAGTAGTTGTATTTGCTTGTGATAAGTTCAGACCTTATATTGTTGATTCTAAAGTAACTATTCACACTGATCATGCTGCTATTAAATACCTGATGGAAAAGAAAGATGCTAAACCTAGACTTATTAGATGGGTTCTCTTGCTACAAGAATTTGATTTGCATATTATTGATAGAAAGGGAGCTGAGAACCCCGTTGCAGACAACTTGTCTAGGTTAGAAAATTTTCTTGATGACCCACTACCTATTGATGATAGTTTTCCTGATGAACAATTAAATGTTATAAGTACTTCTCGTAGTACTCCATGGTATGCTGATTATGCTAATTATATTGTTGCCAAATTCATACCGCCTAGTTTCACATACTAGCAAAAGAAAAAGTTTTTCTATGATTTGAGACATTACTTTTGGGATGACCCACATCTTTATAAAGAAGGAGTAGATGGTGTTATTAGGCGTTGTGTACCGAGCATGAACAGAACAGATCTCACGCAAGTGCCACTCCGAAGCTTATGGAGGACACCACGCGGGAGATAGAACTGCACATATGGTATTGCAATCCGGTTTTTATTGGCCTACTCTCTTCAAGGATGCCCGTAAGTTTGTCTTATCTTGTGATGAATGTCAAAGAATTGGTAATATTAGTAGACGTCAAGAAATGCCTATGAATTATTCACTCGTTATTGAACCATTTGATGTTTGGGGCTTTGATATATGGGACCTTTTCCTGCCTCTAATGGTTATACACATATTTTAGTTGCTGTTGATTACGTTACTAAGTGGGTAGAAGCTATTCCAACTAGTAGTGTTGATCATAACACTTCTATTAAAATGCTTAAGGAAGTTATTTTTCCGAGGTTTGGAGTCCCTAGATATTTAATGACTGATGGTGGTTCACATTTTATTCATGGCGCTTTCCGTAAAATGCTTGCTAAGTATGATGTTAATCATAGAACTGCATCTCCTTATCACCCATAGTCTAGTGGTCAAGTAGAATTGAGTAACAGAGAGCTCAACTTAATTTTGCAAAAGGCTGTCAATAGATCTAGAAAGAATTGGTCCAAGAAACTTGATGATGCATTATGGGCCTATAGAACTGCATATAGAAATCCTATGGGTTGTCTCCGTATAAAATGGTTTATGGGAAAGCATGTCATTTACCTCTCAAACTAGAACATAAGGCATATTGGGCTATTAAAGAGCTCAACTATGATTTCAAACTTGCTGGTGAGAAGAGGTTATTTGACATTAGCTCACTTGATGAATGGAGAACCCAAGCTTATGAAAATGCCAAATTATTTAAAGAAAAAGTTAAAAGATGGCATGACAAAAGGATACAAAAGCGTGAGTTTAACGTAGGTTATTATGTATTGCTATACAATTCTCGTTTAAGATTTTTTGCAGGAAAACTTCTCTCTAAATGGGAAGGCCCCTACGTTATCGAGGAGGTCTATCGTTCTGGTGCCATAAAAATCAACAACTTCGAAGGCACAAACCCAAAGGTGGTAAACGGTGAAAGAATCAAACATTATATCTCAGGTAATCCCATAAATGTTGAAACCAATGTTATTGAAACCGTAACCCCGGAGCAATACATAAGGGACACTTTCCAAAATGTTTGAGACTCAAAAGGAATAGGTATGTGTAATGCAGTAAGTAAACCGACTCCAAAACAGTTTTTAAGGCAATATTTCTCTGTTTTGGAATATTTAGAAAAATAGAAAAATAAGTAGCAGTCCAGGAAGGACACGAGGGCCCCACGAGGGTGGAGGGCGCGCCCTACCCCCCTGGGCGCGCCCCCTACCTCGTGGGCACCTCGTGTGCCTTCCGGATTCCGTTTTCTTGCACGATACGTATTTTGGTCGGTAAAAATTTACTATATATTCTCCCGAAGGTTTTGACTCCTGTATCACGCAATTATCCTCTGTTCTTGTTTCGAGCTATTTTTTTGACAGATCTAGATTATCATGACGTCCCCAAGTGCCTCCAAGGACAAGTTCTTCGAGAAGGTCATCAACCCTTACCTCGCGGAGGTGCTGCGACACCCTCAAACCATTGAGATGCGTGATGGGTTGCTGCACATCCGCGATGAAGAGGGACCCAAGGGGACCGGAAGCGTGGAGACGAGGCTCGAAGCAGTGGAGCAACAAGTTTTCAAGTGTCAGGGGATGGTGGAACGTGGACTCAACTCCAACCACATGATGATCGCGGAGTTCACTAGCAACCACAAGTTGGATGCCGACAACATCGGGGAGGCTATCTTCAAGTTTCATGAGAAGATCGAGCACCTTCAAGCCCAAATCTATGAACTGCAAAACCAAAACTGTGAGTATGAATATAGATTCAAACGGATGAGTTTGGCTGCAAATTTGAGGATCCCGGAGACTCGATCATCCTTCTATGATGGTGAGCCTATGCCTTGGAAGATGGATGACAAGGCCGCATCATCGACAACACCTCCACCTTCTTCACCACCAACAAAGGAGATATAATCACATGGGTATGGGCACTCCCCTTGGCAACTGCCAAGCTTGGGGGAGGTGCCCCGGTATCGTATCACCATCACAACTCCTAATTACCGTTTTTCTTAGTTCGATCCTATTAGTAGTATCCTATCTTGATCTAGTAGAATAAAGTTTATGGCATGACCTAGTTTTGAGTTTTGCTTTATGATCTTTCTATGTAATCGAGTCCGTGAGCTATATAATAAAGATTAGTGTTGAGTCAAGGGCTTGATTGTTTTTGCTATGATCTTGAGTGAATAAAAGAAAAGAAGAAAAAGAATAAAAAGAAACAAAGAGTTCATATTGATCTTATTAAGAGTAATGACTTCACATAGAAAGAGTATGATGATTAAAAGTTGTTGGGAGTTGGCAAACATAACTTTGGTCATCATTGCAATTAATAGGAAATAATAATGAAAGAGGGGTCTCTCATATAAATAAATTATCATTGACATCTTTTATGATTGGGAGCACTCATTAAAATATGACATGCTAAAGAGTTGATGTTGGACAAGGAAGACAACGTAATGGGTTATGTTTTCTTATATCCGAGATAAAGTATGTTGTCATGGATCATCCAACATGTTGAGCTTGCCTTTCCCCCTCATGCTAGCCAAATTCTCAGCACCAAGTAGAGATACTACTTGTGCTTCCAAATATCCTTAAACCCAGTTTTGCCATGAGAGTCCACCATATCTACCTATGGATTGAGTAAGATCCTTCAAGTAAGTTGTCATCGGTGCAAAGCAATAAAAATTGCTCTCTAAATATGTATGACTTATTAGTGTGGGAGAAAATAAGCTTTATACAATCTTGTGATGTGGAAGAAATAAAAGCGACGGACTGCATAATAAAGGTTCATATCACAAGGGGCAATATAAAGTGACGTTCTTTCGCATTAAGACTTTGTACATCCAACCATAAAAGCGCATGGCAACCTCTGCTTCCCTCTGCGAAGGGCCTATCTTTTATTATCATCTTCTACCTTATGCAAGAGTCATGGTGATCTTCACCTTTCCTTTTTCATTTTATCCTTTGGCAAGCACAGTATGTTGGAAAGATCCTGATAAATATATCTAATTGGATGTAGGGGAGCACGCGTTATTATTGTTGACATTACCCTTGAGGTAAAAGGTTGGGAGGCGAAACCATAAGCCCCTATCTTTCTCTATGTCCGATTAAAACTCCATAACCACAAGTATCGCATGAGTGTTAGAAATTATGAAAGACTAAATGATAGATGAGTATGTGGATCTGCTATTAAGCTCTAACATAGACTCTTTCTGATGTTATGACAAATTGCAATTGCTTCAGTGACTGAGATTATAGTTTGTTAGTTCTCAATAAAGTTTATGATTCGTACCTTTGCATTGTGAATAGATTATTACTTGAGCATAAGAAATCATATGACAATATCTATATATGTTGCTGTTATGAGAATAATCATGATGCCCTTATGTCCGTATTTTATTTTTATCGACACCTCTACCTCTAAACACGGGAACATATTTATCGTTATCGGCTTTCGCTTGAGGACAAGCAAGGTCTAAGCTTGGGGGAGTTGATACGTCCATTTTGCGTCATGCTTTTATATCGATATTTATTGCATTATGGGCTGTTATTACATGTTATGTCACAATACTTATGCCTATTCTCTCTTATTTTACAAGGTTTACATAAGGAGGAGAATGCCAAAATTTGGAATTCAGGCTGGAAAAGGAGAAAATATTAGAGACCTATCTGCACAACTCCAAAAGCCACGAAACTCCATGAAAGTCATTTTGGAAATAATAAAAATATCCAGTGGAAGAAGTTCACGGAGGGGGCCCACCTGTCCACGAGGGTGGGGGCGCCTACCCCTGGCGCCCCTCACCTCGTGGCCCCTGCTGGCTCTCCGATGCCCATCTTCGCTATATAAGGTCTTTCGTCGAGGAAAAATTGATAAGCAACCTTTCGGGACGAAACTCCGCCGCCACGAGGCGGAACCTTGGCGGAACCAATCTAGGGCTCCGGCAGAGCTGTTCTGCAAGGGACACTCCCCTCCGGGAGGGGGAAATCTTCGCCATCGTCATCACCAACGCTTCTCTCATCGGGAGAGGGCAATCTCCATCAACATCTTCACCAGCACCATCTCATCTCAAAACCCTAGTTCATCTCTTGTATCCAATTCTTGTCTCCAAGTCCGGGATTGGTACTAGTAGGTTGCTAGTAGTGGTTATTACTCTTTGTAGTTGATGCTAGTTGGTTTATTTGGTGGAAGATCATATGTTCAGATCCTTTATGCATATTAATACCCCTCTGATTACGAACATGAATATGCTTTATGTGTAGTTACGTTTGTTCCTGAGGACATGGGAGAAGTCTTGCTATTAGTAGTCATGTGAATTTGGTATTCGTTCGATATTTTGATGAGATGTATGTTGTCTAGCCTCTAGTGGTGTTATGTGAATGCCGACTACATAACACTTCACCATTATTTTGGCCTAGAGGAAGGCATTGGGAAGTAATAAGTAGATGATGGGTTGCTAGAGTGACAGAAGCTTAAACCCTAGTTTATGCATTGCTTCGTAAGGGGCTGATTTGGATGCACATGTTTCAGACTATGGTTAGGTTTACCTTAATACTTTTGTTGTAGTTGCGGATTGATACGTATCTATAATTTTTGATTGCTCCATGCTATATTATCTACTGTTTTGGACAATATTGGGCTTTATTAAACACTTTTATATTATTTTTGGGTCTAACCTATTAACCGGAGGCCCAGCCCAGAATTGCTATTTTTTGCCTATTTCAGTGTTTCGAAGAAAAGGAATATCAAACGGAGTCGAAACGGAATGAAATCAACTGGAGAAGTTATTTTTGGAAGGAAAGCTATCGCAAAAACTTGGAGTGCACGCCAGGGGAGTCATGGGCTGCCCACGAGGGTGGGAGGCGCGCCCTGATACGTCCATTTTGCATCATGCTTTTATATCGATATTTATTGCATTATGGGCTATTACTTCACATTATGTCACAATACTTATGGCTATTCTCTCTTATTTTACAAGGTTTACAAAAGGAGGGAGAATGCAGGCAGCTGGAATTCTGGGCTGGAAAAGGAGCAAATATTAGAGACCTATTCTGCACAACTCCAAAAGTCCTAAAACTCCACAGAATATCTCATAATAAATAATAAAAAATCCTCGCAAAGATGAAGAGCAGGGGGCCCACACCCTGTCCACGAGGGTGGGGGGCGCCCCCTACCTCTTGGGCCCCCTGGTGGCTCTCCGATGCCCATCTTCTGCTATATGAAGTCTTTCGTCGAGGAAAAAAACAAGAAGCAACCTTTCGGGACGAGACTCGCCGCCACGAGGCGGAACCTTGCGGAACCAATCTAGGGCTCCGCAGAGCTATTCTGCGGGGACACTTCCCTCTGGGAGGGGGAAATCATCACCATCGTCATCACCAACGCTCCTCTCATCGGGAGAGGGCAACCTCCATCAACATCTTCACCAGCACCATCTCATCTCAAAATCCTAGTTCATCTCTTGTATCTAATTCTTGTCTCCAAGTCCGGGATTGGTGCTAGTAGGTTGCTAGTAGTGTTGATTACTCCTTGTAGTTGATGCTAGTTGGTTTATTTGGTGGAAGATCATATGTTCAGATCCTTTATGCATATTATTACCCCTCTGATTATGAACATGAATATGCTTTGTGAGTAGTTACGTCTGTTCCTGAGTACAAGGGAGAAGTCTTGCCATTAGTAGTCATGTGAATTTGGTATTCATTCGATATTTTGATGAGATGTATGTTGTCTAGCCTCTAGTGGTGTTATGTGAACGTCGGCTACATAACACTTCACCATTATTTGGGCTAAATATTTACCTCAGGACCATTCAAAACTCCTCGTGGCGTCAGGGATCTCATCGAACTCGAACAACATTCGGTAACCATACAAACTTCCTTTATAACCCTAGGCGTCGCCGAACCTTAAGTTATGTAGACCCTCTCACGGGTTGGGAGACATGCAAACATGATAGGGCGTTCTTGATCAATAACATGACGAGGATCTGATACCCATATTGGCTCCCATTTCCACGATGATCTCATTGGATGAACCACGATGTCAAGGACTCAATTGATCCGTTATACAATTCCCTTTGTCTAGCGGTATTGCACTTGCAGGATGATCGTCGGTATCCGATACCTTGTTCAATCTCGTTACGGCAAGTCTCTTTACTCGTTCTAACACATCATCCGTGATCAACCCTTGGTCATATGCACATTATGATGATGTCCTACCGAGTGGGCCCGGATACCTCTCCGTCACAGATGACAAATCCGGTCTCGATTCGTACCAACCAGCAGACACTTTGGAGATACTTGTAATGCACCTTTATAGCCACCCGATTCACGTTGTGGCGTTTGGTACACCAAAGCATTCCTCTACGGTGTCAAGGTTGCACATCATGGTCAGGAAATGATACTTGACATTAGAAAAGCTTTGCATACTGAACTCGATCTTTGTGCTAGGCTTGGATTGGGTCTTGTCCATCATCATTCTCTAATGATATGATCCCGTTATCAATGACATCCAATGTCCATGGTAGAAACCGTAACCATCTATTGATCAACGAGCTAGTCAACTAGAGGCTTACTAGGGACATGGTGTTGTCTATATACCCACACATGTCGAGTTTCCTATCAATACAATTATAGCA
The DNA here is from genome assembly GCA_021605205.1 of Aegilops longissima. NCBI lineage: Eukaryota > Viridiplantae > Streptophyta > Magnoliopsida > Poales > Poaceae > Aegilops > Aegilops longissima. The sequence continues at coordinate 476,029,514 of CM038678.1, forward strand.
TGGATAATAAGCGATTATCATGAACAAGGAAATATAATAATAACTAATTTATTATTGCCTCTGGGCATATTTCCAACACTCACGGGTATAGAAGGTTGCGGCGGTGGAAAAGTGGTTGTGGCTCTCTCGGATCGATCTAGGGTATAAGAGTATATATAGAAAGAAAATCTCGTCGGTGGGCTACGAGGGCCCATGAGGGTGATGGCGCCCTCTGCCTCGTGGTGCCTCGTAGAGTTCGATTTCAACTCCAAGACTTATGGATTGCTTTGGTCCAAGAAAGATCATGCATAAATGTTTCATTCGTTTGGACTCCTTTTGATATTCCTTTCTGAAACTCTAAAATAGGCAAAAAATAAGCGGCACTGGCCTCGGTAAATAGTTTAGTCCCAAAAATAATATAAAAACATATTAAAGCCCATTAAACATCAAAACAGATAATATAATAGCATGGAACAATCAAAAATTATAGATCACGTTGGAGGCGTATCAAGCATCTAAGCAATTCACCTTTCGTCCTCGAGTAGGTAAATGATAAAATAGTAAAATAAATTTTGATGTGGAATGCTACCTTTCATAATTATCAATGTAATTTTCTTTATTGTGGCATGAATGTTAGATCCGAAGATTCAAAACAAAAGTTTAATATTGACATAAAAAATAATACTTCAAGCATACTAATAAAGCAATCATGTCTTCTCAAAATAACATGGCCCAAGAAAGCTATCCCTACAAAATCATATAGTCTGCCTATGCTCTATCTTCATCACACAAAGTATTTAAATCATGCACAACCTCGATGACAAGCCAAGCAATTGTTTCATACTTTTGATGTTCTCAAATTTTTCAATCTTCACATAATACATGAGCGTGAGCCATGGACATAGCACTATAGGTGGAATAGAATGGTGGTTGTGAAGAAGACAAAAGGAAGATAGTCTCACATCAACTAGGCATATCAATGGGCTATGGAGATGCCCAACAATGATATCAATGTAGTGGTAGGGATTTCCATGCAGGGTGCACTAGAGCTATAAGTGTATGAAAGCTCAAAAAGAAACTAAGTGGGTGTATCAACTCCACGAACCTAGGGCATTTGAGGAAGCCCATCATTGGAATCATAGTTAAAAAGGCGCTAAGCGGCGCTTAAGCCCACCTAGGCTCAGGCGTTGGCGAAGCGCATTGCGCATAACTAAACAATGTGTGCATAACTGCGCATAAGCATGCGCTTTGGTCGATGGCGCAAGCGGTGGCAAACACACAATGCGCCTAGCGCTTTTTGGAACTATGATTGGAATATACAAGCCAACTTCTATAATTAAAGATTCACTAGTATATGAAAGTGACAACATGGAGACTCTCTATCATGAAGATCATGGTGCTACTTTGAAGCACAAGTGTGGAAAAAGGATAGTAGCATTGCCCTTCTCTCTTTTTCTCTCATTTTTTTATTTTTTTTATTTGGGCCTTTCTCCCTTTTTTATGGCCTCTTTTTTTGTCGAGTCTCATCCCGACTTGTGGGGAATCATAGTCTCCATCATCCTTTCCTCACCGGGACAATGCTCTAATAATGAAGATCGTCACTTTATTTACTTTAACTCAATACTTAGAACAAAATATGACTCTATGTGAATGCCTCGGTGATGTACCGGGATGTGTAATGAATCAAAGAGTGACATGTATGAAAATTTATGAAGGTGGCTTTGCCACAAATACAATATCTTCATGATCATGCAAAGCAATATGACAATGATGAAGCGTTTCATAATAAATGGAGCGGTGGAAAGTTGCATGGCAATATATCTCGGAATGGCTATGGAAATGCCATAATAGGTAGGTATGGTGGCTGTTTTGAGGAAGGTAAATGGTGGTTTTATGGTATCGTGAAAGTTGGCGGTACTAGAGGCTAAGCAGTGGAAGGGTGAGAGTGCGTATAATCCATGGACTTAACATTAGTCATAAGAACTCACATACTTATTGCAAAAATCTATTAGTTATCAAAGCGAAGTACTACATACGTGCTCTAGGGGATAGATTGGTAGGAAAATGTTAGAATAAATCTGAGGCACTCAAATCGATCATCGAGGACCAAGCAATCACACAAGCACGACCAGAATTGTTAATGAGGTTCACTATGGCTACATCCGGGGCTTGACTACAGGCGCTCCTCCCGTGACATCGTCACAATACATACCCGACCACCGAAGCCGACTCCCCCTTGCACTTGTGCTATTATGTTGCATAGGTTACATCATGTCTAGCCCGCTATATGAGAGGCCAAGGATACAAGTGTCCTACTAGGACACAACTCTATATCCTATCTAAACACAATACAACTACAAGTCAAGCTGTAACCAACCTTGTACACTATATTGAGCAGAACTAAACAAACTCCACCTTGGCGAATATTCTCCACCACCTTGAGTTCATCAATGCATCAAACTTTCATGTACATTGTACTTGAGCTTATCCCATGAGCACATTTGCTACTCCAAAGACTCCATATGACTCTGCAACATGGTCCTTCTTTTCTTGACCACGGTCAACACTGAGCAAAATTAAGTTCCTAGTTACTCTAGTTTGTGCTCCCGACTTCGAGTATCCGTCCACGTCACACACGATCAACGACCTGCGTGAAAGTGAACAACTCACATATTGGGTGTCACACATAAGAGTTACTGAACTCAACATCAGCTCCTTTCTTGACCGCCTATCTGAAACTTGAAGGAATTTCACCATTGCTTATCCGAGTCAAATTCACGGTTGCCTCACCATGTATGACCACGAGGCCTAGCCCGTCTCCATGTCCCGTGCGTGCCGCATGCCTCGCCCGCTAATACGCGTCGAGCCTCCATTATCTCGGTCAAGTCTCAAGGGTCGTGAACCCACCCTCAACCCCACTTGAGAGTACCACCGATCATCACCGACGATGACGAGTTTCATGCTTCCATCGGACCAGGCTCCAGTCCGAACTGCATGTCTCGCTTTTCGCTGAATAAACTTGACTCTTTGTCGACTTACGCGTCGTAACTGTCAATCAGCTCCACCTTCAACATGACTCCATAGATGATCAGTCCACCCTGCGCCTCATCGACTTCAAGCTCCGTGTATACACCACCTTGAATCAATCCAGCGCCATAGTCTTGTCGAAGCGCTGGCCTCGGCATATGCCACGATGTTCCACCCCGAAATCGGTCACCATCGACATCATGCCCCTATGTCATCGTCGCCAATCCTACCACCGTCTTACGTACCAACCAACATCCATGTCGATCCGTCGAATTGTTTTGTACGACTGACCCAGATATATTCGACTACAACCATGCTCCACCTGCACCATGACTGCCTTTGTCATGCATGTCTTGGATGCCATGTGTATGCATGATCTTCACGATACTTCGGGCTCCTCAGAACCATATATGCACGTTGCCAATCTTAAACTCACGGTAAAACACCGTCGCAATTTGCAATGCATCGTGACTGCTTCGAGGAAGCTCGATTGATGTACCAAGTGTGCATACACACTCCCAATGCTCCTTTATGAATCAATGCTGTCCATGCTAACGTCAATACCATATATAATGCAGATCTTTTTGTCCAAACAAAATCTCGGTCTTGATTCCTTGGTTCGCCACGGCACATCATCAACATCTTACCTTTAGCCCGCCTAAGGCTTTGCTTTGGGTTGGCTGCATAACATGCTTTCCCTCACAATGAGAACCTCGCCTCTTGCTGCCAACCCCTCATGGGACTTGTGCATTGGGCCCATGCGACCGCATCGCCCGCAGCCGCACTTCGCCTCGTGCATGTCGCTCTGCATGTCTTGATGCCGGCGGGCACAGCGTTGCGGCACCGGTGCTGCTCTTCGGTCCAATCTAGCCGACTCCGCTTGAATTTCTTCATCAAAGATACAACACGATAATACATCGATGCTGCGCCGTATTTCGCCGATGAATTATCCTTATTACGGTTGCTTCCTAGACTTCAAATCGGGTTTCTTCCTTCCTCTAGATCAACAATCTACACCTTGAATAACCTAGCTCATGATACCACTTGTTAGAATAAATCTGAGGCACTCCGTCGATCATCAGGACCAAGCAATCACACGAGCACGACACGAGATTTGTTACGAGGTTCATGATCGTCCATTTGCATCATGCTTTTATATCGATATTTATTGCATTATGGGCTGTTATTACATGTTATGTCACAATACTTATGCCTATTCTCTTATTTTACAAGGTTTACATAAGGAGGAGAATGCGGACTGGAATTCAGGTTGGAAAAGGAGCAAATATTAGAGACCTATTGCACAACTCAAAAGCCTTGAAACTCCACGAATCATTTTGGAAATAATAAAAATATCCAGTGGAAGAAGTTCACGGAGGGGCCCACCCTACCCCGGTAGCGCCCCTACCTCGTGGGCCCCTGTTGGCTCTCCAATGCCCATCTTCGCTATATGAGGTATTTCGTTGAGGAAAAATTGATAAGCAACCTTTGGGACTGAACTCCATATCCACAGTGAACCTTGGAGGACAATCTAGGGCTCCGTGGTGACTGTTCTGGGGACACTTCCCTCCGGGAGGAAATCATCGCCATCGTCATCACCAACGCTCCTCTCATCGGGAGAGGCAATCTCCATCAACATCTTCTCCACTCTCATCTCAAAATCCTAGTTCATCTCTTGTATCCAATTCTTGTCTCCAAGTCCGGGATTGGTACTAGTAGGTTGCTAGTAGTGTTGATTACTCTTTGTAGTTGATGCTAGTTGGTTTATTTGGTGGAAGATCATATGTTCAGATCCTTTATGCATATTAATACCCTCGATTATGAACATGAATATGCTTTGTGAGTAATTCGTTTGTTCACGAGAACATGGGAGAAGTCTTGCTATTAGTAGTCATGTGAATTTGGTATTAGATTCGATATTTTGATGAGATATATGTTTTCTAGCCTCTAGTGGTGTTATGTGAGCGTCGACTACATAACACTTCACCATTATTGGGCCTAGAAGGCATTGGGAAGTAATAAGTAGATGATGAGTTGCTAGAGTGACGGAAGCTTAAACCCTAGTTTATGTTTGCCCGTAAAGGGCTGATTTGGATCCACATGTTTCACGCTATGGTTAGGTTTACCTTAATACTTTTGTTGTAGTTGCGGATGCTTGCAATAGAGGTTAATCATAAGTGGGATGCTTGTTCAAGTAAGAACATCACCCAAGCACGGTCCACCCACATATTAAATTATCAAAGTACCTGAGCGAATCATATGAGCGTGATGAAAACTAGCTTGCGATATTCCCATGTGTCCTCGGGGCGCTTTTCCTATATAAGAGTTTGTCCAGGCTTGTCCTTTGCTACAAAAAGTTGGGCCACCGTGCTGCACTTTATTTACTTTTGTTACTTGTTGCTCATTACAAATTATCTTATCACAAAACTATCTGTTACCACTTATTTTGATACTGCGAATACCTTGCTGAAAACCGCTTATCATTTCATACGCTCCTCGTTGGGTTCGACCTCTTACTTATTGAAAGGACTACGATAGATCCCCTATACTTGTGGGTCATCAAGACTCTTTTCTGGCGCGCTATTTTAATCCGGATTACGGATTAAAGATATATTATACAAGGTTTTATTAATTTACGGAATTTTAATTAATTATTTAATTAATTTGAATTGCATTTATGACATCGGCATGATGTCATTTGGCTCATCGATCCGGGTTGACTAAGTCAACCACGAATGGGTCCCGCATGTCATACACTATTACAATTAACCTAATCAGTTAATTAACCTTAGTTAATTAAGTTAATTAATGATTAGTGCTAATTAATCGAATTAATTAGAATTAATTCAATTAATTTAGCTAATGATTGGTTTAACTAATCCAAAAATTAGATTAATTAATTGCTTAATTAATTAATTAATTAATTATTTAATTAATTTAATCCATTTTATTTCCATATTTGTTCATTTTTAACTAAAAGCGTTCTTTTGGGGTGGGGCCCCCTTAACCATGGCCAAGCAATGGCGGATTGGGCGTTAGGTCAAGCCCGGCCTCGAGCGACCGGGATGGGTTTGGCCGGGAAGGGACCCGGGCCCGCCTGAACCAGGGAGGAAAGCGGGCGGAGGATTTGTGGGAGCCGGCCTGTGAAGAAGGGGAGGGGAGCGGGGATGGGGCCTGGGCCGGGGGCGGCGGGAGTGGAGTCGGACCGAAAGGAAGGGGGGGGGCCCAGGGAAGGATCGCCGAGCCCAGGGCGGTCGGTCTGCCCGATCTAGATCTGGGGAGGGGGGATGGGGGCGGTGGCTGGGTTAGCCGGGGGGTCTAGTGGGGTGGGGGGGCGTGGGGGCCCCGGGGAGGGGATGGGCCAGGGGGGGGAGGGGCTGGGGGGGGAGGGTTATCCCCCCTTTTATTTCTTTCCTTTCTCTTTTGTTATTTTCCCTTTTCTTTTGGTTTATTTAAATTGCTTTCATTTTTAAATATTAGTACCCCCAATATTAGGTTAGGTATTTTGAAAACCGGAACATTTTAGAACTAGTTTTGAAAACCCTTTATCGTTTGTTTTATTCTAATTTTTGATTTTGTTTGGGCGGTTCGAATTAGAGAGGTTAATTAACAGCGGAATGATTCTTGTTGCATAACCATCAAGGCGTTACAAATCTCCTCCACTACAAGAAATCTCGTCCAGAGATTTAGGAGGTAGAAGGAAAGAGTGCGGGATATTCATCTGAAGGCGATCCTCGCGTTCCCGGTGGCTTCATCTTGAGTGATTCAACCTTTGGACTTTGAGAATTTGATCGCCTTACGGCGGGTGCGGCGTTCAGCTTGAGTCGAGAATGCGGACGGATGCTCTTTATAGGAGAGGTCTGTTGCAATTCGAGCACTTCATGGTTCCTTGCTCGGATTGGGTCCTTGAAGCGCGTCGGAGTTGGGACCGTGGAACACATCGTGAACTTGAGAAAGGTTGACGGAAGCTCGGTTGATAAGCCACTTTTCCGCCTTTCGAGAATAGTGAAAGGGCCAATATAGCGGCGCTAACGCCCTTGATCCGGCGGTGAGCACCCTTCATTGGTGTAGCGAAGATAGGCCTTTTCGCCGAGTTGATAGACCATGTCTTTGTGATAGCGGTCATAATTACTCTTTTAGCCTGTGAGCGTCTTGAGATTCTCGCGAATAATGCGGACTTGTTCTTGCATGTTGGATAATATCCGGACGAAGAGTGGGCGTTCCCGTTTCGACCAGTTCGGAGGGTTCGGCACTTTCGTCCATATAACACCGAAGGGGCCATCTTCATACTAGCTAAGCTATTATTATAAGAGAACTCAGCATCGGGAGATTCCTCCATTTCTTGCGAATGAGGCGACACAAGCTCGAAGCATGTCTTGAGAATTTGGTTGACACGTTCAACTTGCCCTTGAGGCTGCGGATGAAAGCGATCTTGAAAGATAAATGAGTCCCCATAGCTTCTTGAAAACTTGCGGAATCTTGAAGTGAATAAGCTGCCACGGTCGGCGATAACCGGTGGAATACCGTGAAGTGAAACAATTCGGACATATAGGCGTTGCGGTGGCTAGCGATGATCGTTTCTTTGACCGCGGAAAATGTGCAACTTTAGAAAGCGGTCAATGGCGACAGAATAGCATCATTACCTTTCTGCGATTTGGAAACCCGGTGGCGAAGTCCATTTCAACATGGTCCCATTTCCATTCGGGAATAGAGATAGGCTGCGAGTTCGCGGGCCTTTGATGTTCTGCTTTGATCTGACGGACAAGCGTCACACTCGAAACATAGCGAGCAATGTCACCTTCATATTAGACCACGGAATCTCGGCGAATGTCTTGATACATCTTTGTCTGCCGGGTGGATACATAGGCGTATCATGAGCTTCTTGCATAACCTTCGGGTCATATCAGGTTGTCCTTCTTACAAGGCACCACTAGGCGGCCTTTGAAGTACAAAGGCGCCATCATCGGCAATAGTGAAGGATGAGGATTTCCTTTCGGCGTCTTGTTTAAGCTTGTAGACCTCGAGTCGAATCCTGCGTTGTCTTTATGGTGCCCAAGAGATCGGGTTCAACAGCCGGGTAAAGAGGATCCACAGGGAACAACACGGAGATTCATCTTGCGGAACTCCGGAGGAGGGCGAGTGCACCGGAGGAACAATATGGAGGTTCAGCTGCTGAATTCTTCAACAAGTGAGGCTGAACTTTGTGAACACGAAGGTGGTTGCGATAAGACTTGCGGCTCAAAGCATCAGCCATCACATTAGCCTTGCAGCGTATAGGAAATTCCCAAATCAAAGTGCTGCAGTCTCCATCCATCTCTGTGGCGGAGGTTGGTCTGGCTGAGTAAGCAGATACTTCAGACTTTGGTGGTCGGTGTAGATCTATGCGATTACCGAGAAGGTAATGTGCCCTTTGCTTTAGCGCATGAATGACAGCAGCAAGTTCGAGGTCGTGAACTGGGTAGTTCTCCTCGTGAGGCATGGCTGTCGAGGCATAAGCAACCACTTTGCGCTCTTGCATTAGGACACCGCCTAATCCTTGCGAAGCGTCGCGATAAATGTGAAGTCCTTCTTAGTATCGGGAGGAGCTAGCACGGGCGAAGTCAACTTGTCTTTGAGTGCTGAAACTTTCGACACTTATCATCCATTGGAACTTGGCGCCTTATACAAGAGGTTAGTCGGAGGCGGCAATCTTGGAGAAGTTCTCGGCGAATCGGCGGCAATAGTGGCGAGACCGAAAAACCGACTTATGCGTTCTTGGAGGAGTCAATCGAGAATAGCCTGAACTCGTTCGGGGTTGATGTAATACCATCCTTAGAAATGACATGCCCAAGATAGGTTACTTGGGAAGCGAATTCACACTTGGAGAACTTGGCATAGAGTTGATGCTCTCGTAGCTTTTCGGCACAGGCGAAGATGTTGACATGTTCTTCTTCATTCTTGGAATAGATCGGGATATCATCCGGATAAACCAGACGAACTTGTCGAGGTAATCCATGAATATATAGTTCATCGAGTGAGAAGGTGGCTGGAGCATTGGTTAAGTCGAAAGACATGACGGTGTACTCGTAAGAACCATAACGAGTCACGAATGCGGTCTTGGGATATCCTCCTCACGAACACGGATCTGGTGGTATCCCAACCTCAAGTCGAGTTTGAGAACACGGCGAACCAGCCAGTTGATCATAAAGATCATTGATCGAGGAAGAGGATACTTATTCGAATGGTAGCTTGATTTATTGGACGGTAGTCTTGAACCAATCGGTTTGTCCCATCCTTCTTCTTGACAAAGAGAAGGTGCTCCCCAAGGAGAGCAACTTGGGCGAATGAAGCCGCTTTGAAGAGATTTGTCGATTTCCTCCTTTAGTTCAAGGAGTTCATCGGCGGACATCTTGTAGGGGCTTGGCTATAGGAGTGGTGCGGTTTCGTCGATGGGAATTCGACAGCCCTAGCGAGGAATCCTGGAAGTTCTTGAGGAAGAGCGTCTTGGAAATTAAGCAGCGGGAATGTTTTCAATTCCCTCGAGGTGCGGCGTTCAATGCATTCAGCGGATAGAGCCTTGCCTCGGCATCTTGAACGAGACGGCGTTGTAACTACGATTTCATCGAAGGTGCGATAGATGGGCGGTCTTAGTGGGCAAGCGATTGGCGATGTCGCCTTCAACCAATCCATCCCAAAATGAGGTCGATGTTAGGCGTCTTGAGGATAATGGGGAGGCATAGAATTCCAGCCTTGATTTCCACGGGGCGTCGGCGCCAACCATGGAGGTTTGACATTGTCCCAATGGGGTTTTACCACTACAAGAGTTCATCCTTCACATAACGTCGTGCTTGTATGCAAAGTCTTGAGACATGAATGAATGCGATGCTCTGAATCGAATAAAGCAGATCTGTCTGAATTTACGAGTGTACCCATCACGATGGAGCTGGTCTTGAGCTTCGTTCGGATCAACGTGGTTGGCTGAGCTTGCCCATAAGACTTGCGGTGTTGTTGCGGTTCGGTTGTTTCCACGGCGATTCGGAAGGGCCAGTGATTCGGTTACGGTTGCATTCTCTAACGCGGTGCCGCTGTCCGCTTTTGAAGCATAAGCCATTATTGGGAGTGGGAGCAGGGCTTGGGGTGGTGGAGCTGGAAGCTTGGCTGCTTAGTTGTGGCGGAGCGAGGTGTAGCATAGTTACGCTTGGAAGCAGATGCATTGGTGGTACATGCTATTGGGAATCCATATCTTGCGCCTGCGAGGGCGGGCGAAGATGAGCCGTGTCGCAGTTGCGCTGTTAGAGCTCTGGTATTCCTGCGACCAGTTTCGACATTGATAGCTTTGTTCACCAAGGTGGCGAAATCAGCAAAGTCGTGCACTAGAAGTGCGAGCTTGATGTCGACTTGAAGACCGTCACGGAACTTCTCTTGTCTGCGTGCATCGGTTGCAATATCCTCTTGACATAGCGAGACAAGTCCAAGAACTCTGATAAGCTTCAACAGTCTTGTTGCCTTGGGTGAGATGCGGAACTCACGCTTCTTCGATCCATGACCCCTTGAGGATGAAGCGGGCGGAAGGCAACTGGAAGTGCGGCGGTGTGAGTGTCCCAAGCTGGCGATCTGACGGTGGCTGTCCCACCATTGAGCTGCAGGTCCCTTGAGGAAGAAGGAAGCAAAGGTGACATAGCTGGCGGGGCTACATTAGCAGACTCCATCTCATAGGTGATGTCACGGGCAGATCATCAGCATCCGATGGCTGAGTTGAGCTGCGATATCTGTGGGGTTGAGTATGAATTCCTGGAGTTGTTCCGTTTGGGTCTTTGGTTCATATTGGGGCGAGGCGAGCCATCATATTCTCCATGAGCTGGCGATTCATCTCAGCTGTTGGATCATACCAGCCATGTACTCGAGGCGGTGGTGGAAGGTTGGCACCACGACCACGACCTGCTGGCCTAACCATCCTGCTATTATATAACGAGGGTAGTTCAGCATTTGAGAAGATAAGCAAGAGACAAGAATCATTCATGATGAAACGCATAAAAGTAGCATGATGGGAACTACATAGTAGTTGGCATATCTTACAAAGGAATCATGCATAGAGTTCGATACATAGAGTCCGATACATAGACTACTACATCATAGGCGGCACACGGCATGGCGAATACATCAAATGCTAACAAGCAAGCCTACATCAGTCCACGATCTTGCGGAGGTAGCTGTACTGGTGATAGTCGGCGGTGGATAGTCCTCCCGTCGGTGGCACAGGGGCGCGGATACTCGTGCTGAATCCGGCGTCCGGTGGCGGGAAGGGGCCAAGTGCGGAGAGTAGCCTCCCGTCGGCCAACCAACACCACTGAGGGCATCACGGTCCTGCGGGTAGATCGCGAGCAGGCAGCTCTCCGGAGCGGACATAGGGTGCATCAGCGTCGAGCCGCAGTAGAGGTCGACGGGTGATGTACAACTTCGTGGCGAAAACTCGGTTAGCTCGATCCAGCCCATCGGCATGCAGAACAAAGTTACGATGGTGGAAGGAGCTCTCTGGTAACGATGGTGTAGGCAGCGTGTAGTAACCCTCCTCACCAACATCGAGCGCGATAGCAATGTGCACGAAGGGGGTGTCCAACTCTCGATACTACGCGAAGGCGTGTCGGTGCAGCATAAGCACATCGTGGATTGCCATATCGATGGTCACTCCAACACCATGTGCGGTGTGCACGCGATAGTGGACTCATACTCCCGAGTAGAGGTGGGCGATGGCGCGGTCTTGCTCTGGTTGTAGTCTGGTACTCCTCATAGGCGGTGTACTCGGGGTGCGCGATAACCGATAGGTTATCATCTCGGCTAGCACGCGAGTGATCCCGAGCACCAATGGCCGTCGTGTGGCGCACGACCTGCCTCGTGGGTTCCATCTGAAAACAAAGGCGTTTCAAAGGAGTCAAATGCGGGTGGAAATTGTTCAAATACAATTCCAAAAACAACTAAGGCTATATCCATCTTGGGGTGAATGCGGTCACGGGATCCTAGTGATAGTTAGTAAAATCGTTTAACCCGAGTAGAAGAGAGTCGAGTCGAGTAAAGGTCGAGGTAAAAGATCCTAATACCACCCGATGGCGGCGTGGGCCGTAAGGCACACATCCAAGTTAGTAAAAGTTTTGCAATGTCTAGACTCGACTTGACCAAGGAGTGTGGAAGGGGATTCCTACGAGCGTCGGCTCGATACCAACTTGTGGCGCCCTCGATTCAATCGTACACTAATCATGCCGCAAATGTATGCGATCAAGATCAAGACTCACGGGAAGATATCACAACACAACTCTACAAATAAAATAAGTCATACAAGCATCATAATACAAGCCGAGGGCCTCGAGGGCTCGAATACAAGTGCTCGATCATAGGCAGTCGCGGAAGCAACAATATCTGATCTGGACATAAGTTAAACAAGGTGCCATAAGATGGCTAGCACAAGCGGGATACATATCGAAGAGGACAGGCCTCTGCTGGGATCCTCCTAGGTCACTCCACAGTGTCGTCGGCGGAGCTGCGTAGTAGTAGGCGCCTCGGTAGTAGTAATCGTAGGCGGTGGCGTGCGGATCACAGGCTCCATCGCTGATAGCAATCGAGTAGAGATAGGGAAAAGGGAACAAGGCAACCGTGAGTACTCATCCAAAGTACTCAATATGTGGAAACTTATTTTGCGAGCGGACACTACCCTTGGTGTTTACAAACTTTTATGAAGAACTTGGAGGAGGAACCCGCCTTGCAATGCCGAAGACAATCTGCGCGCCGGACTCGTCGTCATTGAAGCCTGGTTCAGGGGCTACTGAGGGAGTCCTTGATTAGGGGGTGTCCGGGTAGCCGGACTATACCTTCAGCCAGACTCCTGGACTATGAAGATACAAGATTGAAGACTTCGTCCCGTGTCCGGATGGGACTTTCCTTGGCGTGGAAGGCAAGCTTGGCGATGCGGATGTTCAGATCTCCTACCATTGTAACCGACTTTGTGTAACCCTAACCCTCTTATGTGTCTATATAAACCGGAGGGTTTTAGTCCGTAGGACGACTCCAACGTACAACAATCATACCATAGGCTAGCTTCTAGGGTTTAGCCTCCTTGATCTCGTGGTAGATCCACTCTTGTACTACCCATATCATCAATATTAATCAAGCATGGCGAGGTTTTACCTCCATCAAGAGGGCCCGAACACAGGTAAAACATTGTGTCCCTTGTCTCCTGTTACCATCCGCCTAGGCGCACGATTCGGGACCCCTAGCGAGATCCGCCGGTTTGACACCGACAATGAGCTTTGCTATTATAGTTGGATCTTATGTTTCTTCTCCCCCTCTACTCTCTTGTAATGGATTGAGTTTTCCCCTTGAAGTAATCTTATCGGATTGAGTCTTTAATGATTTGAGAACACTTGATGTATGTCTTGCTGTGCGTATCTGTGGTGACAATGGGATATCACATGATTCACTTGATGTATGTTTTGGTGATCAACTTGCGGGTTCCGCCCATGAACTTATGCATAGGGGTTGGCACACGTTTTCGTCTTGATTCTCCGGTAGAAACTTTGGGGCACTCTTTGATGTACTTTGTGCTGGATTGAATAGATGAATCTGAGATTGTGTGATGCATATCCTATAAGCATGCCCACGTATACTTGAGGTGACATTGGAGTATCTAGGTGACATTAGGGTTTTGGTTGATTTGTGTCTTAAGGTGTTATTCTAGTACGAACTCTAGGGCTGTTTGTGACACTTATAGGAATAGCCCAACGGATTGATTGGAAAGAATAACTTTGAGGTGGTTTCGTACCCTACCATAATCTCTTCGTTTGTTCTCCACTATTAGTGACTTTGGAGTGACTCTTTGTTGTATGTTGAGGGATAGTTATATGACCCAATTATGTTATTATTGTTGAGAGAACTTGCACTAGTGAAAGTATGAACCCTAGGCCTTGTTTCCTAGCATTGCAATACCGTTTACGCTCACTTTTATCACTTGCTACCTTGCTGTTTTTATATTTTCAGATTACAAAAACCTATATCTACCATCCATATTGCACTTGTATCACCATCTCTTCGCCGAACTAGTGCACCTATACAATTTACCATTCTATTGGGTGTGTTGTGGACACAAGAGACTCTTTGCTATTTGGTTGTAGGGTTGTTTAAGAGAGACCATCTTCATCCTACGCCTCCCACGGATTGATAAACCTTAGATCATCCACTTGAGGGAAATTTACTACTGTCCTACAAACCTCTGCACTTGGAGGCCCAACAACGTCTACAAGAAGAAGGTTGTGTAGTAGACATCATGGATGCTTGCAATAGAGGTTAATCATAAATGGGATGCTTGTTCAAGTAAGAACAACACCCAAGCACCGGTCCACCCACATATCAAATTATCAAAGTACGGAACACGAATCATATGAACGTGATGAAAAGTAGCTTGACGATATTCCCATGTGTCCTCGGGAGCGCTTTTCCTTATATAAAAGTTTGTCCAGGCTTGTCCTTTGCTACAAAAGGTTGGGCCACCGTGTTGCACTTTATTTACTTTTGTTACTTGTTGCTCGTTACAAATTATCTTATCACAAAACTATCTATTACCACTTATTTCAGTACCTGCAGAGAATACCTTGCTGAAAACCGCTTATCATTTCCTTTTGCTCCTCATTGGGTTCGACACTCTTACTTATCAAAAGGACTACGATAGACCCCCTATACTTGTGGGTCATCAGTTCACCAATATGGCTACATCCCCGGGCCCTGACTATGGGCGCTCCTCCCTGTGACACCGTCACAATACCGCACACCGACCACCCGGGCGCCAGCACACGCTGCCGGCTCCCCCTTGCGCGCATGTGCTATTATGTTGGCATATGTTACATCGTGTGTCTAGCTCCGCTATATATGAGAGGCCTAGGATACACGTGTCCTACTAGGACACGACTCTATATCCTATCTAAACACAATACAACTACAACTCCAACTGTAACCAACCTTGTACACTATATTCGACACTACTCTAACAGAAAATACCATCGCTCGTCCCCGACCGCCACTCATAAGGAAGACAATCAAAAATAAATCATGCTCCGACTTCATCACATAACAGTTCACCATACGTGCATGCTACGGGAATCACAAACTTTAACACAAGTATCTCTCAAATTCACAACTACTCAAGTAGCATGACTCTAATATCACCATCTTTATATCTCCAAACAATCATAAGGAATCAACTACCCTCCCGTGGCAGTGGGGTCCTATTGGAAACTAAGGGATATTAAGGCCTCCTTTTAATAGAGTACCGGACCAAAGCATTAACACTTAGTGAATACATGAACTCCTCAAACTACGGTCATCACCGGGAGTGGTCCCGATTATTGTCACTTCGGGGTTGCCGGATCATAACACATAGTAGGTGACTATTGACTTGCAAGATAGGATCAAGAACTCACGTATATTCATGAAAACATAATAGGTTCAGATCTGAAATCATGGCACCTGGGCCCTAGTGACAAGCATTAAGCATAGCAAAGTCATAGCAACATCAATCTTAGAACATAATGGATACTAGGGATCAAACCCTAACAAAACTAAATCGATACATGGTAAATCTCATCCAACCCATCACCGTCCAGCAAGCCTACGATGGGATTACTCACGCATGGCGGTGAGCATCATGAAATTGGTGACGGAGGATGGTTGATGATGATGAAGGCGACGGATTCCCCTCTCCGGAGCCCCGAACGGACTCCAGATCAGCCCTCCCGAGGAAGATTAGGGCTTGGCGGCGGCTCCGTATTGTAAAACGCGATGAATCCTTCTCTCTGATTTTTTTCTCCCCGAAAGTGAATATATGAAGTTGGGGTTGAGGTCGGTGGAGTCCCAGGGGGGCCCACGAGGCAGGGGGGCGCGCCCCGGGGGGGCGCCTTGCACCCTCGTGGACAGGGTGTGGGCACCCTGATGCTGATTCTTTCACCACTATTTTTCATTAATTCCAAAACGTGTCTTCATGGATTTTCAGGTCATTCCGAGAACTTTTATTTCTGCACAAAAATAACACCATGGCAGTTCTGCTGAAATAGCGTCAGTCCGGGTTAGTTCCATTCAAATCATGCAAGTTAGAGTCCAAAACAAGGGCAAAAGTGTTTGGAAAAGTAGAGACGTTGGAGACGTATCAGCCATCAAGATTTCTCATAACCCAGTTCAGCACTGGAAGACAAAGCACATCCAGATTCGTCATCATTTTCTTCGAGATCATGTGTTGAAGGGCGACATCTCTATCGAGCGTGTGAAGACAAAAGAACAGCTAGCCGATATATTCACAAATTCCTTGGATGAGAAGAGATTTAGCAAGTTGCGGTGTGAGCTAAGTATCTTAGAATCTTCGACTGTCCTTTGAAAAGGACACACATCCTAACACTTGTGCAAAATTGATGACTTAGATGTGCAACACATGAAGTAACGTTTTTCTTCAATCAATGAAGACTAACCCTCTAAGTGTGAACAAATTAACGAATAATTTGATTCTCAGAGCCCTATGACAATTGTATGCGGCGTCTGAAATCATCATTCTTATACGGTGGGTCACGCCACCAACAAAAGTTGAAATTCTTCAATTTGAGTTTTTCTTTAGTTTTTGAAATTCCTCAGTTGTTCAACTTTGAAATTCTTCATCCATTTTCGTCGGACGAGCGGTTTTTTTACCTCGGTTATAAATACCCCTCACCCTCCTCAGACCTCATTTACCCCGCTCGACCTCACTCCCCTCGCTCGAGTTCTCAGACCTAGCGCCGCCGCTACTTCCATCATCGCCGGTGAGGAAGAGCTTCACTGCCTCGACCTCGTTGCCATCGTACTCGCGCGGGCCGCGGAAATCTTCACTCCGCCGCCGCTGTAGTTGTCTTCCTCCGCCAAGTTAGGGCGTGGAAGATCTGAACGGATGAACTTCCCATATACAACTACCAGTTCGTCATGTTCTTCGTCAAGGGTAAATAAAATTTATTTTTACTGCCCTTGTTGATTCTGATGATTTCCACAAAATCTTCAAAAGGTGTTTATTCTTCAACTTCCACACTCTTAAATACCATAGTTGCATTTGTTCTTGATTTGTTTCTCTAAGCAACGTTTTTCCTCAAGATTCCTCAGTTGTGTGGATTTTCAATATATATAACTCTGGAACCTAAGTCAAAGACCGCTTAGTGAAATTCCTCAAGACATTCATAGTCAAATTCCTCAAACTTGTTCTTTTGAAAAATTTCTGAGAACGGATATATCACCTCTGCCGCTGTCCATGAGAACTTTGCGCAACCGAGTGCCTCCGACAACTGGATCCACTACCAAAGCCTGCCGCACGGGGGTAGCAACGTGAGCTGGGTGATCTGAATGGTCAAAGGTATTGGGAGTCTTTGACCATTTGAGGTACGTTGTAGTTGCCGGAGCAACCATGTTCACCTCTCGGTTGATGACTTTCAGTCGACTGTTGCTCTCAATGCCAGCAAAAATCACCAGAGTAGCGTTGACCTTTGGGCAATCTTCTGCCTTTTCTTCATCCTCATCCTTGTCGGAGCCCTTTTCACTTGGCTAACCTTCACAGAATTGTTGAATAAGGAGTCTGCACTATCGTGTGGTATGCTTGGGTATAATCAGGTTACCCTCCTCGTCTTTCTTCGTGTGGATGGAACACGGTAGATCCAAGACATCTTGGCCAAAATGATCTCTCTTCTTAGGAACCCACTGTTCTTTGGCCTTGGGGAGCTACTACTGCGGCTTCAGCTTGACCAGAGGCTTCAACTTTGCGCTTCTGCTTCCGACTGGGATTCCCTCCTCCGGTGTCAGGGTCTACAGCCTTTCCTTTTCCACTATGGAGTCGGTCCCCTTCTTCGCCATTTGTGTACCGAGTGTCTATCTCCATCATTCAGTTCGGAGATATGGCTCTGGAGCGACCAAATTTCAGAATGAGCTCCGTGTACCGGACACCTTCTTTGAAGGCGCAAATTGCTTGGTGCTCTGAAACGTTCTCCACCACATGGTGAAGCGTGGTCCAACGCTGAATGTAATCTCTCAAAGTTTCATTTGGCTTCTGAACGCAGTGTTGTAACTCAGTCAGCCCAGCGGGTCGCTTGCAAGTGCCTTCAAATGTTTTGATAAACACTCGGGCCAAGTCTTCCCAATAGTATATGATGGTGGGAGCCAACAGGTTCAGCCACGCCCTGGCCGAGCCTTCAAGCATCAAGGGCAGGTGCTTCATGGCCACTTCGTCATTGTCTCCACCGATCTGCACATCCACTCGATAATCTTCTAACCACGTATCTGGCTTCGATTCGCCAGTGAACTTACTCACCCCACTGGCCAATCTGAAGTTGGGAGGAATCTCAGCAGCTCGAATGGCCCTATTGAAACACTCAGACCGAGAAACAAACGCTCTGCTTCCACTCAGGTGATCCATACCCTCTCGGTGAGGCCTGCCTCTGTCAACCAGGCCCTGCACGAGGGCTGATCTTGCATCAAACTCAGGCTCTTGGGGGTCGACTGGAATCCTCCGCTCGTCATTGTATGGGCGCCTGTCATCATACCGCCAGGGTGCGTATGAACCACCCCTCGGAGGGGGCTAGGCACTCGATGGTGGTCATCATGGTGATGTTGTGGATCAAACTGCCTGTGGCATCTAGGACTGGTCCTGGCGATAACCACGATCTTCACCCCTCGGAGGCGATCTTGGGCTATGGGTAGATTGGACCGTGTCTGCTCTGACGGGCCTGCTGTGAATACTATTGCGCTACTGAGAAACAGCCGAATTCTGCTCCCTTGCCGCTCTGAGCAGCGTTCGAATCTGCTCTAGACCTCTTCCAGCCTCGGAACAAGATGGTTGGGTTGAATCTGCAATATGTGCAGCTGCTGCAACATTCTGAATTGGAGTGCGGTATACCTGACACTCATCTCGAGATCCAGTCAGAAATAATTGCCATTGTCGTCGACTGGGATTTGGAGGTGGCCTGCAAGTGCGGTCGTCGAGTGACTTCTGGAGATCCTCCAGGCACGCACGTTCAACCAGAGTGGCTACGCGCGCAACCTCCAAAGCTTGAGCCTCGGCGGTCTCCCAACGATGGGGGTCTCGAGAGTTTGCTCGTAAATGCGTTGCAGTTCCTCTCTCTGTTCTGTAGTGAGGGCTTGCGGGTAGTACTCGTCGTTGTCGTGCAACGGACCATCGCTGTAACGCCTGGATAATTATGCTACAGTAAAACTCTCCTAATGATGCCATGTCATCTCTGTTACTGTTGCTAATCAAGTGTTAGTTCAAAACCGATTCAAAAATCAATTCAAAATATGGCAAACTACAAAAGTTTTTAAAAGTTGAAACAAAAATGTTCGGGCAGTGCCAAAAATGGCATGGGTAATTATGGTGTAGAAGACACAATTTTATAAAATACTTAAATGCCCAAAATTAAATAAAACAGAAAAGGAAAAGAAATAAAAGAAAATAAAATACAAAAGCAGAAGACAAAAGGAAAAAAAGAGAAAAGGACCCCCCTGGACCAGAAGACCCAGCTCGCAGCCAGGCCGGCCCACCTGGCCCATCCGGCCGACCCGGCCTGTTCCCCCGGTCGCTCTCTCCCCTTCCCTATTCCCCCGACCAGGGTCGGAACAGGGGTGCGTCCCTGCCGGACTCCCTCGCCGGCGTCGAGGAGGGGATAATATCGCCACGCCCTCGCCTCCTCGATCCCATCTCCCACTCGCCCCTGCTCGCCCTCTCGGTCCCTGCGCCTCCCTCTCCCCTCAGATCCATCCCACCGCATCCGAGCGCCGCCATGGCCTCGCCGTCGTAGAACTCGCGGCCACCGCGACCTCTGCACCTCTCCGACGTATCCGCTCGCTCCACCTCCCTCGACTACGCCTTCCCGACGAGCTGCAGGACGCCGGGCGCCCACGAACGCTGCCCCAACCTCGTCTTCTTCCTCGGATCCCCGGCGCGTCTCCGACGAGCGTCGTCGACTCTGCTGCTACTAAACTCCCAAGGGCCATCTTGCGTGCCGCACGGTGAGCTCTCCCATCTCCCGCCCCTCTCCGTTAGCTCCCTCGCGCACCGTAGCTTCCTCGTCGCCGTTGCCGTGAGCATGTCGCCGCGGATCGCCTCGCCGCCGTGGCCTTGCTCTCCGTCGTGCTCGCCTGAGCACGGCAACGTGTTCCTGGTGCTTCCAGGAACCCAACGCGCACGCGCACATGCCTTCCCGTGCCCCCTAGCGCTGGATCCACTGACACCCGAACTCCGGCGTCCCCTCCGCCGCTCGCCACCGTTGTCTCTGGCTGTTTTCGGCCAAGCCCCCTCCACCGTTCGACGCGCCTCGACGCGCTCGTCTGTTCGGTCCCAAACACGCCTCGTTCGAACGCCCCGTAGCGCGATCCCCGTCCGCGCCCGAACTGTTGTCCACCGCGCTCGTTACCGGCAACAATTCCAGCCACCCCGGCGTCGTGCTCCCCTCCATCGGACGCGGCGCGAAGAGGCCATTCCAGAGAGCCTGCCCGCGCCCGATTTGGTGCCCCGTAGGCGAATCCTGACGCTCACCGGCGTACAGCCGCTGCGCGTGAGCTCGCCGGAGCTACTCTGGCGGCTCTGGCGGCACACAGGCCCACCCACAGGTCTTTGCACAGGCCTAGGGGCCCTAAGCCCGCCACGTTGACGAAGTCAATCTGCGGCGATGTGGCACAACGCCAGCGACACAGCGAGCCCATGTCGTTTAAAACATTTTTGTAAATAAATAAAATGCTAATTATTTCATTAATTAATTTAGTTAACTAAATAGTCACTGACTGTTGGGCCCCACCCGCTAATTAACCCATTTAGTTAGTCTAAACCCCCTGTTAGTGCCCGTGACAATGACATGTGGGTCCCAATGGACCCACCTGTCTGGTTTGACTGGTCAACCGACCAGTTGACCCGCTGACATCACTCTGATGTCATGCTTGCGTCATCGTTCACTGTTCTGGATAATGTTGGATTTAAATAAATAATTAAAATCAGAAAAGGATTAAATCTTTAGAAAATCATTTAAAATAATCCGTGACTCGGATGAAAATACTTTCTACATGAAAGTTGCTCAGAACGACGAGACGAATCCGGATATGCAGCCCGTTCGTCCGCCACACATCCCTAACCTATTGAACTCGCAACTTTCCCCCTCCGATTCATTTGTCCGAAAATGCGAAACACCGGGAATACTTTCCCAGATGTTTCCCCCCTTCGCCGGTATCACCTACTACCGGGATTGGGCACACCTAGCATCACGCTTTGTCATGTCATGCATCGTCATGCATTTGTTTGCATTGTATGTATTGTTTATTCCACCTCTTCTCTCGCTAGACACCGAGACCGACGCCGCTGCTACCCAGTACGACTACGGTGTTGATGACCCCTCCTTCTCGGCTGAGCTTCCAGGCAAGCCCCCCTTGATCACCAGATATAGCCTATTCTACTCTCTGCTGCTTGCATTAGAGTAGTGTAGCACGTTACTGCTTTCCGTTAATCCTATCCTGATGCATAGCCTGTTCTTGCTACTACTGTTGTTACCTTTACCTGCAATCCTACATGCTTAGTATAGGATGCTAGTATTTCCATCTGTGGCCCTACATTCTTGTCCGTCTGCCATGCTATACTATCGGGCCGTGATCACTCGGGAGGTGATCACGGGTATATCTATATACTATTACATGATACTGTGGTGACTAAAGTCGGTCGGCTCGAGGAGTACCATGAGTGGATCTTTGTGGCGGAGCGGCAGGGCAGGTTGAGACCACCTAGGCGAGAGGTGGGCTGGCCTGGTCGGCGTTCATGTTACTTCAAAATAACACGCTTAACGAGATCTTGGTATTTGATCGAGTATGGCCTTTGGCCTATCGCACTAACCAACTTCTGTGGGAACGATTATGGGCACTCGGCGTCGTGGTATCGGCAAGCTTTATTGACATCACGTTGGCGGCGCTGTGGCGGATTGGAACATAAGCCTGCTCTTGTATTAAGGGGCTAGTTACGCTTCCGGCCGCCACGCAACATCTTGGTGTGCAATGGGCGATGGGCAGACCCTACACCACAGGATTTAGGCAGGCGTCTTGACCTCTCTGTTGTGCCTAGGTAGGGCTGCGGCGTGTTGATCTTCGAGGCGGGCATGACCCAAGAAAGTGTGTCCAGCCAAATGGGATCGGCGTGTTGGGTTATGTGGTGCACCCTGCGGAAGTTTATCTATTGAATAGCCATGATCTTGGTAACAGGACGACTTGGAGTTGTACCTTGACCTTATGACAACTATAACCGGATACTTAATAAAACACACCCTTCCAAGTGCCAGATACAACCCGGTGATTGCTCTCTCACAGGTCAACGAGGAGAGGATCGTCGGGTAGGATTATGCTATGCGATGCTACTTGGTGAACTTACCATCTACTCTCTTCTACATGCTGCAAGATGGAGGTGGCCTGAAGCGTAGTCTTCGACATGATTAGTTATCCCCCTCTTATCCTGACATTCTACAGTTCGGTCCACAGATATGGCACTTTGCACATATACCCATGCATATGTAGTGTAGCTCCTTGCTTGCGAGTACTTTGGATGAGTACTCACGGTTGCTTTTCTCCCTCTTTCCCCCTTTCCCTTCTACGGTTGTCGCAACCGGATGCGAACCAGGGCAGGCGCCACCATCGACTATGACTCCTACTACACGGAGGTGCCTACTACTACGTGCAGCCCGGCGGCGACCAAGAGTAGTTTAGGAGGATCGAGGCGGAGGCCTGCGCCTCTTCGATCTGTATCCCGATTTGTGCTAGCCTTCTTAAGGCAAACTTGTTTAACTTATGTACGTACTCAAATATTGTTTCTTCCGCTTAACTTCGTCTATGATCGAGCACTTGTATTCGAGCCCTCGAGGCCCTGGCTTGTATTATGATGCTTGTATGACTTATTTATGCTTTTAGAGTTGTGTTGTGATATCTTCCGTGAGTCCCTGATCTTGATCGTACATGTTTGCGTGCATGATTAGTGTACGATTGAATCGGGGGCGTCACAAGTTGGTATCAGAGCCGACTGCCTGTAGGAATCCCCCTTCCACACTCCTTGGCTGAAGTCGAGTCTAGACATTGCAAAACTTTTTACGAACATGGCTGTGTGTCTTACGGGCCCACATCACCATTTTGGTGGTACTAGGATCTTTTACTCCTCGACCTTTAATCCGGGACTCTGAACTCTCTTCTACTCGGGCTAAACGAATTTACTAACTCTAACACTAGGATCCCGTGACCACATTCACCCCAAAGTTGGATAAGCCATAGTTGTTTCTTAGAAAGTATTTTGAACAATTCCCACACTGTCATTTGACTCCTTTGAAACATCTTTGCTTTCAGATGGAACCCACGAGGCAGGTCGTGCGCCACACGACGGCCATTGGTGCCTCGGGATCACCTGCTGTGCTAGCTGAGATGATGAGCTATCGGGTTATCATTTGGCACCACAGTACCCGTCTTCAAGGAGTACGGGACTTTAACCAGGAGTAATGTCGTGCCAAAACAAACCTCTACTCTCGGGAGTATGACTCTACTACTGTGCTGCACACTGCTCATGGTGTTGGAGTGACCACCGATATGGCAGTTCACGATGCTGCTTATGCTGCTCTGACACGTCTTCGTGGAGAGTATCGGGAGTTGGACACCTCCCCTTTCAGGCACATTGCTATCGCATCCGATGTTGGTGCGGAGGGTTACTACACTGCTGCCTACTCCACTGTCACCCGAGAGCCCTTCTACCATCAGAACCTGGTTCTGCATGCTCATGGGCTGGATCGAGCTAACCGAGCTCTTCGCCACGAGTTGTACACCACCTGTCAGCACCTTTACCGTGCTCTGACGCTGTTGCACCCCTTTGTCCGATATAGAGAGCTGCCCCATTTTGCGATCTACCCAGCCAGGACTATGATGCCCCAGGGTGTCGGCTGGCCAGATGTGGGAGGCTACTCTCCCGCACTTGGTCCTCTTACGCCACTGGCGTCGGGTTACGCACGAGTATCCATGGACCCCAGGTTGCTAACGTGGAGTTCTGATGCGACACTACCAGCTTCGGTCTACACCTACCTCCACGGTACCTCTTGGGACTGATGTAGTCTTAACTTGTTAGTGTTAGATGCATTAAATCGCGAGCACTGTGCCGCCTATGGTGTTTTTAGTCTATGTACTGAACTCTGTGTACTGAACTCTATGCATGACCCCTTTTGTAAGTTATGCCGACTACTATGTAGTAGCTATCATGCTCCTTTCATTATGCATGTTTCATCATGAGTGATTCTTGTCTTTGCAAATTTCTCAATGCTGAACTACCCCTATTATATATTAGCAGGATGGTTAGACCCGGTGGTCGTGGTAGTGGTGGCAATGTCCCACCACCACCTAAGTAAATGGCTGGTATGATCCAACAGTTCGAACTAAACCGTCAATTCATGGAAAATATGATGGCTCAGTTTCCTCGCCCCAATATGAACCAACAGCCAACCCCAGTAACTCTGCAGGATTTCATGCGCCTCAACCCAACTGTGTACCGCAGCTCAACTCAGCCTCTGGATGCTGATGACTGGCTCCGTGACATCACCTATGAGATGGAGTCTACTGATGTAGCCCCTGCCAGCTATGTCACCTTTGCTTCCTTCTTCTTGAAGGGGCCCGCAACTCAATGGTGGGACAGCCACATGCGTACTCTGCCAGCTGGAACAATCATCACCTGGCCAGACTTCCAAGCTGCTTTCCGTGCCCGCTTCATTCCTCGGGGAGTCATGGACCGGAAGAAGCGTGAGTTCTGCAACCTCACCCAAGGCAACAAAACTGTTGAAGCTTATCAGCGGGAGTTTTTGGACTTGTCTCGCTATGCTGAAGAGGACATTGCAACTGATGCACCCAAACAGGAGAAGTTCCGTGACGGCCTTCAAGCTGACATCAAGCTTGCACTTCTAGTGCATGACTTTACTAATTTTTCCACCTTGGTGAACAAGGCCATCAATGTCGAAACTAGTCTGCAGGAATACCAGAGATCTCACAGGTGCAACCATGACACGGGCTCATCTTCGGGCCCGCCCTCGCAGAAGCGTAAGATATGGATTCCCAACAGCATGTACCAGCCAACTGCACCTGCCCCAAGGCAGACCTATGCTGCACCTCGTCTGCCTCCTCCACCATCTAGGCAGCCAAGGCTTCCAGCTCCACCACCCCAAGCTCCAGTTCCCACTCCCAATAATGGTATGTGCTACAAGTGTGGTCAACCAGGTCATCGTGCCAGGGACTGCAATTAGAACCAGAATCAACTGGCCCTTCCCGCAGCTGGCCGTGGAAGCAACCAGCTCCGCAACAAAAATGCCAAGTCTTATGGCCGTGTTCATGCCAACCACGTTGATCTGAACGAAGCTCAAGACCAGCACCTGCTCTTGTGATGGGTACCTCCTCATAAATTCGATTACCGGCATCTTTTTATTTGATCTGGTGCATCGCATTCATTCATGTCGGAAGATTTTGCATGCTTACACGACATTAAATGTGAGGACATGAGCGCTTCGCTATTAGTGCACACCCCAGTGAACAATGTCGGACCTCCATGATTTGCAGCAGCGTCCCGTTGAAATCGAAGGACTGGAATTCCTTGTCTCTCCCATCGTCTTTGAAGTCTGTAGCATTGATCTCATTCAGGAATGAATTGGTTAAAAGCACATCTGCTTCTATAGTTTGCGCCACTAAGACCGTCCATCTGCTACACCTTCGATGAAATAATAAGCTGCAATGCTAAATGCGGTTCGAGAATGCGAGGCAAGGCTCTATCGTTGAATGCATTGAGCGCTGCACCACTCGAGGGCATTGAAAACATTCCCATCGTCGTGAATTCCTCGATGTCTTTCTGAAGAACTTCGAGGATCCCCCCGCTAGAGCTGTCGAATTCGTCATCGACTTGAAACCGAGCACCGGTCGTATAGCCGGCCCTACAAGATGCCGCGCATGAACTCCTTGAGCTTAAGGAGAAATCGACAAATCTCTTCGCAAAGGTTTCATTCGCCCAAGTTGCTCTCCTTGGGGAGCACCTTCTCTCTTTGTCAAGAAGAAGGATGGGACAAACCGATTAGTCCAAGACTACCATCCTATAAACCAAGCTACCATTCATAATAAGTATCCTCAGGCCCGGCCCTGAGGGGGGGCAGGGGGGCGGCCGCCCCGGGCCCCCCAAACCCAAGGGCCCCCTCCCAGATATATGTTGGACGCTGGTGGCCCATCGGCCCGTAGCTTCTCCCACAATGAAATTAACCCAAGGAAAGACGTAGTAATATAGGAAAGTACACCATACACACCCAATCACATCGTCCAATCAGTACGATCCTGTCTCGTGACACGTGAGATCGCATCCCTAATTCACTGCCCTATTCTCTATTCCCCCGTCACGAACTCTCGATCACAAGTCGCAGGCCGCCGGCAGATACAATTCTCCAGTAGCTGGCTACAGCGAGGACTCAAGCACGTCGCCAGGCCATGGGAATTGACAGCGCCAAGCGCCTCCGGCCGGTATCCAGTTTCCAGGCGTTGGGCGTAAGATGTGGATTGCAAACGCGACACGTACATCGTTGAGTGCCTCATTGTTGACCATCTAATCCCCAATGCGTTTGGTATGAGGTATATCATCGTACTATTACCTATTCCCCAATCCTTATGTATGTTGCTAATTAAGTAATTTGCCTTCACATGCATCTATAAGAAACTGTTGGACAAAATTGACGTCGACCCAATCATAAATGAATTTGCATCGAGAATTGTTTTAAGAGACTCAAACATATGTATCTATGTATAGTTCTTTTGCCTTTGTTTGGTAATTCTGTAGTCGAGTTTTTGGATGTTTTCTAGGATCGGCAAATGTCTAACATTTGTAGTTTTCGTCTGTGCACATGTATGTCCTCAATAGAAGAATGAGTGATCATGTGTCATGCGAATCATGAACTTAAGGTCCCCAATGCTCATCGGGATGTTAGAATAAACCTTTAAGATAACATCTAATAAAAATTAGATGCAAATATCAAAATTGGGTCCATTAAAGTGTTTATTTGTAACATTAAAAAATGCCTTATTATTTTGTGACCTTTATATTAGGGGCCCCTGATTTTCTGCTTCGCCCCGGGCCCCCAAAATCGCAGGACCGGCCCTGAGTATCCTCTTCCTCGGATCAATGATCTGTATGATCAACTGGCTGGTTCATCAGTGTTCTCTAAACTCGACTTGAGGTTGGGTTACCACCAGATCCGTGTTCGTGAAGAGGATATCCCAAAGACCGCCTTCATGACTTGATATGGTTCATACGAGTACACCGTCATGTCTTTCGGCTTAACCAATGCTCCAGCCACCTTCTCTCGTCTGATGAACTATATATTCATGGATTACCTCGAAAAGTTCATCGTGGTTTATCTGGATGATATCCTGGTATTTTCCAAGAACGAAGAGGAACATGCTGAACATCTTCGTCTTGTGCTGGAAAAACTATGAGAGCATCAGCTATATGCCAAGTTCTCCAAATGTCAATTCTGGCTACCCAAAGTAACCTATCTTGGGCATGTCATCTCTAAGGATGGTATTGCCGTCAACCCTGAACGAGTCCAGGCTATTCTTGATTGGACTCCTCCGAAGAACGTTAAGCAAGTCAGAAGTTTTCTCGGTCTCGCCAGCTATTGTCGTTGATTCGTCGAGAACTTCTCCAAGATTGCCAGGCCTCTGACTAACCTGTTGCATAAGGGCGTCAAGTTCCAATGGACAAACAAATGTCAGGAAAGTTTCCAGGCACTCAAAGACAAGTTGACTTCTGCCCGAGTGCTAGCTCCACCTGATACTAAGAAGGACTTCGTCATTTACTGCGACGCTTCCCGTCAAGGATTAGGCTGTGTCCTAATGCAAGACCGCAAAGTGATTTCTTATGCCTCTCGGCAATTGCGCCCTCACGAAGAGAACTACCCAGTTCACGACCTCGAGCTTGCTGCTGTCATTCATGCGCTAAAACAGTGGCAAAATTACCATCTCGGTAATCGTTGCGAGATCTTCACCGACCACCAAAGTCGGAAGTATCTGTTTACTCAGCCAGACCTGAACCTCCGTCAGCAGAGATGGATGGAGATTGTTGCATACTTTGACTTGGGTATTTCCTATACACCAGGCAAGGCTAATGTAATGGCAGATGCCTTGAGCCGCAAGTCTTACTGCAACCACCTCAAGGTTCGCAAAGTTCGGTCCTCGCTTGTTGAAGAATTCAGAAAGCTGAACCTCCATATTGTTCCTCCGGGTGCACTCGCTCCCCCTCCTAAGGAGTTTCGCAAGATGAACGTCCGTGTTGTTTCCCAGGGTTCCCTCAATACCCTGGCTGTCGAACCAAATCTCTTGGACTCCATCAAGAGAATACAGGGATATGACTCTGAAGCCCACAAGATTAAGCGCTACCTCGTAGAAGGAAAGCCCTCATTCTTCACTATTGCTGATGATGGCGCTTTGTACTTCAAGGGCCGCCTAGTGGTGCCATGTGCAGAGAAAAACCTGGATATGACCCAGGAAGTTATGAAAGAAGCTCATGATATGCCTTTATGTATCCATCCTGGTAGTACAAAGATGTACCAAGACATCCGTCAGAGATTCTGGTGGTTTAATATGAAGCAAGACATTGCTCGTTATGTTGCTGAGTGTGACGTTTGTCGTCGTATCAAAGCAGAACATGAAAGGCCTACTAGAACTCTGCAACCTATCTCTATTCCTGAATGGAAATGGGACCATGTCGAGATGGACTTTGTCACTAGATTTCCCGAATCACAGAAAGGTAATGATGCTATTCTTGTCGTCATTGACCAGCTTTCTAAAGTTGCACATTTTACGGCGGTCAAAAAGCGATCATCGCTAGTCACCGCAGCGCTCTATATGTCGAGGATTGTTTCACTCCACGGTATTCCATTGGTTATCAGCTCAGACCGTGGCAGCTTATTAACTTCAAGATTCTGGGCAAGTTTACAAGAAGCTATGGGGACTCACTTATCTTTCAGTACTGCATTTCACCCTCAGTCGCAAGGGCAAGTTGAACGTGTCAACCAAGTTCTCGAAGACATGCTTCGAGCTTGTGTTATTTCCTTCGGCAAGAAATGGGAGGAATCTCTCCCGTATGCTGAGTTCTCTTATAATAATAGCTATCAAGCTAGTCTGAAGATGGCCCCCTTCGAAGTGTTACATGGACGAAAGTGCCAAACCCCTCTGAACTGGTTAGAAACTAGGGAACGTCCACTCTTTGGTCCGGATATTATTCAACATGCCGAAGAACAAGTCCGCATTATTTGCGAGAATCTCAAGACTGCTCAGTCGCGTCAGAAGAGTCAGTATGACCGTAAACATAAAGATATGGTCTATCAACCTGGCGAAAAGGCTTATCTTCGAGTTACACCAATGAAGGGTGCTCACCGCTTCGGGATCAAGGGCAAGCTAGCTCCTTGCTGTATTGGCCCATTCACTATTCTCGAAAGGCATGGAAAAGTGGCACATCAACTGGAGCTTCCGCCGAACCTTTCTCAGGTTCACGATGTGTTCCACGTGTCACAGCTTCGCCGTTGCTTCAAGGACCCAATCCGAGCAGTGGATCATGAAGTGCTCGAATTGCAATAGGACCTCTCTTATAAAGAGCATCCGGTCCGCATTCTTGACCAAGCTGAACGCCGCACAAGTCAGAAGGCGATCAAGTTCCTCAAAGTCCAGTGGTCGCACAATTCTGAAGATGAAGCCACTTGGGAACGCGAGGATCGCCTACGTGATGAATACCCCGCACTGTTTCCTTCTACCTCCTAAATCTCGGGACGAGATTTCTTGTAGTGGAGGAGATTTGTAACGCCCGGATAATTATGCTACAGTAAAACTCTCCTAATGATGCCATGTCATCTCTGTTACTGTTGTTAATCAAGTGTTAGTTCAAAACCGATTCAAAAATCAATTCAAAATATGGCAAACTACAAAAGTTTTTAGAAGTTGAAACAAAAATGTTCGGGCAGTGCCAAAAATGGCATGGGTAATTATGGTGTAGAAGACACAATTTTATAAAATACTTAAATGCCCAAAATTAAATAAAACAGAAAAGGAAAAGAAATAAAAGAAAAGAAAATACAAAAGTAGAAGACAAAAGGAAAAAAAGAGAAAAGGACCCCCCTGGACCAGAAGGCCCAGCTCGCAGCCAGGCCGGCCCACCTGGCCCATCCGGCCGACCCGGCCCGTTCCCCCGGTCGCTCTCTCCCCTTCCCTATTCCCCCGACCAGGGTCGGAACAGGGGTGCGTCCCTGCCGGACCCCCTCGCCGGCGTCGAGGAGGGGATAAGATCGCCACACCCTCGCCTCCTCGATCCCATCTCCCACTCACCCCGCTCGCCCTCTCGGTCCCTGTGCCTCCCTCTCCCCTCAGATCCATCCCACCGCATCCGAGCGCCGCCATGGCCTTGCCGCCGTAGAACTCGCGGCCACCGCGACCTCCGCACCTCTCCGACGTGTCCGCTCACTCCACCTCGCTCGACTACGCCTCCCCGACGAGCCGCAGGACGCCGGGCGCCCACGAACGCTGCCCCGGCCTCGTCTTCTTCCTTGTATCCCCGGCGCGTCTCCGATGAGCACCGTCGACTCCGCTGCTACTAAACTCCCAAGGGCCATCTTGCGTGCCGCAAAGTGAGCTCCCCCATCTTCCGCCCCTCTCCGTTAGCTCCCTCGTGCACCGTAGCTGCCTCGTTGCCGTTGCCGTGAGCACGTCGCCGCGGATCACCTCGCCGCCGTGGCCTTGCTCTCCGTTGCGCTCGCTTGAGTACGTCATCGTGTTCCTGGTGCTTCTAGGAACCCAACGCGCACGCGCACACGCCTTCCCGTGCCCCCTAGCGATGGATCCACTGACGCGCCCGATTTGGTGCCCCGTAGGCGAATCCTGACGCTCGCCGGCGTACAGCCGCTGCGCGTGAGCTTGCCGGAGCTACTCTGGCGGCTCACGGTGGTAGCACGAGGCCCACCCACAGGTCCTTGCACGTCAGGCCTAGGGGCTAGCCGCCACGTTGACCGAAGTCAAGCTCATGACGATGTGGCAACAACGCCAGCGACGCATGAGCCCACGTCGTTTAAAACATTTTTGTAAATAAATAAAATGCTAATTATTTCATTAATTAATTTAGTTAACTAAATAGTCACTGACTGTTGGGCCCCACCCGCTAATTAACCCATTTAGTTAGTCTAAACCCCCTGTTAGTGCCCGTGACAATGACATGCGGGTCCCAATGGACCCACCTGTCTGGTTTGACTGGTCAACCGACCAGTTGACCCGCTGACATCACTCTGATGTCATGCTTGCGTCATCGTTCACTGTTCTGGATAATGTTGGATAAATAATTAAAATCTGAAAAGGATTAAATCTTTAGAAAATCATATAAAATAATCTGTAACTCGGATGAAAATACTTTCTACATGAAAGTTGCTCGAGCGACGAGGCGAATCCGGATCGCAGCCCGTTAAATCGCCACACATCCCTAACCTATCGAACTCGCAACTTTCCCCCTCCGGTTCATCTGTCCGAAAACGCGAAACACCAGGAATACTTTCCCGGATGTTTCCCCCCTTCGCCGGTATCACCTACTACCGCGATTGGGCACACCTAGCATCACGCTTTGTCATGTCATGCATCATCATGCATTTGTTTGCATTGTACTTATTGTTTCTTCCCCCTCTTCTCTCGCTAGACATCGAGACCGATTCATTTGCTACCCGAGACGACTACGGTGTTGGCGACCCCTCCTTCTCGGTGAGCTTCGGGCAAGCCCCCTTGATCACCAGATATCGCCTATTCTACCCTCTACTGCTTGCATTAGAGTAGTGTAGCACGTTACTGCTTTTCGTTAATCCTATCCTGATGCATAGCCTGTCCTTGCTACTACTATTGTTACCTTTACCTGCAATCCTACATGCTTAGTATAGGATGCTAGTATTTCCATCTGTGGCCCTACATTCTTGTCCGTCTGCCATGCTACACTATCAGGCCGTGATCACTCGGGAGGTGATCACGGGTATATACTTATATACTATTACATGATACCTGTGGTGACTAAAGTCGAGTCAGCTCGAGGAGTACCCGTGAGTGGATCTTTGTGGCGGAGCGACAGGGCAGGTTGAGACCACCTAGGCGAGAGGTGGGCCTGGCCCTGGTCGGCGTTCACGGTTACTTCAAAATAACATGCTTAACGAGATCTTGGTAATTGATCTTAGTCTGGCCACTGGCCTATACGCACTAACCAACTGTGCGGGAACAGTTATGGGCACTCAACGTCGTGGTATCAGCCGAAGCCTTCGTGACGTCAGCGACTGAGTGGCGCGCGCCGGATTGGAACGTATGCCTGCTCTTGTATTAAAGGGGCTAGTTCTGCTTCCGGCCGCCCACGCAACGTGCAGGTGTGCAATGGGCGATGGGCCTAGACCCCTGCGCCATAGGATTTAGACCGGCGTCTTGACCTCTCTGTTGTGCCTAGGTAGGGCTGCGCCGTGTTGATCTTCGAGGCGGGCATGACCGAGAAAGTGTGTCGGCCAAATGGGATCGGCGTGTTGGGTTATGTGGTGCACCCTGCAGAAAGTTTATCTATTGAATAGTCGTGATCTTGATGTAACAGGACGACTTGGAGTTGTACCTTGACCTTATGACAACTAGAACCGGATACTTAATAAAACACACCCTTCCAAGTGCCAGATACAACCTGGTGATCGCTGATGACCCACAAGTATAGGGGATCTATCGTAGTCCTTTCGATAAGTAAGAGCGTCGAACCCAACGAGGAGTAGAAGGAAATGATAAGTGGTTTTCAGCAAGGTATTCTCTGCAAGTACTGAAATAAGTGCTAACCGATATTTTTGTGATAAGATAATTTGTAACGAGCAACAAGTAACAAAAGTAAATAAATTGCAGCAAGATGGCCCAATCCTTTTTGTAGCAAAGGACAAGTGAGGGAGTCCTGGATTAGGGGGTGTCCGGGAAGCCGGACTATATCTTCAGCCGGACTCCTGGACTATGAAGATACAAGATTGAAGACTTCATCCCGTGTCCGGATGGGACTTTCCTTGGCGTGGAAGGAAGGCTTGGCGATGCGGATATTCATATCTCCTACCATTGTAACCGACTTTGTGTAACCCTAACCCTCTCCGGTGCCTATATAAACCGGAGGGTTTTAGTCCGTAGGACAACTCCAACATACAACAATCATACCATAGGCTAGCTTCTAGGGTTTAGCCTCCTTGATCTCATGGTAGATCTACTCTTGTACTACCCATATCATCAATATTAATCAAGCGGGGCGTGGGTTTTACCTCCATCAAAGGGTCCGAACTGGGTAAAACATTGTGTCCCTTGTCTCTGTTACCATCCGCCTAGGCGCTGAGTTCGGGACCCCCTACCGAGATCCGCGGTTTTGACACCGGCGTTGGTGCTTTCATTGAGAGTTCCTCTGTGTCGCGCAATCAGGAAGGATGCCTCTTCCCGTCTTTAAAGACGGCGCCGTTGCTAAGGGAGCTTTGGCTGTCGGCCAAACTCTCCGGCTATGCGGTTTTCTTATGACCGCCTGTTCGGCTGTTGCACCAACGATGACCTCTCGGGTCATCAAAAGCAATCTTCACGTCAGCTCGGAACTCGCCAAGCAGTTAGATCCAATGGAGCTCTCTTCAGTAAACGAGCTCTTGGATCGCGCCATATACAGGAGTCACTACGGATTATGACCAGGTTGGGCTTAAACCCGATCTAAGAGAGATTAACTCTCCCCAAGTCACCCATCATGTTGCGTGGTAGAGGCGCAGTGCGGCGACCCTTCATCTATCTTAAGGACTAGCTACGTACGGATTCCCGATCCCTCCAAGCTGGATACCCACGGAGGGGAGGATGTAACTCAAGACCTGAACTTAGAATCAGGCAACGGGCTAGATTCATTGGACAACATCCAAGAATCCAAACTTCAGAGTTCGGAAACTCCTTGGCCTCTGAGTCTCAGATTGGGTGAGGTTTCGGATTTAATTCCACCCACCCGCCCGAACATAAGCGATCTATCCCAAATCAGGCAAAAGCCCGAAGAAACAGTACATCATTACTGGGCGAGATTCCTCCTAGTTATGAACAGGATAAAGGACTGCCGCGAGGAAGACGCAATCTCAATCTTCGCAATAATTGCGGACAAGGGAATCCTCAACGCCATAAGTCGTCATTGATATTACGCTTAGCTGACTTGGCGTCCATAGTACAAAAGTACTGTGCGATGGAAAGCGCCTGGAAAACCGAAATAAAATATTGGGACAATCCGGCCCTGAATAGAAACCTCGTCCGAAATAAAAGGGTGCATCATCGTCAGACACCCGGGTTAAAAACCAAAAAACCAAAACCCTCTACAGGGCATGGAACTGTACTGGAAGGATGGCTTAATGGACCCTGTAAAATTCATAGTACAGAGGACGCCACACCAACTCACAGCCTTAGAGCATGTTGGATACTCCGGCAGGTGGCCAAAATTGGCGAAGACCTCCTAATCCCGGAGGTCGCAGAAAACCACCCCAGGGACACCAGTACAGTCTTAACAGTCTTCGAGACTTCCGCATCAAATAATATGCGAAAAAGAACACTCCGCAGCCTTGCCGAAGTTTATCAAGTAGCAACAATAAACCCATGGAGTGACACGGCTATTACTTTTAATGCCAGTGATGAACCTAAATTCCGAACAGCTCGAGCACCAGCCGCATTGGTCCTCAGCCCAATTGTGGGCGGACTTCGCCTCACCAAAGGTACTCATGGATGGAGGCAGCGGATGAACCTCATTTATGAGAAACCCTTCAAGAAATGGAAATAGATGGAACGCATCGGCGAAGCAGCACAACCTTTAGTGGAATAATCCCGGTCGAAGCGGCTGTCGGGAAAAATCCTGCTGGATGTGGTGTTGACACGCCGGATAATTACTGGTCCGAAGAGGTCACGTTCGGTGGCCCGTTCGATGGCGGATACCACGCTCTGCTAGGGCGGAAGCGTTTACAATCTTCAAGCAATACCCCATTACGGGTACATGAATCTCAAGATGCCGGGCGAGCAGATTATCACTCTCGCTAGTGATCCGGACATAGCGCTCGCGCGAAAACAAGACAGCCACATTGGCCCTTGAGGCACTATCCAAAGCCCTAGCGGTGAGGAACTGCTTCTTATTGCGCTCCCACGGTAAACAGGGGCGATGTGATACTTGACAAAAGATCCAAGTCCACCTCATTTAAACCAGCGGACGAAATAGTCAAATTCCAGGTCCATCCAACGGACCCCAATAAAACAGCTTCCATCGGGGCACAATTAAACCCTGATGTAGACGCCGCACTGCGAGAATTCCTACGTGAAAATTGGGGACATCTTCGCCTGGCACCCTTCAGACATGCCAGGAATCCCACGCAGGCTGGCCGAACACAGCTTAAATATCCTAAAAGGATTCAAACCGGTCAAACAAGCCCTTCGGCGTTTCTCCGAACCCAAGAGACATGCCATGGGAGAGGAGCTAGCTAAGCTACTGGAGGCCGGATTCATCAGAGATATAAAACATCCGGACAGGCTAGCAAACCTGGTGATGGTACAAATCCTGGCGCCTGTGCGTTGATTTTAAAGACCTTAACAAGGCTTGCCCAAAGGATCCCTTCCCCCTCCCCCGCATCGATCAAATTATCGGCGCCCACTGCAGGACACGATTCGTTGTGTTTCCTCGGCGCATACTCGGCTACCATCAAATCAAGATGGCGAGTCAGACCAAGCCATAGCGGCATTCATCACACCATCGGCCCATTACGCTTCAACACAATGCCCTTCGGGCTCAAAAACGCCGGCGCAACATATCAGTGCATGATTCAGACATGTCTGGCAAACCAGATCGGCAAAACAGTAGAGGCATACGTGGATGATGTGGTCGTAAAAACAAGACATGTCGAATCTCTAGTAGACGACTTGAGGCTTACATTTGATAACCTCCGAACATACGACATCAAGCTCAACCCGGAAAAATGCGTTTTCGGCGTTCCAGCCGGAAAGCTCCTAGGCTTCATCGTATCCGGCAGAGGAATTGAAGCAAATCCAGCCAAGATCCGAGCTTTGTCGCAATTGGATATCCCAAAGGACCTCAAACAAATACAAAAATTAACCGGATGCGTGGCGGCTCTAAGCCGCTTCATCTCCCGCTTGGGAGAAAAGGCACTACCCCTTTATCGCCTCCTTCGGCGCACCGAACACTTCGAGTGGACGGATGCCGCCACGGCCGGACTCAACGAAATAAAAGCCATATTGGCAACAAACCCAGTCTGGCGGCGCCAAATATCGGCAAACCAATGCTATTGTACATTCTTGCAA
This sequence comes from Aegilops longissima, assembly GCA_021605205.1. Classification (NCBI taxonomy): domain Eukaryota; kingdom Viridiplantae; phylum Streptophyta; class Magnoliopsida; order Poales; family Poaceae; genus Aegilops; species Aegilops longissima. The sequence continues at coordinate 476,065,931 of CM038678.1, forward strand.
CCCACGGGTTATCGTGCCGATTGCTTTCGTCGTCGGCGAAAGCAGACGGACACAAATTCCCCTTCAAAAGCCGGTCTATTACGTGTCCACTGTCCTCACACCATGCAAATCACGGTACCCGCATTATCAAAAGATTGCATACGCGGTATTCATGGCATCCCGGAAGCTACGACACTACTTTCAAGAGTGTTTGATAACAGTAGCATCGGAAGTACCACTCAACGACATTATAAACAACCGCGATGCAACGGGCCGGATTGCAAAATGGGCCATCGAGCTCCTCCTGTTCTACATAACTTATAAGCCACGGCGAGCTATCAAGTCGCAAGTTTTGGCCGACTTCGTCGCAGAATGGACGGAGGCCAAACTCCCTAAAGAGTACGACACATACTCAAACTGGATCATGCATTTCGACGGCTCCAAAATGTTGGCCGGACTAGGGGCCGGCGTCGTTTTGACATCCCCCACAAGAGACATAGTTCAATATGTACTCCAGATTATGTACACGGACTACAACATTGCAGCCGAATATGAGGCCCTTTTACATGGTCTCCGGATGGCAGTATCCATAGGCATTCAACGCCTAGAGGTGCGTGCGGATTCGAACCTCGCGATATCCCAAATAAATGGAGACTTCGATGCCAAGGATCCAAAAATAGCAGCTTACTGCAACGCCGTCTTAAAAATGTCAGCTCGGTTCGAGGGGCTCGAATTTCACCACATAGCCCGGGAAAACAATCAGGCGGCAGACGTCCTGGCACGCATCGGCGCAAAACACGATGCAGTCCCCCCAACATCTTCTTGGAAAGGCTGTTCAAGCCATCCGTAGTATGGGAAGGGGAACCTGGTAATAACAGCCCGGACCCAACCGCACTGTCCGGCACCGAACAATCTGACATATTCGGAGGCTCGGCCAATGAAATTACAACTTCAGCCCACGTAATAATGGTCGTCATCGCCCCGTGGACAGAACCATTCCTAGCCTACCTTACTAGGCAGGAGCTCCCATAGGACCAAAATGAGGCACGCTGCATAGTGCGGCAATCTAAGGCCTATAAAGTCCATGAGGGAGAACTTTATAAGAAAAGCACTACCGGAGTCCTTCAAAGGTGCATCTCCGAAGAGGAAGGGCGGAACTTGCTGGCTGAAATTCATGCCGGACTCGGTGGTCATCACGCTGCAGCTCGGTCCCTTGTAAGCAAGGCTTTCCGTGCAGGCTTTTATTGGTCGACGGCCCGGGCAGACGCTCAGGACTTGGTCCAACGATGCGTCGGTTGCCAGCTTTTCGCAAACCAAAGCCATATGCCACCCACTGCCCTCCAAACTATCCCCATCACTTGGCCTTTCGCGGTCTGGGGGCTTGACATGGTTGGACCCCTTAAAGGCGGAACCCACAAGAAAAAATACTTACTGGTCATGGTGGACAAGTTCACCAAATGGATAGAAGCCAAGCCTGTTAAGACGGCCGAATCCGGACCGGTGATAGACTTCATATCCGGGGTCGTATACCGTTACGGTGTCCCCCATAGCATCATCACTGATAAAGGCACGAACTTTACGGCCGACGAGGTAAAAATCTGGTGCAAAAGCATGGGCATCAAGCTCGATTATGCATCTGTCTATCACCCACAAACTAACGGCCAGGTCGAACGTGCAAATGGTCTTATTATGAGCGGCATCAAACCTAGATTAGTGCGGTCCCTCAAGGAATCCAACACGCACTGGGTAGAGGAGCTCGACTCTGTACTCTGGGGGCTGCGGACCACGCCGAATCGCACCACCCGATACACACCATTCTTCATGGTGTACGGCGCAGAGGCTGTTTTGCCTTGCGACATAATTCATGACTCACCTCGAGTGCGCATGTACGAAGAAAGAGAAGCCGAACTCGATCGGCAGGACAGTTTGTACGCCTTGGAGGAGGAGCGTGACGTGGCAAAAGCCCGTTCCGCATTTTATCAACAGCAGGCTCGAAGATATCAAAGCAGAGAAGTGCGAGCCAAAAATTACAACGTTGGCGAACTAGTTCTACGCCTGCCGGACAAGAAAAAGGACAAACTGAAACCCAAGTGGGAAGGTCCCTTCATAATCGACCAAGTCCTGACTGGCGGAGCATACCGCCTGCGAGATGCGTCGAACAACCGACTCGAGCCGAACCCATGGAACGCAGCCCGTCTCCGAAGATTCTATGCCTAGCGCCGGACTCTGTGTTCGTCTCCTACCTCTGTCCATTTTTTATATTTTCTGTCTTACATTTCTCTCCTTCCCTTAAAGGCTCATCAAGAGACGCGCTACCCGCGCTCACTAAACCTGGGGGCTTCTTTAAACAGAAGCTTATTTATACGGGCTTCATGCCCAACACATGTGTCAAACTTCCGCATGTACCTTTTATTCACCATTATATGCATCGATATGACTTAAGTTTTGGCCAAGCTGGGTTGCTCGGCTCTGTGCTTACCCCTCGTTCCCGATTGTTGCTAGGTGGTAAAGGAGCACCTCTGCGATTGTTACTACCGGGTCAGCCGGATGTGTACCTCAGACTGGGCGAAGCCAAAAGCTAGCGTTCTTAAGGGAATATTCGGTCGGTGAATTAAAGATGACCTTTTTTACTTATTTATGTGCCCCCAGATGCTTTTTCTGCGTTTGCAGTCCGGACATGCACTTTAGGGCATGCCTCCCAGAGAAAGGAACCCCTAACGGAACTATTCTCTCGGAAGATGTTTCTTACTAACCATGTAATATAACATAACTAGTTGGGCACTTATGCGATAAAGCACTAATGACCCCTACGCTTTGGTCTCCATGCATACCCCGGTTCTTATATAACCGCAAGGGTATTCGGACACACTCCGGACCGTCAGGTCCCGAGGTCGAAGCGAAAAGGTCGGCAACGAAAAACGATCTACAATCCGGCTAGAAGGCATTACACATGTCAATTAAAATTACATAGTCATTATGACTGATCGTATTCCTCTTCAATACCATCCAACAGGTTTTCTAGTTCTGATCCTGCTGGGAATACTTCATGACCAATTCTACTTGGCCGTACACTAAACTTCTGAGGGATCTCCTTCCCGTCGGGCCCAACAGTCCGACCTCGGCCATGTGGTTTGGGTCAGCAACCGTACAGCGTCTTCACCATGGCCCGAGCCTCCCTAAGCGCCTTGACGACGGCCGATATCTTCCACAACGGAGCGCCGCGCGCTCCCTTCACTTTCTGCAAGCTCTCCAAGGCCCTCGGGCATGGAGAGGAAGGCCATAAGGCTGAGCAACGCCTTGCATCGCTGCCAAACTTCGCTCGTGCGATTCGCGAGCTCGGGAAGAAAGGTCACCGAAGAGCGGGCATCTCCTCTGCAGGACGACCTGTTAGCATACCTACAGACATAACTATGTTAGTCGACTTCCTCGCCGAACTCCTTTTTGAGAGTTCGTTCAAGCACTTACTAAATATGCCGCATCGAAGCCGTTGATTCTCCTTAGTGGAGTTCGACAGCTGGGCACGAACATCCTTTAGTTCAACGTCCAGCTTGGTGTTGGCATCTTGAAGATCACTCTTCTCCCGCCTCACCTTTGTCAGCACGCTCTCACCAGCCTCTAACTGGCGCAGAAGTTGTTGCTTTTCCGGATCCAGTCTGGCGCCATCTGCAATATCATTTGTCAAACTAGCACATACGCCGCATTTCGCACAATACTTATCTTTTTGAAGCATATATTACCAGAGGGGGGCCCCCTTGGGCTCCCCTGTCGCGGCCAGTGTGGCCTCAAGTTGGGCTTTGCACTCTTTTAGCTCCTGGGACAGTTGGGTATTCTTCTCTGAAAGATCCTGCATGTTATATGATCCTTAAATCAATTATTCCAACTGTTTCAAGTCTCGGGGGCTACTGATCCATATAACTATCAAATTTTCTCACCCGTATGTCTTTTACATATTGCTCTGTGGCTCTGGCTAGACCACTTTGAGCGGCACGGAGATACGCATCTCCTGGATTAAAGGCATCCAACGCCTCTTGGGAGAAACAAGCGTCGCGGAGAACTGTCCGGCGGCGCCGGTGATTCATGGCACTCTCCACCTCGGAATGGGTGGCAGACAGCCTGTCGCATCCTCTGTCGGAGGAGCGTCCGGTGCGTGCCTCGTGTTTGCCTCCGCCTCCGGGCCGGGCTGTGGAGCCTGGCTGGTCGAGGCGCGATTGGCAGCCTCTCCGGATATAGTCCGGCGAGGCCTCTTTGTCCTGCACCGAGCATGAGTGTTAATATGCCTTGAAGGAATAACACCTGGGCTAAACAGGCGCGCTATACCTTTGCATCGGCGCCTCAGTCCGGACTACATTCCTTTTTACCCCATGGGGCCCTGCGGCCCCTCGTTGGCTAGCCGCCGCAGGCTCGGCCTCCCGCCTCAGGAACCTCCCCTGCAAAACACGGTTGTTGTCAGGAAAACTGAAAACACGTGAGGATGGATCCCTTCCCAAGGTGATGAGACTCCGGTCTCAGTTACCTGGGAGGCCGGGATTAACCCTGGGTAATCGGCCGTAATGGCCACCAAGGTATCGTCCTTGCTCAGCTGATAAAACACCCCGTCAATCAGCTCCACAGATATGTCCGGATCCTCTTCGGAGGCCGGATCGAGGGACCGTTCAGGATCCTCGGGCTGTGGAGGACGGCTGTTTATATCCTTTACTTCCTGACGCAGTTCCTGCGTAGGAGTCGTTAGACTATATATTTAATCATGGGAATATAAAATGGATGGGCAAGCAAGATTGTCCGCTTACCCAACTTGGAGGGTTGTACATAGTAAATCCACCCTGTGGGTTGACGTGGAGGAATTCCTCCTCTTCTCCCTTGTACAAAGAGGACAAGATCTTTACTAGAGCGGCAGCCGAGTCCGGCCCCTTACGACCGTAACGAGTGGCGTCATCCTCCCCGTTAAAATCCCACATGGGGTGGCCTCTATACTGAAGCGGCTGCACCCCCCGCATGATGCACACGGCCATGACTCCAACCATGGTTAGTCCGGAATGAGCCAATAGTCTTATCCGGCCCATCAGATAAAGGACGTCCCTGTCACTTTCTCTCTGAGAGCTCCGTGGACGCCAGCTTAAGCGTTTCTTTAAGGGAGCACTGTTGAATTCGGGGAGGCCGATCCGGATAGGATCCGGCAGTGGGACATCCTCCATATAAAACCATTCTGAAGGCCAGTCCTCGGACGCCTTCTTTGGGGTTCCGGATAGATATCTGGTCCCGGCGATGCACCACACTTCGGCTCCACCCACTTGATATATTGACCCCTCCTGAGAGTGGGGCACCAGGCAGAATAGCCCCTTCCACAACGTGAAATGAGCCTCCACACCTAAAAATAGCTCGCAAAGGGCGACGAAGCCCGCGATATGCAATAATGAGGCGGGCGTGAGGTTGTGCAGCTGGAGGCCGTAGAACTCCAGAAGCCCTCGGAGGAACGGATGAATTGGAAATCCAAGTCCTCTTATTAGATAAGGGACGAGGCACACCCGCTCCCCTTGGAGGGATTAGGTGTGCTCTCCGCTTGTTCCCCGCCATTATAGGTGGCGAGACCGGCTCGAACTGGGACCATATAGGCCGGAGGGAGGAATCCCTTGGTCTGAAGCGATACCAGCTCGCTATGTAGGATTGAGCACCTCTCCCACTCTCCAGGCTTAGGACTGGAAGGGCGAGAGGAAGAGTTGCGACGGCTGGCCATGGTGGAATGGACCTTTGCTGAAGGCGCTCTGATGATTACTCGCGGAAAAGAGAAGGTGCGGTTTGGATCTGAATCCACGTCCCTTTAAATAGGCGGTTCATTTATGCGGCTGGGGGTGAGAATGCGAAAAACAGTCAAGACTTTTCGTATTCGTTGGACACGTGGAAGGTGGCCCTTATTGGGTGTAGAAGCCAAGGAGAGCAGCATTTATAAAAAACAGCACATTATTCAACAGGTACACGAAATCTGGAAGGGGAATCCGCCTTGCAATGCCGAAGACAATCTGCGCGCCGGACTCGTCGTCATTGGAGCCTGGTTCGGGGGCTACTGAGGGAGTCCTGGATTAGGGGGTGTCTGGGAAGCCGGACTATATCTTCAGCCGGACTCCTGGACTATGAAGATACAAGATTCAAGACTTCGTCCCGTGTCCGGATGGGACTTTCCTTGGCGTGGAAGGCAAGCTTGGCGATGCGGATATTCAGATCTCCTACCATTGTAACCGACTTTGTGTAACCCTAACCCTCTCCGGTGCCTATATAAACCGGAGGGTTTTAGTCCGTAGGACAACTCCAACATACACCAATCATACCATAGGCTAGCTTCTAGGGTTTAGCCTCCTTGATCTCGTGGTAGATCTACTCTTGTACTACCCATATCATCAATATTAATCAAGCAGGACGTAGGGTTTTACCTCCATCAAGAGGGCCCGAACCTGGGTAAAACATTGTGTCCCTTGTCTCTTGTTACCATCCGCCTAGACGCATAGTTCGGGACCCCCTACCCGAGATCCGCCAGTTTTGACACCGACAACAAGCCTGGACAAACTCTTATATAAGGAAAAGCGCTCCCGAGGACACATGGGAATATCATCAAGCTAGTTTTCATCAAGTTCATATGATTCCCGTTCGGTACTTAGATAATTTGGTATGTGGGTGGACCGGTGCTTGGGTGTTGTTCTTACTTGAACAAGCATCCCACTTATGATTAACCTCTATTGCAAGCATCCGCAACTACAACAAAAGTATTAAGGTAAACCTAACCATAGCATGAAACATGTGGATCCAAATCAGCCCTTACGAAACAACGCATAAACTAGGGTTTAAGCACATCACTCTAGCAACCCATCATCTACTTATTACTTCCCAATGCCTTCCTCTAGGCCCAAATATGGTGAAGTGTTATGTAGTCGACGTTCACATAACACCACTAGAGGTTAGACAACATACTTCTCATCAAAATATCGAACGAATACCAAATTCACATGACTACTATTAGCAAGACTTCTCCCTTGTCCTCAGGAACAAACGTAACTACTCACGAAGCATATTCATGTTCATAATCAGAGGGGTAATAATATGCATAAAGGATCTGAACGTATGATCTTCCACCAATTAAACCAACTAGCATCAACTACAAGGAGTAATCAACACTACTAGCAACCTACTAGCACCAATCCCGGACTTGGAGACAAGAATTGGATACAAAAGATGAACTAGGGTTTGGAGATGAGATAGTGCTGGTGAAGATGTTGATGGATTGCCCTCTCCCGATGAGAGGAGCGTTGGTGATGACGATGGTGATGATTTCCCCCTCCCGGAGGGAAGTGTCCCCGGCAGAACAGCTCTGCCGGAGCCCTAGATTGGTAACGCCAAGGTTCCGTCTCGTGGCGGCGGAGTCTCGTCCCGAAAGGTTGCTTCCTGGTTTTTGTCTTGACGAAAGACTTCATATAGCAGAAGATGGTCATCGGAGAGCCACCAGGGGGCCCACAAGGTAGGGGGGCGCCCCCCACCCTCGTTGACAGGGTGTGGGCCCCCTGGCCTTCACCTTTGGCGAGGATTTTTTATTATTTGTTATAAGATATTCCGTGGAGTTTCAGGACTTTTGGAGTTGTGCAGAATAGGTCTCTAATATTTGCTCCTTTTCATTGAGAATCCCGGTATCGGCATTCTCCCTCCTTATATAAACCTTGTAAAATAAGAGAGAATAGCCATAAGTATTGTGACATAATGTGAAGTAACAACCCAAAATGCAATAAATATCAATATAAAAGCATGATGCAAAATGGACGTATCAACTCCCCCAAGCTTAGACCTCGCTTGTCCTCAAGTGAAAGCCGATAACAATAAATATGTCCTCATGTTTAGAGGTAGAGGCATCGATAAAAATAAAATATAGACATGAAGGCATCATGATTATTCTCATAGCAGCAACATATATAGCTATTGTCATATGATTACTTATGTTCAAGTGATGATCTATTCACAATGCAAAAGTATGAATCAGAAACCTTATTGAGAACCAACAAACTATAACGTCAGTCATTGAAGCAATTGCAATTTATCATAACATCGGAAAGAGTCTATGTCAGAGCTAAAAAGCAAGTCCACATACTCAACTATCATCTAGTCCTTCATAATTGCTAACACTTACGCAATACTTGTGGTTACGAAGTTTTAATCAAACACAGAGAAATATAGGGGCTTATAGTTTTGCCCCACAACCTTTTACCTCAAGGGTAATGTCAACAATAATAACTCAAGATCCCCTACATCCAATTATATATATATATATATCATGTTCTTTCCAACATGCTGGGCTTGCCAAAGGATAAAATGTAAAAGGAAAGGTGAAGATCACCGTGACACTTGCATAAGGTAGAAGATAATGAAAGATAGGCCCTTCGCAGAGAGAAGCAGAGGTTGCCATGCGCTTTTATGGTTGGATGCACAAAATCTCAATGCGAAAGAGCGTCACTTTATGTTGCCCCTTGTGATATGAACCTTTATTATGCAGTCTGTTGCTTTTATTACTTCCACGTCACAAGATCGTATAAAGCTTATTTCTCCCACACCAATCAATCATACATATTTAGAGCAATTTTTATTGCTTTGCACCAATGACAACTCACTTGAAGGATCTTACTCAATCCATAGATAGATATGGTGGACTCTCATGGCAAAACTGGTTTAAGGGTATTTGGAAGCACAAGTAGTATCTCTACTTGGTGCTGAGAATTTGGCTAGCATGAGGGGGAAAGGCAAGCTCAACATGTTAGAGGATCATGACAACATACTTTATCTTAGATATAAGAAAACATAATTCATTACGTTGTCTTCCTTGTCCAACATCAACTCTTTGGCATGTCATATTTTAATGAGTGCTCCCAATCATAAAAGATGTCAAAGAAAATATATCTATATGTGAAACCTCTCTTTCCTTATTACTTCCTATTAATTGCAACGATGACCAAAGCTATGTCTGCCAACTCCCAACAATTTTTAATCATCATACTCTTTCTATGTGAAGTCATTACTCTCAATAAGATCAATATGAACTCTTTGTTTCTTTTTATTCTTTTTCTTCTTTTCTTTTATTCACCCAAGATCATGGCAAAATAATCAAGCCCTTGACTCAACACTAATCTTTATTATATAGCTCACGGACTCGATTACATAGGGGGATCATAAGGCAAAACTCAAAACTAGATCATGCCATAAACTTTATTCTACTAGATCAAGATACTACTAATATGATCGAACTAAGAAAAATGGTAAAGATAGGAGTTGTGATTGTGATACGATACCGGGGCACCTCCCCCAAGCTTGGCAGTTGCCAAGGGGAGTGCCCATACCCATGTGGTTATGTCTCCTTCTTTGGTGTTGGTGTAGAGGATGTTGGTGTTGTTGACTTAGTTGATGTTCATAATCAGAGGGGTAATAATATGCATAAAGGATCTGAACGTATGATCTTCCACCAATTTGAACTCCGGAAAAGAAAAGATGAGAAAACTTGGAACTAGAATTTATTCATTATGAACAAACTCCGAAGGAAGGGATTAATCACTTGGACGAAATAATAATAAGATTTATTGCATGCTTATCCTTCATCAAATTAAATTGATGACAAGCAATGGATTTTGCATACTACTTATTTTTTTCTTGAAAGGATTGAGGGCGACATATCGCAAACTTGAGAAGGTCTTCATGAACCACGGTAGGATTGAATAGAAACGAATGAATTAAAATGATAATCAAGGAAAAAGAATCTTGAGCGAACCACCGTGAAAAATTAGAAAAGCCCAAAGATACTTGAGGAATTAAAAGCAAGAGAACAAAGATATCGATGATGAGAAGAAAACTTGAGCGCAGCACCGGAATAATATTGAGACGAGCGAAGGGCATGAATATGGAATAATTGGAAGCGAATTTGAAAAACTTAGAACGAAGAAATCTTCCGAAAGGATGGCCTCCGGATGATCGAGAGGAAAGCAACACCTGAAATACTCGGATGGATGAAAATAATTTGCATAAATGGAAACAATTAGATAGGATAACATCGAGCTATCACCGCGAATCTCCGGGAGAACGGACAAGATTTAAGAGAAACTCTACTTGGTCTTCAAATGTCGACGAGAAACACCACCAAAATTCTGAGATACTCCGGAGAATGAAAAGCGAAGAGGTTGAGCCAACAATGAAATGATTTGAAATTGATCTTGGAAAAGGCACGTGGTGATGGAATCCATTCTTACGTCACACTTGAAAAGTATTGGGGAAAGCTCCGTGGAAATTAAAAGAGTCAGGTAAGATCCTGGGAAAGACCTGTGGGTTAGGGCCCACTAAAAGAAAACACCGTTGGAAAGGATGATAAAAAGATAGATGATGCATCGGAACAATTGAAATATTTGAATGAGGTGACAACCTCGAATTAATACAAACAGAGCGAATCTCACGAGATGTGTTGAACACTCGGAAGGATAAAGCTGGCGAGAGGCGAGCGAGCAAGGGAAAACACTGCCGAGGAAAAGATATGATCGACAGCGAAAAACTTGAATTAAATCCGCCGGAAAAGAAAAGAGATGAAGAATGACGAGCGAGGCGAGAATTCACGGTTGAAATAATTTCTGAAAGACTGAAGAGACTCGTCTGAATGATATAGATGGTCGAGAGAGGCTCGGACTCCGTGAATAAAAAGGGTGGGAGGCGGGAAAAACAAAGGCAACTTCGGGAGGAAGCAGCGAATGAGTTCAAGAGGAAACACGGTTGAAATCATTGAGGAGAGAGAGCAAAACTTCACACAAGTAGGATGGATACTCGATTGCGGACTCCGGTTCGAGAAGAAGAACAGGGAGGCGGTGGGAAAAACAAGGACAACCGGACAAGGAAAAACAACGGCGTCGGAGGAAGGCGAGATTGAACCCAAAGATGAAGAGGGTCGAGTCGACTTGACGAGAAAAGCACCGGATGAAAAAGAGCTGAGGAACAACGAACGGAAAACCAACTGCGTGATCCTAAAGAAAATTTGAAAAGGAAGAGAAGTAATTCAAAACACCTACGTCAAGATTCCTCACCAGAGCGACGAAGGGGCTGAGGAGTAAAAAGAATTCCTACTCTCCGATATAACTAGACTCCGAAAACAGTTTTCTTCTAGACTCAACAACGGCCAAACTACACGATCAATCAAGGGGGCTCCTAGGGTCGGTCGAGGCTCTGATACCAACTTGTCACGCCCAATATGCGACCCTATCCAAAAGGAACTCGAAGGTCCCACCAAGGATAGACCCGCATATTGAAACGCTTTTGCAAGGTGGATATCATTACATCAACATTACATAATACATAGGGATACTTACATAAGGCACAAATGCCACAAGAGTACAACAATATCATATACAAGAGATCAACATCCGACTACGGATGAAACATAAAAAGAGGCTCAAACGACATCCACCCTGCTAGCCCAGGCTGCCGACCTGGAACCTATCCCCTGATCGAAGAAGAAGCAGAAGAAGAACTCAACGCAAGCAAGCATCGCTCTCGTGTCATGATCATCGCAAACCTGTACCTGCAACTGGTGGTGTAGTAATCTGTGAGCCACGAGGACTCAGCAATCCCATTACCATGGGTATCAAGACTAGCAAAGCTTAATGGGTAAGGAAGGGATAAAGTGGTGAGGTTGCAGCAGCGACTAAGCATGTATGGTGGCTAACATACGCAAATGAGAGCGAGAAGAGAAACAAAGGAATGGTCGCCAACTAGTAATGATCAAGAAGTGATCCGAACTCCTACTTACGTCGAGACATAACCCGAAACCGTGTTCTCCTCTCGATCAACCCGAAAAGAGACACTCACGGTTACACACACGGTTGGTGTATTTTAATTGAGATCAACCGGGTTTTCTACAACCGGACATTAACAAATTCCCATCTGCCACATAACATGAGCACGGCTTTGAAAGTTCAAACCTTGCAGGGTGTCCCAACAGCCCATGATAAGCTCTCGCGATCAACGAAGGATATTCCTTCTCCCGGAAGACCGATCAGTCTGGAATCCGGCTACAAGACATTTCACAGCAATAAAACAAGACCAGCAAGACCTCCGGCGTCTGCCGACACCACAGTAGTAGCAGCGTATCTCGTCGAGCCACGACCGGATGAGCAGTCCGTACAACTAAAACCAGCCCTCAAGTTTCCTTGAGGTGGCGCTGCAAAGCACTCTAGTTTGGACCAACACTTAGACAAGCATTGGCCCGGGGCTAAAATGAAGATGACCCTTGAGGCGCGACTCCCAAGGGAAAAAGGTAATAGGTGAGGCAAATGGTAAAACCAATGGTGGGCCTTCTTTGGAAAAGTCTTATTCAAAGCGAACTGTCAAGGGGTCCCATAAATCACCCGACCGCGTTAGGGACGCACAATCCGGGAACATAATACTGATATGACGGAAACTAGGGCGGCAAGAGTGGAACAAAACACCAGGCATGAGGCCGAGCCTTCCACCCTTTACCAAGTATATAGATGCATTAATAATGTAAGATATATTGTGATATCCCAACAAGTAAACATGTTCCAAGAAGGAACAACATCTCCATGTTCCATCAAGGAGCAAACTTCATCTTCACCTGCAACTAACAACGCTATAAGAGGGGCTGAGCAAAGCGGTAACATAGCCAAACAACGGTTTGCTAGGAAGGGTGCAAAAGGTTTGAGGCTGACATGGCAATTTGGGATGGCTTGATAAACAGGTAATAGGTAGCGCAGCATAGCGATAGAACGAAGCAACTAGCATAGCAATGATAGTAGTGAGATCCAAGGTAGCGGTCATCTTGCCTGAAATCCCGCAAGGAAGAAGAACGAGTCCATGAAGAAGATGTAGCCACGAAGGCGAACCAAGCGTGAGCGAGCGAATCCTCACGATCGCATAGCAAACAGGAACTAACAAGAAGAAGCACACAACATAGGTAAACACACCACACATGAACAAGGCATGATGCACAAACAAGCATGATGCATGACAAGGGCTACATGAAGCTACTCATGGCAAGAGATGATGCAAACAAGAACAACACATCAAAGCAAGTTTAAATGAGGCCGGAACATCATATAACAATTCGGTAAGTCCTCATATGCAAATTTCGAAATTGGTCCAGATCTGAATAACTTTATGTTCAAGTTGTTAAACAGCAAGTTAAAATGCACCACGATGATCTACGAAATTCTAGTCAAGTTACATATAAAGTTCATTAGATTGAGCTACGGACTAGAAGATATGAGCAAAACAAGATAAACATGGCATTGATGCAAAATGCATGCAAACATCAAGCAAACACCTCAAAACAAGGATCCAACATGATAATATGAAACTACATGCAAAATCAAGCAAGTTTCATATAGAGCACACTCAAAAGCGAACAGCGGTTCAACACATACGCCCTATACAAGTCATAGTAACAATCTGCCCAAAACAGCAACTAGGCATATTGCAAGCATCAAAACAACATGCTACAGCACCACAATATGAAAACAAAAGGAATGGGCATGATCTACAGGTAAAGCATTGAAAAACATGAACACTGAGCTATCTCCAGAAATCACTAGAACATGCTCAAAAACACATGGCAAGATTGCAACTAATAACAGTTTCAGGCATTGCAGAAATTAACATCAGGTTGCAATGTTTAGAGCTATGAAACAACATGTTACAGGAACTTATCATGGCAAACAAAGCCATGGCATGAATCTACTCAAAGCATAGAACAAAAGTCCCTTACTGACCATAAGCCAAAAAGGATCAGAAAATATGATGGCACCCATGTCAATATTGAAAGTTTCGTTAACAGATTCAGCAACATGGCATGTCAAAAACTGATAACCAGTAGGCATGTTTACAAGCTCAATGCACTCACTACAGAGCCTTATATGAAAAACTAAGCATACATACATCAAGAAGACATGGCCTAGAAGACATAAATGGCAAGAACAATAACATAGCATACATGGATCAACCACAACCACCTTGGCAAAATTGAATAACATGTAAACAATCTGCCAGGAAACATTTGATAGCAAGAGTAGAGCTCGATTGACTCAAGCTATGGCACTCCATAATTGCAAACAAGGGCATGGATGGATAGAGCAGGACATGCTTTACAAAACATCCTTACTGAAGTATCTCAAAATATGCATGGATCTCTCGGTAGCATCAAGTTAACATGGCATCAAAATATCAGCAAAACAGGGCTGAAATCAGCAACAACAAGACACCTAGTTTGCATGCTTGTGCTAGTCACCACATAGATCACAAAAATACATAACAAGCACCACTGGAAAGAAGACATGGCATATTACAAAGCACATGTAGGACTCAAGTCCATAGGATGCACACATCAAGCATGGCAAAAATGACAAAAGTGCAAGTTCTGATAAAAATCAGAAACTAACATCACATAGCACTCTTCTAGCAGCATTTCGGGCATCAAGATGAGCTCAAATGAAAATTATGCAAAGAGATGAAATGATCTACTCTTCGAGCGAACATTTTGACATATTACACGCGCAAAACGGGGCTACATGCATGGAGATATAACAGGTCAAAGTATGCAACATGAAATGCACATGATGACATGATATGAAATGCATATGATGACATGGCAAAGAGAGACACGCAAGCACATGACATGGCAACGACAGCGAATAACTGGCAGACACCTGGCGCATCGAATCCGGGGCGTTACAATACTCCTCCACTAACAAGAGATCTCGTCCCGAGATCTTAGGACCGAGACGGAAGAGAAAAGGGAATGAGGTGAAACAAGAACTCCAGATAAGAAGCAAAGAAACGAGAGCACTCGAGAATAAGAAAGGAACGACGAGAATGACGAGAATAGAAAGCTCACAGAATCAGAAAGACTATGAAATCACTCGTTCTAACCGGAGTGGTTAGAATGAGAAAAGAAACGGATAAGACTGAAAGGATTTAGGCAGCACTCCGGTTGAAAATGGAGGGATTCAAACATGAACTTCGGAGACGGAATGATACTTGATGAAGACATGACACAAAACCTCCGGAAAGAATTGAAAAAGTTGAATGAAAAGAACGGAGAAGAAAATGACAACTTGTGCCCCGAATGGAATTGAAAGCAACCTTAGAAGAAGGATTGAACGGAGTTGTTGAGAAAAACAACCACGAAAGAGTAAGCTTGTTGTGGGCATCAAGATCATGAGGTGATAACCGACCACAAGCGGAAATGATTGGATAGCTGAGAAGAACGAGGAGATGCAAAACTCCACTTCAAAAGAATATGGAGAATTAATTGCACTTCGAGATGCAAGAAGAAAAGGTACTTGACTCCACCACCAAAATCTTGATGAACTCTTGAAGAAAAGATTAAATCATGAAGAACCACCGTGAAGAACTCCCGTAACAAAAGGATGACGAGATAAAATGAAGGATGACAGAATAGATGAGCGCTGCGATGATTTAGATGAAGGTTCCGACGAAATGGCCGAGAAAATTTGAACTCCGGAAAAGAAAAGATGAGAAAACTTGGAACTAGAATTTATTCATTATGAACAAACTCCGAAGGAAGGGATTAATCACTTGGACGAAATAATAATAAGATTTATTGCATGCTTATCCTTCATCAAATTAAATTGATGACAAGCAATGGATTTTGCATACTACTTATTTTTTTCTTGAAAGGATTGAGGAGCGACATATCGCAAACTTGAGAAGGTCTTCATGAACCACCGGTAGGATTGAATAGAACGAATGAATTAAAATGATAATCAAGGAAAAAGAATCTTGAACGAACCACCGTGAAAAATTAGAAAAGCCCAAAGATACTTGAGGGAATTAAAAAGCAAGAGAACAAAGATATCGCGTACTGACAGAAGAAAACTTGAACGAAGCACCGGAAGAATATTGAGACGAACGAAGGGGCATGAATATGGAATAATTGGAGAACGAATTTGAAAAACTTAGAACGAAGAAATCTTCCGAAAGGATGGCCTCCGGATGATCGAGAGGGAAAGCAACACCTGAAATACTCCGGATGGATGAAAATAATTTGCATAAATGGAAACAATTAGATAGGATAACATCGAGCTATCACCGCGAATCTCCGGGAGAACGGACAAGATTTAAGAGAAACTCTACTTCGGTCTTCAAATGTCGACGAGAAACGCCACCAAAATTACTGAGATACTCCGGGAGAATGAAAAGCGAAGAGGTTGAGCCAACAATGAAATGATTTGAAATTGATCTTGGAAAAGGCACGTGACTGATGGAATCCATTCTTACGTCACACTTGAAAAGTATTGGGGATAGCTCCGGGGAAATTAAAAGAGTCAGGTAAGATCCTGGGAAAGACCTGTGGGTTAGGGCCCACTAAAAGAAAACACCGTTGGAAAGGATGATAAACAGATAGATGATGCATCGGAACAATTGAAATATTTGAATGAGGTGACAACCTCGAATTAATACAAACATAGACGAATCTCCTGAGATGTGTTGAACACTCCGGAAGGATAAACTGGCGAGAGGCGAACGAGCAAGGGGAAAACACTTCGAGGAAAAGAATATGATCGACAGCGAAAAACTTGAATTAAATCCGCCGGAAAAGAAAAGAGATGAAGAATGACGAACGAGACGAGAATTCACCGGTTGAAATAATTTACGAAAGACTGAAGAGACTCCGTACGAATGATATAGATGGTCGAGAGAGGCTCAGACTCCGTGAATAAAAAGGGTGGGAGGGCGGGAAAAACAAAGGCAACTCGGGAGGGGAAACAACGAATGAGTTCAAGAGGAAACACCGGTTGAAATCATTGAGGAGAGAGAGCAAAAACTTCACACGAGTAGGATGGATACTCGATTGCGGACTCCGGTTCCGAGAAGAAGAACAGGGAGGGCGGGTGGGAAAAACAAGGACAACTTCGGACAAGGAAAAACAACGACGTCGGAGGAAGAACTGAGGATTGAACCCAAAGATGAAGAGGGTCGAGTCGACTTGACGAGAAAAGCACCGGATGAAAAAGAGCTGAGGAACAACGAACGGAAAACCAACTGCGTGATCCTAAAGAAAATTTGAAAAGGAAGAGAAGTAATTCAAAACACCTACGTCAAGATTCCTCACCAGAGCGACGAAGGGGCTGAGGAGTAAAAAGAATTCCTACTCTCTGATATAACTAGACTCAAAACAGTTTTCTT
Organism: Aegilops longissima; assembly: GCA_021605205.1. Taxonomy (NCBI): domain Eukaryota; kingdom Viridiplantae; phylum Streptophyta; class Magnoliopsida; order Poales; family Poaceae; genus Aegilops; species Aegilops longissima. The sequence continues at coordinate 476,083,127 of CM038678.1, forward strand.
CTAGACTCAACAACGGCCAAACTACACGATCAATCAAGGGGCTCCTAGGGTGGTCGAGGCTCGATACCAACTTATCACGCCCAATATGCAACCCTATCCAAAAGGAACTCGAAGGTCCCACCAAGGATAGACCCGCATATTGAAACGCTTTTGCAAGGTGGATATCATTACATCAACATTACATAATACATAGGGATACTTACATAAGGCACAAATGCCACAAGAGTACAACAATATCATATACAAGAGATCAACATCCGACTACGGATGAAACATAAACAGAGGCTCAAACGACATCCACCCTGCTAGCCCAGGCTGCCGACCTGGAACCTATCCCCTGATCGAAGAAGAAGCAGAAGAAGAACTCAACGCAAGCAAGCATCGCTCTCGCGTCATGATCATCGCAAACCTGTACCTGCAACTGGTGGTGTAGTAATCTATGAGCCACGAGGACTCAGCAATCCCATTACCATGGGTATCAAGACTAGCAAAGCTTAATGGGTAAGGAAGGGATAAAGTGGTGAGGTTGCAGCAGCGACTAAGCATGTATGGTGGCTAACATACGCAAATGAGAGCGAGAAGAGAAACAAAGGAACGGTCGCCAACTAGTAATGATCAAGAAGTGATCCTGAACTCCTACTTACGTCGGACATAACCCGAAACCGTGTTCTCCTCTCGATCAACCCGAAAAGAGACACTCACGGTTACACACACGGTTGGTGTATTTTAATTGAGATCAACCGGGTTTTCTACAACCGGACATTAACAAATTCCCATCTGCCACATAACCGCGGGCACGGCTTTCGAAAGTTCAAACCCTGCAGGGGTGTCCCAACTTAGCCCATGATAAGCTCTCGCGATCAACGAAGGATATTCCTGTTGGGGAACGTAGAAGAAATTCAAAATTTTCTACGCATCACCAAGATCAATCTATGGAGAATCTAGCAGCGAGGGAAGGAGAGTGCATCTACATACCCTTGTAGATCGCTAAGCGGAAGCGTTCAAGAGAACGGGGTTGAAGGATTCGTGCTGTCGTGATCCAAATCACGGAGATCCTAGTGCGAGCAGACGGCACCTCCGCGTTCAACACACGTACAGCCCGGTGGCGTCTCCCATGCCTTGATCCAGCAAGGAGAGAGGAGAGGTTGAGAAGACTCCATCCAGCAGCAGCACTGTGGCGTGGTGGTGGTGGAGGCGTGGCAATCCAGCGAGGCTTCGCCAAGCACCAAGGAGAGGAGGAGGAGGAGGAGGCGGGGCTGCACCAAGAGGAGATCAAATCGCGTGTTATGGGCAGCCCCTAGGCCTCATATATATAGGGGAAGGGGTGGAGGTGCGCCCCTCTAGGGTTCCCACCCCAGAGGCGGCAGCCCTAGATGGGTTCTAGGGGGCGGCCAAGAGGGAGGGAGAGGAGGCGCCCACTAGATGGGCCTTAGGGCCCATCGCCTAGGGTTGCCCCTCCCACTCCTCCTGCGCCTTGGGCCCCTTGTGGGGCGCACCAGCCCCTTGGGGCTGGTTCCCTCCACACTTGGCCCACGCAACCTTCTGGGGTTGGTGGCCCCACTTGGTGGACCCCCGGGACCCTCCCGGTGGTCCCGGTACGTTACCGATAAACCCCGAAACTTTTCCGGTGACCAAAACAGGACTTCCCATATATAAATCTTTACCTCCGGACCATTCGGAACTCCTCGTGATGTCAGGGATCTCATCCGGACTCGAACAACATTCGGTAACCACATACAAACTTCCTTTATAACCCTAAGCGTCATCGAACCTTAAGTGTGTAGACCCTACGGGTTCGGGAACCATCTGAGACATGACCGAGGCGTTCTCGGTCAATAACCAACAGCGGGATCTGGATACCCATGTTGGCTCCCACATGTTCCACGATGATCTCATCGGATGAACCACGATGTCAAGGACTCAATCGATCCGTATACAATTCCCTTTGTCTAGCGGTATTGTACTTGCCGAGATTCGATCGTCGGTATCCCGATACCTTGTTCAATCTCGTTACGGCAAGTCTCTTTACTCGTTCCGTAACACATCATCCCGTGATCAACCCCTTGGTCACATTGTGCACATTATGATGATGTCCTACCGAGTGGGCCCAGAGATACCTCTCCGTCAACCGGAGTGACAAATCGATCTCGATTCGTGCCAACCCAATGAGACACTTTCGGAGATACCGTAATGCACCTTTATAGCCACCCGATTCACGTTGTGACGTTTGGTACACCCAAAGCATTCCTACGGTATCCGGAGTTGCACAATCTCATGGTCTAAGGAAATGATACTTGACATTAGAAAAGCTTTAGCATACGAACTACGATCTTTGTGCTAGGCTTAGGATTGGGTCTTGTCCATCACATCATTCTCCCAATGATGTGATCCGTTATCAATGACATCCAATGTCCATGGTTAGGAAACCGTAACCATCTATTGATCAACGAGCTAGCCAATAGAGGCTTGCTAGGGACATGGTGTTGTCTATGTATCCACACATGTATTTGAGTTTCCTATCAATACAAGTATAGCATGGATAATAAACGATTATCATGAACAAGGAAATATAATAATAATAACTAATTTATTATTGCCTCTAGGTCATATTTCCAACAGTCTCCCACTTGCACTAGAGTCAATAATCTAGTTCAAATCGTCATGTGATTAACAGCGATAGGTCACATCGCCATGTGACCACATCCAAAGAGTCTACTAGTGTCTTAAACTAGTTCACATCACCATGTGATTAAGACTCAATGAGTTCGAGGTTTGATCATGTTTTGCTTGTGAGAGAGGTTTTAGTCAGCGAGTGCGAACCTTTCAGATCCGTGTGTGCTTACAAATTTCTAGGTCATATTATAAATGCTGCTTCCACGCTCCACTTGAAGCTATTCCAAATGGTTGCTCCACTATCATTATCCGGTTTGCTACTCGAGTCACTCGGATAGGTGTTAAAGCTTGCATCGGCGTAACCCTTTACGCGAACTCTTTATCACCTCCATAATCGAGAAACATGTCCTTATTTACTCCAAGGACAATTTTGACCGCTGTCCAATGATCTATTCTGGATCATTCTTGTACCCCTTAGTGACTCATGGCAAGGCACACTTCGATGCGGTAAACAGCATAGCATACTATAGAGCCTATATACGAAGCATAGGGACGACCTTAAATCCTTTCTCTCTTTCTGCCGTGGTCGAGCTTTAACTCTTAACTTCATACCTTACGACTCAGGCAAGAACTCGTTCTTTGGTGATCCATCTTGAACACTTTCAAGATTATGTCAAGGTATGTGCTCATTTGAAAGTACCATTAAGCGGTTTTGATCTATCCCTATAGATCTTGATGCTCAATGTTCAAGTAGCTTAATACAGGTTTTCACTTGAAAAACACTTTTCAAATAACCCTATATGCTTTCCAGAAATTCTACATCATTTCTGATCAACAATATGTCAACGACACATACTCATCAGAAATTCTATAGTGCTCCCACTCACTTCTTTGGAAATACAAGTTTCTCATAAACCCAAAATCTTTGATCATCTCATCAAAGTGCACATTCCAACTCGAGATGCTTACTCCGGTCCTTAGAAGGATCATTGGAGCTAGCATACCTTTTAGCATCCTTAGGATCGACAAAACTTTCTCGATTGTATCACATACAACCTTTCCTTACGAAGACCGGTAAGGAAACTCGTTTTGACATCCATTTGCCAGATTTCATAAATGCAGCTAATGCTAACATGATTCCGACGGACTTAAGCATCGCTACGGATGAGAAAATCTCATCGTAGTCAACTCCTTGAACTTGTGAAAAACTCTTCGCCACAAGTCGAGCTTTATGGACGGTGATATTACCGTCCACGTCCGTCTTCTTCTAAAGATCCATTCTCAATGGCTTGCCGATCATCGGGCAAGTCCACCAAAGTCCATGCTTTGTTCTGATACATGGATCCTATCTCGGATTTCATGGCTTCTAACCATTTGTCGGAATTTGGGCCCACCATCGCTTCTCCATATCTCGTAGGTTCATTGTTGTCTAGCAACATGACCTCTAAGACAGGATTGCATACCACTCTGAAGTAGTACGCATCCTTGTCACCCTACGAGGTACGGGAGCGACTTGATCCGAAACTTCATGATCACTATCATAGGCTCCTACTTCAATTGGTGCAGGTGCCACAGGAACAACTTCCTATGCCCTGCTACACACTAGTTGAAGTGACGGTTCAATAACCTCATCAAGTCTCCACCATCCTCCCACTCAACTTTCCGAGACAAACTTTTTCTCGAGAAAGGACCCGATTCAAGAAACAATCCCTATTGATTTTGGATCTGAATTAGGAGGTATACCCAACTGTTTTGGGTGTCCTATGAAGATGCATTTTATCCGCTTTGGGTTCGAGCTTATCAACCTGAAACTTTTCCACATAAGCGTCGCAGCCCCAAACTTTCAAGAAACGACAACTTATGTTTCTCCAAGCGGTGTCGTCTCAACGGAATTACGTGGTGCCCTATTAAAGTGAGTGCGGTTGTCTCTAATGCCTAACCCATGAGCGATAGTGGTAATTCGATAAGAGACATCATGGTACGCACCATATCCAATAGAGTGCAACTATGATGTTCGGACACACCATCACACTACGGTGTTCGAGCGGTATTAATTGTGAAACAATTTGCACAATGTCTTAATTGTGTGCCAAAACTCGTAACTCAGATATTCATCTCTATGATCATATCATAGACATTCTATCCTCTTGTCACGATGATCTTCAACTTCACTCTGAAATTACTTGAACCATTCAATAATTCAGACTTGTGCTTCATCAAGTAAATATACTCAACATCTACTCGAATCATCGTGAAGTCATAACATAACGATATTCATTTGCATGCCTCGGCACTCATTGGACTGCACACATCAAATGTGTTACTTCCAACAAGTTGCTATCTTGTTCCATCTTCTTTGAAACCGAGGCTTTTAGGTCATCTTGCCCATGTGGTATGTTTTGCATATCTCAAGTGATTCAAAATCAAGTGAGTCCAAGCGATCCATCTGCATGGAGTTTCATCATGCATATACACCAATAGACATGGTTTGCATGTCTCAAACTTTTCAAAAACGAGTGAGTCCAAAGATCCATCAACATGGAGCTTCTTCATGCGTTTTACACGAATATGACTTACATGGCAGTGCCACAAGTAAGTGGTACTATCATTACTATCTTATACTTTTGGCATGAAAATGTGTATCACTACGATCGAGATTCAATAAACCATTTATTTAGGTGCAAGACCATGAAGGTATTATTCAAATAAATAGAGTAACCATTATTCTCCTTAAATGAATAACCGTATTGCGATAGACATAATCCAATCATGTCTATGCTCAACATAAACACCAAATGATAATTATTCTGGTTTAATACTAATCTTGATGGTAGAGGGAGCGTGCGATGTTTGATCATATCAACCTTGGAAACAATTCCAACACATATCGTCACTCACCTTTAGCTAGTCTCCGTTTATTTCGTAGCTTTTATTTGAGTTACTAACACTTAGCAACCGAACGGTATCTAATACCTGGTGCTACTAGGAGTACTAGTAAAGTACACATTAACATAATGTATATCAATATACTTCTATCGACCTTGCCAGCCTTCTCATCTACCAAGTATCTAGGGTAATGCTGCTCGGTGGCTATTCCCTTATTGCGAAGCACTTAGTCTCGGGTTTGGGTTCAACCTTGGGTTTCTTCTTTGAGCAACAACTGATTTGCCGTTTCATGAAGTGTCCCTTCTTGCCCTTGCCCTTCTTGAAACTAGTGGTTTCACCAACCATCAACAATTGATGCTCCTTCTTGATTTTTACTTTCGCGATGTCAAACAACGTGAATACCTCAAGGATCATCATCTCTATCCTTGATATGTTATAGTTCATCACGAAGCTCTAGCAGCTTGGTGGCAATGACTTTGGAGAAACATCACTATCTCATCTGGAAGATCAACTCCCACTCGATTCAAGTGATTGTTGCACTCAGACAATCGAGCACAAGCTCAACGATTGAGCTTTTCTCCCTTAGTTTGCAGGCTAAGAAAATCGTCGGAGGTCTCATACCTTTTGGCGTGGGCACGAGCCTGAAATCCCAATTTCAGCCCTCGAAACATCTCATATGTTCGCGACGTTTGAAAACGTCTTTGGTGCCTCTACTCTAAACCGTTCAACTGAACTATCACGTAGTTATCAAAAGCGTGTATGTCCGATGTTCGCAACATCTACAAACAACGTTTGGGGTTCAACACACCGAGCAGTGCATTAAGGACATAAGCTTTCTCGTCCGCATAATCGCTCATCACAACTTTCAACTATATTTTCTCTAGGAACATATCTAAACAGTGGAACTAAAGCGCGAGCTTCGACATAATTTGCAAAAGGTCTTTTGACTATGTTCAGGATAATTAAGTTCATCTTATGAACTCCCACTCGATAGACATCCTCTCGGTCATCTAAGTGATTACATGATCCGAGTCAACTAGGCCGTGTCCGATCATCACGTGAGACGGACTAGTCGACTCGGTGAACATCTTCATGTTGATCGTATCTACTATCGACTCATGCTCGACCTTTCGGTCTCTGTGTTCCGAGGCCATGTCTGTACATGCTAGGCTCGTCAAGTTAACCCCAAGTGTTTTTGCTGTGTAAATCTGTCTTACACCGTTGTATGTGAACGTAAGAATCCATCACACCCGATCATCACGTGGTGCTTAGAAGCGATTTAACTGTAGCAACGGTGCACAGTCAGGGGAGAACACTTCTTGAAATTGGTGTAAGGGATCATCTTATTTACTACCGTCGATCTAAGCAAACAAGATGCATAAACATAATAAACATCACATGCAATTATATAGTGACATGATATGGCCAATATCATTTTGCTCCTTTGATCTCCATCTTGAGGCTCCATGATCATCATCGTCACCGGCATGACACCATGATCTCCATCATCATGATCTCCATCATCGTGTCTCCATGAAGTTGTCTCGCCAACTATTACTTCTACTACTATGGCTACCGGTTAGCAATAAAGTAAAGTAATTACATGGCGTTGTTTAATGACACGCAGGTCATACAATAAATAAAGACAACTCCTATGGCTCCTGCCGGTTGTCATAATCATCGACATGCAAGTCGTGAATCCTATTACAAGAACATGATCAATCTCATACATCACATATCATTCATCACATTCTTCTTGGCCATATCACATCACATAGCATACCCCGCAAAAACAAGTTAGGCGTCCTCTAATTGTTGTTTGCATGTTTTACGTGGCTGCTATGGGTTTCTAGCAAAACGTTTCTTACCTCATAAAACCACAACGTGATATGTCAATTGCTATTTACCCTTCATAAGGACCCTTTTCATCGAATCCGTTCCGACTAAAGTGGAGAGGCGGCACCGCTAGCCACCTTATGCACCAAGTGCATGTCATCGGTGGAACCTGTCTCACGAAAATGCGTGTAAGGTCGGTCCGGCCGCTTCATCCCACAATACCGTCGAAACAAGATTGGACTAGTAACGGTAAGCATATTGAACATCATCAACGCCCACAACTACTTTGTGTTCTACTCGTGCAAAGAATCTACATAATAGACCTAGCTCATGATGCCTTTGTTGGGGAACGTGGCAGAAATTCAAAATTTTCTCGCATCACCAAGATCAATCTATGGAGAATCTAGCAACGAGGGAAGGAGAGTGCATCTACATACCCTTGTAGATCGCTAAGCGGAAGCGTTCAAGAGAACGGGGTTGAAGGAGTCGTACTCGTCGTGATCCAAATCACCGGAGATCCTAGTGCCGAGCAGACGGCACCTCCGCGTTCAACACACGTACAGCCCGGTGGCGTCTCCCATGCCTTGATCCAGCAAGGAGAGAGGAGAGGTTGAGAAGACTCCATCCAGCAGCAGCACAACAGCGTGGTGGTGGTGGAGGCGTGGCAATCCAGCAGGCTTCGCCAAGCACCAAGGGAGAGGAGGAGGAGGAGAGGGGCTGCACCAAGAGGGAGATCAAATCGCGTGTTATGGGCAGCCCCTAGGCCTCATATATATAGGGGAAGGGGTGGAGGGTGCCCCTCTGGGGTTCCCACCCCAGAGGGGCGGCAGCCCTAGATGGGTTCTAGGGGCGGCCAAGAGGGAGGGAGAGGGGCGCCCACTAGATGGGCCTTAGGGCCCATCGCCCTAGGGTTGCCCCTCCCACTCCTCCTGCGCCTTGGGCCCTTGGGGCGCACCAGCCCCTTGGGGCTGGTTCCTCACACTTGGCCCACGCAACCTTCTCGGGGTTGGTGGCCCCACTTGGTGGACCCCGGGACCCTCCGGTGGTCCCGACGCTACCGATAAACCCCGAAACTTTTCGGTGACCAAAACAGGACTTCCATATATAAATCTTTACCTCCGGACCATTCCGGAACTCCTCGTGACGTCCGGGATCTCATCCGGGACTCCGAACAACATTCGGTAACCACATACAAACTTCCTTTATAACCCTAGCGTCATCGAACCTTAAGTGTGTAGACCCTACGGGTTCGGAAACCATGCAGACATGACCGAGACGTTCTCCGGTCAATAACCAACAGCGGGATCTGGATACCCATGTTGGCTCCCACATGTTCCACGATGATCTCATCGGATGAACCACGATGTCAAGGACTCAATCGATCCCGTATACAATTCCCTTTGTCTAGCGGTATTGTACTTGCCCGAGATTCGATCGTCGGTATCCCGATACCTTGTTCAATCTCGTTATCGCAAGTCTCTTTACTCGTTCCGTAACACATCATCCGTGATCAACCCCTTGGTCACATTGTGCACATTATGATGATGTCCTACCGAGTGGGCCCAGAGATACCTCTCCGTCAACCGGAGTGACAAATCCGATCTTGATTCGTGCCAACCCAATGCAGACACTTTCGGAGATACCAGTAATGCACCTTTATAGCCACCCGATTCGTTGTGGACGTTTGGTACACCCAAAGCATTCCTACGGTATCCGGAGTTGCACAATCTCATGGTCTAAGGAAATGATACTTGACATTAGAAAAGCTTTAGCATACGAACTACGATCTTTGTGCTAGGCTTAGGATTGGGTCTTGTCCATCACATCATTCTCCCAATGATGTGATCCCGTTATCAATGACATCCAATGTCCATGGTTAGGAAACCGTAACCATCTATTGATCAACGAGCTAGCCAATAGAGGCTTGCTAGGGACATGGTGTTGTCTATGTATCCACACATGTATTTGAGTTTCCTATCAATATAACTATAGCATGGATAATAAACGATTATCATGAACAAGGAAATATAATAATAATAACTAATTTATTATTGCCTCTAGGGCATATTTCCAACAATTCCTTCTCCCCGGGAAGACCCGATCAGTCTCGGAATCCCGGCTACAAGACATTTCACAGCAATAAAACAAGACCAGCAAGACCTCCGGCGGCGTGTCGACACCACAGTAGTAGCCAGCGTATCTCGTCGAGCCACGACCGGATGAGCAGTCCGTACAACTAAAACCAGCCCTCAAGTTTCCTTGAGGTGGGCGCTGCAAACACTCTAGTTTGGACCAACACTTAGACAAGCATTGGCCGGGGGCTAAAATGAAGATGACCCTTGAGAGCGCGACTCCCAAGGGAAAAAGGTAATAGGTGAGGCAAATGGTAAAACCAATGGTGGGCCTTGCTGGAAAAGTCTTATTCAAAGCGAACTGTCAAGGGGGTCCCATAAATCACCCGACCGCGTTAGGGACGCACAATCCGGGAACATAATACCGATATGTCGAAAACTAGGGCGGCAAGAGTGGAACAAAACACCAGGCATGAGGCCGAGCCTTCCACCCTTTACCAAGTATATAGATGCATTAATAATGTAAGATATATTGTGATATCCCAACAAGTAAACATGTTCCAACAAGGAACAACATCTCCATGTTCCATCAAGGAACAAACTTCATCTTCACCTGCAACTAACAACGCTATAAGAGGGGCTGAGCAAAGCGGTAACATAGCCAAACAACGGTTTGCTAGGAAGGGTGCAAAAGGTTAGAGGCTGACATGGCAATTTGGGATGGCTTGATAAACAGGTAATAGGTAGCGCAGCATAGCGATAGAACGAAGCAACTAGCATAGCAATGATAGTAGTGAGATCCAAGGTAGCGGTCATCTTGCCTGAAATCCCGCAAGGAAAATAAGAACGAGTCCATGAAGAAGATGTAGCCACGAAGACGAACCAAGCTTAGACGAACGAATCCTCACGATCGCAACGAAACAGGAACTAACAAGAAGAAGCACACAACATAGGTAAACACACCACACATGAACAAGGCATGATGCACAAACAAGCATGATGCATGACAAGGGCTACATGAAGCTACTCATGGCAAGAGATGATGCAAACAAGAACAACACATCAAAGCAAGTTTAAATGAGGCCGGGAACATCATATAACAATTCCGGTAAGTCCTCATATGCAAATTTCGAAATTGGTCCAGATCTGAATAACTTTATGTTCAAGTTGTTAAACAGCAAGTTAAAATGCACCACGATGATCTACACGAAATTCTAGTCAAGTTACATATAAAGTTCATTAGATTCAGAGCTACGGACTAGAAGATATGAGCAAAACAAGATAAACATGGCATTGATGCAAAATGCATGCAAACATCAAGCAAACACCTCAAAACAAGGATCCAACATGATAATATGAAACTACATGCAAAATCAAGCAAGTTTCATATAGAGCACACTCAAAACGGAGCAACGGTTCAACACATACGCCCTATACAAGTCATAGTAACAATCTGCCCAAAACAGCAACTAGGCATATTGCAAGCATCAAAACAACATGCTACAACACCACAATATGAAAACAAAAGGCATGGGCATGATCTACAGGTAAAGCATTGAAAAACATGAACACTGAGCTATCTCCAGAAATCACTAGAACATGCTCAAAAACACATGGCAAGATTGCAACTAATAACAGTTTCAGGCATTGCAGAAATTAACATCAGGTTGCAATGTTTAGAGCTATGAAACAACATGTTACAGGAACTTATCATGGCAAACAAAGCCATGGCATGAATCTACTCAAAGCATAGAACAAAAGTCCCTTACTGACCATAAGCCAAAAAGGATCAGAAAATATGATGGCACCCATGTCAATATTGAAAGTTTCGTTAACAGATTCAGCAACATGGCATGTCAAAAACTGATAACCAGTAGGCATGTTTACAAGCTCAATGCACTCACTACAGAGCCTTATATGAAAAACTAAGCATACATACATCAAGAAGACATGGCCTAGAAGACATACATGGCAAGAACAATAACATAGCATACATGGATCAACCACAACAACCTTGGCAAAATTGAATAACATGTAAACAATCTGCCAGGAAACATTTGATAGCAAGAGTAGAGCTCGATTGACTCAAGCTATGGCACTCCATAATTGCAAACAAGGGCATGGATGGATAGAGCAAGACATGCTTTACAAAACATCCTTACTGAAGTATCTCAAAATATGCATGGATCTCTCGGTAGCATCAAGTTAACATGGCATCAAAATATCAGCAAAACAGGGCTGAAATCAGCAACAACAAGACACCTAGTTTGCATGCTTGTGCTAGTCACCACATAGATCACAAAAATACATAACAAGCACCACTGGAAAGAAGACATGTCATATTACAAAGCACATGTAGGACTCAAGTCCATAGGATGCACACATCAAGCATGGCAAAAATGACAAAAGTGCAAGTTCTGATAAAAATCAGAAACTAACATCACATAGCACTCTTCTAGCAGCATTTCGGGCATCAAGATGAGCTCAAATGAAAATGATGCAAAGAGATGAAATGATCTACTCTTCGAGACGAACATTTTGACATATTACACGCGCAAAACGGGGCTACATGCATGGAGATATAACAGGTCAAAGTATGCAACATGAAATGCACATGATGACATGATATGAAATGCATATGATGACATGGCAAAGAGAGACACGCAAGCACATGACATGGCAACGACGGCGAATAACTAGCAGACACCTGGCGCATCGAATCCGGGGCGTTACACATCTACTCTCTTCTACATGCTGCAAGATGGAGGTGGCCTGAAGCGTAGTCTTCGACATGATTAGCTATCCCCCTCTTATTCTGGCATTCTGCAGTTCGGTCCACCGATATGGCCCTTTACACATATACCCATGTATATGTAGTGTAGCCCCTTGCTTGCGAGTACTTTGGATGAGTACTCACGGTTGCTTTTCTCCTTTTTTTCCCTTTTCCTTCTACCGGTTGTCGCAACCAGATGTCGGAGCCCGGAGGCGACGCCACCGTCGACGACGACTCCTACTACACGGAGGTGCCTACTACTACGTGCAGCCCGCGACGACGACCAGGAGTAGTTTAGGAGGATCGAGGCAGGAGGCCTCGCCTCTTCGATCTGTATCCCGGTTTGTGCTAGCCTTCTTGAGCAAACTTGTTTAACTTATGTACGTACTCAGATATTGTTGCTTCCACTGACTCGTCTATGATCGAGCACTTGTATTCAAGCCCTCGAGGCCCCTGGCTTGTATTATGATGCTTGTATGACTTATTTATGTTTTTAGAGTTGTGTTGTGATATCTTCCCGTGAGACCCTGATCTTCATCGTACACGTTTGCATGCATGATTAGTGTATGATTGAATCGGGAGCGTCACAGTCGCCCCCGCCACGAGGAACTCCTGGTGGGCTGCGTTGGGAGCCGACCATGAGGACTTTTGTGGCAGGATCATTGCTTTCACACTCGGAAAGCATATCTGAGTGGCCAGTCGACAGATTGAACAAGCCGTACAGGGACTCGTCGGGCTCGATTGCCGCGATCTGGGGAGTGGACGACTGGCGAGTCACCGCGTGCTTCACCCACCGCTGGAGCCACGAGCAACCAGATCGCTTGCGGCGGCGAGCAGCGGGGAGGGAAGACGGCGCGGGAGCCGACCGCTACTGAGTCGACGGCTGCCGCAAGAGGACACCGCATGCACTCGCACGGAAGTGCGCCGCCTCGCGAATAGGGAGCGCCTCGACGTTGAGGGGGGCTTCCTGGAGCCAGGACGAATCATCGGCGATGAAGGTGAGCGCGCCAGACGGATCTCGCGGCCCAAAGACAATCCACCGCCGGAAACCATGTCGAAGGAGATTGAAGATCGCAACCTCACCGGAAGTCGCTTAGACTCCTGCCCCATGGTGGGCGCCAACTGTCGTGGGAACGGATCTGACAGTAGAGGTAGGGAATACGTAGAAGAGGGCAGAGCCTAACTACGACGAGATTGTACACTCGGATTTATGAGTTCGGACCCCTCTCGGAGGAGGTAACAACCCTACGTTTCGGTGTCGCGGAGGCTTTGTGTTGATTGGAGTGTTGAGTTACAGGGAGTGCGAACCCTTGTGCAAGAAGGGAGGGGTGGCTTATATAGAGTACACCGACCCCTCGCAGTCCTCAGTTACGCAAGGGTTCAATGAGAATAAAGGTACGAACATTATTGGTAATGCTCGTGTTTAATGATCTTTATGGCGATAGAGTGAATGTCCGACCGTTGCCATCCTGGGGTGACGCTACACTACTAGGGAAAAGGCTAGCAGCAGCGCGGGTTTTAGATGTATCAAGAGCGGGTATAGGCGCTAGAATAAGGCGCCATACTATTGCTTAGCAGCGTGGCGTGCCAGCCAGCTGGCCTTGCTAGGACAAATAGCTGCAGCGTTTGTTCGTTACCACGCTATGCTAAGGTAACTACTTGCAGCGTGTTTTCGCCTATCGCTACTAGTACTTTTTTATTTTTTTATTTTTAGTGTATTTATGCGCCATCATACAAATATTGGTACAATACTAGTTATGAGGTTTACATCATTATGTCCATAACAGTGTGTCAAATAAAGGTGGATTAGGTTCAAGTGGAGGCAATATGTGGTGCATGTCAAAAGTATACTACTAATCCAAACTTGATCTAGTTTGGACTAGTAGTACTTTCGATGTGCACCAACATGTTGCTTCCACTTGAATCTAATCCGCCAGCACAAGATATTTAATCATCATCATGGTCATTACCACCAACAGTATTTATTTAATCACCACTAACACTAGCTAATAATAATCATCATAGTCATTACCACCAACACTAGCTATTTTATCATCATAGTAATAGTGTAGCACATCATCATCCTGAAACTCATTTCTAGCTAGCTAATCACTCCTGCCGCTCTCTCTTAGGTAAAACAACATAGAACATGTGTAGCTCTCCTCCTTGATCAAGTTGGAGCATGCAGATGAACCTGTCTCCTAATCGTGGAAAGCGCCTCTGTTTGCTGCCCCCTAGTACTTCTCTGCGCTGCCCCAACAAATATTTGGTCCAGTCTTGCACTATTAAGCATCCGTCGCTAATCTTGAATGCACTAAAGTAATCTGTAGGATATCTTGGCCGTAAGCTGATAATACTCATGGTACATTTAGTCTCGATCCCATAAGGCACAACATTCATCGGGAGTCCCTGTTGAAGAACATCGTATGGTAACATACTTAGCAATGAAGTTTAGCTTCAAAAATAATGTATGGAAAAGATGCAATGAGGACAAATAGTAAAATCTTACCATCCTTCCTAAATGGATGTGACCGTAGTTCATTACGAACACTATTGGTCGACGTTTTCAGTACTAACATTTCTAAATCCAGGAAGAAAATTTGTCTTGACAGTATCAAGATCCTCAAGCCATGAAACATAATGACTTAGCTCCTCGCAGTTTAGTTCACCCTCGGGACAGTAGTAGGTCCTGTCTACCAAGCTGGACATGTTTGCTTGCACCGAAATAAGTGACAATACAAATTAGTTGTCAACTATTTTGAATAAACAATATCAAAGACATAAATATGGTTGAGAAACATACATAATGGTATAACCGAGGCGTCTCGCACATCGACCCAAATGTCGGTATTACCTTCAATATCATCTTAGGACGAATATCAATGGTGATAACCATATCAGGCTCAAATGCATAAGTCTTGCATAGTGCTCGCCATGTTTTGCATCCAAAATAGGTGTAGTCGTCTGAATTGTATAATTTTGCATGGAAAATATAACCATGCTCGGTCTTAAAATAAACTTTCTTTACCTCCGCAGTATGACTGAAACCTATCTTATCCAATACAAAAACTCTTGCATGGCAGGGGATACGCTAGTAGAATAGTAAAAAAAATAAGTTCAAGCAAATGAAGCAGATGTCATGCTTAATTACGAAAAAAGACTTGTCGCTGTGACTTACTGTATCCACTTCGAAGTTCTCGTCCAGCTTGATGATGAAGCGCCTATCATCATCTAGAAACATACCGTCGCACAGGCCGCGCTCGTCTTCGCAGTATTTGCAAATACCGTAATCCTTTTTGTCGTCAGACATTTCCTATGTTCATAGTTAAAACATTAATTGAAAATCGATCGAAGACAACTACCAAGATACTCAACACACAAATCCGGGGCACTCAATATTTCCTACATATTCTGGCACAAGTCATGCCAAAATTCACGAAAAAATCCGGCATGACCTTTGCTAAAATAGGACATATCGAGCGCCTGAAATTTGCCGGAACGGAAATGAATCAACACTCCGGCAAAACATAGGCCACTCGAAGGTGTAACCTACAAACATGACGGGCCACTTGGATATTGAGCAATACAAGATATACATTTCAAAATATCTTATAGGACTCAAATTAGCATGCATTCAATAAGCAAAAGTAAATCATCTCATACGTCCGTACATCGTCGAATATTATCACTAATACATCACGAATAGTGTCATACATATAACATCACTAATAGAACTAAAACCCTAGCACACGACGGGTATCGGCGCGGGCGGTGGACACCCACAGAGAAGGAACCATCACGGGATCATAGCTCCAGTGAGATCCCCGGAGAACCTGCCAGGTATTGGAGAATGGCCTGTGCTCCAACGTAAACAAGTAGCGACGGACGTGCGCGTCCTCCTCACTGACACGGTGACGCACCACCTCCGTGGAGTCCTCGAGCCTCTCGATCGTCACTGGCCCACGCGACCGCCACCAAAGAAGGTTCGGGTCAACGACAGGCTGGCTCCTCACCAACCTGCGCCCCCCCCCCCCGGTAGGTAGCGCCTCCCAGTACCACCCCGGCGGAGCCCAGTCCCGGAGATGGCCGATCTGGTCAAGCAGGTGTCGTCCTCCGCCGACTCGACGACGAGGATGCGGGATAGGCATCATCCACGTCGAGGCGGGAAAAATTGCTTTAACTAAAAAATAGAAACAAGTTCTTACTAACTAGTTCTATTAATTCAACTAGTTCTTATAAAAATAAACTTACTATAAATAAAAATATTCTAGTACCTAATTAGTACCTAGTTCTTAATATGCAACTAAAATAAACTTACTATAAATAAAAATAAACTTAATATGCAACTAAAATATAAAGAAACCCTAGGCAGAGGTAGTAGGGAGAGGGAGGAGGCGTGCTCACCTCGGGTGCCTGCGACGAGGAGGGGCAGGCGGCGTCGAGGTCGGGTCGGGGCTCGGGGCCTGGCGGATGGCGGCCGGCGCCGAGGTCGGGTCGGGCGGCGTTGAGGTCGGGGCGGGGCGGCGTTGAATCTGGGTCGGGCGGCGTTGAGGTCGGGCGGGCGGCGTTGAGGTCGGGGGGCGGCGTTGAGGTCGGGGTCGGGCGAGCAGAGAGGTCGGAGGCTGACGGGGCACGGCGGCGGCGTAGAGTGAAGAGAGTTGGATTTGGGGAAAGTGGGCGTGGGGAAGGACGAACCACGTGGTTAAGTCGAAGTAGCAGATGGCGCGTTCGAGAAAAGCGCTGCTGCCTTTTAGCTATAGCGTTCATTGATACACGCCATCGCTACTCCTTTCTCTTTTCCCTTTTCATTTAGTTTTCTTCACATTTTATTTGTTTCCTTTCACCTTATTCTATTTCTTTCATTTTCAATTACCTTTCCATTTTCTTTCCATTTAATTTTATAACCTTTAGCAAACAACGAGTTTATATTAAAACGCGCTGCTACAAACAGCGTAGCGATAGCGCTGATTCGTCATAGATCGCTACTACTATGTGTAGCTTATGGGTTAAGCCGGGAATTTTAGTAGTAACGCATGTACAGCAAGGCGCGCCATCGCTAGATCTTTATCTGCAGCGCGGTTACCTCTGGCGTGCTACTGCTAATTAGCACCAGCGTGCTTTTTTGACCCACGCTACTGCTAAAGTTCTGTGTATAGGGTTTTCCCTAGTAGTGCTAGGTCTTCTGTCCTTCGAGTGAAATCTTGTATTTTGAGTGAATAAAGATGGTCGAGTGGAAGTGGGGTATCCGAGTGGATCTTCTGTCGAGTGAGTTTCCCTCTTTGATGATTCCAGTCGGTATCCTCTTTCTATCTTTGTAGGTCTTGGCCTCTTGCGTAGTGTCCTTGGGTAGGGCATGTAGGTCAGACCTAGGACCTTACCCTAGGTACATGTCATCATCACCGGTCACGAGGCAATGTCCGATATGTCATATAGGTTTGAAGATGCACAACATTGTTTGTTTACCTGTGAAAGAGCGATGAATATCTGGAATGAGCCGGGGCTAAAAGAAGAAATTCAGAAAGCGGTGCTAGAGGACCGGTCAGGATCTTTCACTATGTCTTCCCTCATGGATCAGCATGATACTGTAAGTAATCTATCTATGGCAGAGTTAATTGCTGTCGGGAGCTGGTATATCTGGTGACAGAGATGGCAAATGGTCAAGGGGGAGACAGTCCGGCCGCCAAACCAAACTGCGGTATTAATAAAAGTTCTAGCGACAAATTTCATCCGCTCACTAACACCAAACCAGCCAGTGGTAAAATGTGATCATATGCGGCACAAGCCGAAGAGAGGAGTGGTCAAAATTAATGTTGATGCATCCTTCAGCGTGGAGACAGTGACTGCAGGTACAGGAGTAGTAGCACGAGATTGGCATGGCGAGTTTATTGTTGTGGCTGCTTGGTTTATACCACATGTGGTGTCAGTGGATGCGGCAGAGCTAATAGCTATTCGTAATGGTTTTTACCTAGCAGCCAAAATTGGATGCAACAGCTTACACATTGAGTGTGACAGCTCTAACGCAGTTGAAGCTCTTACCCTTGAAGCTTTCCTTGGGCAGGATTCAGAAACTCTTTTGGAGTGTAAGGAGATGGGCTTGGATTTTGCTCAGTATGAAGTAACTAAATGCCCTCGAGAAGTTAATAGTGTAGCTAATTGTATAGCTAAAGCATCTTTGTCTAATAGATCCTCTCAGGTTTGGGAAGAGGCTATCCTAGACTTTATTTCTCACCTTATTGTAAACGACCTCGCGATTATCTAAGAAATAAAGTCTTACTTTGTCAAAAAAAAACAAGTGCTACAAAAATCAACTTAGATGTGATATAGTTATCTCACATCTAGATGAGTTCTAGACACACCCAAAATACTTTACATCCAAACGGACCCTAAGTTGTATAAAGGCCTGTTCGGTAGCCCTCTGGCTTCTCAACTCCACAACTCCACGTCCGGAGCCGTCCCGAACGGTCCCACTCCTGGCTTTACGATCGAGAAGCTGGCGAATCTCGTAGTGCAAATTTGGAGGAGTTGAGGAGTTGGAAAACCCGAGCTCTCCAAAAACTGGGAATCGGGAGTTGAGAGAAATTACGCTAGGACTGCCACCGCCAAGTCACGAACCGGTACGAAGGAAGATGCGAGCGTCCGAGCGAAGAGGACCGGCCCAATCGATCCCCTCATCCTCCTCCCATTCCCCTCGTCCTACTCCCATGCAGAAAACCTAGCCGCCGCAAGGAGTAGCCCGAGCTCCTCCTCCGCAAGTCGCCGTCCGGCGCCACCCCACCAAGATCACGCTGTCGGACCCGGTCGATTGCGACTTGCCGGCCGCCGTCCTCCCCAACGCCCGGCCGCCGCCCTCCCTCTAGCTACCAGGAGCAGCCTAGGATCCCTGGTCCGCCCCTCTTACACCTCCTCCCTGCGTGCTCCTCCATCAGCCACAAGCTGCGCCTCACGTCCCAGAGGAGACGCGGCGGCTCGAGGGACGGACGTCTTGGTCAACGCCGGCGACCACAGATGCAGGATGAGCAGGGGCCTGATTGCAATCTTATTCTATTTTTTTGGGTGGTTTATGCCAATGTAAGGGACCAGAGCGAGAAGCTGCCCAGCCGAACGGATCGCCAACTCCTGGCGATTTGGAGAGAAGCTGGCACTGGTTACAGGCGACGGAGTTGAGGAGTTTCCGGCGCCAGAGGGCTACCGAACACGCCCTAAATTCAGCAAACTAAGGCATAGCTTAGTGGTGGAAAGGGGTTGATGCCTTTGCACCCACCCAATTATACTGTATGGGCCTCCTGTATAGATCTTTCTAGGACACTATAGATTCTTTCTATTATATTATCTTTGAATCTACATAGAATAGATTAGTAGATTGAAATAGTTAAGTAGTCTAATTCAATTTCTTTTTTCATTGCATCCACTTAATTTCAATTAGGTCAAAATAAAAAAAAATCTAAGGCAATTCTTGACCAAAGAATCCAATGGAAGGAAAGAAAAATAATATTAAGAATAGACTATAGTAAAAGTAAAAGGAAATGGAAAATGTGTGATATGTCGTGAATAGTCGTGAATAGTTTCGTGGAAGAAAGTCTAATTTTTTATGTATAGCACTTTTTTTAACCATTTGTCATTTTTAGTAGAAATTCTGAGTTGGTATAATGGCTCTTTCTTACAACTTACAATACAAGAGTTTCTTACAGGAGTGAAACAAAACCAAAGAAAAAGATTAAAGAATAATGTTTGGCAAAATGATTAGTGCAAAATGATCCATTAAAGTAAAGAATTGATACAACAATTTGATTACTTAATCACTTAGTAGTCTCCCTAGAGTCCACTCCTTCCCCATACTACTAGTGATAGAGATAATGTAAAGACTACCATTAAAGCAACCGAAGCTTACAATCGTTCTGTCAAAAAAAGTATAAATTCATGGTATAAAACAAACTTAACTATTTATCAAATGGCGGCTGCTACGCATCAGCCGACTGATCTTAGCGCATATACAATGTAATTTCGGCCTCTAGATTCCTCGATGGCAGAACTGCATAGTACGACACCGGCCCATCCAACCCGACCTCGCCATCTCTCCCTGCATCACCTCTGAGCATTGGGTGCGCTGCAAACACACCGTCCACGACTCCGCGCGCTGCACACGTAGCTCAGGCGAGAGCTCCAGCATGTTCCATTCCCGTACCCGGTGATGCTCCGGTGGTCCGGTGAATGCTTCATTGCTGGTGGCGAGCGCTCCATAGCAGCACCAAACGCTTCATCCAGCTGTCGACGAGTGTTGCGATGCAGCACCGAGAGCGTCGGCGATCGCTGCATCGAAGCACGGGAGCCGCCAACGAAGCTCCATTGCAGCTCCGTCGGTGTTCCAATGGAGCACCGAGCACTGCACGGCAACTCCGAGGTCGCCGGCGAGCGCTGTGATGCAGCACAGGGAGTCGCCCGCGAGCGTGCTGCATCGGGAGCACGGGAAGCCGCCGACAAGCGCTCCATTGCAGCTCCGCCGCTGGCGACATGCAGCATCAGCGAGCCGACGATGTTGCATCACATTGCCAATGAGCCAACGAGGTTGCATCGCAGCACGGCAGCGTGGATGAGTTAATGCGTTGCAGCACCGGCAACCATGGTCGAGTTGCTGCGTTCCCACACCGGCGTGGCAACGAGCGCCGTATCACATCGCTGGCAACACCGATGAGCAGCCGCCTCCCCTTGCGTGTTCCGTCTGAGGAGTGCGCCGAGCATCGTCCCGCGGGGTTGCAACATCACAATGGTTGCACGCGGGATGCCGGCGTGTGGAACTTGGGCTGCAGGGGTTGGAGCTTGAGGAAGCATGTCATGGCGGATAGGGCTTGACCAGCAAATCCATGGCGAGATGTGCGGGGACGAAAAAGGGATCGATCTAATGTGAGTGGTTCTTGCTGGATACGAGGAGATAAGGCCGAGCAGGTTGGTGGGCACGTGCCATCCGTAGCACGTGGCTTAAGCGAGAGAAATTTCAACCGGTTGAAGTTAAGAGTTTTCCTTATCAAATACTTCGTCCGTTCCATAATATAAGAAGTTTTTGAGCTTGTTAGCTTGAAAAATACAACAACGTTTTCAAGCTTGTTAGCTTGAAAAAGAAGACATTATTATATTAGGGGACGGAGGGAGTACCATAAAATACACTGAAAGTATTACAAATACGGAGGCCAAACCAGGAAAAAGTATGCTGGGTGTCACTTTTCTACAGGCGTATCGTTGCATATTTGTACGAGTATTTAACAGAATCCCTTGTGTGAATCGACAGCAAGGATTGCCCTGCTGCCAAATTTCAGACTACCCTGAACGAATTTTTAATGAAGAGCCTGTGCTGACAGAAAAATATACTAATTGAGTAAACAAACGGATTGCAAGATAACAAGTGAAGCTCATAGATGGAGCCATAAACAAACCAGTGTGCATCACTAACTATTAATGAGAAAGAAAGGAAAATATAAGACCACATTGCACGTAGACTCTTTTTTTCTGAGGGAGCACGCATACTCTTCTGTCAGTCGTTTGTGTCATAACAAACCACTTGATATTCACTGTCATGTGTTTGACAGTCTCGTGCATATTGCGGTTGGCAAAGGAGATAGGATACTGTTCTGGAGAGACCGATGGATTCACGGTTTTGCGGTTGCTGATATCGTGCCCTTGATGCTTGCTACGGTGCATATGTAACACCCGGATGATTAAGCAACAGTAATCACCTCGGTTACTGTGACTAAACTCACGTTGATTCGAACCCGGTCTAAATCAAATTCAAAACAAAATCAAACGATAAAAGTTTTCAAAAACTAAAACTAAAATGTTCGGGGGTTGTCTAAAATAACAAACCTAATTATGGTGGGGTGCACAAAATTTTGTAAAATGCTTTGACATTTTAAATAAGCTAAAACAGAAAAGAAGAAAATAAGAAAAGAAAAGAAAGCGAAAAGAGAAAGAAAAACCCTCCCTGCTGGGCGGCCCAGCTAGCCAGGCCGGCCACAGGCCCAACTGGGCCTAGCCCACCAGCCCTTGCCGCCCCCCCTCCTTCCTCTTCCTCTGTTCACCCCCACCCCGTGGACACCGAGCGCCCGTCCACGGCGCCGATGGCCACGCGGCGGCCATCCGGTGCACCCCCGGCGCCTACTAGGTCGACGGCGACCCCTCCCAGGCGCCCAAAACCCTAGAGCCCCCTCGTTTCCCCCTCGCCCCCAGATCCCCTTCTCCCCCTCCCCCCCCCTCACCGAACACGGTCGCCGCCGTTCTCCGTCGTCCTCGCGGCCCCCATCCTCCACACGCCCCCCATCATGCCAGACGTCCGTCGTCCTCCTCCTCGTCGACGGTGCCCATGATTGGAGCCGGAAGGCACCTTAGCGTCGGATCCACCTCGTCCCCTTCCGCCTCGGCTGCCGGTGGTTCCCGTCGACCCGGCCTCCTGCGCTCCCGCTCACTCACGGGCCTCCTTGCGCCCGCACGGTGAGCTCCTCCCCTCCTTTCTTCTCCTCGCACCGCCGCCTCCCTAGCTCGGTCGCCGAGCTCGGCGTCGCCATGTGTCGACGCCACCGTCGACACCGTCCCTCCCAGCCCCGGCTGAGACCGCGAATGGGTGCGCCCGACCCCCGGCTTGTGAACGCGCTGCCACACGCTGCTTTTGGGCGCCCGTAGCCCCGTCCCCGATGGTGGCCGAAGCCAACCGCCGCCCGTGCTCACCGCCGATGGCTATTCCGGCCGTCCCCGGGCGAGCCACCACCACCACCCGACGCGGCATCGCGTGCGCGTTTGAACGGTGCCATCCGCACGCGAAACGGCCCCCCTGGCGCGTTTCCGACGAGGCCAGTAGCTCCGCCGCGTCCTAAGCGTCGCTGGCGGCGAGACGCCGCCACCGCCGGCGTGGTGGCGGGCCCGACCTCAGCTCATTGCCGGTGGGCCTTAGGGGCCCGTTGAGTGGGTTGACCAGTCAACCCACTGACATGGTGATGCAGTGCCAGCGACGAACCGCCCCACCGCTTAAATGATAAATAAAATGGTTTTTATAATTAAAAGTAATTAGTTTAGCTAATTAGCCACTAACATGTGGGGCCCATCACTAATTAACCTCGGTTTAGTTTAAAATGAGCTCATTAAATGTGAGGTGACAGTGTGGGTCCCCGTGTCGGTTTTGACGATCAACCAGACTGTTGACTGCTAACGTCATTCCTACGGCATCTTGACATCATATCCCTTTTACATTAATATAATTAATTCCGAATATTGTTTAAACTTTAAAAATTCATAGAAATTAAACCGTAACTCCGATGAAAATGTTTTCTATATGAAAGTTGCTCGAAAAATCCAACGAATCCGAATCGTGGTCCGTTCATCTGTCACATGCTCCTAGCATGCTGAACATGGAACTTTCCCCTCCGGTCATCTGTTTGACATTAGTCGGGAACAGGAATACATTCGGTTGAATTTCTTCACCTATATCGTGTAGCCATATGTTAGGTCACATCCGACACAGCTATTTGCCATGTTATACTTTGTGATGCTATGCCTGCTTTATATTTATTGTTTCTTCCCCTCTTCTCTTGGTAGACTACGAGACCGACGCTGCTTTGCCCGATTCGACCACGAGGTTGTGACCCCTCTCTCTTGCCCGAGCAACCAGCAAGCCCCCTTGATCACCAGATATCGCCTACTCTTATCTACACTGCTTGCATTAGAGTAGTATAGCATATTCTTGTTTTCGGATACTCCTATCTTCTTTGCATAGCTTTGTCCTTGTAACCATTGTTACCTTACCGCAATCCTATATGCTTAGTATAGGATGCTAGTACTTTCATCTGTGGCCCTACATTTTTGTCCGTCTGCCGTGCTATACTATCGGGCCGTGATCACTCGGGAGTTGATCACGGGTATATACTATACACTTATACATGATACATGTGAGACTAAAGTCGGGTCGGTGATGGAGCACCCATGAGTGGATCTTTGAGGCGGAGCGGCAGGCAGGTTGAGACCGCCTAGGAGAGAGGTGGGCTGGCCTGTTCGGCGTTCGCGGTTACTTAACATGCTTAACGAGGTCTTGGTATTTGATCTGAGTTGGCTACGAAGCGTATACGCACTAACCATCTACGCGGGAGTAGTTATGGGTATCCGGCGTCGTGGTATCGGCCGAAATACTTCAGACGTCGTGACGACGGGCGGCGCTAGCCGGATTGGACTGGAACGCTTTCTTTGGGCTAGGTCTGCGCTTCACAGCGTCGCACGCGTCTTGTGTGTGCTCGAGGCGATGGGCCCGGACCCTGCGGCGCTTAGGTTTAGACCGGCGTGTTGGCCTCTGTTGTGCCTAGGTGGGGCTGCGGCGTGTTGATCTTCCGCGGCGGGCATGACCCAGAAAGTGTGTCCGGCCAAATGGGATCAAGCGTCTTTGGGTAAGATGGTGCACCCTGCAGTGAAGTTAATCTATTCGGATAGCCGTGATCTTGATAACAGGACGACTTGGAGTTGTACCTTGAGCTTATGACAACTAGAACCGGATACTTGATAAAACACACCCTTCCAAGTGCGGATACAACCGGTGGTCGCTCTCGCTCGGGGATATGAGCGGGGATCGCCGGGTAGGATTATTGCTATGTGATGTTACTTGGAGGACTTGATTGTCCCTCCTACCTGTTGCAAGGCGGTGTCGAGCGTAGTCTTCGTTAAGACTAGCTATCCCCTCTTATTCGGATTTATGCGATTCAGTCCTTGATATGGCCCTTTACACATATATCCATGCATATGTAGTGTAGCTCCTTGCTTGCGAGTACTTTGGATGAGTACTCACGGTTGCCTTGTTCCCCTTTTCCCCTACCTCTACTCGATTGCTGCAACTGACGATGGAGCCCAGAGCGACGCCACCGTCGATGGCGACTACTACTCGGAGGTGCCTACTACTACGTGCAGCCCGCCGCGGCGACGGGGAGTAGCTTAGGAGGATCGAGCGGGAGGCCTGTTCCTCTTCGATCTGTATCCCGTTTGTGCTAGCCATCTTATGGCAACTTGTTTAACTTATGTCTCGTACTCAGATATTATTGCTTCCGCTGACTCGTCTATGATCGAGCACTTGTATTCGAGCCCTCGAGGCCCCTGGCTTGTATTATGATGCTTGTATGACTTATTTTATTTGTAGAGTTGTGTTGTGATATCTTCCCGTGAGTCCCTGATCTTGATCGTACACATTTGCGTGCATGATTAGTGTACGATTAAATCGGGGGCGTCACAGCATACAAGAGTGTTAAACACAAAAACGGTGCAGCAGGCCCTAGTGGACAACAACTGGTTGGGTGACTGCCAACCGGAGTCTTCCTTCACAGCACAACTATAGTGCATGCACATGTGTCACGCCATTGCTACGGTTCACCGAAATCCGGAGGTGCCAGATGTTTTTTCCTGGACATGCTCGGCATCAGGAGACTACTCTGCTCGTTCCGTGTACAACAGCCTTTGCTCCAATTGGCCAAGATCCCCCATGGCAGATTGCATTTGGAGGAGTTGGGCACCCCTCAAATGTAAGCTGTTCGCGTGGCTCGCGATGCAGTACAGGATATGGACGTCGGATAGAAGAGCACGACATGGCTTACAGGAAGAACCCTCACCCTGCTACACGTGCCTTCAAGATGAGGACAACACAGACCACATTCTCATCCGGTGTACATACGCCCGTGAGGTCTGGTACACGATATGGGACACAATTCAAGTCAACGCAAACGACCCATTGCCCACGGATACCACCCTCGGTTGGTGGCTGAGAGAAAGAGGCAACTTTTACACGGCGGAAAAAAGAGGGTTCGACACTCTGATCATTGCGGTCACTTGGTCGTTATGGAAGCAAAGGAATGCGAGGGTGTTCAACCGGTTTGAGCAACAAATGAGGCCACGGGATTTAGCTCACGCCATCTTAAGGGAACTGGAAAAATGGAGGCAGGCGGTTTTACAACGATTTGTGAGAGGATAGCCTAATGTAATCATAGGTGTTTGGTGTGGGCTGTCGTGCTCGCACAAATGTACGCATTTGAGCAGCACATCTTGTAAATACTATTTCTATCTTCTATAAAAAATATGGTACGCTATTGGCGTACTCTCGAAAAAAAAATTCACTGTCATGTTTTCAAGCAGCACCATGTCAAAAGATTCTGTTTTTCCACCTCTTCATTGCCCTAGCGCAGTCATCAATGGGATTCTTGTCAGCAATTGTACCGTCCATGTTAGGATCAAAAAAGATCCAATCCTCCTTTAAAGTGCACATCAGATCGGCAGAAATTCACATGAGCTGATTAGGTCTTCATTGCAGATGCTATGATCACCACGAGCCATTGCAACAAAGTCCTCACCACGCCCATGATAAGTTTCATGGTATGGATGAACAATTTTTATCCCCTTGTGCTCACAGTTAAAGCAACGAACTTTCCTCAAACAAAAGTAAGTGATCATTAGCTTTTACATGGAAAAAAGACAATTTTATCCCTATACAAAAGCTAAGTGCATAAGATGGATCTAAAGAGTATGTCAACAAACCAATGCTTATAGAAAACAAAAAAATAACAGTCCTGAGTACTTGCCAACAGAGGAAATCTACATGTTCAAGAAGTTGAAGCATGTGGACTGGGGATAGGGATGTAAATGGCGCAATAATAGGCGCCACAAGGCCAGTTTAGTTAGCTTTTGTTAGCTCGATAATTCATTTTTCCCAAAAAAATGAACTTTATTGAACTGTTAGAACGATAAGTGGGCTTAAACAGGATTAAACAGAACCCGGTTTACATCCCTTGGGACTCACATAGTCTGATAGTCACATACTGTGCAAGAAATAGTTCTGATGGAACTAAAAGCTGTACCTAACATAAATGCCGTTGCACTACCAGTATCCTAAAAAACCTAGAAAATTATCAATGTCACTGGCAGTTAGGCTTTGGCCTGTATGTCTTATGCCCCTTTTCAACAAGAAGAGATGACAGAAAAATCTTACCCCTAAAATGGCCACACTAAGGTCAGAAACATATCAGGAGCAGATGGCAGGGCAACAGAGGAACTGGCTGGCAGCGAGGCAGCACACATGCAGTACATGGCATGCCTGTGATGAACACATACCTGAAGGCTAGGACACATGGAACGAGACAGGGGGAGGGGTGGTTAGAGGTGACAAGGGCTAGTATGTAAAGCATATTTATTTTTATTTCAATATTTTGTTTGAGGTGGACAAAGCACGTTTAAGTTCTATGAAGGAAGGAAACCACATGTCTCAAGTTAAGAAATAAGCCAGCATTTGGAAAAGAACTCAGCAAAGGCAATACATTAGGAGTATTTGGAAAGCTGTTTATTTATTTATTTAGGGGCTCCTTAGTTATTTGGCAATACACAGGCTTAGATCGTTCAAACATACTGGGAAAACATAGCAGCACAAGTGCTTTTACAGATGGTCAGATGCATAATACTTTCAAATCTTAAATTTCTGAGTTGAAACTTCAAGATTTAGCTTTCAAGCTTTAAAATTAAAACATAAGAGAGTTGTGCATGGTAAAGATAATTGTTGTGTTTAAAATGTACCATGAAAACTTTAGACTACTTGGAGTTGGAGGTACATAATGCTGAAATGTGCATGTGAAGAGTATTATTCGAGACAAGTCTAGTGAACACAAATGCATCGAAGGAAACTCATAGCATAAAGGAAACTATAGTTCGAAATAAATGAGAATAATTGTAAATAAGAATAGTGAGGCACTCGTTTGTTCAAGATTCTTCCCACATAGTGGAATCCTTAGGATTCGCATTAGTAAAAATAATGAATCCTTGGGAATCATAATTGCTAGGGGAAGGCTATTGCAGGTGAAAAAGAAGCACCGGTAGTCATATGCATGGCAAACAATTCATATTGACTACTCAAAAGACCATGCAGGAAAATACCATGAGATACCAACTGTGTGGACAAGAGAGCTAAGAGAGTATACCATCAGATATCCAGGAACTCGATACAGGGACGCACATGGATGGTCTTTCATCCTCATCTTTATCACCATTGCTACATTGGGCAAAAAATAGTACTGGACCAGGGGCAGAGAAGTTTGATCCCTTGGGCGTTGCCAAAAAGTTGATATGAGAATACTCATATTTGCCATTTTTCTTAAAAAGGGCAACACTTGTACCTTCAACCACAACAGGATTCACAGTGCATATCACCTGAAGTTCATATTGCACCTATACACAGCAAGGCAGAAGGGGAAGCAGATCAATAAAGGACATTTAAGCAAAAATGGCAGGAAATATAGTACTCCCTCCGTTCCTAAATAATTGTCTTTCTAGAGATTTCAACAAGTGACTACATACGGAGCAAAATGAGTGAATCTACACTCTAAAACATGTCTACATACATCCGTATGTTGTAGTCCATTTGAGATGGCTAGAAAGACAATTATTTGGGAACGGAGGGAGTAGAAAGCAATAAAATATATAACAAAAACAAAGGCACAAACCCCTGTTTGCTGACTATAGTTGAACAATGCAGCAGTGACTTTCCTGACAAAGAATCCTTGGTCAGCTTTAAATTTCTTTTGAACCGCCCGAATGAACATTTTCTGGTTTTTTTATAAGGTCTCTGAGCTTGAGTTGGTGGGTGAAGGATTGGGTGAAATCAACATGGCGAGCCGCTCAATTCCACCAACCGTGAGTGCAAGAGTCGGCACACATGACTCAGTGGATTCTGTGATTATGGATGACGAAAAGAATTTTACCAGAGCATCAGTGTCAGGATGCCATGAAGCACGTGCTGCTTCCCTGTAAGGGTCATTGTCATAGCACACAGAATGGCCATCCACTTCTGCCATTTTAATGGCAGACCGGATGTCAGCATTGCTTATGAGCAGGTACCATATGGCATCATGATCTGTTAGAGCGCTGAAGAGAGTGCGCATGTAGGCAACGAGGCCATAGAGAGAGCAGCACTCTATGCGCATCAGGGCATTGGTGCATATCATGTCCACCTCAAAGCTAAGCTCGAACTCATGGTGTGTAGAGAATGTAGAGCCATACCATACAGTGTTGAGGATGATGTTTGAGACAGGATCCATTGGGCCATAGCAATAGCCAGCCTTGAGGAGGCTGCAGGCGAGACGCTTGCACAAGCCATCTCCAGATAGCTTGGAAAGAGCATCTAGGTAAAGCTCGTGGATCTTGTCGAGAAGCAACAGCTTCAAAGACTCTGTATATCCAGACGTATTCTCCTTCTTCTCCTTCCTCTTCCCAACAGCAAGACGTAAAGTGGCAAGATACATGGGACGCCATATGTCCATGGGGGGCATATCTCGACAGTGTTGAAGACTGAGCCACTGGCGGAGGCACCTTACCATTCTAATGGTGAGGCGGGGATGCCGATGTAGATACTCAGATACATTACCCAGAGAAGATGCCAGCAACAGTGACGCACTCACCAGAATAGCTGGTTCGGGGTGCCTCGCGGAGGCGGCTGCACAGCGCAGGGCTATTTTGGTGGTAGGGGAGGAGATATCGAACGGAGGCTTCCTGTCAAGCAGGTCAGAGACGGACACTTTGGGCTTGTTACGATCTTGATCAATAAGCCACACGGCAAGGAGGAGGTCGGCCCCGGCCAGGCGCAGGTAGCGCAGGGCTTCTGCCTCCGCGAGGTAGCGGTAGTAGTAGATGAGGAAGCTCACGAGACCTTCCAGAGACCGCCGCGCGACCGTCATGCTGTGGGCCGTGTGCGCGTCCAGCGGTAATTCAAAGACTCTGGGGTCGTCAGTGTCGGTGATGATCTTGGACAAGATCGTCTTCCTCGCCAGTACACCCTCCTCGTGGGTGGGCAACGGCGAAGGACAGTAGGAGATGGTGTTGAGGATGATGTTGGAGACTGGGTCGAGGAAGCCGATGCAAAGGCCGGCCTTGAGAAGGCGCGGTGCCAACGAGCGAATCCCCTTTACCGGCAGCCGATTACCGGCAGCCGATTGAGCGCCTTCTTGTAGAAACCATGGATCTGATCAAGCAGGACACGTATGTCCTGCTCCATGGACTCCGCCTCTGTAACGCGAGTAACATGATCGTCTCCGGTGGTTCGCAGACGCTTGCCGTACATGTCGACGTGCGCACTTGCTCCCTCTCCGGCGACGATGGACCCTGATTACGGCGGCTAGTAGGGGCGATGAGACTGGAAGAATAACCTAGCCACGGCACTTGCTCCCTCTCCGGCGATGGTGGACCCCGATTCGCTCCGCTTTTGGTGAAGCAGGGGAGCGACGGCGGCGGCGCAGGGGCGGTGAGGCTGACCTAAACACATTTTTTTTTAGGGAAAAGGCCTTTTATTACTCAAAGTCCACATAGTGTGGGATACAAATTGGGTCATGTGGCTGGCCTAACCACACATGACGCCCCGGAAGTAAAGCAAGAGCATGCTTAGCTAACTTGTGGGCTTCTATATTAGCCTCACGTTTTTCAAAAGTAAAACTACTAGTAAAAGGTGGTGACCTTGATCTAATCTCTTTGATAATAACTCCATAATCTCCCTGACTACCTTTAGCAATGTCCTCAATGACCTGCTTGCAATCGGATGCGACAACATAATGATGTTGATTAAGATTCTCCGCCAATGCAATAGCTTCACGGCGTGCGATGGCTTCCAGAGTGGCTGCGTCGCAGACTCCAAACAACACTAAAGCAGAACTGCCCATGAATGCTCCTTGACTGTCTCTACAAATTGCTACTGCCGAGCCCCCTCTCTGTGGACGAACTCTTGCGTCTACATGAATCTTCGCATAACCCGTTGGCGGAGCCTTCGGTCGAGTGACGCCAGATGTAGTTCTGGCCGCTGCTTGATTCAGTTTTCCGGGCTTTCTCAAAACTTCCAAATCTTGGATGTAGCGTGTTATGAAGGCCCTTATCGCATGTGGGGTCTGGAATATAGACTCGTGTATGGCCTTGCGCCGGGATGTACAGATGGCCCAGAGTGTCACCACCAGCAAGGTGAATTGCTCATACGATAGTTCTCCCATTAAGTTGAAAAGCCAGCTCTTGGCTCGGTTTTCAGTTGTAGCTAGCAGGGTGCAGCAAAGTTCCTCGTCAATCAGCGCCCATGTGCATCTAGAAACGGTGCATTCGAGGAGAGAGTGGCGCCATGAGTCGGCTGCGCCGCAGAAACCACAGGAGCTCGTTGTTGTCATGTTGCGATGTTTCATGACATCTTTCGTCGGGAGCGACTGCTTCGAGAGCCTCCACAGAAACATGCGAACTTTCGATGGCACTTCCGTCTTCCACAAAGTCTTCCATGAGGCCGATTCTGATGTTGTTGAAGAGCCCCTGGAACCCTCCAGCCAAGCCTCTCTCCTTTGCTTGGTCGACACTAGCATATTGTAGGCCGACCGAACCGTGAACTGGCCTGTTCTTTCATGCGCCCAGCTCCAAAAATCCTGCATCGGAGTTGTGCACAGTGGGATACTTGGCACAACCTTCGCGTCAAAAGCAAAAAATGTGGCTTCGATCTTCTGCCTATCCCATGTGGCGATGGTGTGATCCATTAGCTCTGCCACAGTAATCGGCGGTGTGTTTGTCAGACAGCCATATGACCTCATCATCTCAGGACGGGGGAGCCAATTATCATTCCAAATGTCGATGCTTTCTCCGTTGCCAATCCTCTTAATCAGGCTGACCTAAACACATGAGAGCATCCAAGAGGAATACGCTACTATCCGGTGATTGGGCCGGGCTCGCTCTACAGCCCAGAATCATGCTCGCTACTAGCCAGCCCAATCATGCTCCTAATTGGCCAACCAAAAAACAGCTTGTCTCAAAAAAACCAAAAAACAGCGGACAGACTGGTTGGAGCGAGAGAGCTCCTGTTCGACACTCGTTAGCGTCAAACAGAGGAGGTTTCGCTGAAGTATCGCGCAAACGGGCCGGCCCATTCCTAGGAGTCGAAACCTAGGAATGCAGTCGAAAACGGAAAAATTCCAGCGTAGCATGGAGTCGAAACCTCTACCTCACTCTGGATAACAGCTTTGCTAACCACTGCATAGACTGGGCATGTCTTAAATAACGGCGCCACCCTTGAAGTGCTATGTGCATCGGCAGATCCGTTTTTTTTATCTTCCTTAAAAAATGAATAATGTTTTCTTAAACATATTTCAAAACTAGAACAAAATATTAAAAAGTATTTTTTAAACGTGAAAATTTATTAAAACATAATATAATTATGAAATTTCAAACATTTACTGATTCTTTTATGTAGGATAAACAAATTTTAGTTATATATTGAACTTTTGTAATATATGCTGAACAACTTTTAACTACACACTGAACATTTTTGTGATACGCTGAACAGTGTTTAAAACACATTGAACTTTTTTGTGATATACGATGAACAACTTTTAAATATACATTGAACATTTTGTGTAATATACGCTGAACAATTTTAACTACACATTGAACATTTTTCTGATAAACGCTAAACAAAATGTAAATACATGTTGAATAATTTTGCGATATACGATGAACAAATTTTTGAATTGCGAACAAATTTTTAAAAAGTGAACCAAATTTGAAACAGTGAACAATTTTTGAAATCATGAAAAAAATGAAAATGTTTTTGAAAACAAAGGATAAAATAAAAACAAAAAAACAAAAAAGGATAAATAAAAGGAAAGGGAAAAAGAAAAGAAATAGAAGCAAAAGCAGAAAAAACACAACAAAAGAGAGAAAGGAAAGAAAAATGAAAATGGAGAAAACCGACAAAACCGGCAAAAAGGAAAAAAACAGAAAGAAAATCGGTTGAGGGATCCTTCTAGAAGGTTCCCAAAACCAGTTTGCCTGCTTTGACGCTGGAATTGGGCCGACCCGTTTTGCGGTGCTCTCTCGAGCGCTTCAGCGGAAGCGCGGCACCTCGACGCTCGCAAGCGTCAAATAGGAAACGCCATTTGGAGCATATTCCAGACCACTCTCATGTGGAAGATGACCGGAAAGCTTGGACGAAGTTGTGGAGTTTGAACGTACCATCAAAGATCAAAGTGTTTGCTTGGCGCCTCGCTCAAACATCTCTCCCCACTGGTGATATTCGGAAGCATAGAAAGATGTCTTAAATAGCAGCTTGCCCTATTTGCCACTCCGACTTGGACTCATGGCGTCATTCCCTATTTGTCTGTCGGATGGCGAGGTGTGTGTGGGCTCTCACGGACGAGGAGCTTACTGATGTGATCATCTCGAACTGTAGTGAGGATGCTAAGTTTTGGATGTTCTGGCTAGTCGAGACGCCTCGGTAGGCCTCACGGAGGTCTTCGTAACGATGTGGGCAATATGGTGGGCTCGGTGACTCATGTCTACTACACAACCTTCTTCTTGTAGACGTTTTTGAGCCTCCAAGTGCAGAGGTTTGTAAGACAGTAGCAAATTTCCCTCAAGTGGATGACCTAAGGTTTATCAATCCGTGGGAGGTGTAGGATGAAGATGGTCTCTCTCAAACAACCATGCAAACCAAATAACAAAGAGTCTCTTGTGTCCCCAACACACCCAATACAATGGTAAATTGTATAGGTGCACTAGTTCGGCGAAGAGATGGTGATACAAGTGCAATATGGATGGTAGATATAGGTTTTTGTAATCTGAAAATATAAAAACAACAAGGTAACTAATGATAAAAGTGAGCACAAACGGTATTGCAATGCTAGGAAACAAGGCCTAGGGTTCATACTTTCACTAGTGCAAGTTCTCTCAACAATAATAACATAACTAGATCATATAACTATCCCTCAACATGCAACAAAGAGTCACTCCAAAGTCACTAGTAGCGGAGAACAAATGAAGAGATTATTGTAGGGTACGAAACCACCTCAAAGTTATTCTTTCCGATCGATCTATTCAAGAGTTCGTACTAGAATAACACCTTAAGATACAAATCAACCAAAACCCTAATGTCACCTAGATACTCCAATGTCACCTCAAGTATCCGTGGGTATGATTATACGATATGCATCACACAATCTCAGATTCATCTATTCAACCAACACAAAGAACTTCAAAGAGTGTCCCACAGTTTCTACCGCAGAGTCAAGACGAAAACGTGTGCCAACCCCTATATGCATAGGTTCATGGGCGGAACCCGCAAGTTGATCACCAAAACATACATCAAGTGAATCAATAGAATAACCCATTGTCACCACGGTTATCCCACGCAAGACATACATCAAGTGTTCTCAAATCATTAAAGACTCAATCCGATAAGATAACTTCAAAGGGAAAACTCAATCCATTACAAGAAAGTAGAGGGGAAAGACATCATAAGATCCAACTATAATAGCAAAGCTCGCGATACATCAAGATCATATCACCTCAAGAACACGAGAGAGAGAGAGAGAGAGAGAGAGAGAGAGATCAAACACATAGCTACTGGTACATACCCTCAGCCCGAGGGTGAACTACTCCCTCCTCGTCATGGAGAGCGCCGGGATGATGAAGATGGCCACCGGTGAGGGTTCCCCCCTCCGGCAGGGTGCCGGAACAGGGTCCCGATTGGTTTTTGGTGGCTACAGAGGCTTGCGGCGGCGGAACTCCCGATCTATTCTGTTCTCCGAAGGTTTTAGGGTATATGGGAATATATAGGCGAAAGAAGTCGGTAAGGGGAGCCACGAGGGGCCCAAGAGGGTGGAGAGCGCGCCCAGGGGGTGGGCGCGCCCCCCTGCCTCGTGCTCTCCTCGTTGATCTCCTGACGTGCACTCCAAGTCTCCCGTATTGCTTTCTTTCCAAAAATAACTTTTCTGAAGGTTTCATTCCCTTTGGACTCCGTTTGATATTCCTTTTCTGCGAAACACTAAAACAAGAAAAAACAGAAACTGGCACTGGGCTCTGGGTCAATAGGTTAGTCCCAATAGTAATATAAAAGTGCATAGTAAAGCCCATTAAACATCCAAGATGGATAATATAATAGCATGAATACTTCATAAATTATAGATACGTTGGAGACGTATCAGCATCCCCAAGCTTAATTCCTGCTCGTCCTCGAGTAGGTAAATGATAAAAGAAAGAATTTACGAAGTGTGAATGCTAGTAGGTGCACAAGTTTGATCAATGATAATTTCAATCACCTTTTCTAGCATCATTATATATCATAACAGTAGCTCATCTCATAAAGCTTCTTATGATCAAGTAACAAGCTATTCACATGTTAAAGTATAGATCATAAACTTTCTTGAAAACTAACAAACCGTGTTATTAGTCATCAAACAATTACAGTTCATCTTATTTTCAGGAAGAGTCTATGTCAGAGCTTTGATTCAGCAAACTTTACATACTCAATTATCATTTAGTCTTCCATGATTTCTACCACTCAAAGCATATTTTTAGAACAAATAGTATTCATCGAACATAGAGAAAGATAGGGGCTTAATGTTTCGCCTCCCAACCTTTTACCTCAAGGGTAATGTCAACAATAATAATTCATGCTCAAATATATTTGAATGGCCATATATGCTTAGATCTTTCCATCACATGATGCTTGCCAACTAAAGAGTGGGTTGGAATGAGAAGGATTACTACTGACTCTTGCATAAAAGTAAAAGATATGCCCTTCGCAGAGGGAAGCAGGGATTTGCAGAGGTGCCAGAGCTCGAAGCTAAAACAGAGATGAAAATAATTTTGAGAGGTGTGCTTTCATTGTCAACATAACGACCAAGAGTTCCCAATATCTTTCATACTAGATACATTATAGGCGGTTCCCACGCAGAAAGGTAAAGTTTTTACTCCCCCTCTGTCGGTGTCAAAACCGGCGGATCTCGGGTAGGGGGTCCCGAACTGTGCGTCTAGGCGGATGGTAACAGGAGACAAGGGACACGAAGTTTTACCCAGGTTCGGGCCCTCTCGATGGAGGTAAAACCCTACGTCCTGCTTGATTAATATTGATGATATGGGTAGTACAAGAGTAGATCTACCACGAGATCAAGGAGGCTAAACCCTAGAAGCTAGCCTATGGTATGATTGTTGTATGTTCTGTTGTCCTACGGACTAAAACCCTCCGGTTTATATAGACACCGGAGAGGGTTAGGGTTACACAAAGTCGGTTACAATGGTAGGAGATCTAAATATCCGCATCGCCAAGCTTGCCTTCCACGCAAAGTCCCATCCGGACACGGGACGAAGTCTTCAATCTTGTATCTTCATAGTCCAGGAGTCCGGCTGAAGGTATAGTCCGGCTACCCGGACACCCCCTAATCTAGGACTCCCTCAGTAGCCCCTGAACCAGGCTTCAATGACAACGAGTCCGGCGCGCAGATTGTCTTCGACATTGCAAGGCGGGTTCCTCCTCCAAGTACTTCATAAAAGATTGTTAACACTAAGGATAGTGTCCAGCTCTGCAAAATAAGTTTCCACATATTGCCATGGAGAGAATAATATTTACACAAATCTAATCTGCTGACGTATTCCGTAGCGTGACATCACACTACGGCCAAGCCTTTATTCGAATAGTTTTTACTCCCCCGCCTCAGCTTATCTTGCGAGGCGGTTTCCTTGGCACGTCTTGTCAAAGCAGAGATCGTGTCACCTTTATTTACAGGATTCTCATCAATATGGACGTTGGTAACCCAATCGTGCCCGTTAGCACGTTTTCTCGATTAAAGGCGAGTCCCAAACGGTTACGGGGAGGGCCCTTGGTATTCAACCTCTTATAAAGAGACCAAGGCCTTACTCCTTTCTTTCAATCTCAAACGAGTTCGCCCGTCGCCTCGAGTTCCAACACCCTAGGCTCTAGATTTCAGGCGCTTCGGACCTTCGACAATGTCCGGTTCCGACCTTCAAGGCCGATGGATGCCCTCCTCCGTCACGGAGGAGGACGTGCTAAAGTTGAGAGAGGCCAAGTTCTTGACCGGCGAAATTTTGCATAGGCTGCCTGCTCAAGGGCAGGCTATTCCCAGTCCCCAGCCCGGTGAGAGCGTGGTGTTCGTGTCTCACTTCCTTCGGGGGTTAGGCTTCCCCATGGATCCCTTTGTGAGGGGGCTGATGTTCTATTATGGGCTGGAATTTCACGACTTAGCTCCGGAGTCCATCCTCCATGTTTCCTCATTCATCGTCGTGTGCGAAGCATTCCTCCGTGTTACTCCTCACTTCGGATTATGGCTCAAGACCTTTAAGGTAGAGCCGAAGATGATTGAGGGACGACACGCAGAGTGCGGAGGCGCTGTTATAAGCAAGAAGGCTGATGCTCCATGGCCCGAGGGCCCTTTTCAAGAGGAGCTCGGCTTGTGGCAACGAGAGTGGTTCTACATCACCGCTCCCAGGGGCACCAAGTGGGTGGCGCCGCCTGCCTTTCGCTCGGGTCCCCCAAAGCAGCTAGGGTCATGGGTCAATAAAGGCCTAGATTGGGGGCCACCCCAGGACGTGTCTTTGTTGCGGGGCCGCATCAGGGATCTCTTAGAAAGAGGTCTCAGCTTGGTCAAAGTGACGCAAGTCATGCTGATCCGCCGAACGCTTCCCGGCAAACGTCGCTCCCTTCGTTTGTGGGAGTTTAATCCGGAGGGACCACGAGCTCTCCAGCATTTTATGGGCGCAACGCCCGCGGAGATGTATAAACTGTTCTTCGGATCACAAGCAATGTGTCCGGATTTGACCGAGGACGCAGGTCTGAGCTGCAATCACCCGGATACTCAAGTAAGTAGCCTTGTGCCCGGACTCGTTATCCGTATATTTGTCATAAACTTGCCCCTAAAAGAGTTGTCCTTTTAAACAGGAGTGGATAGCGAAAGCAAAGATGATCAGGTGTCCGGCTCCCCTCCCCGAGACCAGGCCGGATCCCGTCCTAGTCAGGATGTTGAAGATTGTGCCTTTGGAGGAAAGTGAGGGAGGGGACAAGGAAACTACGGCCTCCTTGAAGGAGGCTGTTCGAAAGGAAGGAACCGAAAATTCCTCTCCTCAGGGGAAGAAAAGGACCGCCTCTGAAGACCCGGAGACCATGGCCTCAAAGCGGGGGAATCCTCGTCAAAGGGTCCTACGCCGGGGGGTACCTCGGCCGAATTATGCCCTCAAGGGGATCAGCCCTCCAGCGAGCCGTAAGTAGAGAAAGATTTTCTTTTTGAGAGATGAGAGAAATCCTTGCTATATGTCTGAGAAGATTAACCGAAATTTTACCTTCTAGCTCGGACTTCAACCCTTCTCAGCAGAGCTCGTCTTCAGGGGACCTTCTTCCGGAGATGATGGAGAGCGGAACGCCTCCCCCTGCCGTACCACCTAGCGAGGCGGGCGACCCTGAGGTGTCGTCGCGGAGGGTTTCTGCGAATCCGGCAGGGGCGAAAGGTAGCTATATGGCCCCCCAAGGTTCTCCGCGTCCGGCCTTCGAAAGAGGCCATAGGACGAGTCCAGCACCGTCTGGTGCTCGGCCGGAGGAGCTGAAGAATCTGCTAGGGCGAGCTTCTATCTCAGAGGAGCACCGTGCATTGATGGGCACGGTGATTGAAAGGATTTCGTCCGCGGAAAGCGGATTGCACGAGGCCGTCAGAAGTTTACTGACGGGTTTTGAGGTACGTTAGATAATGTACACTTTTTGACAGTTGCGCATAAATAAGATGCGCCCTGTGTAGATAGTAGCCCCTGAGACTCTATGCGTTGTCAAAAGTGACGGCGCGCAGAGGATCATAATCCCAGGTATAAAATGTCGCCTTTGTATGTAGGTGGCGGTGTCCGGAATCCACCGACCGATGAATTTTCGAGCTAAAGCGGCAACAGCGTGGCAGATGCCGACATGCGCTCGTTAACAAGCGGCTTGATGAGGCACAAGGTATGTAATTCCTCGGGCAGCACCTGGTAAGAGGAGCTTTATGCCAGTATCTTACAACATGTGTGCTTGACGCAGATGGTGCGGCCGCCGTGGAGAGTCTCAGGGCGGAACTTGCCCGAGCCAAGGAACAAGCCAGGAAAAGTGATGCGGCTGCCGAGAAGGCCCTTGAAGAGATGAGAGCCGAACAGGCTGCTCACTGCCGAAGCAAGAAAGAGATGGCCGAGATGGCCGTGAAGCTAAAGAGCGCTGCTGATCGTTGCAAGCTTCTTGAAAAGAAGACCAGGCGGGACAGACGGACTTAGAGAAGGCCGTTGCCGATGCCAAGGATGCTCGCTCTGCGATGAGAGCTGCGAAGGAGGAGCTGCGTCAGGCTGGAGAGATCGCAGCTGGAAAGCCCTTTATGCTGCGGAGGAAGTTTTGTGATCCTAAGCATGCTCCGTTGGACCGGTTGTGGAGTACGACGGACACCTATCTGGATTTGGCAGCGAGCGCTACTGATGCGACCGAACACTTTCGAGATCAAGAAGATCGCAAAGTGGAAAAGCTTTTCTGGTAGCAGTTCCACAATCCAGAGCGTCCACTGTCAGTGGCCGATCGTCTGGCCGAATGGGCCGAACTGAATAGGTTGTCCGGACTCGCCATGAAGTGCGTCATGAGTCACCTGTGGCCGGGGAGATCGGAGCCGAAGAGTTATTTCAGCTTGGTGCAGCAGTTCCTTGGTGCGGTGCCGGGTATTAATGCAATTAAGAGGTCAGCATGCATAGAGGGTGCGCGGATGGCTCTTGCCCGTGTCAAGACATACTGGGCAGAAATGGAGACCACCGCTGTTGCATCCCGAGATTGGATGAAGCCAGTACTGCCGAGCACTATTTTCAGGAAGTTATCGCAAGACGTGTAATAGAGACGCGATGTTTCGAAGGATGCTATGTTCGAATAGCATATGCGATTGTAAAACGGTATTTTGATAAATTGTAGGAACTTTTTATACTTGTGCATGCAAGTATTGTAACACCTCCTGTGTGGCCGTTTAAAATATATAAAATCTGAAAGATGGCAGTCGTCGGCTTCAGCCCCCACGCAAATAATGCGGGGGTGTTCGCAAAAGGCACATTTTCACACTTGATCCAACGTCTTGGTCCTACAAAGGAGGTGATAGCGCAGCGAACTAGGCAATCGGACTATAATGCTTTATCACTTTCACTTAGCCATAGGAGCTTGACAGTGGGACTACTTAGATAGCCCCGGTGGCATTGCGCTTCGCCGAATTCAGGCGGCCAGATGTACTGGCCGAAAGCGGCCCTTCGTTAATGCGGAGGAATCCTATAGATTCCGGAGAGTCATAGAGTGGTTGACCAGTCTCACGCTATATCATCACAGTCAGTTTTCGGCTTTCTCTACTGAGGTGCTCGCCTGGCCGAACCGGGGCACAATCGCAGTAGTTCTCCTGGTGCCGCCTTAGCCGATAGAGCAGAACGTAAGGCAGCCGAACACAGGAGCCGGGCAACCCAACATTTGACCAAAGACATGATTGAGCTGATGCATATAAGGCCAAACTTGACGCCGAACACTCCCTAAGGTATTCGGTCTTTATGAGGGCGGGCGAGACAACGCCCTTAGGTATAAGCCCCTAGTGTCCAGGTACGCGCAGAAATTCTGACGTGGCCACATGCCAAGACGCCAGCCTCCTCCTTGGTTATACTAGAGAGAATCAGGGATGTGTATCAACAAGAGACAGTAAAAAAGGTTTACGCAGGGTCTTAATCTGAAAAGAATCCTTGGAACGGGTCTCGCTGCACGCGTCGCTTTGTGTCTCCGTTGTGCCGTATCCTGGACGGGCGCAGCACGATATTCATCTGTAAAAGAGAGGAACTAAGTTGAAAAAAGGTCGTGCCGAACAAAATTTATATTAAATAAACAAAGTATAAATTGAAATAGGTAAAATTGAGCTTGATTGTCTCTTATTTTATACGTGCGGGGCCCCTAGAGCAGGGGTATACGGCCACTAAGCCTTTATCAATGATATTTTTGTGCCGGACTCGTCTAGCCGTGTCCGTGGTCTTAATGACATGTTTAGATGTTTTGGCTGGTGAAGCCATTTTATTGTGGGGCTGTTAAGGCGGCCGCACAATCCTCCGCTTCGGGGCGACTCAATGCTTCCCCTTTAAAGAGATGATGCCTCATGGACCGGGCATCTTAAGCGTAAGAGATGCATAATGCGGTATTGCGTTAAAGCGGGCGAAAGCTTCGCGTCCCAGCAGTGCTTGATAGCGACTTGAGAATGGGACAATGTGGAAAGTTAGCTTTTCACGGCGGAAGTTATCGGTGGAGCCGAATATAACTTCGAGCCGGAGAAAACCCATGCTATGGGTGTCCGGGCCTGGCGTTACCCCTTGAAAGGAGGTTTTGCTGTGGCGAATTCTTGTTGGGTCTATCCCCATGTGGCAGATTGTGTCCTGATATATCAGGTTTAGACCACTGCCGCCGTCCATCAAGACATTTGTAAACTGGAGTCCGTCAATTATTGGATCGAGTACCAAGGCAGTCCAGCCTGCGTTCCTGATACTTCTAGAATAATCCAGATGGTCGAAGATGATTGGTTTTGACAACCAGTGGCGAGACTCCTTTGGGATAGGCCGTATGGTGCGTACCTTTATGGGTGCCGCACGTTTTGTTATGTGAAGTAAGTTTACTGTTTTTACTTCTTGTGGAAAATTCTTTTGTTTCCTGGTGCTCTGCTTTTGGGGTTCGTCATCGTCTTCGCTTGGTGTGTCGAGCCCCTTGTGTTCGGCGTTGAGTCTGCCGGATTGTTTGAAGACCCAACAATCTCTGTGGGTATGGTTAGCAGGCTTCCCGGGAGTACTGTGTATTTGACATATCC
Organism: Aegilops longissima; assembly: GCA_021605205.1. Lineage (NCBI taxonomy): Eukaryota > Viridiplantae > Streptophyta > Magnoliopsida > Poales > Poaceae > Aegilops > Aegilops longissima. The sequence continues at coordinate 476,124,958 of CM038678.1, forward strand.
TGTCCAAGATTTTGTTTAGGTTGGATAGCTCGTCCCTGTTATCCTGGAGGGGCGGCTTTTTCTGATTCTGTCGTGAGCTTTTGAATCCGGCATTGACTGCCGTGCTCTTCGGACTGTTTTCCTTAGTCCGGCGACGATCCTTGTTGCGTCGTGGTTTTCCGTTTCCATCCCTAGTTTCGGATGTACTTGGGTCGCTGGTGCTACATCTTGCCAACCAGCTGTCCTCTCCTGCGCAAAAGCATGTCATGAGGCTTGTTAATGCGGCCATTGTTCTTGGCTTTTCTTGGCCGAGGTGTCTGGCGAGCCACTGGTCTCGAACGTTATGCCTAAAAGATGCTAAGGCTTCGGCGTCCGGACAGTCGACTATCTGATTCTTTTTAGTAAGAAATCTGTTCCGAATTGCCGGTGACTCTCCGGGCTGTTGAGTTATGTGACTGAGATCGTCTGCATCCGGAGGGCGGACATAGGTCCCTTGAAAATTTGCTCGGAAAGCGTCCTTGAGCTCTTCCCAACTTCTAATTGTGTTTTCAGGAAGGCTTTTAAGCCAATGCCGGGCTGGCCCTTTAAGCTTGAGGGGTAAGTATTTTATGGCGTGGAGGTCATCTCCTCTGGCCATATGTATGTGGAGGATATAATCCTCGATCCAGACTCCAGGGTCTGTTGTTCCGTCGTACGCCTCTATGTTTACGGGTTTGAATCCCGCTGGAAATTCATAATCCAGTACCTCATCGGTGAAACATAGGGGGTGTGCGGCACCCCTGCATTTGGGTGTGCCGTGACGTTCGGATACTGGTTTTGTTGCATTGCTTACGAGAGCTTGCTTTCTTGGTCCATAAATAGACCTGGCTGGGCCATCTTTTTGATGCGAGTCCTTGAGTGGGTCGCATGCCGGCTTGAGTGCGGCGCCGCTTGCCGCTTTATGCTGGCCATGGGGTCGTCTATCCGACCGGGTGGCTTTCTTACTTTTTGAATGCGAGGGCTCTAAGGCCTCTTCGTCGAATTCAGGTAGTAGCTTTCGCTTCGGATAGCTTTTAGTGCGGCGACTGTCACCGTATTTGTCTGCGGTATTGATTACTTTGCTCCATCTGATTCTGAGTGCATCTTCCGCAGTTTTTAGCTTCCGCTTCTGCTTTTTCAGGCTACGTGCGGTTGCAACGAGCCTTTTGTGGAGGTTCTTCTGCTCCGTGGCCTTATCCGGCGTAAGGTCGTCCGGAATGCCGTTTTCGCCGGGGACGGGTTGTTCGGTTTCTTTATCCGAAGTTGCCCTGTTCGGACAGTTGCTCTAAGGCATGCTCGTCGTCTGCCGGCTCGTCCTACTCTATGGCTGGGTCTGTGTCGAGGCGGGGCTTGGGGCGGCGTTTACGCCGCCGCTTTGATTGCTTTTCGAGATCGATCCCTCGTTGCATCCCCGTGTTCCTCGTTGTCGCTTCCTTTAGGTGTATCCACCATGTACACATCATGAGATGAGGTGGCTGTCCAATGCCCTATAGGCGTTGGTTCATATGCGTCTCCTGCATCATCGTCCATATCGTCGATGTCTTCGGAGTCGAAATTGAGCACGTCGTTTTAATTATCGATGGTGGCTATTAAATGGGTGGTGGGTGGGCTTTGAATTTCTTCATCGTCCGTATCCCAACCTTGCTGACCGTAGTCCGGCCAGGGCTCTCCTGATAAAGAGAGAAATTTTAGTGACTTCAGAATATCGCCGAAGGGCGAGTGCTGAAAGATGTCCGCGGCGGTGAACTCCATGATTGGCGCCCAATTGGATTCGATCGGCAGGCGCGCGGAGGGCTCGGAGTCCAGAGAGGAATCCGGCCCCTCGGAGTCACAGGCCTTGCGGAGTGCAGGGCTGGTGTTCGGCTCGATCGCCTTTGAGATCGCAGCCCCCGAGGCGGCGTCCAACCACTCATCCTCGATTGTCGCAGTAGGCTCCGAATTAAGGGTCGGAACCGATGCGCGCAGCAGCCTCCGTGGCCTTTCGGGCGGCGAGCTAGATCATGCCCATCGAGACAGTGCGGCACGCTCGGCTGTGGCTCGAATCCGTCGAAGATCAAGTCCCGGCGGATGTCAGCCGTGTAGTTTAAACTTCCAAATCTGACCTGATGGCCAGGGGCGTAGCTTTCGATCTGCTCCAGATGGCCAAGTGAATTGGCCCGCAGTACGAAGCCGCCGAAGACGAAGATCTGTCCAGGGAGAAAAGTCTCACCCTGGACTGCATCTTTGTTGATGATCGAAGGAGCCATCGGACCTAAAAGCGACGACACCGAGGAACTCTCAATGAAAGCACCAATGTCGGTGTCAAAACCGGCGGATCTCGGGTAGGGGGTCCCAAACTGTGCGTCTAGGTGGATGGTAACAGGAGACAAGGGACACGAAGTTTTACCCAGGTTCGGGCCCTCTCGATGGAGGTAAAACTCATTATGTTGTCTTTCTTGTCCAACTTCAACTAATTTGCTCGAGTTTGAAAATAATTAATGGGGCTCACAATCATAGAAGATATCCAAGATAGTATATTTATATGTGAAATCTCTCTTCCTTCAATATTCTTTCATGAATTGTTCAAGTGACCAATACAATGTTTACTAACCTTCAATAAATTAACCACCTCTACTTCTTATATGTGAAGTCATTACTCCCCATGGGAAAGGCATATGAAACATATATAATTTCAGATTTATGACATTCAAATCATTCAACCATTTACTCATAGGATATAAGTGAAGCACATGAGTAAATGACAAACTACTCCAAAAAGATATAAGTGAAGATCAATGAGTAGTTAAATAATTATGTAGCTATGTGAAGACTCTCTCTCATTTAAGAATTTCAGATCTTGGTATTTTATTCAAACAGCAAGCTAAGCTAAAGGAACTAAAATGATGCTCCAAGCAAAACACATATCATGTGGTGAATAAAAATATAGCTCCAAGTAAAGTTACCGATGAACGAATACGAAAGAGGGGATGCCATCTGGGGCATCCCCAAGCTTAGAGCATCTCCAACAGCCGCGCCAAACTAGCGCCGCGCCGCAAAATTGCCCGTTTTAGCGCGCGCGCAACCGGTATAGTTGCTCCAGCGGGCGCGCAAAAACAGCACGCGCGGCATATGTAGTTCAGCGCGCGGGCCGAAACTCGATCATGTGCCGCTTATTTGCTGTGCCCGCTCCCGCGCGCTCGCTCTCAACTCCCACCCCCCATCTAGCCGCGCCGCCGCCGCCGACTGCGCCACCCGGCGACCGTTTCGGCGCTTCCCCGGCCTATCCCCGCCCCGCGGTGGCTTCTTCGCCCCCCCCCCCTCTAGTCTCACCGCCCCTCGCGCGCGTCCGTCCTCCGACGAACAGCGCCCGAGCGCTTGCTGCCGCTCGGCGCCCGCAAGGTGTTCGACAAAACGCCTAGAAGGTATGTATTGCTCAAAAGCCATGAATTTGGTGGATGTTGATTGTAGTTTTTATAGCATAGTATTGAACATTGTAGATGAGTTCGTCGTATGATTCTTCCGAAGAAGAATTTGATATGGAAGAGGAGGATGATCTTGCAATGATCCTAGCTATGCATATCAATAAAAACCAAAGCACGGTGGTTCGGTTATGGGTCGGCAGAAAATTTGAGGATATGATCGATGCCCATAACAGATTGATCGTGCATTATTTTATGGAGAATCGCATACCCCGAGTCGTATTTTCGCCGCCAGTTTAGGATGAGCACCGAGTTGTTCAGCGCATTGCAGAGAAACTAGCGATCCATGACCGCTTTTTCAGCAAAGGAGGAATGCACCGAGAGCTCGGGCATAGCACCTTTCGAAGGTGACAACCGCTTATGCGATGTTGGCATACGGTATACCGCTGATCTAGTTGATGATCACTTGGCTATGGGTGAGAGCCAAGCCATCATGTGTGTCAAGCGCTTCGCAGTCGGAATTGTGCAAGTGTTTGGCGAGGAGTATTTGAGATCTAACAATGTTGAAGACGCCGCAAGGCTATTGGCGATGAACAAAGCTCGCGGCTTTCCTGGCATGCTTGGCTCAATAGATTGCATGCATTGGAGTTGGAAGAATTTTCCAAAGGCATGGCATGGGCAATTCCACGGCCAAAAAAAGGGTTCCACTATAATCCTTGAAGCGGTGGCCGATCAAGAGACTTGGATTTGGCATGCATTCTTTGGAATGCCTGGATCTTTGAATGACATCAATGTTGTCAACCGGTCACCACTGATGAATAAGATTGCAAATGGTGAGTTTCCACCGGTGCAGTTTGTAGCAAATGGCCGTACATACAACTATGGCTATTATCTAACGGATGGCATCTATCCAAAGTGGCAAACCTTTGTCAAGCCGTTGAAAAAGCCGGAAGGTAAGACAAATTTTGATTTCCACAATGCTCAGGCGGCGGCTAGAAAAGATGTGGAGAGAGCTTTTGGGATTTTGCAAGCCCAAATTTCTATTGTGAGAGGACCGGCTAGATTTTGGGATCAAAAAAATGCTTTGATACATCATGCACGCTTGTGTGATCATGCATAACATGATCATCGAGAATGAGCGTGGCCAAGATGTAGACTACTCTCAGTATGAGCTCTTGGGACATCCCGTGCGAGTGCGACGGAGGGCTGAAAAGGTGGCCTGTTTTGTTGTCTCCTATCATGTCATTCGACGTCCCGCAGCGCATAATGATCTTCAGAAGGATCTCATTGAGGAGTGGTGGGCATGGAATGGACGATAAAGAGCATCATGATTTGTGCGTTCGATATTGTATTGTTGAACTATTTATTGTGTTTATTGCACTATTTGTTGTATTGAACGATAAACTGTTTGTTTGAGTTGTAATAACAAAATTGAACTATTTATTTTGATTTATTTTTGTTTGTGTTTGATCTTTTTGCTTCTGTTTTGGAATGCATATGTTGTTTGTGCGAGAGTCGTGCACGCTGCATTTTTACAAGACTGCTGGAGCTGCGTATGCTGCTGCATTTTAAGCTGGCTGCTGGAGTTAGCTGCTGCCAAGGCCAAATCAGGCGATGGGCGCGCGACGAAGTAGTTTTTAGCGCGCGACACGTTCGGCGGCTGTTGGAGATGCTCTTAGGCTCTTGTTGTCCTTGAATATTACCTTGGGGTGCCTTGGGCATCCCCAACCTTAGGCTCTTGCCACTCCTTATTCCGTAGTCCATCAAATCTTTACCCAAAACTTGAAAACTTCACAACACAAAACTTAAGAGAAAATCTCGTGAGCTCCGTTGGCGAAAGAAAAGAAAACACCACTTCAAGGTACTGTAATGAACTCATTATTTATTTGTATTGGTGTTAAATCTACTGTATTCCAACTTCTCTATGGTCTATAAACTATTTTACTAGCCATAGAGTCATCAAAATAAGCAAACAACACACGAAAAACAGAATCTGTCAAAAACAGAACAGTCTGTAGTAATCTGTAACTAACGCAAACTTCTGGAACTCAGAAAAATCAACAAAAATAGGACGACCTAAACAATTTGTTTATTGATCAGCTGCAATTGGAATCAGTATTTTATCACGTCCTGGTGATTTTAAACAATTGTTTTCGTGAACATAAAGTTTCTGGAATTTTCAGCAAGATCAAATAACTATCATCCAAGAAGATCCTATAGGTCTTACTTGGCACAAACACTAATTAAAACATAAAACTACATCTAACCAGAGGCTAGATCAAATATTTATTACTAAACAGAACCAAAAAGCAAGAAAAAATAATTGGGTTGCCTCCCAACAAGCGCTAACGTTTTACGCCCCTAGCTAGGCATGATGATTTCAATGATGCTCGCATAAAAGATAAGAGTTGAAACATAAAGAGAGTATCATGAATAATATGACTAGCACATTTAAGTCTAACCCACTTCCTATGCATAGGGATTTTGTGAGCAAACAACTTATGGGAACAAGAATCAACTTGCATAGGAAGGTAAAACAAACATAACTTTAAAACTTTAAGCACGTAGAGAGGAAACTTGATATTATTGCAACTCCTACAAGCATATGTTCCTCCCTCATAATAATTTTAAATAGCATCATGAATGAATTCAAAAATATAACTATCACATAAAGCATTCTTTTCATGATCTACAAGCATAGAAATTTTACTACTCTCCACATAAGCAAATTTATTCTTATCAATAGTAGTGGGAGCATACTCAACAAAATAACTATCACGTGAAGCATAATCCAATTGAAAATTAAAATCATGATGACAAGTTTCATGGTTATATTTATTCTTTATAGCATAAGTGTCATCACAATAATCATCATAATATATTTTCTCATCAAAACTTGGGGGACTAAAAATATTATCTTCATCAGACATAGCATCCCCAAGCTTGTAGCTTTGCATATCATTAGCATCATGGATATTAAAATAATTCATACTGACAACATTGCAATCATGCTCAACATTCAAAGATTTAGTACCAAACATTTTATAGACTTCTTCTTCTAGCACTTGAGCACAATTTTCATTTCCATCATTCACACGAAAGATATTAAAAAGATGAAGCGTATGAGACAAACTCAATTCTATTTTTTTTGTAGATTTCTTTTATAAACTAAACTAGTGACAAAACAAGAAACAAAAAGATTCGATTGCAAGATCTAAAGATATACCTTCAAGCACTCACCTCCCCGGCAACGGCGCCAGAAAAGAGCTTGATGTCTACTACACAACCTTCTTCTTGTAGACGTTGTTGGGCCTCCAAGTGCAGTGGTTTGTAAGACAGTAGCAAATTTCCGTCAAGTGGATAACCTAAGGTTTATCAATCTGTGGGAGGTGTAGGATGAAGATGGTCTCTCTCAAACAACCCTGCAACCAAATAACGAAGAGTCTCTTGTGTCCCCAACACACCCAATACAATGGTAAATTGTATAGGTGCACTAGTTCGGCGAAGAGATGGTGATACAAGTGCAATATGGATGGTAGATATAGGTTTTTGTAATCTGAAAATATAAAAACAGCAAGGTAACTAATGATAAAAGTGAGCACAAACGGTATTGCAATGCTAGGAAACAAGGCCTAGGGTTCATACTTTCACTAGTGCAAGTTCTCTCAACAATAATAACATAACCGGATCATATAACTATCCCTCAACATGCAACAAAGAGTCACTCCAAAGTCACTAATAGCGGAGAACAAACGAAGAGATTATTGTAGGATACAAAACCACCTCAAAGTTATTCTTTCCGATCGATCTAATCAAGAGTTCGTACTAGAATAACACCTTAAGATACAAATCAACCAAAACCCTAATGTCACCTAGATACTCCAATGTCACCTCAAGTATCTGTGGGTATGATTATACGATATGCATCACACAATCTCAGATTCATCTATTCAACCAACACAAAGAACTTCAGAGAGTGGCCCACAGTTTCTACCGCAGAGTCAAGACGAAAACGTGTGCCAACCCCTATATGCATAGGTTCATGGGCGGAACCCGCAAGTTGATCACCAAAACATACATCAAGTGAATCAATAGAATAACCCATTGTCACCACGGTTATCCCACGCAAGACATACATCAAGTGTTCTCAAATCATTAAAGACTCAATCCGATAAGATAACTTCAAAGGGAAAACTCAATCCATTACAAGAGAGTAGAGGGGGAAAGACATCTTAAGATCCAACTATAATAGCAAAGCTCACGATACATCAAGATCGTATCACCTCAAGAACACGAGAGAGATAGATAGATAGAGAGAGAGAGAGAGAGAGAGAGAGAGAGAGATCAAACACATAGCTACTGGTACATACCCTCAACCCCGAGGGTGAACTACTCCCTCCTCGTCATGGAGAGCGCCGGGATGATGAAGATGGCCACCGGTGAGGGTTCCCCCCCTCCGGCAGGGTGCCGGAACAGGGTCCCGATTGGTTTTTGGTGGCTACAGAGGCTTGCGGCGGCGGAACTCCCGATCTATTCTGTTCTCCGAAGGTTTTAGGGTATATGGGAATATATAGGCGAAATAAGTCGGTAAGGGGAGCCACGAGGGGCCCACGAGGGTGGAGGGCGCGCCCAGGAGGGTGGGCGCTCCCCTGCCTCGTGCTCTCCTCGTTGATCTCCTGACGTGCACTCCAAGTCTCTCGTATTGCTTTCTTTCCAAAAATAACTTTTCCGAAGGTTTCATTCCGTTTGGACTCGTTTGATATTCCTTTTCTGCGAAACACTGAAACAAGGGGGAAAACAGAAACTGGCACTGGGCTCTGGGCCAATAGGTTAGTCCCAAAAGTAGTATAAAAGTGCATAGTAAAGCCCATTAAACATCCAAGATGGATAATATAATAGCATGAATACTTTATAAATTATAAATACGTTGGAGACGTATCAGTGACGTGCTATACGTGATGAGCAATTTCAGAGTCCCATGAGCACGTCTTGTTTCATCGCAAAAATTTTAGAGGACTAGGAATCTGTGCCTACTCGCAATTCAGCTACAACGAGTGACTTGCATGTAACAACCAGAGGCGTGAAAGCTGTTGACACCAGATTTTTGCATGGCCAAAAGCATAATTAAGGTGGCCTCAGATGAAAAACGTTTCAACATGAAAGTTCTTCGTCTCGTTCAAACGGACAGTTTTTATATAAAAATTGTCCCCATCCAAGGTCGTATGCGAATTTTACAGCCAAAACCATGCGCTATAGTAGTGTTTGGCCGGATCATCCGGGCTGGGGTCCAGATTATCTGACCGAAGGCCAAACGTACGGCCCAAACAATAGAAGCTTAAGGACGAAGCCGGATGATCTGGGAGTAGACCCGGATGATCCGGGTGGAGGCCGGACGATCCGGGCAAAGTCCGGACATGCGGATAAATCTTTTTCTGCTGCAAACTTTAGAAGATAGCCCGAAACCCCCTCAAGATGGCCTCAGATCAAAAAGTGTTCGACAACAAAGTTGTACGCCTCTTTGGAACGGTTGATTTTGATATAAAAATCGTCTTAATCTCAATTTTTATGCAAAAATTACAGCCCGATTAGTGAACTGTTGTTAGAAAACTGGGCTTGCCCGGATCATGCGGGCCTTCAGCCGGACATCCAGGCCGGAGGTCATGAATAGTCCATGTCCTGTTAGGTTTTGATGATTTTGGAAGACAAGGCAATCCTTTTTTGTAGGGGAAGTCCTTCCGCCTCTTATATAGACAAGAGGTGACGGCTGATTGAACAACAACACACAATCGCAAAACACATCTACTTTTTACCCTAGTTTTACATCTCTCCCTTGTTCTTTCTCTCTCGTTCTTCGTGTTGAAGGGCAGTGATCCTTGAGGCTTTAGGGATGGGTGAACCGACATAGGGCGGCCCATAGCCGCCGCGCGTCCAGACGGCGTCCCTCCGGCCGCGTGGGGTTTCGGGTGCTCAAAGGCGCCCGCAGAATTGCTTGCGTACTGATAACCCACAAGTATAGGGGATCGTTTGTAGCCTTTTTCAATAAATAAGAGTGTCGAACCCAACAAGGAGCTAAAGACAGAACAAATATTCCCTCAAGTTCTATCGACCACCGATACAACTCTACGCACACTTGACGTTTGCTTTACTGGAAACAAGTATGAAACTATTTTGTAGGTGTGATGCTAGAACTACTTTGCATGAATAAAACTAGAAGTACTTTGCAAGATAATAAAAGTTAGGTGTTTAGTAAAAGGGTTTGTGTCAACAAGAAAGTTATTTGTCCCTAGGCAATCGATAACAAGTACCGATAATCATTCTTGCAATTTTATATGAGGGAGAGGCATGAGCTAACATACTTTCTCTTCTTGGATCATATGCACTTATGATTGGAACTCTAGCAAGTATCCGCAACTACTAAAGATCATTAAGGTCGTGAAACCCAACCATAGAATTAAGTATCAAGTCCTCTTTACTCCCATACGTCATACCCCACCTACTCGGGTTTAAGTTTCTGTCACTCTCGCAACCCACCATAAGCGAACCATGAACATATTGCAACACCCTACAGTGGGGGGCCCTCATGTTTGCGCGAGAACGGAGGGAACCGTAGGACAGCACCATGAATAAAATATACAATCATACCAACCAAGATCACGATTAACCCACAGGACAAAACGAATCTACTCAAACATCATAAGATAATCATAGATCATTGGGAAATAATATATGGAGTTTAGCACCATGTTTAAGTAGAGATTACAGCGGGGGGAAGAGGTGTTACACCGCTGCATAGAGGGGGAGAAGATTGGTGTTGACGGTAGCAAGATTGTTGATATAGATCGTTGTCCCGATCGTTGCCCCCGGTGGCACTTTGGCGCCACCGGAAGCGAGGGGGGAGAGCCCCCCTCCTTCTTCTTCTTCTTCCTTCGCCTCCCCCTAGATGGCATGAGAGTTCCCCCTCTAGTCCTTGGTCTCCATGGCGCCGGAGGGGCGGGAGCCCCTCCGAGATTGGATCTCCCTCTCTGTTCTCTTCTGTTTTGCGTTCCCCAGATCTGGCCAAAAACCGTTTCTTATATTCCCGGAGATCCGTAACTCTGATTGCGCTGAGATTTTAACACGATTTTTTCGGATATAAGCTTCCTTGCGCCCGAAGTACAGCCCCAACCGACGTATGAGGTGGGCACAACCCACCACCACACGTCAGGGGGTCGGATCCTGGTGAGTTGTGCCCACCACGGGACTCCGTTTGCGGTGATTCCAACTCCCAAAAATCACATATATTCCAAAATAATTACCCGTGAAATTTTATTGCATTTGGACATCATTTGATATGGATTTTCTGTGATACAAAAAACAAGAACTGACACTGGGCACTGGATCAATAGGTTAGTCCAATAAATCATATAAAAAGTTGCCAAAAGTATGTAAAAGTTGTATAATATTGGCATGAAACAATCAAAAATTATAGATACGACGGAGACGTATCAGCATCCCCAGGCTTAATTCCTGCTCGTCCTCGAGCAGGTAAATGATAATAATAATAATTTTTGATGTGGAATGCTACCTAGCATAAACTTTATCATATATCTAGTTATGGCATGAATATTAAGACATAAGTGATTCAAAGCAATCGTCTATAATTTGACATAAAGACATCAATACTCAGGCATCCCAACAAACAATCATGTCTTTCAAAATATCAACGCTAAAGAAAGCTATCCCTACAAAATCATATAGTCTTGTCATGCTCTGTCTTCTTAACACAAAGTATTTATCATGCACAACCCCGATGACAAGCCGAGCAATTGGTTCATACTTTTTAACGCGCTTCAGCTTTTTCAACTCTCACGCAATACATGAGCGCAAGCCATGGATATAGCACTACGGGTGGAATAGAGTATAATGACAGGGGTAAATATAAAGAAGACAAAAAAGGTAGAAAGTCTCACACCGACGCGGCTAACCAACGGGCTATGGAGATGCCCGTCAATTGATATCAACGTGAGGAGTAGGGAGTGACATGCAACAAATGCACTAAGAGCTATAAGTGTATGGAAGCTCATTATGAAATTAAGTGGGCGTGCATCTAATCCTATAATGAAAAATTCCCACTAGTATATGAAAGTGACAACATATGAGACTCTCCATATAAAAACATGGTGCTACTTTGAAGCACAAGTGTGGTAAAGGATACTAACAATGCCCCTTCTATCTTTGTTTTTTTTTCTTTTTTTCTCTTTTTTCTTTTTCTTTTTCTCTCATTGTCCGGAGTCTCACCCCGACTTGTGGGGGAATCATAGTATCCATCATCCTTTCCTCACTGGGGCACTGCTCTAAAAATGAATAATGATGATCATCACACTTCTATTTACTTATAACTCAAAAGAAATAAAATTACAACTCGATACCTATGACAAAATATGACTCTATATGAATGCCTCTGGGAATGTACCAGGATGTGCAATGATCTAGCGTAACATGTATAAAAATGATGAATGGTGGCTGAGCCACAACTACTATGCCAGCTATATGATCATGCAAAGCAATATGGCAATGAATGCTCAAGTCATCAAATGGAAGCGATGGAAGTTGCATGGCAATATATCTTGGAATGTCCATGGAAAAGCCATAATAGGTAGGTATGGTGGCTGTTTTGAGGAAGATATAATAAGGCTTATGTGTGATAGAGCATATCATATCACGGGGTTTGGATGCACCTGCGAAGTTTGCACCACGTCTCGATGTGAGAAAGGGCAATGCACGGTACCGTAGAGGCTAGCAATTTGCAGAAAGGTAAGAGTGCGTATAATCCATGGACTCACATTAGTCATAAAGAACCCATATACTTATTGCAAAAGTTTATTAGCCCTCGAAGCAAAGTACTACTACGCATGCCCTTAGGGGGATAGATTGGTAGCAAAAGACCATCGCTCGTCCCCGACCGCCACTCATAAGGAAGACAATCAATAATAAATCATGCTCCAACATCATAGCATGACGAGAGATTATACGTGCATGCTTCGGGAATCACAAACCTTAACACCAATATTCTTACTAACCACAACCGTTTACTAGTACCTCCCACATATTCCATATCTATATTGAAAAACTATTGCAAGGAATCAAACATGTCATATTCAGTGATCCATAAGTTTTATGTAGGATTTTATGACTAACCTTGCAATTGACCAATTCTTTTTGACTATCTAAATAGATATAAGTGAGGCATGAGAGTTTAATTATTTCTACAAAATACCATGCTCTAATAAATATAAGTGAAGAAAAAGATCATTCTTCAAACAACGGTTTTCTATGTGAAGAGAAATAGGCAATCCAAAATTCAAATGATATAAGTGAAGCACATGAAGCATTCTACAAAGCCACACTCAAAAGATATAAGTGAAGTGCAATGAGCATTCTATAAATTAACCATGGACTATCTCATGCCAGCATGGTGCATAAAAGAAAAGTGAAAACTAAATGCAAAAGATGCTCCAATATTTGCACATATCGCATGAACGAAACGAATCCGAAAACATACCGATACTTGTTGAAGAAAGATGGGATGCCTTCCGGGGCATCCCCAAGCTTAGACGCTTGAGTCTCCTTGAATATTTACTTGGGGTGCCTTGGGAATCCCCAAGCTTGAGCTCTTGCCTCTCCTCCTTCTCCTCACATCGAGACCTCCTCGATCTTCGAACACTTCATCCACACAAAACTCAACAGAAAACTCGGTAACGATCCATTAGTATAATAAAGCAAATCACTACTCTAAGTACTATTGCAAACCAATTCATATTTTGTTTTTGCATTGTAGCTACTATAATATAACTTTTCCATGGCTTATACCACCGATAGAATCGATAGTTTCATCAAAACAAGCAACATAATGCATCAAAAACAGAATCTGTCTTAAACAGGACAGTCTGTAGTAATCTGAACACTACCATACTTCTGTAACTCCAAAAATTCTGAAAAATTAGGACAACGTAAACAATTTGTATAGAAAGACTGTGCAAAAAGTTTCAGAAACGTTTGACTTTCTAGTAAAAAAATAAAATTCACGCGCTATAGCCAAAGTTTCTGTTTCTGCACCACACATACCAACAAGCAATCTAGTCATCCTAAAGGCAAATCTTGGCACATTATTTTTATAATACAATGGAATTGTACAAGGGGATAATTATTTTTGTGAGAATCTTCATGAAAAAACCTACATTGTTTCCATGAGCATGAACACAAGTGTTCAAGGTCGACCCTCACTTCTCCAATGCATAACTTCCAATCGCTTCTCTTTTGTGAAAAGTTTTAAGTTCCCCTCTATATTTTTTTGTTTTAAAATTATATAAAAGAACTCAACAGAAATAAATGACTCTCTAAAACTTCTGTGTTGTCTCCCTGGCAACGCTTTCTTTAAAGCCATTAAGCTAGGCATAAAGTGCTCAAGTAATGAATTCACCCGGATCCCAAGGTATATCAAAACCAATTTTAATTAACAATGATTTGGCATTTAGTAGTGAGCACAAAGCAACATATATCATGCAATGACGAAGTATAACTCTCTTCCTATGCATCGGCATGTCATACAAGAACAATTCATGGACATCAAGTAAAGGCCAATACATAGCATAAGTAGTTTCTTGCAATTTTATCGTGTTGGAAACATAGAGAGGTGGAGATGTAGTTCATCTCTCATAATAATTGGAAGTAGGAGCAGCAAGCACATGCATATTATACTCATCAAAATCATGATGTGCAACGGTAAAAGGCAACCCATCAATGTAATCCTTAATAAGTACAAACTTCTCTGATATAGTGTAGTTGGGAGAATTCAAAAAGATAATAGGACTATCATGCGTGAGTGCAATAGCAACAATGTCATTCTTAATATAAGGAACTGTAGCAAGTTCATCTCCATAAGCATAACTCATATTGGCATCTTGGCTACAAGCATAACAAGCATCAAGTTCATCAAAAAGGGATATTTCTAATGAAACAACGGGATCATAGCAATTATCATAGCATTCATCTTCCGGTAAGCATGAAGGGACATTAAATAATGTATGAGTTGAAGAGTTACTCTCATTAGAAGGTGGGTACATGTAGCTAATCCATTCTTCCTCCGTTTGTTCTTCGCTCTCCTCATCATCTTTTTCATCCAATGAGCTCACAGTTTTATCAATTTCTTCTTCCATAGACTCCTGCAAAATATTAGTCTTTTCTTGGACAGCGGGGTTATTCTCAATAAATACATCAATATCGTAATTATTTTTGTAATTATCATAGCAATATTTAAGGATAGAAAGATTTTCAGGTCTATAAACTGAGTCATCAAAATCTTCAAACTTTTCAAACAAAGATTCAATTTCATAAGCACCCTTAAAAGCAACAAATTCTTCTATTCTTTCCACATCTTAGTAATCATATATACCTCTAGCATAAGAAGCCAAGGTTTCGTTATCATTAAATTCGCATGAATAGGAAAGGTGCGGAACTTCAATCTTAGAGCAACAAGTATAATCATATCTCAAGCATAGATTCCAAGCATACCATTGCAACATTTCAATTTGATCCCATAAAAGTTTTCCCTTTTGAGTCAAGCGATAATCCCTAAAGTATTCACTTTGATCCAACGTTACTCCCATTATCAAGTTGAACGGGGTTTTCTCAGGATTACCAAAGTAGTGCATAATATTTTTCACATAACGAGCATCGAGGGTTTTAGGAGGTTCCTCATCTCCATGAGTATCAAGTAACACTAATTTTTTTGATATTTTGTGTTCCATATCCATAACTAAAGATAGAGAACAACTTAGAACAGGAAATAAAAACTACTTAGTGATAAACCAAACAAGCGCACATGAGAATATTCACCCCACGCTATTGCTCCCCGGCAACGGCGCCAGAAAAAGGTCTTGATAACCCACAAGTATAGGGGATCGTTTGTAGCCTTTTTCGATAAATAAGAGTGTCGAACCCAATAAGGAGCTAAATGCAGAACAAATATTCCCTCAAGTTCTATCGACCACCGATACAACTCTACACACACTTGATGTTTGCTTTACCGGAAACAAGTATGAAACTATTTTGTAGGTGTGATGCTAGAACTACTTTGCATGAATAAAACTAGAAGTACTTTGCAAGATAATAAAAGTTAGGTGTTTAGTAAAAGGTTTTGTGTCAATAAGAAAGTTATTTGTCCCTAGGCAGTCGATAACAAGTACAGGTAATCATTCTTGCAATTTTATATGAGGGAGAGGCATGAGCTAACATACTTTCTCTACTTGGATCATATGCACTTTTGATTGGAACTCTAGCAAGCATCCGCAACTACTAAAGATCATTAAGGTCGTGAAACCCAACCATAGCATTAAGTATCAAGTCCTCTTTACTCACATACGTCATACCCCACCTACTCAGGTTTAAGTTTCTGTGACTCTCGCAACCCATCATAAGCGCACCATGAACATATTGCAACACCCTACAGCGGGGCTCCTCACGTTTGTGCGAGAACGGAGGGCACCGTAGGACAGCACCATGAATAAAATATACAATCATACCAACCAAGATCAAGATTAACCCACAAGACAAAATGAATCTACTCAAACATTATAGGATAACCATAGATCATTGGGAAATAATATATGGAGTTGAGCACCATGTTTAAGTAGAGATTACAGCGGGGGGAAGAGGTGTTACACCGCTACATAGAGGGGGAGAAGGTTGGTGTTGACGGTAGCAAGATTTTCGATGTGTATATCGTCGTCCCGATCGTTGCCCCCGGTGGCACTCCAGCGCCACCGGAAGCGAGGGGGAGAGAGCCCCCCTCCTTCTTGTTCTTCCTTGGCTTTCCCCTAGATGGGAGGAGAGTTACCCCTCTGGTCCTTGGTCTCCATGGCGCCGGAGGGGCAGGAGCCCCTCCGAGATTGGATCTCCCTCTCTGTTCTCTTCTGTTTTGCGTTCCCCAGATCTGGCCGAAAACCGTTTCTTATATTCCCGGAGATCCGTAACTCCGGTTGCGCTGAGATTTTAACACTATTTTTTCCGGCTATAAGCTTCCTTGCGCCCGAAGTACAACCCCAACCAACGTACGAGGTGGGCACAACACACCACCACGCGCTAGGTGTAACATCCCAAAATTCTAAATTTTGGAATGTTATAAACAAATAGATAGATTTGATTGATTGTTTGATTGATTGACTGAAAGTGAGTGAATTCGAAACTTTTTGGGAAGTTAAATGAGAGGGAATAAAAGGACTTTCCCAAACTTTCATTTTGCTTTTATGATCTTCGGGAATTCAAATTCTTTTCATCACAAACCCTGGAGTGAAGATGATATGACTTCTTCCATTTATTTAAATGACAAGGGGTGTTGAAAATATTTGAATTTCATTTGAGAATATTTCCAATTCTGAAACTTTATGCAACTCAATGATTTTCACGAGCGAAGATAAAATGACTTCTTCAAAACATATGAAATATGAGTTGGGAGTTTCAAATAATTAAAATTCAAAGTTCTTTTGAATTTATTTTCAATTTGGAGTTATTTGTGTTTTATTCAAATTTTTCTCCAAAATAAAATATATGGAAAATAGGGTAACATGATTCCCTACCTCAGAAAAATGGAGAGAAATAAATTTGAATTTATTTTGATATTTTTAAAATGATTTTTGTTGGATTTTATTAGACCAGCAGCACTCTTTTCTTTATTTGAATTTATGTGGATTTTATTTGACATTAGAAAAATGTTCACGTTGTAGAAAATATTTTTCTGAAAATTTTGATATATTATATGCCTATATAAATGTTTTAATTATTTTTGTTTTAATTATTTTAGTTCTATGAAATTTGTTTAAAAACGCTTGAGCAAGTGCCGGGCAAGCCCACCTCTCTCTCTCTCTCTCTCTCTCTCTCTCTCTCTCTCTCTCTCTCTCTCTCTCTCTCTCTCTGGTAGGCCCAGCCCAGTGCCAGGCCCATCCGCCCACGCGCTCGCGCTCGAATCCCAGGGCGACGGACTTCGTCCGCCGACGTCGCCAGGCCGCCATGGGAGCCGTCCCGACCGGACTCTCCCCTCCGCCTCTCCGTTGCCCCTTCTCCACGCCTCCCGAGGCCGCCTCCCGCCTATTTAAGCCGCCCGGCCTCGTTCCTCCCCTCTCTCCTCTCGCTCGCCGCCCCGCCGGATCTTGCCGCCGTCGCCGAACTCCACTGCCGCCGCCCGCCTCTCCGTCGACCCTCGTCGACACCACCACTGTCCGTCCCGTCTCGCGCCGCCCTCCCCGACGTCTCCGCCGTCCTCTGCGACCGCCGGAGCCACCGCCCCTAGTTCGCCGGAGTTCGCTCCGCCTCGCCGGAGACGTAATCACGAAACCGCCGCCCCGTCGGTCTTTTTCACCAAGCCGGTAAAAGCCGCGCAAAAACCCTCCCCGGTTTTTCTTTAGTTCGGTTTTTCTGTTAAGATCGTTTTTTTTTTGTTTTTGTTAAATAGTGAGCGTTCACCTGTTTAGATCTCCTTAGCGAACGGTTTTCGTCGGTTTAGGTTCTGTAGCGAACGTTCGCTATTTAGATTTTTCTTTTTATTTTAGTTTTCTGCCAGGGACCCGTATGTAATTAGTTTCTTCACAGTTTAGTCCCTAATTTTCAAAACCCTGTAACTTTTTACTCATTCATCCAAATTCAACGAAACCAACGCCCACTTCTTCGTTATGATCCCCTCTATCCAGTAATCCAACTCAAACATATTTTTGAAAGTTTAAAATTCGAATTAGATCAGATTTGAATTTGAACTTCGTTTTGATCATAACTTGAGTTTCGTTACTCCGATTTAGTTGATTCTTTTTGCAAATCGAAGCTCTTGACCTAAACTTTCTGATAAGGCCAAATACACATGGTTTTGGTACTGTTAGAAATTGTTTTATGTTGCAAGAGTTATTTGCTTGGTTTTGATGTTTTCCGAATCGTTTTCTTCGTTCTTTCCGATCTCTTGAGTGATTGCTTATGTGTGGCTACTATTGCTTGCTTACGATAGATTGACCGGAGTGTGACGAGTAGAACTATCAAGAATTTTGTGCGAATCATCTTCATCAACATTGCAGGCAAGTAACACTTGATCATACTCTTTTCATACCCAGTTTTTATGCATTAGCTCAATCCTCAAACATTGCATGATTAGGATGGCATTAATTTGTGGGTTGGGAAGTAGATGATGAGGTAGGAACCTATTGCCCTGTTACTGTCAAATCCTTGGGAGTTACTTCGACGTGTTGCTTATATTGCTATGCTATGCTCGTAGACATGGTTTGGGTTTGAGAGATATTCACGACAGATGTGAGATTGTTAATTAATGGTTTACTTTAAGGTGGCAACTTAAATACACATCTGGGTGGATTGAGGCACCTGGGAACCCAAAGTGTTGTCTTTTTGGAAATCCCGGGTACCCGTGTGATCTTCCTATGGACCGCCACCAGGCTCAAAGGAACCGAGAGTATTCATGCTAGAAACTTCCGTGTGCAGCCACAAGCTATTATGGGCTCTAGCATAGTTGAGTAAGTTACGTGAAGCTCTCAAGAGGTAGGTCAGCAGGTAGTGGGTTTTATAGGTTTGGTATGATCTATCCGAGTAGAGAGTTAATGTTTCGAAAGATCGTGTCTCACCATCCGTTTCTCAAACACCATGCAAAGGCGAGAAACCAACGGAGGCGATCGAGTCTTGTGGGGAAAAGTGCGCAAACCTCTGCAGAGTGTACAATCTAATCATGGTTAGCCGTGTCCCCTGTTATGGACAATTCTGAGTATCTAGTACTTGAGTATTCACATGTATCTCATCACTCTAAATTAATATTGCTGGGTTGTTAATTACTTTAATTGGGATTGAGTTGGGGTTATACCTTCTCAATGATGTTTCAACCACCATGATAGTTAAAGTAAAATGTATTCCTTTGATGTAGGGAAAATTTGGCTTTTAGCAAAACTGTAACCAATGAGCTTTCCACCAGCCATATATGCATGTAGTATAGCTTATTCTTTCATTACTCTCTATGTGTTACATTGCCAGCATATTCCATGTGCTGACCCGTTTTCGGGCTGCAACTTTTCATGTTGCGAGACTTTTCGAACGACAGTAAGTGATACGTTAGGGTTACGATTTCCTATACTCAACTTTGTCGTTGGTGTTGATGGGAATCCACAACCTTGTTGCTTCCGCTATATTTTGGATTGAGGTAATAGTATTTACGTTACTTTATACATGTGATTTACCTCTGTTATAAATCCTTCGAGTACTGTGTGTGTCAGCATACCGATCCAGGGATGACACCTAAGCACAGAGACTTGATCCATTCGGGTCGGGTCGCTACACTAGGCTCAGGGGTCGAATCCTGGTGGGCTGTGCCCACCACGGGACTTCGTTTGCGGTGATTCCAACTCCCCAAAATCACATATATTCCAAAATAATTCTCCGTGAAATTTTATTGCATTTGGACTTCGTTTGATATGGATTTTCTGCGATACAAAAAACATGCAAAAAACAGGAACTGGCACTAGGCATTGGATCAATAGGTTAGTCCAATAAATCATATAAAAAGTTGCCAAAAGTATGTAATAGTAGTATAATATTGGCATGAAACAATCAAAAATTATCACGTACTGCGCTTCCCGACGGGTCTCCTTCGACATGAGTTGTGGTACATCACCCTCGGCATTGGAGGTACATGATGATGTGTTCATGTGCAAACACACTTTTTGGCGACTCTGCTGGGGACGAAAGTGAAGGAAATATGCCCTGGAGGCAATAATAAAGTTGTTATTTATATTTCCTTATATCATGATAAATGTTTATTATTCATGCTAGAATTGTATTAACCGGAAACTTAGTACATGTGTGAATACATAGACAAAACAGAATGTCCCTAGTATGCCTCTACTTGACTAGCTCATTAATCAAAGATGGTTAAGTTTCCTGACCATAGACATGTGTTGTCATTTGATGAACGGTATCACATCATTAGGAGAATGATGTGATGGACAAGACCCATCCGTCAGCTTAGCGTAATGATCGTTAAGTTTTATTGCTATTGCTTTCTTCATGACTTGTACATATTCCTCTGACTATGAGATTATGCAACTCCCAAATACCGGGGGAACACTTAGTGTGCTATCAAACGTCACAACGTTAATGGGTGATTATAAAGATGCTCTACAGGTGTCTCCGATGGTTTTTGTTGGATTGTCATAGATCGAGATTAGGATTTGTCACTCCGAGTATCGGAGAGGTATCTATGCGCCCTCTCGGTAATGCACATCACTATAAGTGTAGGATCGGAAGTATGTCTAGAGGGGGGGTGATTAGACTACTTGACCAAATAAAAATCTAGCCTTTTCCCAATTTTAGTTCTTGGCAGATTTTAGCTATCTGAGCACAAGTCAAGCAATCTCCACACAATTCAAGCAAGCATGCAAAAGAGTATATGAGCAGGGGAAAGTAAAGCATGCAACTTGCAAGAATGTAAAGGGAAGGGTTTGGAGGATTCAAACGCAATTGGAGACACGGATGTTTTTGTCGTGGTTCCGATAGGTGGTGCTATCATACATCCACGTTGATGGAGACTTCAACCCACGGAGGGTAACGGTTGCGCGAGTCCACGGAGGGTAACGGTTGCGCGAGTCCACGGAGGGCTCCACCCACGAAGGGTCCACGAAGAAGCAACCTTGTCTATTCCATCACGACCGTCGCCCACGAAGGACTTGCCTCACTAGCGGTAGATCTTCACGAATTAAGCGATCTCCTTGCCCTTACAAACTCCTTGGTTCAACTCCACAATCTTGTCGGAGGCTCCCAAGTGACACCTAGCCAATCTAGGAGACACCACTCTCCAAGAAGTAACAAATGGTGTGTTGATGATGAACTCCTTGCTCTTGTGCTTCAAATGATAGTCTCCCCAACACTCAACTCTCTCTCACAGGATTTGGATTTGGTGGAAAGAAGATTTGAGTGGAAAGCAACTTGGGGAATGCTAGAGATCAAGATTCATATGGTTGGAATGGAATATCTTGAGCTCAACACAAGTGTAGGTGGTTCTCTCTCAGAAAATGTGTATTGGAAGTGTAGATGTGTTCTGATGGCTTTCTCCTCGAATGAAGAGTGGGTGGAGGGGTATATATAGCCTCCACACAAAATCTAACCGTTACACACAATTTGCCAAACTCTGTGGGACCGAATGGTTAAACTCGGTCGGACCGATTCAGCAAACCTAGTGACCGTTAGGATTTTCGGTGGGACTGAGATGCAACTCGGTAGGACCGATATGGTTAGGGTTTGGGCATAAACGTAATCTCGGTGTGACCGATTACACAAACTCGGTAGGGCCGATTTTGGTAATAAGCTAACCAGAGAGTTGGTCAGTTAAACTCGGTGGGACCGGTTCACTCATTTCGATGAGACCGAAATGTTACGAAAGGGAAACAGAGAGTTTACATTGCAATCTCGGTGGGACCGATCGTTCACTTCGGTTAGACTGAAACGTTACGAAGGGAAACAGAGAGATTACAATCCCATCTCGGTGAGACCGAGATCCCTATCGGTGAGACCAATTTGGCTAGGGTTTGTGGCAGTGGCTATGACATTTGAAACTCGGTGGCGCCAGATAGTAAGAATCGGTGGGGCCGAGTTTGACCTTTGGTTTAGGTCATATGTGGATGTAGGAAGATAGTTGAGGGTTTTGGAGCATATCACTAAGCACTTTGAGCAAGCAAGCCATTAAGCAACACCTCATCCCTCCTTGATAGTGTTGGCTTTTCCTATAGACTCAATGTGATCTTGGATCACTAAAATATAAAATGTAAAGTCTTGAGCTTTAAGCTTGAACCAAACTTTTTGTCCTTAGAATTTTGAGGGATCCACTTTCCTCATCCATGCTATGCCATTCATTGAGCTTTTCCTGAAATATTAATCTTGGAATAATGTTAGCTCAATGATTTATATGTTGTTAGGAATTACCAAAACCACCCAGGGATAGTTGCACTTTCAATAAGCCTTGCAAGCAATGTGACTAATGAGTTAGTTACGGGATGATGCATTACGGAACGATTAAAGAGACTTTCCAGTAACAAGATTGAACTAAGTATGATGATACCGACGATTGAATCTCGGGCAAGTAACATACCGATGACAAAGGGAACAACGTATGTTGTTATGCGGTTTGACCGATAAAGATCTTCGTAGAATATGTAGGAACCAATATGAGCATCTAGGTTCCACTATTGGTTATTGACCAGAAGTGAGTCTCGGTCATGTCTACACAGTTCTCTAACCCGTAGGGTCCGCACGCTTAACGTTCGATGACGATCGGTATTATGAGTTTATGTGTTTTGATGTATCGAAGGTAGTTCAGAGTCCCGGATGTGATCACGGACATGACGAGGAGTCTCGAAATGGTCGAGACATGAAGATTGATATATTGGAAGGTTATGTTTGGACACCGGAATGGTTTCGGATGAGTTCGGGCAATTACCGGAGTACCGGGGGGTTACCGGAACCCCCCGGGGAGTTAATGGGCCTTGATGGACCATGAGGAAGAGAGGAGGAGGCGGCCAAGTGGTGGGGCGCGCCCCCTAAGCCCAATCCAAATTGGGGAGGTGGGCCGGGCCCCCCTTTCCTTCCTCTCCCTCTTCCCTTCCTTCCCCCTCCTAGTTGGACTAGGAAAGGGGGGAAATCTACTCCTAATAGGAGCAGGAATCCCCCCTTGGGGCGCGCCATAGGAGGCCGGCCCTCCCCCTCCTCCACTCCTTTATATACGGGGGAGGGGGCACCCCATAGACACACAAGTTTCTCTTAGCCATGTGCAGTGCCCCCTCCACGGTTACACACCTCGGTCATATCGTCGTAGTGCTTAGGCGAAGCCCTGCGTCGGTAACTTCATCATCACCGTCACCACACCGTCGTGCTAACGCAACTCTCCCTCGGCCTCAACTGGATCAAGAGTACGAGGGACATCATCGAGCTGAATGTGTGCTGAACACGGAGGTGCCGTACGTTCGGTGCTAGGATCGGTCGGATCGTGAAGACGTTCGACTACATCAACCGCGTTGATTAACACTTCCGCTTTCGGTCTACGAGGGTACGTGGACACACTCTCCCCGCTCGTTGCTATGCTTCTCCTAGATAGATCTTGCGTGATCGTAGGATTTTTTTTTGAAATACTACGTTCCCCAACAGTGGCATCCGAGCCAGGTCTATGCGTAGATGTTATATGCACGAGTAGAACACAAAGAGTTGTGGGCGATAATAGTCATACTTTGATTCGGCGGTATTGTTGGATGAAGCAGCTCAGACCGACATTACATGACCGCGTTCATGAGACTGGTTCTACCGCCGTGCTTCGCACACAGGTGGCTAGTGGGTGTCTGTTTCTCCAGCTTTAGTTGAATCGAGTTTGACTATGCCCGGTCCTTGTTGAAGGTTAAAACAACACACTTGACGAAAAATCGTTGTGGTTTCGATGCATAGGTAAGAATGGTTCTTGCTAGAAGCCCGTAGTAGCCACGTAAAACTTGCAACAACAAATTAGAGGACGTCTAACTTGTTTTTGCAGGGCATGTTGTGATGTGATATGGTCAAGACATGATGAGATATAAACCGTTGTATGATATGATCATGTTTTTTTAAAGTTAGCGGCAACTGGTAGAAGCCTTATGGTTGTCTCTTTATTGCATAAGATGCAAGCGCCATATAATTGCTTTACTTTATCGCTATGCGATAGCAATAGTTGCTAAAGCAATAGTTGCAAGGCAACCATGTGACGACACGTTGATAAAGATCAAGATGATGGAGATCATGGTGTCATGCCGGTGACGATGGAGATCATGACGGTACTTTGAGATGGAGATCAAAGGCACAAGATGATGATGGCCATATCATGTCACATATTCTTTTGATTGCATGTGATGTTTATCTTTTATGCATCTTATTTTGCTTAGTACGACGCTAGCATTATCAGATGATCCCTTACTAAAAATTCAAGGTATAAGTGTTCTCCCTGAGTATGCACCGTTGCGACAGTTCTTCATGCTGAGACACCACGTGATGATCGGGTGTGATAAGATCTACGTTCACATACAATGGAAGCAAGCCAGTTTTGCACACGCATAATACTCGAGTTAAACTTGACGATCCTAGCATATACAGATATGGCCTCAGAACACTGAGACCGAAAGGTCGAGCGTAAATCATATAGTAGATATGATCAACATAGTGATGTTCACCATTGAAAGCTACTCCATCTCACGTGATGATCGGACATGGTTTAGTTGATATGGATCACGTGATCATTTAGATGACTAGAGGGATGTCTATCTAAGTTGGAGTACTTAAGTAATATGATAAACTGAACTTTAATTTATCATGAACTTAGTCCTAATAGTATTTGCATAGCTATGTTGTAGATCAATAGCTCGCGGTGTAGCTCCCCATTTATTTTTTGATATGTTCATAGAGAAAAACTATGTTGAAAGATGATAGTAGCAATGATGCAGACTAGGTCCGTGATCTGAGGATTATCCTCATTGCTGCACAGAAGAATTATGTCCTTGATGCACCGCTAGGTGACGGACCTATTGCAGGAGCAAATGCAGACGATATGAATGTTTGGCAAGCTCGGTATGATAACTACTTGATATTTTAGTGCACCATACTTTACGGCTTAGAACCGGGACTTACAAAATGTTTTGAACGCCACATAGCATATATGATGTTCCAAGAGTTGAAATTGGAATTTCAAACTCATACCCGACTCGAGAGGTATGAGACCTCTGACAAGTACTTTGCCTACAAAATGGAGGAGAATAGCTCAACCAGCGAGCATGTTCTTAGAATGTCTAAGTACTACAATCGCTTGCATCAAATGGGAGTTAATCTTCCAGATAAGATAGTGACTGACAAAAATTCTCTAGTCACTATCACCAAGTTACTGGAACTTCGTGATGAACTATAATATGCAAGGGATGACGAAAACGATTCCCGAGCTCTTCGCGATGCTGAAATCAGCGAAGGTAGAAATCAAGAAAAGCATCAAGTGTTGATGGTTAACAAGACCACTACTTTCAAGTAAAAGGGCAAGGGAAAGAAATGGAACTTCAAGAAGAATGGCAAGCAAGTTTACACTCTCATGAAGAAGCCCAAAGATAGACCCAAGCCTGAAACTGAGTGCTTCTACTACAAAGGAAATGGTCACTGGAAGTGGAACTGCCCTAGATACTTGGCGGATAAGAAGGATGGAAAAATGAGCAAAGGTATATTTGATACATGTTATTGATGTGTACTTTACTAGTGTTTATAGCAACCCCTTAGTATTAGATACTGGTTCAATTGCTAAGAGTAGTAACTCGAAACGGCAGTTGCGAAATAAAAAGAGACTAGTTAAGGGCGAGGTGATGATGTGAGTTGGAAGTAATTCCAAGGTTGATAAGATCACCATCACACACTCCCTTTACCTTCGGGATTAGTATTGAACCTAAAATAAATGTTATTTGGTGTTTGCGTTGAGCATGAATATGATTGGATCATGTTTATTGCAATACGGTTATTCATTTAAGTCAAAGAATAATTGATGTTCTATTTACATGAATAAAACCTTCTATGGTCATACACTCAATATAAATGGTTTATTGAATCTCGACCGTAGTGATACACATATTCATAATATTGAGGCCAAAAGATGCAGAGTTAATAATGATAGTGCAACTTACATGTGGCACTGCCGTTTAGGTCATATTGGTGTAAAGCGCATGAAGAAACTCCATGCTAATGGACTTTTGGAATCACTTGATTGTGAATCGCTTGATGCTTGCGAACCATGCCTCATGGGCAAGATGAATAAGACTCCATTCTCCGGAACAATGGAGCGAGCAACTGACTTATTGGAAATAATACATACTGATGTATGTGGTCTGATGAGTGTTGAGGCTTGCGGCGGGTATCGTTATTTTCTGACCTTCACAGATGATTTAAGTAGATATGGATATATCTACTTGATGAAACATAAGTCTGAAACATTTGAAAAGTTCAAAGAATTTCAGAGTGAAGTGGAAAATCATTGTAACAAGAAAATAAGTTTTCTACGATCTGATCGTGGAGGTGAATATTTGAGTTATGAGTTTGGTCTTCATTTGGAACAATGTGGAATAGTTTCATAACTCACGCCACCTGGAACACCACAACGTAATGGTGTGTCTGAACGTCATAACCGTACTTTATTAGATATGGTGCGATCTATGATGTCTCTTACCGATTTACCACTATCGTTTTGGGGTTATGCATTAGAGACAGCTACATTCACATTAAAAAGGGCACCATCTAAATCCGTTGAGACGACACCGTATGAACTGTGGTTTGGCAAGAAACCTAAGCTATCGTTTCTTAATGTTTGGGGTTGCTATGATTATGTGAAAAAGTTTCAGCCTGATAAGCTCAAACCCAAATCAGAGAAGTGTGTCTTCATAGGATACCCAAAAGAAACTATTGGGTACACCTTCTATCACAGATCCGAAGGAAAGATCTTTGTTGCTAAGAGTGGATCCTTTCTAGAGAAGGAGTTTCTTTCGAAAGAAGTGAGTGGGAGGAAAGTAGAACTTGATAAGGTAATTGTACCTTCTCTCGAATTGGAAAGTAGCTCATCACTGAAATCAGTTCCAGTGATGCCTACACCAATTAGTGAGGAAGTTAATGATGATGATCAAGAAACTTCAGATCAAGTTACTACCGAACGAGGGAGTCCTGGATTAAGGGGTCCTCGGGCGTCCGACCTGTTGGACATGGGTCGGACTAATGGGCCATGAAGATACAAGACATAAGACTCTCTCCGTGTCCGGATAGGACTCTCCTTGGCGTGGATGGCAAGTTTGACGTTCGGATATGAAGATTCCTTTCTCTGTAACCTACTTTGTACAACTCTAGTCCCCTCCTGTGTCTATATAAACCAGAGGGTTTAGTCTGTAGAGGCAATCATAACCATACAGGCTAGACTTCTAGGGGTTTTAGCCATTACGATCTCATGGTAGATCGACTCTTGTAATACTCATATTCATCAAGATCAATCAAGCAGGAAGTAGGGTATTACCTCCATAGAGAGGGACCGAACCTGGGTAGACATCGTGTCCCCTGTCTCCTGTTACCATCGACCTTAGATGCACAGTTAGGGACCCCCTACCCGAGATCCGCCGGTTTTGACACTGACATTGGTGCTTTCAATGAGAGTTCCGCTGCATCGTCACCAGAAGGTTCGATGGCTCCATCAATCATCTACAACAATGCTGCTCGGGGAGGTTTTCCTCCCGGCCAGATCTTTGTGTTGGTGACCAGATCTGGGCCAACTCGCTGCAGCCATCTAGAGCAGATCGACACCACGCCCCTGGTCGCCAGATTAGTTTTGGAAATCTGGACTATGTCACTGATATCCGAGGAGACTTGATCTTCCAAGGATTCGCGCCCCCAACCTCCGCTCTGGCCTTAGATCCGGAGCATATCACCATGTCCAAAGACGGGCTCCCTGAGCTCACCGGACTGTTTGCGGCCACTAGGCCCATTGTGGGAGAGGCAACCATCATGAAGCCGAACCCTTCTCCGGACACTGGCTCCGAATCCTCGGAGTCAGCATCGTGTGAGTTCGGCCAAGGAGTCTCCCTCTCGCCGTACTCCACGGGCTCTCTTCTCTCGGGCCAAACCTCGCCTTTAAGCGACGCTCTGGACTTAATGCGATCCCTTGTCATTACAGAGGAGCAACGTCTGAACTATGCCCAGCCCGGACTAGGGGCTGAGATCAGGGAATTTACATCCCACCCACCACCCAACTTATAGCCACTGTCGAAAAATTGACCGACATGCTCGATTATGGCTCCAAAGACATCGATGGTATGGACGACGATGCCGGAGAAGAGGAGGCCCAAAACCCGCCGTTTATCGGACACTGGACGACCACTTCTTCGTATGACGTGTACATGGTGGATACACCCAAAGAGAATAGCGGCGACGACAAGGGAGATCCAGTCGAGGATAAACCTCCTGAGATACAGCCAAAGCATCGACGTCAGCGGCGCCGCTCTAAGTCACGCCGTGGGAAAGACAGCAATACCGGCACAGGAGAAAACAATACTCTGGACGATGCCGAAGACAATGAAGACCCCGTTGAGCCAACTTTCGAACATGACAAATGGGAAGATGGGCGAGTCAGCCCCGATGAACAGGCCCTAAACGAAGACTCAGAGGACAGTAATTATCTTCCGCTCTCCGAGGATGAGGTGAGCCTCAGCAATGAGGATTTTATCATGCCTGAGGAGCCTCTCGAGCAGGAGCGCTTTAAGCGCCGGCTAATAGCCACTGCAAGGAGCCTGAAAAAGAAGCAGCAGCAGCTTCAAGCTGATCAAGATCTGCTCAACGACAGATGGACTAATGTCCTTGCAGCCGAGGAGTACGACCTCGAGCGCCCAACCAAAAGTTACCCGAAGCGCAAATTGCTACCTCAATTCGATGACGAGGTGTTGGAGCATGTACCATCAACGCGTAATGCGGCCGACGACCACCACATGGCCGGGACAAAGCGGCAACTCAAGATGAACACCAGCCCGTACTACCTTGCCGTAAAGGCAGAGATATAACAGCTCGGGGATATACATATGACTGCGGCGGGACACGGGCAAGAGAGCGGGGCGGACTGATTGATCATCGATCGCGGGGCATGCCCGACACGTGATTTACGACTATCTGGCGGACGTGACAAGCATAATCACGCTCGGGCTGAAAACCACAGACGGACTCCATCTGAGCTACGTCGCGACATGGCCCGATATAGAGGCGCCACACACCCCCTCTGCTTCACCGATGAAGTAATGGAGCACGAATTCGCATAAGGGTTTAAACCCGTGAACATCGAATCATATGATGGGACAACAGACCCTGCGGTATGGTTCGAAGATTTCCTTCTCCATATTCATATGGCCCACGGTGATGATCTTCATGCCATCAAATGCCTCCCACTAAAACTCAAGGGACCAGCTCGGCACTGGTTGAACAGCCTGCCCGAAAACTCAATTGGCAGATGGGAGGACCTGGAAGACGCCTTCCGCGATAACTTCCAAGGTACATACGTCCGACCTTCGGATGCCGATGACCTAAGTCACATAGTCCAACAGCCCGGAGAGTCAGCCAGGAAATTATGGACTAGGTTCTTAACTAAAAAGAACTAGATCGTCGACTGTCCGGATGCCGAAGCCCTAGCGGCCTTTAAACACAGCATCCACGATGAATGGCTCACCCGACACCTCGGCCAAGAAAAGTCGAAGTCCATGGCAGCCCTCACGGCACTCATGACCCGCTTTTGCGCGGGCGAAGATAGATGGCTAGCCCGTAGCAATAACAATGCAAGCGAACCTGGCACCTCTGAAGCCAGAAATAGCAACGACAAGCCCCGACGCAACAGACATAAGCGTCGAAACAACGATAACAACACCGATGACACGGCGGTCAATGCCGGATTTAGTGGCTCCAAGTCCGGCCAGCGGAAGAAGTCATTCAAAAGAAACAACCCGGTCTCATCCAGCTTGGACCGCATACTCGATCGTCCATGCGAGATACACAGCACCCCGATAAACCAGCCAATCACACCAACAGAAGCTGTTGGATTTTTAAACAGGCCGGCAAGATAAATGTCGAGAACAAGGAGAAGGGGTCGCAAAGCAAGGACGAGGACAAGGAGGCCCGCCCACCGAACACAGGGGGATAGAAGAAGTTTCCCCCTCAGTTCAAAACGGTGAACATGATATACGCTACCCATATCCCCAAGAGGGAGCGCAAGTGCGCGCTCAGGGACGTCTATGCGATAGAGCCAGTCGCCCCAAAATTTAATCCATGGTTGTCATGCCCGATCACTTTCGTTCGCAGGGACCATTCGACCAGTATCTGTCATGGCGGTTCAGCCGCACTGGACCTTGACCCAATAATTGATGGATTCCACCTCACACGAGTCCTCATGGACGGTGGCAGTAGCCTCAACCTGCTCTATCAGGATATAGTGCGCAAAATGGGCATCGATCCATCAGGGATCAAGCCCACAAAAACTACCTTTAAAGGAGTTATAGCAGGTGTAGAGGCCCACTGCACGGGCTCAATCACATTGGAGGTCGTCTTCGGATCCTCGGACAACTTCCGAAGTGAAGAGTTGATCTTCGATATCGTCCCCTTCCGTAGTGGCTATCACGCGCTGCTCGGATGAACCACATTCGCTCGATTCAATGCGGTGCCGCACTATGCTTATCTCAAGATCAAGATGCTCGGACCACGCAGCGTCATAACAGTCAACGGAAACACGGAGCGCTCCCTCCGTACCGAGGAGCACACTGCAGCCCTGGCAGCGGAAGTACAGGGCGGCCATTTAAGGCAGAATTTTAATTCAGTGACCAAGCTCCCGGACACTGTCAAATGAATCCGGACTACTCCGCAGCATGACAATCTGGCTCATCAGGAGTTAGACTAGCAATTCGACCTCCATCTCAGTCCCGACCAAGTGGCGGCATATGTACCACGCGTACATAACTACGCACTAAAAATACCATGGGCAGAGAGGAGGCATAGCCAGACTGTGGTCCATAATACGGCTTGACCTTCCCTGGACACACATACTTTCACTTTTCTTTTTATCCTTTTCAGGTTTCTTCTCCACAGGCCCCTCACGGCGGCCTGCTCGTCGGTCCTTTCGAAGGACGGATACACCAAGGCGGCAAGTAGCACAGACGCGTGGGGGAAATTTCTAGATGTTTTTCTCGACGATCATTCTACCTGTTTTCAGGACCCACACGCAAGCTCCCCCCTTGACCTCGGCATGTTGAGTAGACCGGTTGCTTATCGCACTATTTGTACAAATACGCTTTGACGTATTAATCAAATTATAATGAAAATAGTTTGCGGCCCAACTTATGTGGCATTAGCCTACTACTTCATTTTTCGCTATTCTTATCGATTGCACCCGTACACCTTGGTACGCTTTAAACTGGCCAGGGGCTTCACTGCGCTCTATACTATGGCAACAAAGTCCGAACACTTTTTATAGTACAGTTCGGCACCCTGAATTTTAGCATTATATGCATTGGCTCCGAATCATGTCTTTGGTCAATAGTTGGGTTGCCCGACTCCTGTGCTTACTACCTTACGTTCTGCTCTATCGGCTAGGGTAGTAAAGGGAGAACTACTGCGATTGTGTTTCTGGTTTATCCGAGCAAACACCTCAGTAGAGAAAGCCGAAAACTTACTGTCACGATGTGGCAAGAGCTGGTCAGCTATTCGGAGGTCCAAAATCTTTTGCGATTTTTTCCGCCTTATGCGACGGATCGGCCTTCATCCGATTAAGTTTTTACAGCACCCTAGTCCGGATTAAATACTAGCTAGGGGCTGCACCTACATTTCTATTTGGCAAACTCCTATGGCTAAGTGAGGGTGATAAAGCCACATAGTCCGATTGCCTGGTTCATTGCGCTAAACACCTCCTTCAAGGACCAAACTTTTGGATCAAGGTGTTTCGATTCCATCCCGAACACCCCTGTACTACCTACATGGGGGTTGAAGCCGACGACTGGCCAACTCTCAGATTTAACAAAACGGCCGCACAGGAGGAAAAATAACAAGCATTATATTACATATCAGCTTTGTTTCACCATACATGATAGAATAACATGAATATATTTATTCCAAAAAAATATCCTTAGCACATTGCTCTGCTACAATACGGGATCCCTCCAGGACATCATCAAAATACCGCTCGGGCGTGCGGTGCTCCTTGCCAGCGGGCGGTCCCTCGGTCGCGAGCTTAACGGCGTTCATCTTCGCCCACTGGACTTTGACACGGGCGAAGGAAATCCATGCACCCTCGATGCAGACTGACCGCTTGATGATGTCAAGCCGGGGGCAGGCATTGACTAGCCGCTTCACGAGCCCGAAGTAACTGCTAGGCATGGCTTCGGCAGGCCATAGCCAGATTATCAAATCCTTCATGGCTAGTTCGGCCACCCTATGCAGTTCGACCAGTTGTTTTAACTGATCGCTAAAGGGCACCGGATGTTCTGGTGCAAGGTATTGCGACCAGAACAGCTTCTTCGTCGTGCTACCCTCTTTGGCTTGGAAGAACTCCGCAGCGTCGGCAACACTGTGCGGTAAATCCGCAAACGCTCCTGGAGAACTCCAAATCCGGGTTAGTAAGAGATACCTCCTCTTCACATATTTGCTCTGCATAATGAAGGCCTTACCCGCCGCGATTTTTCTGGCCTCTTCGGTTTCCTGGAGGACACCTTGGGCTTCAACCCAGGCATCTTGTGCGCTCTGGCGAGCCTTGGCGAGTTCGGTTCCTTGATCCGCAATATTGCGCTCCAAGGACTCGCATTTGTGAGCTCCTGCTGGACCTCACCAACTCTGGCCTCGTGTTTTTCACGGGCGGCTTGCTCCTTTGCCGCTTTATTTTGGGCCTCGGCCAGCGCCTTCTTGAGGGTCTCCACCTCGGTCGCCGCTCCTACAAATATCATGGCACTCTGATCAACACAAACAATTCATATCTCTCTATATCTGAGTAGGTCATTACATACCTTGCTTACCCTCCAGTTGCTTTCTTGCTTGGCCGAGCTCCTCCTCGGCCCGCTCCAGCCTCTGCTTCAGTCAGAAGACTTC
Source organism: Aegilops longissima (assembly GCA_021605205.1). NCBI lineage: Eukaryota > Viridiplantae > Streptophyta > Magnoliopsida > Poales > Poaceae > Aegilops > Aegilops longissima. Next base: position 476,158,044 of record CM038678.1, read on the forward strand.
AGAAGCATGAGAGGTCGCAGCCAGCAACGACGCCTGCTTATTGCACATAGACATGTATGGTTAGTCTCCTGCGAAAATCATTTGATCCTCAGTCCGGCTTTCTTTCCGAACACCGGACAAAGTATCAGGGGCTACTGTCTATACTATGACATTCTTTTTATACAATTGCGTCACTTACCTCAAAGCCTGTTAGAAGGCTGGTGCAGGCTTCGGTCAGTACGCTCTTAACGGACTGAACCGTCTCAACCACCGTACCCATAATGATACGGTGTTCCTCAACAATGGAAGCACCTTGCAGTGCTTCCAGCAGATTATCCGGTGCCTCTGGATGGACAGAGGTCACCGGCAGAATAGGCGCACTTCCTCCTTTTGAAGGAGGCTGCTTGCCTGATTCCAGAGCCGTGTGGGTCTCCGGAATGGTGTTCGGCTGGGGGCCGAATTGGATATGGCCCCCCATCACCAGTCTCCATGGGGATTTGCTCCCCCATGTGTCCGGCGGCCGAGGTTTCACCCTCCGGCGCCGCCCTGACGGCCTCCTGCGTCTCTTCCTGGCCTGGGGTCCTTCGGGACAACACCTCGGTGTCATCCATGCCTTTGGGAGAAGAGGCCGCCGGAAGGGACCCTCTGTCCATCACCTTCGGGTCCAGCGAATTCCCCGAGGAGGAGGATCGCCCGAGTTCGGAACGAGCCGGACTGTAGTGCATGATTCAATATGTTAAAACCATGAAGTAAAGGAGCTGGATATGTATGCGCGTATTCGAGTACTTACAATTCGGCCAGGGGCTTATCCCTGGGGCGCCACTTAGAGCTGCTATCGATGTCCCATGCGGAGTTGTCCGCGAGGGAAACCTTCCCCTTCTTGGACGCCTCTGCCTCCAGGTGCGTGGAGGCCGCCCTTTTCTTCCTTCCCCCCTCTGGGGGAGAATTGCTTTGCTCCTCCTCCTCGTCGTCCTCAGTGGGGGAGGAGTGGGTCTCGGAGTCTTCGGACGTCACGTTCGAAGCGCCCTTACGTCGGTGGCCACTTCTGGTCTCCTTGGCCTTTTTCTCCGGCGCCTGGTAGGGCGCCGGAACCAGCATCTTCGTCAGAAGCGGGATAGCCGGTTCCTCGGGCAGAGGAGCCAAACACTGAATCCGCTCCGCCCTCTTTGTCCAGCCCTGAAAAAATAAATGGGGAAGCTTGGATATCTTCCTTGAGTAAGCAAGTAAAGGATACACCTTGAAACACGAAAGACTTACTGGACTAGCGGGATGGGCTAGGTCGTGCCCACGGTCCTCGGTCGTCTTTGGCCACGTCTTGTTGGCCTTAAAGAGCACCTTCCAGATGTCTTCGTGCGTAGTTCCGAAGAACTATTACAAGGTCTAGTGCTCGGCCAGATCGAACTCCCACAAATGGCAAGTCCGGCTTTTGCATGGAAGGATCCGGCGAACTAGCATCACCTGGATCACATTGACGAGCTTGATGTTCTTGTCGACCATGCTCCTAATGCGCGTCTAAAGCGCTGTCAGCTCGTCCGCCGAAGACCAGTCCAGGCCCTTCTCTAGCCAGGAGGTGAGCCGCATCGGGGCTCCGGACTGGAATTTGGGAGCCGCGGCCCAGGTGGCATCGTGAGGCTCCGTGACGTAGAACCACTGTTGTTGCCACCCTTTGACGGTCTCCACGAAGGTACCTTTGGGCCATGTGACGTTGGGCATCTTGCTCACCATGGTGACTCTGCACTCCGCGTGTTGGCCACCCACCACCTTCGGCTTCACATTGAAGATCTTTAGCCACAGTCCGAAGTGGGGTGGGATGCGGAGGAAGGCCTCGCACACGACAATGAATGCCGAGATATTGAGGAAGGAGTTGGGGTCCAGATCGTGGAAATCCACCCAGTGGTAGAACATGAGTCCGCGGACAAATGGGTGAAGAGGGAATCCCAATCCGCGGACGAAGTGGGGGATCAACACTACCCTCTCATGGGGCTCTGGGGTGGGGACGATCTGTCCCTTGGCCGGAAGCCGGTGGGCGACTTCCTTGGCCAAGTACCCGGCCTCCTGGAGCTTGGTGATGTCCTTCTCCTTGAGGAAGGAGACCATCCACTTGCCCTATGCTCCAGATCCGGACATGACTGGAGTGCTTTCTTGAGGCGGAAAGGATGAGAACTTGGGCGCTGGAGCTCGAGAATGGGTGGGCAGAGAAGGCGTGGGTGAAAGAGGGTGAATCCTTATCTTGTTATAAAGGCAGCGAATATCAAGCGCCTCCCCACTCGCCTTAAAACTCGCTTATTCCCCAAGGTCCGTATAGACGGCATGGTTGGATTACCCATGCCTGTATTGATGAGAATCCCGCAATAAGGGGACATGATCTCTGCTTTGACAAGACGTGCAGATAAAACCGCATATCAAAATATGGAGCGGGAGGCTAAAAGCGGTTCGAAATAATGACCGGGCAGGGACGTGATGTCACGCTACAAAAGTTGTCAGCAGATTGGACTCGTGAAATATTATACTCTCTGCAGTTGTGTGTGGTACTTGTTTTGTAGAGCCGGACACATTTTCACTGTTTGAAGGATGCTTTGGAGTAATCGGAGGAGGAACCCGCCTTGTAATGCCGAAGGCAATCTGCACGCTGGACACCTCGTCATTGAAGCCTGGTTCAGGGGCTACTGAGGGAGTCCTGGATTAAGGGGTCCTCGGGCGTCCGACCTGTTGGACATGGGCCGGACTAATGGGCCATGAAGATACAAGACAGAAGACTCTCTCCAGTGTCCGGATAGGACTCTCCTTGGCGTGGATGGCAAGTTTGGCGTTCAGATATGAAGATTCCTTTCTCTGTAACCGACTTTGTACAACCCTAGTCCCCTCAGATGTCTATATAAACCGGAGGATTTAGTCAGTAGAGGCAATCATAACCATACAGGCTAGACTTCTAGGGGTTTTAGCCATTACAATCTCGTGGTAGATCGACTCTTGTAATACTCATATTCATCAAGATCAATCAAGCAGGAAGTAGGGTATTACCTCCATAGAGAGGGCCCGAACCTGGGTAAACATCGCGTCCCCCGTCTCCTGTTACCATCGACCTTAGACGCACAGTTCGGGACCCCCTACCCGAGATCCGCCGGTTTTGACACCGACACCGAACCTCGTAGGTCAACCAGAGTATGATCCGCCCAGAGTGGTATGGTAATCCTGTTCTGGAAGTCATGTTGCTAGACCATGATGAACCTACGAACTATGAGGAAGCGATGATGAGCCCAGATTCCGACAGATGACTTGAGGCCATGAAATCTGAGATAAAATCTATGTATGAGAACAAAGTGTGGACTTTGGTGGACTTGCCTGATGATCGGAAAGCCATTGAGAATAAATGGATCTTCAAGAGGAAGACAGACGCTGACAGTAGTGTTACTATCTACAAAGCTTGACTTGTCGAAAAGGGTTTTTGAATCAAGATGTTGACTATGATGAGATTTTCTCACTCGTATCGATGCTTAAAAGTCTATCTGAATCATGTTAGCAATTGCCACATTTTATGAAATCTGAAAAATGGATATCAAAACTGCATTCCTTAATGGATTTATTAAAGAAGAGTTGTATATGATACAACCAGAAGGTTTTGTCAATCCTAAAGGTGCTAACAAAATATGCAAGCTCCAGTGATCCATCTATAGACTGGTGCAAGCATCTCGGAGTTGGAATATACGCTTTGATAAGTTGATCAAAACATATAGTTTTATACATACTTGCGGTGAAGCCTGTATTTACAAGAAAGTGAGTGGGAGCACTATAGACTTTCTGATAAGTATATGTGAATGACATATTGTTGATCGGAAATGATGTAGAATTCTTTGGAAAGCATAAAGGAGTATTTGAAAGGAGTTTTTGAAAGAAAGACCTCGGTGAAGCTGCTTACAAATTGGGCATCATGATCTATAGAGATAGATCAAGACGCTTGATAAAGATTTTTCAATGAGTACATACCTTGACAAGATTTTTGTAGTTCAAAATGGAACAGTCAAAGAAGGAGTTCTTTCATGTATTGCAAGGTGTAAAGTTGAGTAAGACTCAAAAGATGACCACATCAGAAAATAGAAAGAGAATGAAAGTCATTCCCTATGCCTCAGCCATAGGTTCTATAAAGTATGCTATACTGTGTACCAAGCCTATTGTCTACCCTGCCAAGGTACGATATTGATCCAGGAGTGGATTACTTGACAGCGGTCAAAATTATCCTTAGAAGACTAAGGAGATATTCTTGGTTATGAAGGTGATAAGGAGTTCGTCATAAAGAGTTACGCCGATGCAAGCTTTTACACCGATCCGGATGACTCTGAGTCTCAATTTGGATACATATTTAAAGTGGGAGCAATTAGCTAGAGTAGCTCCATGCAGAGAATTGTAGACATAAATTTTTTGCAAAATACATACGGCTCTGAATGTGACAGACCCATTTACTAAGATTCTCTCACAAGCAAAACATGATCACACCTTAGTACTTTTTGGGTGTGAATCACATAGCGATGTGAACTAGATTATTGACTCTAGTAAAACCCTTTGGGTATTAGTCACATGGCGATGTGAACTAATCACATGGAGATGTGAACTATTGGTGTTAAATCACATGGTGATGTGAACTAGATTACTGAAGGAAATATGCCCTAGATATTTCCTTATATCATGATAAGTGTTTATTATTCATGCTAGAATTGTATTAACCAGAAACTTAGTACATGTGTGAATACATAGACAAAACAGAATGTCCCTAGTATGCCTCTACTTCACTAGCTCGTTAATCAAAGATGGTTAAGTTTCCTGGCCATAGACATGTGTCATCATTTGATGAACGGGATCACATCATTAGGAGAATGATGTGATTGACAAGACCCAACCCTTAGCTTAGCATAATGATCGTTAAGTTTTATTGCTATTGCTTTCTTCATGACTTATACATATTCCTTAGACTATAGATTATGCAACTCCCGAATACCGGAGGAACACTTAGTGTGCTATCAAACGTCACAACGTTACTGAGTGATTATAAAGATGCTCTACAGGTGTCTCCGCTGGTGTTTTTTGGGTTAGCATAGATCGAGATTAGGATTTGTCACTCCGAGTATCGGAGAGGTATCTCTGGGCCCTCTCGGTAATGCACATCACTATAAGCCTTGCAAGCAATGTGACTAATGAGTTAGTTACGGGATGATGCATTACGGAACGAGTAAAGAGACTTGCCAGTAACGAGATTGAACTAGGTATGATGATACCGACGATTGAATCTCGGGCAAGTAACATACCGATAACAAAGAGAACAACGTATGTTGTTATGCGGTTTGACCGATAAAGATCTTCATAGAATATGTAGGAACCAATATGAGTATCCAGGTTCCGCTATTGGTTATTGATTGGAAGTGAGTCTCAGTCATGTCTACATAGTTCTCTAACCCGTAGGGTCCGCACACTTAACGTTTGATGACAATCGGTATTACGAGTTTATGTGTTTTGATGTACTGAAGGTAGTTCGGAGTCCCGAATGTGATCACAGACATGACGAGGAGTCTCGAAATGGTCGAGACATGAAGATCGATATATTGTAAGGTTATGTTTGGACACCAGAATGGTTTCAGATGAGTTCGGGCATTGCAGAGTGCAGGGGTTCTGGAACCCCGGGAGTTAATGGGCCTTGATGGGCCATGAGGAAGAGAGGAGGAGGCGGCCAAGTGGTGGGGCACGCCCCCCCAAGCCCAATCCAAATTGGGGAGGGGGGCCGGCCCCCCTTTCCTTCCTCTCCCTCTTCCCTTCCTTCCCCCTCCTAGTTGGACTAGGAAAGGGGGGAAACCTACTCCTAGTAGGAGTAGGAATCCCCCCTTGGGGCGCACCATAGGAGGCCGGCCCTCCCCCTCCTCCACTCCTTTATATACGGGGGAGGGGGCACCCCATAGACACACAAGTTTCTCTTAGCTGTGTGCGGTGCCCCCTCCACAGTTACACACCTCGGTCATATCGTCATAGTGCTTAGGCGAAGCCCTGCGTCGGTAACTTCATCATCACCGTGTACGAGGGACGTCATCGAGCTGAACGTGTGCTGAACACGGAGGTGCCGTACGTTCGGTGCTAGGATCAGTGGGATCGTGAAGACGTTCGACTACATCAACCGCGTTGATTAACGCTTCCGCTTTCGGTCTACGAGGGTACGTGGACACACTCTCCCCGCTCGTTGCTATGCTTCTCCTAGATAGATCTTGTGTGATCGTAGGATTTTTTTTTTTTTGAAATACTATGTTCCCCAACAGAAAGGTCAAGAATCATCATCAACCATATCTAATCTCCCCAAGCCCTTAGAAGTTGACGCTAATAACATCATTAAGCCCAGTCTTGATGAACTATCGGAGGAACACCGCTAAGCCTATGAAATGCACCAGAAGCAGGGTAAAGAGGCTTTTGAGGCGCTGAAGAACAAGCACGAGTAGGAGGATTTGGAGGCGTTTCTTGCAAGTTTCAAGAATGACCGTTAAGGCAACATCACTCTGGTTGGAAACGTCAATTTCCCTCTTCTCATTGACGAACAAGATGTAATCACTGTGAGTGAAGTTTTTTCTCCAGAGCAAGTGGCTGTGATTGACAATCTTGTTAGTAAGGGTAATGTGATGACATACAATTCTTTCATAGCAAGTGCCAACGCTTAGAAAAATATGCCTCTGTCATTTAGTGGTATTGTTGGTATATCTGAAAACCCTAGTCCAACTTTACCTATTTCATCGGCACCTCCTATGCAATAACTGTTGGGAAACGCAGTATTTAATATTTTTTACCTACGATCATGCAAGATCCATCTAGGAGATGCATAGCAACGAGCGGGGAGAGTGTGTCCACGTACCCTCGTAGACCGAAAGCGGAAGCATTTAGTAACGCGGTTGATGTAGTCGAACGTCTTCACGATCCAACCGATCCAAGTACTAAATGTACGGCACCTCCACGATCAGCACACGTTCAGCTTGGTGACATCCCTCGAACTCTTGATCTAGTTGAGGCCGAGGGAGAGTTCCGTCAGCACGACGGCATGGCGACGGTGTTGATGAAGTTACCGGCGCAGGGCTTCGCCTAAGCACTACGACGATATGATCGAGGTGTGTAACTGTGGAGGGGGGCACCGCACACGACTAAGAGAAGACTTGGTGTGCCTTTGGGGTGCCCCAATCCCATGTATATAAAGGGGGGAGGAGGAGGAGGCCGGCCCTAGAGGGGGCGCGCCAAGGGAGGAGTCCTACTTGGACTCCTAGTCCAAGTAGGATTCGGCCCCTCTCCTTCCTTCCACAGGAGAAGGAAAAGGGGAAGGGAGAGAAAGGGAGAAGGAAAGGGGGACGCGCCCCCCTCCCTAGTCCAATTCGGACTCCTATAGGGAGGGGGCGCGGCTGCCCCTTGTGGGCTGCCACCCCTCTTCCCTATGGCCCATGTAGGCCCAATCTTTCCTCGGGGGGTTCCGGTAACCTCCCGGTACTCCGAATAAATGCCCGAATCACTCGAAACCATTTCGATATCCGAATACAACCTTCCAATATATGAATCTGTACCTCTCGACCATTTCGAGACACCTTGTCATGTCCATGATCTCATCCAGGACTCCGAACAAACTTCGGTTCATCAAAATATGAAACTCATAATACAAATCGTCATCGAATGTTAAGCGTGCGGACCCTACGGGTTCGAGAACTATGTAGACAAGACTGAGACACATCTCCGGTCAATAAACAATAGCGGAACCTGGATGCTCATATTGGATCCAAGATATTCTACGAAGTTCTTTATCGGTCAAACCGCATAACAACATACGTTGTTCCCTTTGTCATCGGTATGTTACTTGCCCGAGATTCGGTCGTCGGTATCATCATACCTAGTTCAATATCGTTACCAGCAAGTCTCTTTACTCGTTCTGTAATGCATCATCCCGCAACTAACTCATTAGTCACATTGATTGCAAGGCTTATAGTGATGTGCATTACCGAGAGGGCCACAGATACCTCTCCGTCAATCGGAGTGAAAAATCCTAATCTCGATCTATGCCAACTCAACAAACACCATCAGAGACACCTGTAGAGCATCTTTATAGTTACCCAGTTATGTTGTGACATTTGATAGCACACTAAGTGTTCCTCCGGTATTCGGGAGTGGCATAATCTTATAGTCATAGGAACATGTATAAGTTATGAAGAAAGCAATAGCAATAAACTAAACGATCATAGTGCTAAGCTAACGGATGGGTATGTTACTTAGTGTAGTTCCCTTTGTCATGGGTATGTTACTTGCCCAAGATTCGATCGTCGGTATCATCATACCTAGTTTAATCTCGTCACCGGCAAGTCTCTTTACTCGTTCCGTAATGCATCATCCCCGTGACTAACTCATTGGTCACATTGCTTGCAAGGCTCATAGTGACGTGCATTACCGAGAGGGCCCAGAGATACCTCTTCGATACACGGAGTGACAAATCCTAATCTCGATCTATGCCAACAACAAACACCATCGGAGACACCTGTGAGAGCATCTTTATAATCACCCGATACGCTATGACGTTTGATAGCACACAAGGTGTTCCTCGGTATTCGGAAGTTGCATAATCTCATAGTCCGATGTAGCGACCCGACCTCGGATGGTCTAGTATCGTGCTTCGTGTCATCCCCGGATCGGTAATCTTGACACACACATTACTCGAAGGATTTATAACGAGTAGCAATCACACACTTATTACATCGAATGTCTCAAAAGAGAACTTATTACAATAATATGGCTTAAGGCCATCTAATGCGATAACAGCGGAAGGCTTGGAAGATAAAGTGAGTCCATCAACTCCAACGGCATAACTGAGCTGCACGGCAACGACCTATCAAACTTTACTTCTCGTGTGAAAAGTCTGCAACATAATACGTTGCAGCCCGAAAACGGGTCAGCACATGGAATATGCTGGCAATGTAACACATAGAGAGTAATGAAAGAATAGGCTATACTACATGCATATATGGCTGGTGGAAAGCTCTGTGATTACAGTTGTGCAAAAAGCCAATTTTTCCCTACATCAAAGGAATAAATTTTTAATTTAACTATCATGGTGGTTGAAACATCATTGAGAAGGTATAACCCCAACTCAATCCCAATTAAAGTGATTAACAACCCAACAATATTAATTTAGAGTGATGAGATACATGTGAAAACTCAAGTACTAGATACTCAGAATTGTCCATAAGCGGGGACACGGCTAACCATGATTAGTTTGTACACTCTGCAGAGGTTTGCGCACTTTTCCCCACAAGACTCGATCGCCTCCGTTGGTTTCTCGCACTACATGGTGTTTGAGAAGCGGATGGCGAGACACGATCTTCGTAACATTAACTCTCTACTCCGGATAGATCATACCAAACCTATAAAACCCACTACCTGCTAATCTACCTCTTCGAGAGCTTCACGTAACTTGCTCAACTATGCTAGAGCCCATAATATCTTGTTGCTGCACACGGAAGTTTCTAGCATGAATAATCTCAGTTCCCTTTGAGCCTGGGTGGCGGTCCATAGGAAGATCACACGGGTGCCCCGGGATTTCCAAAAACTAAAATAGACAACACTGGGTTCCCCATGTGCCTCAATCCACCCAGATGTGTATTTAAGTTGCCACCTTAAAGTAAACCATTAATTTACAATCTCACATTTGTCATGAATATCTCTCAACCCAAACCACGTCTACGAGCATAGCATAGCAATATAAGCAACACGTAGAAGTAACTCCCAAGGGTTTGATAGTAACATGGCAATAGGTTCCTACCTCATCATCTACTTCCCAACCCACAAATTAATGACATCCTAATCATGCAATGTTTGAGGATTGAGCTAATTCATAAAAACTGGGTATGAAAAGGTATGATCAAGTGTTACTTGCCTTGCTGACGATCCGTGAATCCTAGAGACTCGTAGTAACACGCGCAGACCGGGAATTCTATCGCAAGCAAACAATACATACATAAGCAACAAACAAGATGCACAAACGAAACTTCAACTGAAAGAGGTTGACCGGAGAGTTCAACTTAAGAACTCCGGTTTGCAAAAAGAATCAAACCAAGCGAACAGCGAAACTCAAGCGGCGAGAAAAACAAGTTCCGTTTACTAATCTGAACTAGGGTCAAATTTTACAGAGGCAAAAACTGATTTAAGTTGGCTATTCGGAAGAGGGTTTGAGATGAAACTCGGGCGCTTGAATCACCGATCCCGATAAGCGAGCGAAAAGTTATACTAATTTGAACATCGGTTCAGAAATCGCGATCGAATAATCGCGGAATAAAACCGATAAAAGAAAACAACGAGCGGCTAAATGAGCGAGCGTTCGTTAGCGAAACTAAACGACGAGCGGTTCGTAAAAGCGAGCGAGCGGGTGAACGTTCTCAAAACAAATAAACCATAAAAAATAAAATCAATCTAAAAAAAACGGCTAGGGTTTTCTAAAAACCGAAGGTTATTTAAAAAGAACCGTGACGAGTGCTACCTCCGCGAGGTCGTCCGGGCGGGCGGGCTCGGCGAGGGGCGGCGAGGGGCGGGCGGGCGGCGACTCGGCGAGGGGCGGCGGCGGCGGCGGAGGCGGCGACCTTCGGACTCGGCTCGGCTGGGTCGGCCCAAAGCAAGGCGGCAAGGGCGGTGGTGGCGGAGTTAGAGGGGCGGTATTTAAAGGGAGGAGGCGGTGGCTTGGAGGAGGGCAAGGCGGCGGGAGGAGAGTCCGGCTCGGACTCTGTCCATGCTGGTGGGCCAGCGGTGTGAAGTGAGGCGGCGGCGACAGGCGGCCTGCTCAGTGGGCCTTTGGCCTAGTCAAGTATGATTCTCTCTCTTTTTTTAAACATTCCATGAAAATTGTAAAAACCCTAGAAAAATAAATAAAATCTAAAATGCCAAAACAAGTTTTCTTTGCCTAAATAAAATATTTAGAACAAGATGAACTTTTCTTGGCCCCTAAAATGCAATTTTAAACATATGCAAAATTTTCTCTAGGCAAACAAAATTCCAAATAAACAAAATAAAATTCCAAATAATGATTTTAACATTTTCCTCCGTATTTCAATTATTTTTGGAGAAGTCATATTATCTCCTCTCGTTTATTATTAAACATGAAATATTTTCCGGAGAAAAAAAATAATAAAATCCAAAATCCTCGTCTTCATTATTTGATAAAATTCAAATATGAAAATCAGAAAATCCCCAACTCTCTCCGAGGGCCCTTGAGTTGCTTAGTATGTCGAGGATGGCAACGAGAATGCAATAAAATATGGTATGCATGGATGACCTATGTATAACATGCCAAATTGAAAATTTGGGATGTTACAAACCTACCCCCCTTAAGATGAATCTCGCCCTCGAGATTCGGGTTGGCTAGAAAATAGGTGCGGATGGTCCTCGCGAATATCATCTTCTCGCTCCCAGGTGGCTTCCTCCTCGGTATGGTGGCTCCACTGATCTTTACAAAACTTGATAACTTTGCTGCGAGTGACTCGGTTGTCGAAATCCAGAATCTTTACTGGCTTCTCCTCATAAGTCAAATTACTATCCAACTGTATCGCCTCTAGGGGCACTGTATCCTTTAACGGTATGTCGGCCATCTCAGCGTGGCACTTCTTCAGTTGTCATACGTGAAACACATCGTGAACTCCTAACAATCCTTCAGGTAACTCCAGCTTGTAGGCAACTTCTCCCATCCGTTCCAAAACACGATATGGTCCTACAAATCTTGGGGCTAACTTTCCCTTTACTCCAAAACGTTTCACTCCCCTCAGGGGTGATACTCACAGATAGGCTCTGTCTCCAGTTTCATAGGTTACTTCCTTGCGTTTGAATCTGCATTAACTCTTACATCTAGGTCGAGCAATCTTTAGTACATCTCGATCAGTTTAACCTTCTCCTCTGAGTCTTTGATCAGATCTGGTCCAAACAATTGTGGTCTCAACCTCATCCCACATCAAGGGTGTTCTACATCTGCGTCCATCTGAGCTTGAGCGGTGCCATCTTCAAACCGGCTCGGTAGCTGTTGTTATATGAGAATTCTGCGTCGGCAAATTGTCATCCCAACTAGATCCGTAATCCAGCAAGACAGGCTCTTAACATATCCTCCGGGATCTGGTTAACTCTCTCTGTCATCCATCCAATGCATTGGTGGAATGCGGTACTAAACTCCAATCTGGTACCCAAAGTCTGGTGTAGCTGATGCCAAAACTTTGAAGTAAACTGTGTTCCTCTATCTGATACGATGCTCCTCGGAACTCCGTGCAAACATACGATCCTGGTCATATATATTTTGGCCAACTTGGCACTTGTATAAGTTGTTTTCACTGGGATGAAGTGAGCTACTTTGGTCAAACGATCCACAACTACCCATATTGAATCATATCCTGCTTTGGTTCTGGGTAATCCGGTGATAAAATGCATGCCAAGTTTGTCCCACTTCCATTTGGGTATTGGCATAGGCTATATGATCATCTTTGGCTTTTGGTGCTCTGCCTTCACTCTCGACATACATCGCAAGCGGCTATGTACTCGACAATATCCTTCTTCATACCAGTCCACGTAAGCGTTCCTTCAGTCCAAATACATCTTGGTGTTTCGGGGTGAATCGAGTATGGGGAGTCATGGGCCTCTTGAAGTATTAACTTCCTGATCTCCGAATTGTTGGGCACATAAATCCGGTCCTCAAACCACAAGGTATCGTGTTCATCCTCGCGAAAACCTTTGGCTTTTCCTGTGCCCATCTTTTCTTTTATCTCGGCAATCTCTTTATCCTACTTCTGAGCTTCTCGAATCTTGTCTAACAATGTCGACTGAACCTCCATTGTTGCAAGAAAACCTCTTGGAACAATCTCCAACCGAAGTTCCATAATATCCTCTGCTAACTCCTTTGGCAGTCCTCTACTTTCAAGGATATTGGCATAACTCTTCCGACTCAAAGCGTCTGCTACGACGTTGGCCTTTCCTGGATGGTAGTGAAGCTTCATATCGTAATCCTTGCGACTCCAATATAATTAGGTCAGACGGAAAAACATGCGTGCCAATGATTAGGGGTATCTGGGTGCACCATTTGCTAGCCATGTACTCAGCTCCGGGTGAGCTTACTAAAAGAGGTGTCCTAAGTGTCTGGGTTGGTAACTTAAACTTATCCACAAATCCCCTTGATATGTATGAATGCGATGCACCAGTATCGAAAAGAACAATAGCGGTAAATGACTGAACCAAAAACTTACCTATTACGCGTCCGGCTGCTCTTCAACTTCCTCCACGTTAACGTGGTTCACTTATCCTTTGTTGAATGGATTGGGCTTCTTCCCGGCGCTTCCATTTCGCTTCCATTCTTTCCTTGAGGCAATCATTGGCATAATGCCTGTCTTCCCGCACTTAAAGCAAATAACTTGGCTTAAGTCCCTCTTGGCGGGTGTAGCTGGGTTTGAGCGATTCGATTATTGTTGACTCCATTCCCATTCCCATTCTTCGCACCATTATGCGATCCTCCTCCAGTATGGTTATGTCCTCCATGGTTATGAACAAGTCCTCCCGAGTTCGGGGGTTAAGCGAGGCTTCTGGTGAGCTCCTGAGTTATACTTCCCTTGTCCATACTTTCTCTTACGACTCTTGATTTGCTTCTGCTTTCCTTCAATCATTAGCGCCTTATCTACCAACTCCTGGTAGTTGTTGAAAGTTGCCACCATCAACTGCATACTCATCTCATCATTCAGCCCTTCCATAAACTTCTCTTGCTTCGCGGCATCTGTGGCTACATCATCAGGGGCATAGCGTGATAACTTGCTAAACTCATCCACGTCTTGAGCCACGAGACGGTTCCCTGGCGTAAGTTGCGGAACTCACGCTTCTTTATCTGCATGGCTCCGGTTGAAACATGGGCGTCATGAAAAGCTTGTTGGAACTGGTCCCAAGTGACATTGGCTATAGGAAAAGTAGTCGTGTAATTCTCCCACCATGCGGCTGCTGGTCCATCCAATTGATGTGCGACAAGCGCACTCTTTCGACATCCGTGCATCCTGCGGTGGTTAACTCCTTCAATACGGCGTAACCGGTCATCGCAACTATTGGCTCGGTGCTCTTGGAAAACACCGCGGTTGTAACCTCGTAAAGCGGGCTAAATTGTCCACTGGCGGCGGGTTGTTGTTGTTGTTGTTGGCATTGCCCTGGTTCTGAACTAGCAATTGCATTAAGGCATTTTGCTGTTGGATCAACTGAGTGAGCTCCAGTGGGAAAACAAAACCGGGGTCACGTCTCGGAGGCATCTGAAGGTTTAGATGGGAGAGATTAGAATAGAAAGAGGTCTAGCGAGAAAACACTACCCATATGCACATGAGGCAAACACACATTCATTCAATCAAGCAAGCAAGGGCATACAAAACGGTCTAGGACTATCGCATAAGTGCTCAACTATTACTAGTTACATGGGGGAAATACTACTATTATATGGTGGTCATCTAGAAATTTTGATCGGTGGGAGACTCCATGATGTCTGCTCCAGCTTCGTCTTCATAGTCATCATCACTTGGATCTGAGTCGGTGTCATCAATGATGATGTAGTTGTCTGGACAAGCGGGATCTTCTTCCTCTTCTTGATCCTCTTCCTTGGGTGCTGGTCCTCCCATGAAGACTCCGATCTTCTTGACTAGATCGTCGTTCTTCTCCAGTAGTATCTTGATTTCCTCCTCATATCCATCGCGTGTAGACTTGAGTTCTTCCTCCAGCTCGATGATCTTAGTTTTCGCCTTCTTCAAATCCATCATGTCTGCGCACATCTGGTTCTCTTGACGCCGAATGTGCTGGTTTAGCTCCTGGATGTAAGCTGCAATGGATCTATCCTTCTTGGTGCTGATAACTTCCCATTGCTCGTCTCGGTGCCCACATATTTGGTATATGGTGTCTTTAAGTTCCTTATTGTAGACTTCTCCAATGCATCCCATGGTAATGTGAGCTGCCATACTCTTTCCTAAACTCCATGTTGGTGCATTGAAAACACACACTATGGGCTCCGTGCTTGGCGCAAACGTCCTTCCAGGAACTAAAGCTTGAATCTTCCAGCATTCTTCTTCTGGTAAGGTGGCATTGTACATCCCGGTGAAGCTTGGTATTCCAATATTCAGGTACCTAGTGACTTCCTTCAAGTGGCGTCCAAAAGGTGTGATTTCATCCGGTTGTGCAAACTTGTACTTCATCTCCGTCATCCTAAAGAGTGGAAAAATGGAGAGGGGTCAGAAATGAGTAGAGAGGAGTGACCTATGGTTTTTTTTTGTTAGTGGCCGTGTCCTACACTCAGCGTGTGCTCTGATACCATCTTGTAGCGACCCGACCTCAGATGGTCTAGTCTCTGTGCTTTCGTGTCATCTTGTAGCGACCCGAACTCACAAATCCTAATCTCGATCTATGTCAACTTAACAAACACCATCGGAGACACCTGTAGAGCATCTTTATAATCACCCAGTTACGTTGCGACGTTTGATAGCACACAAGGTGTTCCTCCGGTATTCGGAAGTTGCATAATCTCATAGTCTGATGTAGCGACCCGACCTCAGATGGTCTAGTCTCTGTACTTTCGTGTCATCCCTGGATCGGTAATGCTGACACACACAGTACTCGAAGGATTTATAACAGAGTAGCAATCACACACTTATTACATCGAATGTCTCAAAAGAGAACTTATTACAATAATATGGCTTAAGGCCATCTAATGCGATAACAGCGGAAGGCTTGGAAGATAAAGTGAGTCCATCAACTCCAACGGCATAAGCGAGCTGCACGGCAGCGACCTCATCGAACTTTACCTCGTCTGCGAAAAGTTCGCAACATAATACATTGCAGCCAGAAACGGGTCACACATGGAATATCTTGGCAATGTAACACATAGAGAGTAATGAAAGAATAGGCTATACTACATGCATATATGGCTGGTGGAAAGCTGTGTGGTTACAGTTGTTGTAAGTGCATCTAGTGCCCCTTAGTGATTTTGGTGCATTGAAGACTTATAGGTTAAGGAACTAATGCGTTTGTGAGTGTACACAGGTCTATAAGTCTATGAGGAGTTTGATATTCTGAGAAAGTCGACCCTAAAAATGAAGTTTTTCGATCAAGACTTTGATATTTTGAAGACTTTCTGAAGACTTTGAAAGTGAAGAAATTGGTGTGACCTTGAAGACTTGGTATTCATTTGAGGAACATAAAGAGTGAAGACTTTTGTTTTCGTAGTTTCATTTTCTCTTTCTTGAGTCATAGGAAACACCGTCATTGTTAAAGGGGTCGAGGAAATACTAAGGAAAAATTTCCATGTGATGCTCAACTCAAAATCCTACACCTACCAATCCCTTGAGTGAAGCCTTTGGAAATCTCATACAGTTCAGTCAATTTTTCAAAGGATGAGACGAAGTTCTTACAGTCGTTGAGGAATTTGTTTTGACCGAGGAGTTAGGAATTCGCCAAAGTCGGATTGCCTACGATGAGGAACATGATATACGAGGAATTTGAGATTCAAATTTCCGACCGTTCTTTGTCTTCTTGGCGCCACCTGTCCCAAAATATCTTATCCACCTAACGGTCATATCATTGAAGGGCATTTATGTCTTATCATGTCGGGCTGCTCCCTAGGCTATAAATAGCGCCCCTACAACCACTAGCTGGTTGGCTGCCCGAGAGAACTTGACACTTGTCATTTGAGAGCAACCCATCCTCCGAGGACTTTGGCGAAAATCATCGAGTGAGGAAAACCCAAAACCAAACCCTACAAACCTAAAGTGGTTGAGCATCACTGAAGAGATTGATCCTGCGTGGATCCGACGCTTGTTACCTTTGAAGACTGTGCTTCTTCCAGACGGTTAGGCGTGATGGTCTAGAGCATCCAAGAGGAATTGTGGATCGCCGAGTGACCAAGTCTGTGAAGACTTGGAAGTCGCCTGAAGACTTACCACGAGTGATTGGACAAGGTCTGTGTGACCTTAGTTCAAGGAGAATACGGTGAGGACTTGGTGTCCTGAGCTGCGTGCTCAGCGACTGGGTGTCCGGGACCGTGTGTCCTCGAGTTTAAATACGCAGCCGCTCCAACCAGACGTACAACTGAGACAGCAGTTGGAACTGGTCTACCAAATCATTGTCTTCACCAACCTAACTGGTTCTATTTCCTCAACCCTTTCATTTCCTCATTATTGTGTTGAGTGTTTATTCATATCGTGTTTGAAGACTTTGATCAAGACTTTCTCAATTTCCTCAGTTCAATTTCTTGATCTGTTTGTCTTCATCTTCGCTATCCTCGTGTTTACGCTTTACGTACTCTTTGTTTGTCTTCATTTCATCATGATGACCATGCCCGCATTCTCTTATGCTTACTTCGAGTACTTATTCCGCTGCAAGTAGTTCCTCGCTAAGGAATTTCCTCACCGCAAATTCCTCGGTGAAGAATTCATAAAATCGCCTATTCACCCCCTCTAGTCGATATAACGCACTTTCAATTGGTATCGAGCAAGGTACTCCCTTGTTACGTGTGATTTTGGTTTAACCACCGGAGTTTTAGTTATGTCGACCGCAGTATGATCAAGGTCTCGGCAGGTGTCCTACCTTTGATGGGACGGGCTACCCCTCTTTGGAAGAACAAGATGCGAATGCATCTTGAGGCAATTGACAACGATCTACGGTATGTTGTGGAAAATGGTGTTCCTCACCACACCTTCTCTAAATGCTGCCGATGTGAAGAGATTCAAACAACTCGATTCTCAAGCGAAGAATATCATATGTGGCCATCGAGCAAAGGTCAATATGGAAGAGTGAGTGCTTTGGAAACCGCCGAGCTCATCCGGGACAGCTGTCCAAAGTAAATGAAGGAGTCTCAACTCAGCGTGACTCTCGAGTTGATGTTCTTGAAATCTCTTCAACCGCTTCAAAAGACTCGACAACGAAAATGTTCAACAAACCTTCGATCATCTCACTGACATCTCAAATGAGCTTCAAGCACTTGGCGCCACTGACATCACCGACCATGAGGTGGTGAAGAAATTGTTGAGAAAGCTTGATTCCTCATTTGATACTCGCACCGATAATACAAGAGCGTGCTTACTACAAGTCACTTGATCCGGTGATATCCTCGAGAGGCTAAATACTCATGAGTTCGACTTCTCAAAAGAGACATCTCTATGGTTCTAGCTATGGAAAACACGTGCCACGAAGGCCAAGGCTGTGTGCGAATCGAGTGTGAAGACTCGGTAGTAGCCTTGGAGATCTCAAGAATTAGGCCAGAGCTAGCACCGCTCGTGAAGAAATTCCGAAGTTCTCAAGACGTGGTCGCTGGAAAATCCTCAAGAAGCGGTGATTCCTCATCCGGTGACTATAAGAGAAGACTTTGTCACAAATGCAAGAAACCTGGTCACTACATCCAAGATTGTCCTCGATGGGAAAGGAATTAAAGAAGAAGAAACACAAGGATTACAGTTACGATGATGCGAAGAAGAAGAAGAAATCATCGAAATCTTCATCATCAAAATCCTCAAAGCCTTCTTCTCACAAGAAGAGCAGCTCCAAAAGGCTCGGGCATTCATTGGCAAGGAAATGGACTCGAAGCTGAATCGAGGAACATGAGGAAGAGGAGGCATCGAAGAATCTGAGTGCGGTGTGGCGACCCTAGCTCTCGCTCTCTGCTTTCGTCGGCAAGTCCATCTTCAACTCAAGAAAATGACCTCACCAACAAAGCTGATGAAGATAGTGATGACTACGCCCCACCTATTGCTTCATGGCAAAGGGTGTCAAGGTACTCAAATATACCTCCTCCGAATCTAGTGAAAATGAATCGATGAAGATCTAAAGCCCGATTACTCAAAACTTGCTAAGATTGCTGTAAAACAACAAAGGGCTTTTGAAAAGGTTCAAAACATGCTAGATAAGAGTGATGATATGTTAGGTGAAGAAATGGATCGCACTAAAGCCCCGATGAAAATCTTGAGAGACTTGATCTAGGTTTGACAGCCTTCAAGGTCATCATAACACTCTCTTATCGATCATGAGAAACTTTCTTATGAATTTCTTCAAAGAAAGCAAGATCTTGAGAATCTAAGAGTGAATTATGAAGATCTTGAAGGAGCGCGATTCATTACTTGCTCAACAAATCAGCGCTTCTCGGGAAGAATTGTTCCTCCATGCTTAAAGTGCATTGAGCGTGAATCGCTAATTCTTCACCAATGTTCAAATGCTTCAACTGTTACAAATTCTTCACCTGCCTCGCTATCACTAATTCCTCATCCGAGGACATTGCTAGTATCCTTGACGATGCAGGGCTGAAGGAATTGTATATGACAGAATGTACAAAAGCCTCAAAGGGCATCGACTCTTTGTGATGTGCTTAAAAGCAGATCCTCAACAGAACCCTAGGAAAGAGGGTATTGCCTTTGAGAGGAAACTCAATCTTGATGGAACATATTGGAAGCCCGAGCGGTATCCCAAAACCTCATGGGTTGCTGCAAAGGGACCTCCAGATTGATCCATCTAACTTATCTGGCTTTACATGCGAATCTCCTCATTCTTCCGATGAGTCATTTGACTCCAACTATAAACTGTTCAAAAATCAGAATGGTGAAGTATTTGCTAGATATGTTGGCACTAATCGCAGAACGGTTCCCCTATGAAGAAAATCTGGGTTCCCAAGAAGTGCCTTGAAAGTCTTCAGGTGAATGTCCTCATGACACCACCTGTGAAGAATAGGAACCCCAGATCAAATTCTTCATACGGGCCAAATTCCTCACGTGGATCAAATTCCTCAAAAGGATCAAAGTCCTCATATGATTATCATCGTGCTAATAACTCTGTTTCGCAGGGTAGAGCTAAGGGCTATGAATATGTGCATTATTCTTCAAACCAATATGTGCATAAGTCCTCGAAGAATTTCTCTGCTTATTCATATGCTTACCCTAACCCCTCTTATGTGTCGAAATGGATTGGCCTCTATGCCACCATTCTCATATGGTGCTCGCAGAGTGATGAACTCTTTGCCACCCCTTGAGATGTGGGTGGTGAATAAAAGAACTAACCTCTTCGCAGGTCAGGTCTCGGGCGTGCTTTGAATGTCGAAGAATTTCTTTGGGGCACGACACAAATGCTCGAAAGGACGCAGCTAATCATGATGAAATGAACTTTCATTTCACACGCCCTCCTCTGCTTATCTGTTATCTTGGTGATGAAATTCATCGATGAACTTGATATCATATTCTTCACCGATGAAGTATATGAGATCGTAAGTTGCACTAATTCATCTGCAGGATGATCAACCCAAAGCCACCGAGTGGGTTCTCGATAGTGGATGTACAAATCACATGATTGGTGACAAGAATCTATTGATGGATGCTCCCTTATCACCGTCTCATCTCAAGCATATCATCTTTCTTGACAAAGGCAAAAGTCGTATTGGGTCTTGGTAAGGTTGCGATCTCTAAGGACATACACATGGACAAAGTCATGCTTGTTGAGTCCTTAGGATACAACCTCATGTCGATCTCAATGCTTTGTGATCTTGATATGGTTGTTATCTTTGGCAAGTATCGTTGTGTTGTGATTATGGAAGTTGACAATTCCAAAGTCTTGAAGGCTTTAGGAGAGGAGACTTGTATATTGTTGACTTCTCTGGGACCACAACCAGCCGTGTGTTTACTTGCAAAAGCTTGAGAAGGCTGGCTATGGCATCGGCGACTTAGTCACGAGGCATGAGGAATTTGCACACGCTTGCAAAGAAGAAGCATGTCATTGGCATTGAGAATGTCAAATTCCTCAAGGATCACTTGTGTGGAGCCCGTGAAGCTGGAAAAATGACCAAGGCCAAGCATCCAGTGAAGACTATCATGGCCACTACTCGTCCCTTGAATTGCTTCACATGGACCTCTTTGGTCCTAATCATTACTCATTTGTCACTAATGACGCATCTCTATATGGCTTTGTTATTGTTGATGATTACTCTCGTTACACATGGGTACACATTGTTACTTACAAAAATCAAGTGCAGGAAGTCTTCAAACGATTTTCCTCGAGGGCTTCAACTAACTTTGGTGTGAAGATTAGACACATCAGGAGTGACAATGGAACTGAGTTCAAGAATTTCGGTCTTGATGCCTATCTTGATGAACTTGGTATTACTCATGAGTTATCTGCTCCCTATACTCCTCAGCAGAATGGTGTCGTGGAGCGCAAGAACAGAACTCTCATTGAGATGGCTCGCACTATGCTTGATGAATACAAAACGCCTAGTCGTTTTTGGATTGATGCAATTGATACTGCGTGCCACATCATCAACAGAGTATATCTTCACAAATTCTTCAAGAAGACTGCCTATGAACTCCTCAACGACAAGAAACCCAATGTAAGTTATTTCAAAGTCTTGATTGCTAAATGCTGGATTAGAGATCCTCATCACAATTCTAAATTTGCACCGAAAGCACATGAAGGTTTTATGCTTGGTTACGGAAAGGACTCGCACACCTACTGAGTCTTCAACATCGCTCTTCACAAGATTGTTGACTTTGTAGATGTGCGGTTCGATGAAACTAATGGCTCGCAAAGAGAGCACCTACCTTCGTGTTAGATGAACTAGCACCGAGGAATCTATCAAGTTCAAGGCAAGCGAGGATGTCATTCCTCATGAAGAATCTCTGAAGAATTCATTCCAAGACGCGAAGAACGTCGGTGATGCACTGAAGATAATGTGAAGACAATGGTCTTTGAGGAAAATGATCAAATTCCTCGACGACAACCAGCTCATCCTGGCGTTGCAAAAGAAGTACAAGTTGACAAGATCATCGATGACATTGAAGCGCCAGGTCCTCTCACACGCTCAAAAGCTTCACATTTATCTAACTTTTGTGGGCACTATGCTTTTGTCTCTATCACAGAGCCCACTAAGGTAGATGAAGCATTTCTAGAGCCTGAGTGGATTCAGGCCATGCAAGAAGAATTACATCAGTTCGAGCTCAAAATGTCTGGGAACTGGTCAAACGTCCAGATCCTCGCAAACATAATATCATTGGCACAAAGTGGATCTACCGCAACAAGCAAGATGAAAATGGCCTTGTGGTGAGGAATAAGGCACGACTAGTAGCTCAAGGCTACACCAGTTGAAGGAATTGATTTCGATGAAACTTTTGCACCTGTTGCTAGACTTGAGTCTATTCGCATATTACTCGCCTATGCTAACCATCACAATATCACTTTATATCAAATGGATGTGAAAAGTGCATTCCTCGATGGTAAGCTTGAGGAAGAAGTATATGTTGCTCAACCCCCAGGTTTTGAAGATCCAAAGAATCCCGACAAAGTCTTCAGACTCAACAAGGCTCTCTATGGCCTCAAACAAGCCCCACGGGCGTGGTATGATACATTGAAGGAATTCTTCGTGAAGAATGGCTTCACACCCGTGATGAATTTGCCTATATGATGAGTGAAGAATATCAAATGTCTATGATGGGAGAGTTGAAATTCTTCTTAGGTCTTCAAATTAAATCAACAACACAATGGCATATTCATATCTCGGAGAAATACCTCAAAGATGTCCTGAAGAAATTGGCATGCAAGATTGCAAAGGCGTCAAAATTCCTATGCCCACAAATGGCCATCTATGCACCGATGAAAATGGTTGACTTGATCACAAGGTATACCGCTCCATGATTGGTTCTCTATTGTACTTATGTGCATCTAGGCGGATATAGTGCTTAGTGTTTGCATGTGTGCCCGATTTCAAGCTACAGAAGGAATCACACCATAAGGCTGTGAAGCATATTATTCGATATCTAGCTCACACACCAACACTAGGATTATGGTATCCCAAGGGCTCTACTTTTGATCTCATTGGATTTTCGACTCGACTATCTTTGGTGATCGTGTGGACCGCAAGTCAACATCTGGTACTTGTCATTTCCTCGGACGATCTTTGGTCCGTTGGTCCTCGAAGAAAGCAGAATCTGCGTATCACCGCTCTCATCGGAAGCTGAATACATTTCTGCTGGCTCGTGTTGTGCTCAATTGTTGTGGATGAAGCAAACTCTCAAGGACTACGGCATCAAAGTGAAGAATGTGCCTCTCTACTGTGACAATGAGAGTGCCATCAAGATTGCTCACAACCCAGTTCAGCATTCAAAGACAAAGCACATTCAAATTCGTCATCATTTTCTTCGTGATCATGTGTTGAAGGGCGACATCTCCATCGAGCATGTGAAGACTGAAGAACAGCTAGCCGATATCTTCACTAAGCCCTTGGATGAGAAGAGATTTAGCAAGTTGTGGTGTGAGCTAAATATCTTAGAATCTTCAAATGTTCTTTGAAAAGGACACACACCCTGACACTCATGCAAAATTGATGACTTAGATGTGCAACACATGAAGAAATGTTTTTCTTCAATCCATGAAGAATAACACTCTAAGTATGAAGAAATTAATGAAGAATTTGATTCTCAGAACCCTACGACAATTGTACGCGGTGCCTGAAATCATCATTCTTATACGGTGGGTCACGCCACCACCAAAGTTGAAAATCTTCAATTTGAGTTTTTCTCAGTTTTGAAATTCTTGAGCTTTTTCAAATTCTTCAACTTTGCAAAATCTTCACTGTTTCCGTCGTTTTTCTTCATTGGCTATATATATATATATGGGTTTATGTCCTCTACAAAGCATTCACTTATGGCTATTTCTTCAAGTCGTTTTTTCTGCTAAGTGAATGTGATCGGACCTTTCCCCCTCTATGCTATACTCAACCCAATCTACTCACAAATTCTTCATGTGCGTTCTATTTGAAACTCGCTCAAAATCTTCTTTGTGTCCTTGTCATTTGAAGAAATTGCGAACTAAACTTTAAAACTGATCTTATCCAAACTTTCGGTTTTGCCGCTCAAACCTTCCGCATCCCACGATGCATTATTTTACTCACCCACGATCGTACACGATCTCCACTACACAGTACGTGGGTGACACATGTCGTGAGAAGGAGAATGGTCAGGGGCACGTTCGTCCTAAATCTTCGGGCGAACAATTTTTCACTGCCTCTATAAATATCCCTCTCTCCATCCTCACTTCTTTTACTCCGCTCGGCCTCTCTCTCTCGCTCGAGCTCCTCAAACCCTAGCGCCGCCGCTACTCCATCATCGCCGGTGAGGAAGAGCTTCGCTGCCTCGACCTTGTCGCCGACGTACTCGCGCCGACTGCAGAAATCCTCACTCCACCGCCGCCGTAGCTGTCTTCCTCCGCCGAGTTAGGGCGTGGAAGATCTGAACAGATGAGCTTCACATCTACAACACCCAGTTCGCCGTGTTCTTCATTTAGGGTAATTAAAAGTTACTTTTACTACCCTCGTTGATCCAAATTTTACACTACAAAATCTTCAAAGGTGTTTTATTCTTCAAATCCTCACACACAAACACCCCACTAGTTATATGCTCTTGATTCGTTTCTCTAAGCAATCATTTTTCTTCAAGATTCCTCAATTGTGTGGATCCTCGATCCGTACAACTCGAACCTAAGTCAAAGAACGCTTAGTGAAATTCTTCAAGGCTCATCCGTCAAAATCCTCAAAACTTGTTCTTTTGAAAACCTTACGAGAACGCATATGACCTCTCCAAATTCCTCGCAACTATACTCTGCTCACGGTACTCATGTCCATTCTTTGAATCACTAGGTTCTCATCAACTTAACTCATTTGTAGCGTTCCTCGAAGAAAAGTTGCATACTTCTTGAGAGAATTCGTTTGTTCAAATTCCTCACCAAGAATATGGCGAGAAGGAAAGAAGCCACGAAAGGAGGAAAGAGGCCCGAGGTCATGACGCGTTTGAAATCCACGAGGAAATATATGCTGATTATTGCATACCTGATGAAGCCGAGTTCGGCAAAGAGAACAAAAATCAGCGCAATCCTAAGGAGATGGGCACGGGAATGGAGGGAGATGGGCACGGGAATGGAGGGAGTACAGATATGTAACTCCAAAGTACATGAAGAAATTCACACTCAATCCTCCATGCCCAAGAGCTCCATTGGCACCTGGTCAAGAAGTCGACCCCACCCGACATCAAGCGTGGTGAGGACTTTCTGAAGAATGGGCCAAGCGCCAAGCCAAGTTGGCAAGACAAGCCAATGAGGCGGTGAGGAAATTCAATGAGGACTCACATCGCTGCTGCCACCGAGGCCTCTGTCAAGCCAAGAAAATCAATGGCAAAGAAGCCCGCACACAAGCCAAGTGCTTCACCAACAGTGCCCTCACGGCCAAGTTCCTCAGCAGTTCCCTCACGGCCAATTCCTCATGCTGCCCTGCTCCTCCAAAATCCTCGGCTCCTTCAAAGTCCTCATTTGCTCCTCCCAAGTCCTCGTGGTTCCGACAAAGTCCTCAAGACCGTGCATCCGCCACGTGCCAAAGGACTGCTGGCTTCTCCATTGCCTCCGTGTCTCAAAGAAGTTCCTCACGGTGCACCAAAGTCTTCATCCGCCCGACTCTCATCAAGACTAAGGCCACAGCTAGACGAGGTCCTCGGCCAAGTCCCAAGAAGAAACATGTCGCCTTCCAAAAGCCACCTGAAGATGATGAGGCTAATGATGATGAACTTGCGAAAATCATCAGAGACCACCAAGAAAGGGCCGCTAGAGCCAAAGGCACATCTGTGCCTCTGCTATTGGATCCGAGGAAAATCCTCGATTATATGATCTCTGGCACAAGGATCCAAATACCCCTATGCCTGATTTTCATATGACTCCTGGACAAAGTCATATGCTGACCCATTTCATCACTGAAGAGAAATGGAAGTTTGAAAAGGCTAGAGAGATCAAGAAAGCTCAATACGTAAAGGAGAAGTTCACTCAAGAAAACGTTGTCGTAATGACACCGAGGGACTTCTCAAGGTCCAGATCGAAATTCAAGACCTCGGCAAAAACTTGATGCTTATTATGCTGATTGGCAAGGAGCCAATACGATTCATCAACTTCGACGAAGAAGTTCACCAATGTTGCAGCCCCAACGCAACATGAAATTCCTCAGCCGGAGCCTCGGCTCAGCCGATCGAAGAACATGCCAAGACCACCGATGAAGCTCAGTCTGAAGAAAATGCAGTTCGTGGCTGATGATCCCATTCCACCACGAAGAAATTGCTGTGGCATCCACTAGTGGTGCGCTCAAGAAATCGAACAAGTCAGGCAATCTGCATCGATTACCTGAGGAAAATCAACCAAATTCCTCAGCTCCTCCTGCGCCAACACCAACTCCAATTCTTCCATCTGCCTCTGATGTAAAGAAGACCAAGGCTGTAGAACGAGCTGCTGTGAAGAAACGGAAAGCATCATTGCGCCAAATTCTTCGGCTACGAAGAAAATGATGCCAATGACCAGCTCCTTTGAAATCCAATTGATGTTGTTCCATTTCCTCAATTCCATCAAAGGACCTTGTTCCTTTGATGAAGATTATGTGATCCCAAGCGGATCGATGAAGAAAATCATTCTCGCCGCTTCGTCAGAGCAGATTGATGAAGAAATTGAAGTGGAAGCAATCCTTCAACCCCAATCATTTCCTCGCCTATGCCTCGGTTCACGGTGAAGAGGCCCGTGTTGAGGAACTTGAAGAAGGTGTGGATATTGGAAGCACAACGCCGGTGATGAACGATGACTTTTGGGAAAATCAGCATCCAAATTCTCCACTCTTCACCCCAATCCAACAGATACCTCGGTCCCTGCTCCAACTGCTCAAATGGGCTCAATAAACTCATCCCACTTCATCATCCATGAAGAAATTCCAGCCACTAGCGCCGATGAACTTCGCCGCTGATCCTCGATCGCACCAGAGGAACAAAAATTCCTCACCAAGAACACGAGATTGCGATTCCCGAGGTCGTGATGCAACTCATCGACACTCCACCGCCAAAGCCAAAGGATCCCTTCTCAACAAAGCAAAAGTTCAAGGTGAAGACTTCTTCAATGAGCACGTATTCTTCACCGACACAATCCGTATGATTACGCTCGCATAAGGAAGAGGCGCTTCGACTGCTAGTCAAGCCAATTTCTATTCCTCAGTGCTCTTCAATAAAGACAAAGTCTTCGATCATGCTCATATTCCTCATGTGGACATGGAGTCTCTGCCAGCTTCGAGCCAGTCCTCGGTGTTCTTCACGACGCAGACTTCAATTTCTGACCGATATATGGATGGAATGAAGAACTCATTCTTCAATTCTATGCAACGCTGCACATCACGGAGACGTCAAGACGTGAACTCATGGGTACTAGATGGATGTCCGAAAATACTCACTACAAGGCACCAAAGAATCAATTGCTTCGTGCTCTACCACTCAATCCTCCACTTGACGGTGCTCGTTGTATCTACAACGAACCGAACTTTCAAATCACTATATGCAAGTGTTGATGAAGCCTTTGAAGCCAAGGCAGGTCCTAAGAACCAAATTCCTTGTCAAGGAATTATTGTATGTGCCTCGGATCGTCTATCGGATTCGAGCGAAGACAATGGGTCCTATCAAAGGCCACGACTCAAATGATGAAGAAGTCGTTGGCATCATGAAGAATATGCTTTTCAATATCATTCATGGCGTTCCGTCAACTTCCATGATTTCTTCATGAGGACTCGCAAACATTGCTATGTCACCATTTGAGTGAAGCCTTATGCGCCTTGGATAATGAGATTCATCGGGACAAGGTCTTCACTCAATTACAAGGCTGATACTCGAACCACTGCAGCTACTTGCCCCGATTGAAGTCCTCAAACGGACATTTACCTCGGTGATGACAAGGGCAAGGCTACTGATGTGATCGATGAAGGCATTTGTCCATTGGATGGACAAGCCAGCAAGCAGATCCTACTCCACCAATGATGACTCGCACACATGACTCGCCGCAAATACCTCGGTCAAGCAAAGTCCTCAAGCCACAAAGACCTGTGGTGATGAATGATCGTGAGTTACTCCTCGTCTTCATCGGAAGGTTGATCGCAATCATAAATGGGTCAAGCGTCGGTTTGGTTCAATTCTTCACAACATGACCTCTACACACAATGCGGTGAAGAAAACCACTACTACCTCCATGAAACCTTCAAACGCACTGGCTGTTCTTTCAAATGTCTACATGCGGAAGAAGCGACGACAATGGGACTCAAGGAAGAATTTGGTGGTCTGCACCTCCTCCAAGAAATACAAGAAGGTCAAAGTTCCTTCCTTGGTGGCCAGCTCCTATTCTTCATCGCGACATCGATGAAAATGAAGACTTGGACGACACCGCGGCAGCCCTACTACAACAACCGACCCCAACAACGCCTGGCGCTCCTTCTTCAACTTGCAATTCTTGAGGCGTTAGTCCTCGGCCGATCCTTTTGGTCATTCGATGACAAAGGGGGAGAAATTTGAGTTAGTCTTCAAGCGGGTCTATTATATGGGCAATTTTTTTGTTAAGTTACAACTCTCGTTCTTCTGAAACTTTTATTGGATTGAGTTGTAATCTTAAACCCGATGGTGCTTTGATACTTTTGATGCACTGTGCTCTTGCACTATGATCTGATACTAGCTCTGATTCTCTTGAGCTCTGACACTCTTGATGCGTTATTTTGCATGCTTGCTCCTCATTAATGTTATCGCACGCATGCTGAATTACACCAAGCACCATATTCCATCATGCATTTCAAATTCTTCATACTATATGTCAAATGCGTGTATGAATTACAAGATATAGGGGGAGATCTCCATGACTCAACTCTTCAAATGTACACTGCCTCAAAAGCAAATTCCTCACTATGCACATCTTCAGGGGGAGTTCTTCTATATATTGCAATCAAACTCCTCAATATCAGTATTTA
This sequence comes from Aegilops longissima, assembly GCA_021605205.1. Taxonomy (NCBI): domain Eukaryota; kingdom Viridiplantae; phylum Streptophyta; class Magnoliopsida; order Poales; family Poaceae; genus Aegilops; species Aegilops longissima. The sequence continues at coordinate 476,186,863 of CM038678.1, forward strand.
CACTTCATATGTTTATCCCCGTTGAAAACTTAACCTATATTGTCATCAATCACCAAAAAGGGGGAGATTGTAAGTGCATCTAGTGCCCCTTAGTGATTTTGGTGTATTGAAGACTTATAGGTTAAGGAACTAATGCGTTTGTGAGTGTACACAGGTCTATAAGTCTATGAGGAGTTTGATATTTACAGAGAAAGTCGACCCCTAAAAATGAAGTTTTTCGACTGAAGACTTTAATATTTTGAAGACTTTCTGAAGACTTTGAAAGTGAAGAAATTGGTGTGACCTTGAAGACTTGGTATTCATTTGAGGAACATGAAGCGTGAAGACTTTTGTTTTCGTAGTTTCATTTTCTCTTTCTTGAGTCATAGGAAACACCGTCTTTGTTAAAGGGGTCGAGGAAATACTAAGGAAAAATTTCCATGTGATGCTCAACTCAAAATCCTACACCTACCAATCCCTTCGAGTGAAGCCTTTGAAATCTCATACAGTTCAGTCAATTTCTTGATGTGAGACGAAGTTCTTTTGGTCACGAGGAATTTATTTCGACCGAGGAGTTAGGAATTCGCCAAAGGCGGATTGCCTACAAATGAGGAACATGATAGCCCCGAGGAATTTGAGATTCAAATTTCCGACCGTTGATGTCTTGCGCCACCTTTCCCAAAATATCTTATCCACCTAACGGTCATATCATTGAAGGGCATTTATGTCTTATCATGTCGGGCTGCTCCCTAGGCTATAAATAGCCGCCCCTACAACCACTAGCTGGTTGGCTGCCCGAGAGAACTTGACACTTGTCATTTGAGAGCAACCCATCCTCCGAGGACTTTGAGCGAAAATCATCGAGTGAGGAAAACCCAAAACCAAACCCTACAAACCCAAAGTGATTGAGCATCATCAAGAGATTGATCTGCGTGGATCCGACGCTTGTTACCTTTGAAGACTGTGCTTCTTCCAGACGGTTAGGCGTGATGGTCTAGAGCATCCAAGAGGAATTGTGGATCGCCGAGTGACCAAGTCTGTGAAGGTTTGGAAGTCGCTCAAGACTTACCACGAGTGATTGGACGAGGTCTGTGTGACCTTAGTTCAAGGAGAATACGGTGAGGACTTGGTGTCTGAGCTGCGTGCTCAGCGATCGGGTGTCCGGACTGTGTGTCCTCGAGTTTAAATACTCGGCCGCTCCAACAGACGTATAACCGAGACAGCAGTTGGAACTGGTCTACCAAATCATTGTCTTCACCAACCTAACTGGTTCTATTTCCTCAACCCTTTAATTTCCTCATTATTGTGTTGAGTGTTTGTTCATATCTGTGTTTGAAGACTTTGGTGAAGACTTTCTCAATTTCCTCGTTCAATTTCTTGATCGCTTGTCTTCATCTTGTGCTATCCTCGTGTTACGCTTTCTGTACTCTTTGTTTGTCTTCATTTCATCGTGATGACCGTGCCCGCATTCTCTTATGCTTACTTCTGAGTACTTATTCCGCTGCAAGTAGTTCTTCGCTAAGGAATTTCCTCACCGGCAAATTCCTCAGTGAAGAATTCATAAAAATCGCCTATTCACCCCCCCTCTAGTCGATATAACGCACTTTTAGTTGTGCAAAAAGCCAATTTTTTCCTACATCAAAGGAATAAATTTTTAATTTAACTATCATGGTGGTTGAAACATCATTGAGAAGGTATAACCCCAACTCAATCCCAATTAAAGTGATTAACAACCCAACAATATTAATTTAGAGTGATGAGATACATGTGAAAACTCAAGTACTAGATACTCAGAATTGTCCATAACCGGGGACACGGCTAACCATGATTAGTTTGTACACTCTGCAGAGGTTTGCGCACTTTTCCCCACAAGACTGGATCGCCTCCGTTGGTTTCTCGCACTACATGGTGTTTGAGAAACGGATGACCGAGACACAGTCTTTTAGAACATTAACTCTCTACTCAGGATAGATCATACCAAACCTATAAAACCCACTACCTGCTGATCTACCTCTACGAGAGCTTCACGTAACTTACTCAACTATGCTAGAGCCCATAATATCTTGTGGCTGCACAATCAAGTTTCTAGCATGAATAATCTCAGTTCCCTTTGAACCTGGTGGCGGTCCATAGGAAGATCACACGGTGCCCAGGATTTCCAAAAATAAAATGCATAACACCTTTGGGTTCCCCGGTGCCTCAATCCACCAGATGTGTATTTAAGTTGCCACCTTAAAGTAAACCATTAATTTACAATCTCACATCTGTCATGAATATCTCTCAACCCAAACCACGCCTCTGAGCATAGCATAGCAATATAAGCAACACGTAGAAGTAACTCCCAAGGGTTTGATAGTAACAGGGCAATAGGTTCCTACCTCATCATCTACTTCCCAACCCACAAATTAATGACATCCTAATCATGCAATGTTTGAGGATTGAGCTATTGCATAAAAACTGGGTATGAAAAGGTATGATTAAGTGTTACTTGCCTTGCTGACGATCCGTGAATCCTAGAGACTCGTAGTAACACGCTTCGCACTCCGGGAATTTTATCGCAAGCAAACAATACATACATAAGCAACAAACAAGATGCATAAACGAAACTTCAACTGAAAGAGGTTGACCGGAGAGTTCAACTTAAGAACTCCGGTTTGCAAAAAGAATCAAACCAAACGGAGCAACGAAACTCAAACGGCGAGAAAAACAAGATCCGTTTACTAATCTGAACTAGGGTCAAATTTTACAGAGGCAAAAACTGATTTAAGTTGGCTATTCGGAAGAGGGTTTGAGATGAAACTCCGGGCACGCTTGAATCGCCGATTCGATAAACGAGCGAAAAGTTATACTAATTTGAACATCGGTTCGTAAATCGCGATCGAATAATCGCGAATAAAACCGATAAAAGAAAACAACGAGCGGCTAAACGAAGCGAACGTTAATTAGCAGAAACTAAGCGATTTAACGGTTCAGAAAAGCGAACGAACGGGTGGCGTTCTCAAAATAAATAAACCAGAAAAAATAAACCAATCTAAAACGGCTAGGGTTTTCTAAAAAACCGAAGGTTATTTAAAAACCGCGACGAAAGTGCTACCTCCGGCGAGATCGTCCGTGGGCGGGCGGTTCGCTGGGTCCGCGAGGGGCGGCGAGGGCGGGCGTGGCGGCGACTTTCGCGGGGCGGCGGCGGCGAGGAGGCGGCGACGGCGGCGGCAAGGCTCGGCTCGGCTCGGGTCGGATCCGAGGCGGGGGCGGCGGCGGTGGTGGTGGCGGGGTTAGGGGGGTATTTAAAGGGAGGAGGCGGTGGCTTGGAGGAGGGGCAAGCGGCGGGAAGGAGAGTCCGCTCGGACTCTGTCCATGGCAGTGGCGGTGGTGCAGTGAGGCGGCGGAGACTTGGGACTACTCGCTCTATTTGGGCCTTTGGCCTAGTCAGGCGCGGTTCTCTTTTTTTTAAGCATTCCGCCGAAAATTGTAAAAACCCTAGAAAAATAAATAAAAAATCTAAAAATGCCAAAACAAGTTTTCTTTGCCTAAATAAAATATTTAGAACAAGATGAACTTTTCTTGGCCCCTAAAATGCAATTTTAAACATATGAAAATTTTTCTCTTGGCAAACAAAATTCCAAATGAACAAAATAAAATTCTAAATAATGATTTTAATATTTTTCCTCCGGTATTTCAATTATTTTTGGAGAAGTCATATTATCTCCTCTCGTTTATTATTAAACATGAAATATTTTCCGGAGAAAAAAATAATAAAATCCAAAATCCTCGTCTTAATTATTTGATAAAATTCAAATATGAAATCGGAAAATCCCCAACTCTCTCCGAGGGTCCTTGAGTTGCTTAGGATGTCGAGGATGGCAACGAGAATGCAATAAAATATGGTATGCATGGATGACCTATGTATAACATGCCAAATTGAAAATTTGGGATGTTACATCATAAGTCATGAAGAAAGCAATAGCAGAAAAACTAAACGGTCATTATGCTAAGCTAACGGATGGGTCTTGTCCATCACATCATTATCTAATGATGTGACCCCGTTCATCAAATGACAACACATGTCTATGGCTAGGAAACTTAACCATCTTTGATTAACGAGCTAGTCAAGTAGAGGCATATTGGGGACACTTTGTTTGTCTATGTATCCACACATGTACTAAGTTTCTGGTTAACAATTCTAGCATGAATAATAAACATTTATCATGATATAAGGAAATATAAATAACACCTTTATTATTGCCTCTAGGGCATATATTTTTTTGACTATTAAAAAAATGCCCTAGAGGCAATAATAAAGTTGTTATTTATATTTCCTTATACCATGATAAATGTTTATTAACAATATAGTATGCCGTTGAATTTTTACCCTGGTCAAACCAACCAGCTTGTGGGTGCACCTACTGTTGGAAATATGCCCTAGAGGTAATAATATTGTATTATTACATTTCATTATTCATAATTAAGACTTTATACTTCATGCTATAACTGCTATGATCCTGGAATATGTGATTCAATAGAAAACTCATATACACGTGTGAAATGATAAATGATAAACAATAGGTTCCTTGTCTTGCCTCTAAGACTCACTCAAGTGTTGTTAGTGATCATGTTTTCCGGATCTTAGGATATCATTAAGCATAATGATAGTCCTAAAACAACATTGAAGGTATGATGTTAGAAGAACGATCATACTGAATCGACCCAATACCTATCTGTTATACTTTGTGATTATATCGTCTAAAATCATCTGTTATAACAGAGAGTGTTAGCATGTGTTTTAGTTCCTCGGACCATGAGAGTGTCTCGGTCACTTCCTACCAGACGGTTGACTTTGGGGTTGCTCAAATGTCATTTATAACAAGGTGATCATAACGACAACTTTCAGGCTCACCGGAAAGTTTGACAAGTGACCGATAGCTCGAGAGTGGGATTTGCTCCTTTGACGATGGAGAGATATTCTTAGGGCCCTCTTGGTGTGACAACATTCATCATCGTCTGGCCAGACACACGCGACTACGTCACGGGGATGCTAGAACACGTCAACGAGAATATTTGTAAGTATTAGCAGTTGAGTTGTCAATTCAACCACACCTGGAGATTAAATATCTACAACAAGTGATCAGTAGCCCAGTAGTATGATAGTTTTGATAGTAGTGGTAACAGTAGCAATCGTAACAGTAACAACAGTGATGATTTTGTAGCAAGTGTAACAATAACAGTAGCAGTAATAACTTAGCAAGAGCAATACGTGGAAAATTCTTAGGCATTGGATCGGTGCATTCGTTGGATGATATTCATCATATAAAAGTCATAACCTAGGACGATATGGCACAAGCTCCAGTTCATAAATATAATGTAGGAATGTATTCAGTAAATAGTCATACGTGCTTATGGAAAAGAACTTGCATGACATATTTTGTCCTACCCTCCCGTGGCAGCGGGGTCCATAAGGAAACTAAGGGATATTAAGGCCTCCTTTTAATAGAGAACCGGAACAAAGCATTAACACATAGTGAATACATTTATGTTTTCACCATTATATCTATGTTCTAGATCCGATCTTGCAAGTCATATTCACCTATCACATGTTATGATCCGTAAACACCGGGGTGACAGAAATCGGGATACTTTCCGATGATGACCGTAGTTTGAGGAGTTCAACAATTCAGATGTGAAATCATGGCACTCGGGCCCTAAGTGACAAGCATTAAGCATGACAAAGTCATAACAACATCAATCTCATAACATAGTGGATACTAGGGATCAAGCCCTAAAAACCTAACTCGATTACACAATGAATCTTGTCCAAATCCTCACTGACCAGCGAGCCTACGAAGGAATTACTCACTCCCAGCAGGGAGCATCATGAAATTGGTGATGAAGGAGGGTTGGTGATGATGAAGACCGAAGATTCCCCTCTTCGAAGCCCCGAATGGGCTCCAGATCTGGCCTCCTGATGAAGAACATGAGGTGGCGGTGGCTCCGTATCGTGAAACACAATGAAACTTTATCCTCTATTTTTTCTCCAAAAATAGGATTTTATAGCATCAGAATTAGGGTCTGCGGGGCCACGAGGTGGGCACAACCCACCAGGGCACGCCAGAGGGGGGCCGCCCTAGTGTCTTGTGCCCAACCAGGGCCCCCCTCTAGTGGTTCTTGGCTCCATTATTTTTCTTTTATTGTAAAACAGTTCTCCAAAAAGTTTTGTTCCATTCCGAGAACTTCTATTTCTGCACAAAAACAACACCATGGTAGTTCGGCTGAGAACAACGTCAGTCCGGGTTAGTTTCATTCAAATCATGCAAATTAGAGCCCAAAACAAGAGCAAAAGCTTTAAGAAAAGTAGATACGACGGAGACGTATCAATAGTTCAATCCTTTTTGTAGCAAAGGACATGCCTAAATGATCTCTTATAATAAGCAAAGCCTTCTCGAGGACACACGGGAATTTCATCTAGTCATTTTCATCATGTTGATTTGATTCGCGTTCGGTACTTTGATAATTTGATATGTGGGTGGACCGGTGCTTGGGTGTTGTTCTTATTGGAACAAGCCTCCCACTTATGATTAACCCCCTCGCAAGCATCCGCAACTACGAAAGAAGAATTAAGATAACAATCTAACCATAGCATTAAACATATGGATCCAGATCAGCCCCTTACGGAATAGCACATAAACTAGGGTTTAAGATTCTGTCAATCTAGCTATCCATCATCTAATAACTACTTCACAATGCATTCCCTTAGGCCCAAAGATGGTGAAGTGTCATGTAGTCGACGTTCACATAACATCACTAAGGGAATCACAACATACATATCATCAAAATATCGAACGAATATCAAATTCACATGATTACTGCACATGACTTCTCCCATGGCCTCAAGAACAAGGAAAACTACTCACAAATAATATTCATGCTCAATATTAGAGGGATATTAAATAGCACAATGGATTTGAACAAATAATCTTCCACCAAATAAACCATCTAGCATCAACTACAAGATGTAATCAACACTACTAGTCAACCACAGGTACCAATATGAGGTTTTGATACAAAGATTGAACACAAGAGATGAACTAGGGTTTGAGATGAGATGGTGTTGTTGAAGATGTTTATGAAGATTGGCCCCCAAAAGATGAGAGGGTTGTAGGTGATGATGATGGCTTCAATTTCCCCCTCACGGAGGGAATTTCCCTCAGCGGAATCGCTCCGCCGGAGGGAAAAAGTGCTCCTGCCCAAGTTCTGCCTCGAGATGGTGGCGTTCTGTCCCGAAAGTCCTCTCCTAATTTTTTTCTAAGTCAAAAGACCTTATGTACCAGAAGATGGGCACCAGAGGTGGGCCAGGGGGTCCACTACCCACCAGGGCGTGCCTGGAGGGGGTGGCGTGAAGGAAATATGCCCTAGAGGCAATACTAAAGTGTTATCTATATTTCCTTATATCATGATAAATTTTTATTATTCATGCTAGAATTGTATTAACCAGAAACTTAGTACATGTGTGAATACATAGACAAACAGAGTGTCCCTAGTATGCCTCTACTTGACTAGCTCATTAATCAAAGATGGTTAAGTTTCCTAGCCATAGACATGTGTTGTCATTTGATCAACCGGATCACATCATTAGAGAATGATGTGATGGACAAGACCCATCCGTTAGCTTAGCACTATGATCGTTTAGTTTATTGTTGTTGCTTTCTTCATAACTTATACATGTTCCTATGACTATGAGATTATGCAACTCCCGAATACCGGAGGAACACTTAGTGTGCTATCAAACGTCACAACATAACTGGGTAACTATAAAGATGCTCTACAGGTGTCTCCGATGGTGTTTGTTGAGTTGGCATAGATCGAGATTAGGATTTGTCACTCTGATTGATGGAGAGGTATCTCTGAGCCCTCTCGGTAATGCACATCACTATAAGCCTTGCAAGCAATGTGACTAATGAGTTAGTTGCGGGATGATGCATTACGGAACGAGTAAAGAGACTTGCTAGTAATGAGATTGAACTAGGTATGATGATACCGACGACCGAATCTCGGGCAAGTAACATACCGATGACAAAGGGAACAACGTATGTTGTTATGCGGTTTGACCGATAAAGATCTTCGTAGAATATGTAGGAACCAATATGAGCATCCAGGTTCCGCTATTGGTTATTTACTAGAGATGAGTCTCAGTCATGTCTACATAGTTCTCGAACCCGTAGGGTCCGCACGCTTAACGTTCGATGACGATCAGTATTATGAGTTTATGTGTTTCGATGTACCGAAGGTAGTTAAGAGTCCCAGATGTGATCACGGACATGACGAGGAGTCTCGAAATGGTCGAGACATAAAGATTGATATATTGGAAGGCTATGTTTGGATACCGAAATGGTTTTGGATAAGTTTGGTAAACTACCGGAGTACCGGGGGTTACCAGAATCCTCCGGGGAGTCAATGGGACTTAATGGGCCATGGAGGGAAAGGGGAGGAGACGGCCAAGTTGGGCCCCCCCCCCCAAGCCCAATCCGAATTGGGGAGGGGGTTGGCCCCCTTTCCTTCTCTCCTTCTCCCTCCTCCTTCTTCTCCTACTCCAACTAGGGAAGGGGGGAAACCTACTCCTACTAGGAGTAGGAAGCCCCCTTGGGGCGTGCCATAGAGAGGGCCGGCCCTCCCCTCCTCCACTCCTTTATATACGGGGGAGGGGGGCACCCCATAGACACACAAGTTGACAGTTGTCTTAGCCGTGTGCGGTGCCCCCCTCCACAGATTTCCACCTCGGTCATATCGTTGTAGTGCTTAGGCGAAGCCCTACGTCGGTAACTTCATCATCACCGCCACCACGCCGTCAGGTCTTGTGAAACTCTCCCTCGGCCTTAGCTGGATCAAGAGTACGAGGGACGTCACCGAGCTGAACGTGTGCACATCGCGGAGGTGTCGTGCGTTCGGTACTTGATCGGTTGGATCGCTAAGACGTTGGCCTACATCAACCGTGTTACTTAACGCTTCCGCTTTCGGTCTACGAGGGTACATGGACACACTCTCTCCGCTCATTGCTATGCATCACCTAGATGGATCTTGCGTATGCGTAGATTTTTTTTGAAATTACTGCGTTCCCCAACAGTGGCATCCGAGCTAGGTTTATGCATAGATGTTATATGCACAAGTAGAACACAAAGTGTTGTGGGCGATAATAGTCATACTTCTTATTAGCATGTCATACTTTGATTCGGCAGTATTGTTGGATGAAGCGGCTCAGACCGACATTATGCGTAAGCTTATGCGAGACTGGTCCTACCGACGTGCTCCGCACACAGGTGGCTAGTGGGTGTCTGTTTCTCCAACTTCAGTTGAATCGAGTGTGACTACGCGCGGTCCTTGTTGAAGGTTAAAACAACAAACTTGACGAAAAATCATTGTTGTTTTGATGCGTAGGTAAGAACGGTTCTTGCTAAGCCCGTAGCAGCCACGTAAAACTTGCAAAAACAAAGTAGAGGACGTCTAACTTGTTTTTGCAGGGTTTGCTGTGATGTGATATGGTCAAGACGTGATGATATATAAATTGTTGTATGAGATGATCATGTTTTGTTACACAGTTATCGGCAACTGGCAGGAGCCATATGGTTGTCGCTTTATTGTATGAAATGCAATCACCATGTAATTGCTTTACTTTATCACTAAGCGGTAGCGATAGTCGTAGAAGCAATAATTGGCGAGACGACAACGATGCTTCGATGGAGATCAAGGTGTCAAGCCGGTGACGATGGTGATCATGATGGTGCTTTGAAGATGGAGATCAAAGGCACAAGATAATGATGGCCATATCATATCACTTATATTGATTGAATGTGATGTTTATCCTTTATGCATCTTATTTTTCTTAGTACGGCGGTAGCATTATAAGATGATCTCTCACTAAATTTCAAGGTATAAGTTTTCTCCCTGAGTATGCACCGTTGCGATAGTTCGTCGTGCCGAGACACCACGTGATGATCGGGTGTGATAAGCTCTACGTTCACATACAACGGGTGCAAGCCAGTTTTGCACACGTAGAATACTCAGGTTAAACTTGACGAGCCTAGCATATGCAGATATGGCCTCGGAACACTGAGACCGAAAGGTCGAGCGTGAATCATATAGTAGATATGATCAACATAGTGATGTTCACCATTGAAACTACTCCATCTCACGTGATGATCGGACATGGTTTAGTTTATATGGATTACGTGATCATTTAGATGTCTAGAGAGATGTCTATCTAAGTGGGAGTTCTTAAGTAATATGATTAATTGAACTTTAATTTATCATGAACTTAGTCCTGATAGTATTTACATATCTATGTTGTAGATCAATAGCTTGTGATGTAGCTTCCAGTTTATTTTTGATATGTTCCTAGAGAAAATAAGTTGAAAGATGATAGTAGCAATGATGCGGACTTGGTCCGGACCTGAGGATTATCCTCATTGCTGCACAGAAGAATTATGTCCTTGATGCACCGCTAGGTGACAGACCTATTGCAGGAGCAGATACAGACGTTATGAACGTTTGGCAAGCTCGGTATGCTACTTGATAGTTTAGTGCACCATGCTTTACGGCTTAGAACCGGGACTTCAAAAACATTTTGAACGCCACAGAGCATATAAGATGTTCCAAGAGCTGAAATTGCTATTTCAGACTCATGCCCGAGTCGAGAGGTATGAGACCTCTGGCAGTACTTTGCCTACAAGATGGAGGAGAATAGCTCAACCAACAAGCATGTGCTCAGATTGTCTGGGTACTACAATTGCTTGAATCAAGTGGGAGTTAATCTTCCAGATAAGATAGTAATTGACAAAGTTCTCTAGTCACTCTAACCAAGTTACTAGAACTTAGTGATGAACTATAATATGCAAGGGATGACGAAAGTAATTCCCAAGCTCTTCGCGATCTTTGAAATCGTGAAGGTAGAAATCTAGAAATAGCATCAAGTGTTGATGGTTAACAAGACCACTAGTTTCAAGAAAAGGAAAAGGGAAAGAAATAGGAACTTCAAAGAAGAATAGAAAGCAAGTTGTTGCTCCCATGAAGAAGCCCAAAGCTAGACCCAAGCACGAACCGAGTGCTTCTCTTGCAAAGGAAATGGTCACTGGAAGTGGAACTGCCCTAGATACTTGGCGGATAAGAAGGATGGCAAAGTGAACAAAAGTATATTTGATATACATGTTATTGATGTGTACTTTACTAGTATTTATAGCAACCCCTTAGTATTTGATACTAGTTTAGTTGCTAAGAGTAGTAACTAAAAATAGGAGTTGCAAAATAAACAGAGACTAGTTAAGGGCGAGGTGATGATGTGTGTTGGAAGTGATTCCAAGGTTCATAAGATCACCATCGCACAATCCCTTTACCTTCGGGATTAGTGTTGAACCTAAAATAAATGTTATTTGATGTTTGCGTTGAGCATGAATATGATTGGATCATGTTTATTGCAATACGGTTATTCATTTAAGTCAAAGAATAATTGTTGTTCTGTTTACATGAATAAAACCTTCTATGGTCATACACTTAATATAAATGGTTTATTGAATCTCGATCGTAGTGATACACATAATGTTGATGCCAAAAGATGCAAAGTTGATAATGATAGTGCAACATACTTGTGGCACTGCCGTTTAGGTCATATTAGTGTAAAGCGCATGAAGAAACTCCATGTGGATGGACTTTTGGAATCACTTGATTATGAAGCATTTGATGCTTGCGAACCATGCCTCATGGGCAAGATGACTAAGACTTCGTTCTCCGGAACAATGGAGCAAGCCACTGACTTATTGGAAATAATACATACCGATGTATGCGGTCCGATGAGTGTTGAGGCTCACGGCGGGTATCATTGTTTTCTGACCTTCACAGATTATTTGAGCAGATATGGGTATATCTACTTGATGAAACACAAGTCTGAAACATTTGAAAAGTTCAAAGAATTTCAGAGTGAAGTAGAGAATTATAGTAACAAGAAAATAAAGTTTCTATGATCTGATCACAGAGGCGAATATTTGAGTTACGAGTTTGGCCTTCAATTAAAACAGTGTGGAATAGTTTCACAAACTCATGCCACCTGGAACACCACAGCATAATGGTGTGTCCGAACGTCATAACCGTACTTTATTGGATATAGTGCAATCTATGATGTCTCTTACCGATTTACCACTATCGTTTTGGGGTTATGCATTAGAGATAGCTACATTCACGTTAAATAGGGCACCGTCTAAATCCGTTGAGATGACACCGTATGAACTATGGTTTGGCAAGAAACCTAAGCTGTCATTTCTTAGAGTTTGGGGTTGCGATGCTTATGTGAAAAAGTTTCAACCTGATAAGCTCGAACCCAAATCGAAGAAGTGCGTCTTCATAGGATACCCAAAAAAATGTTGGGTACACCTTCTATCACATATCCGAAGGCAAGAAATTCATTGCTAAGAATGGATCCTTTCTAGAGAAGGAGTTTCTCTCGAAAGAAGTGAGTGGGAGGAAAGTAGAACTTGATGAGGTAATTGTACCTGCTCCCGAATTGGAAAGAAGTTCATCACGGAAATCAGTTCTAGTGATGCCTACACCAATTAGTGAGGAAGTTAATGATGATGATCATGAAACTTCAGATCAAGTTACTACCGAACCTCGTAGGTCAGCCAGAGTAAGGTCCGCACCAGAGTGGTACGGTAATCCTGTTCTGGACGAACCTATGAACTATGAGGAAGCGATGATGAGCCCAGATTCCGCGAAATGGATTGAGGTCATGAAATCTGAGATGGGATCCATGTATGAGAACAAAGTATGGACTTTGGTTGACTTGCCCGTTGATCGGCAAGCCATAGAGAATAAATGGATCTTCAAGAAGAAGACTGACGCTGATCGTAATATTACTGTCTACAAAGCTCGACTTGTTGCGAAAGGTTTTCAACAAGTTCAAGGAGTTGACTACGATGAGACCTTCTCACCCGTAGCGATGCTTAAGTCTGTCCGAATCATGTTAGCAATTGCCACATTTTATGAAATCTGGCAAATGGATAACAAAACCGCACTCCTTAATGGATTTATTAAAGAAGAGTTGTATATGATGCAACCAGAAGGTTTTGTCAACCCTAAAGGTGCTAATAAAGTGTGCAAGCTTCAGTGATCCATTTATGGACTGGTGCAAGCATCTCAGAGTTGGAATAAACGTTTTGATAGTGTGATCAAAGCATATGGTTTTATACAGACTTTTGGAGAAGTCTGTATTTACAAGAAAGTGAGTGGGAGCTCTGTAGCATTTCTAATATTATATGTGGATGGCATATTGTTGATTGGAAATGATATAGAATTTTCTGGAAAGCATAAATGAGTGTTTGAAAGGAGTTTTTCAAATAAAGACCTCGATGAAGCTGCTTACATATTGAGCATCAAGATCTATAGAGATAGATCAAGACGCTTGATAATTTTTTTCAATGAGTACATACCTTGACAAGATTTTGAAGTAGTTCAAAATGGAACAGTCAAAGAAGGAGTTCTTGCGTGTGTTGCAAGGTGTGAAGTTGAGTAAAGACTCAAAACCCAACCATGGCAGAAAATAGAAAGAGAATGAAAAGTCATTCCCTATGCCTCAGTTATAGGTTCTATGAAGTATGCTATGCTGTGTACCAGACCTATTGTGTACCTCACCATGAGTTTGGCAAGAGGGTACAATAGTGATCTAGGAGTGAACCACTAGACAGCGGTCAAAATTATCCTTGGTAGAATAAGGATATGTTTCCTAGTTATGGAGGTGACAAAAAGTTCGTCGTAAAGGGTTACATCAGTGGATGTTTTGACACCGATCCGGATGACTCTAAGTCTCAATCTGGATACATCCCATTGTTAGAGTCTGGACCAAAATGGAGCCTCCACGTGTGTTTGGATTTTCGACCGTCCGATCGAGCTCCCTGACGCGTCCTGGCCGTCGGATCTCCAGATGGACCAACCTTGACCGTCCGATCGAGCCGGCACTCGATCCTCGCCGTCCGATCTCGTCTAGCACTGCAGTAATCGGGGTCGCCATGCCACCGCCTGTAAATTTGGTGGCCCGCCAATGGTACTTTCATCATTTCACCTGGTGGCGTATAAGTGCAGCAAGCCACCTCCCGCACACGCGCAGCCCCGCTCCGTCCTCCCCTCGCGGCTTCCCCTCCCATAACCCTACCTCCTCCTCTCCTCTGAGCCGCCGCCGCCCGTCCTCCTCCTCTACTCTGCGCCACCGCTGCCCATCCTCCACCTCTCCTCTGCGCTGCCGCTGCCCGTCTTCCTCCTCTCCTCTGCATTGCCGCCGCTCGTCCTCCTCCTCTCCTCTGCGTCGCCTCCCTCCGCCGCTCGTGCCGCCGCTTCCTTGTCGAGCTTCACGTCCTCAGGAGGAGAGGAATCTGACGCTGCTCTTCCCGAGGAACGCGCCGTTGCGCCATCGATAGGAGAAGGCCAGGTGGAGCGCGCCGTCGCCACCGGCTGGCGCGTCGACGGGAGGAGGCCAGGCGGGGTGCGCCGTTGCCACCGGCCGCACCGTGGGAGACTCCTCTGCCGCCTCACTTCTCCTCCGCATCCTCTCCCCGTCGCAGCGCAGCTCGGGCATGCCAATACGTATGCCACATCCACCCTGCCCCTGCCATGGATCGGTTGGATCGATTTTCCTCTCTTAGTCCTCGGCGGTTTTCGTGATTGTTTGGTTCATGGGTTATTGATAGCGGGTACAGATCGAGAGGGGGTGGAGGAGCCGGACATGGATGTAGAGAAGGCGGCCAGACCCGAGTTCGTCCACCCCTGCTGTGGTAAATTTGATGACTAGCAGGAAGTGAGCCCAGCCCAGCATAATTTCTTAGTTGGACTCATTGCTTGTCTGTCAGTTTGTCCAATTGAATGTTTCTTGCTTGATTCCACTTTCATTACAAGTCTTGTATTTAACCAGTTATTGCTTTCTTAGTTGCAGCATTATAAATCCGCTGAATTGATCAGATAATACGGATGGACGAGGTCACACAAGCCGTTGAAAACTTGAAAAAGGAATGGAGCCAATCAGTTGCACAGCTTGAGGTGTGCATTGCTGCAATTGAATCTTGTGGGAAGATGGGAAAAGGGACAGAAGAAGCAATGTCTCTTCCTGGTTGAACGGTTCTGCGCAGGATGGACTGCAGTGCAGACTTGATCTTCTGGCAGAGCAGCTACCCACTTTTGAAGAAGTTCAGTCTGGACCGGCAACCCTAGGCTCATGGAAGGACCAATATCAGAGGTAGGCTGTTCTTAGAGTTCTTTTTGCTCCCTTTGTTTCTTTAGTTTTTCTATACAACTGATTTTAGTTTTTCAGGCTACGTGTGAGCCTGAGGAATGCTAACTTACAAGCAAAAGCGAACATTGGAAAGGCTGCTCAACAAGAGGTGTGTGGTTTTTCTTCAGAGTATGCTCCATTAATGACACTTTATTAACTGAGCAATGCTAGCTTGCCTGTAATATAAGGTGCTCTCACAATCTAATTTTGCTTTCTGTAGAGGGAGCTTCTTCTGGGAGGTGGAGAAGAGTCCACTATCCGGGAGGCATAATCTCCAGTAAGTCGATTAAATGAGGCCTTTGTATTGTTGGTATATTTTCGGAATATTTGAGACGTTAGTTCTAGAATGGGTTATGGGTTTGATGATCTGTTAAGTTTCATGGGGATTTCCTGCAAGTGTAGAACTCGTGAAGGCCTCCATAGGCTATGAATTAGTTCTAATGGAACAAGTCTATGTATTCCATCGCGTTTTCACAACATGTAACTAAACAGTGGATCAGGTGATTGCAAGCAATCTGCAGTGCTTAAAGTTCAGGATGACCATTTGGGGTGTACCGGGGTGGCCGGCCGATGCATGGATGTGTCGCCAGTGCCCAGTTGCCGCCGCACGTACATGCAAGCAAAGTAGCCCACTTTATCCCATACAGCGTGTGTGGTCGCTCAACGTGTCAGGCGAGCACCCTAGCTTTGAAGTCTCACAGCCTAGGCACTGTAGCCTCTTGCGCAGGGGTGGCCAAGAGTGGACGCTTGCTTTGCTTTCTCTTCCATTCTCAGCCGGCCATATTGATTTGCTTTGCAACAATGGCCAGTGTACTGTGTGGCCTCAGGGAGAAAAACACGACCGGCCGGCCGGCCAGTGTACTGTGCTACATGTGTGCGTACGTACTCTTATGCACGTCCGCATGCAGGCGTGGAAAGAAGAGGCCTGTCGACCCAGGACTCGCATCCTTGTGTTGGCACCTCGATGAGGAGCATCCCTTCGAGCCTAACACCATGGTTTGTACCCCGGGCCCCAGGTAACCTATTGCTTCTTGAATTAATCAGGGGCACCACAGATGGAGTTTGTAGTGTAATTTGTGTATGAGTGGCATGTATTCTTTATGTGCAAAAGGGTAGTAGGGTTTGTAGACAATATTTATCATGAAACCTGGAGATAGAAAAAAGAGCTTCTCGCATTGGTTGCTGCTGAATCTTGAAGCCGTCTATCAACCGCCGCTCCTTCCCTGTCCCACGCCATCTAGCAGAGTTGTGCATTTATCCGCAAAACAAGTTGATAAGAAAATCATTAGCGCATCAAGTCGCCTGCCTGTCGCGTGCCTCTATTGCTTGTTTAGGCATAAAGCAAGAAGGCATAAGGCACAATCTGAAATACTGAAATGACCATGGCGTGTGGAGGTCTTTCACAAGTACAAACTCTAGCCCAATGAGCTCGTTCTCCACTTAGTTTTACGTTCTTGCTCTTTTTTAGTGTATTGATAATAAATGCTTATGAATTTGGCATCTCTCCCTTAAATAGTTGCTATTAATGTCATTCTGCTAGCAGCAAATTACTCACCCGATGTTTTGGTCTCTGAATGAAATACACAGGCAGCATTTGAATTTTGTGATCTGCAGTTCTGATTTCTTTTATAGGCTTGGCTGAGTTCACTTTATTTTCTAAGAAATTGTGTATCTGATTTGGCACAGAGCTACTGCATCGCTTTGATCTGGCACTTGGTTGCTTGTCGCCGCTGAGCTACTGTAAGTGGATCTATTTGTGTGTGCCTTACAGGTGCTCAACTGGTTGATGGTAGCTATGCTACATATTTTGCTCTTCACAAACAGGCTGCCCTATGTTTCTGTTGTTTATTCGCTCATCCAGTTCATTTATAATGGTACTGTTGTCTCGTCCTGCTCATTTGTTGTCCAGTTTTTCCAAAACAAAGGCCTTAAGCTACTGTTTTTCTCATTCCTCCTACATGGTATATTTGGATGGATGGCCTGATATGAGATTTTTGTGGTAACTAGTCAAATTAAATAGTGAGGAAAGATAAATCAAACTAAAATTGTGTGTTGCTTTAGTTGTTCAAAGCTACATAATTAAAAAAATACATCTGCCACCATGTGACCTTACATGTTCATCAAGACTCATTTTTTGTAATGCATACAAGAGAAAATGCTTTTCTTGGATGATGCACAGTTATAGCTATGAATTTTTGCAAACAAATCAGGTTAGAACATCACTTAATATAATTGTTGCAACTGGCCTCCATGTGAGAGTTGATGTGGAGGTGAAAGCATGTAACTCATTAAAGCTTAAAAAGAACTGGTATTTGTTTTTTATTTTAAATCTTCCTTTGGCCAGTCGGTTTTATCCATTGTACAAATATTGTGTCTTTATGGTGAAAAAAACTAAAAGCAACATTTAGACTTCTACTTATATTCAATATCTTATCAATTTCTTCTGATCTGAATTCTGACCTGACTTTTGTGTTACTAGAAAATTATTCAGGTATGAAGCTCTGCCCATAAACCTGGATTCAAGTGGTTGGTGGCCGGTTCTGGGTTCAATGGACAAGGCTATCTATCTAAAATATTTAACTATATAGCTTACTCCTATGCTTTGTTAAATCAGTGTAAATTAGTTACAGTGAACAATCTTTGTGGCCTTTTTTGGTACAACATACTAAACCCTGATGTGTTTAGTATGCAAGAAGGCACCATTGGCACATGGACTTATGTTTTTTGAACCTATGGAATATGAACCATGTCTTACTGGGTTTGATATGGCTGGGGGCAAGAGAGGTGTGACAACATGCAATTCCAAATTTTCATGGGTCATATGTAATTCTTTGGTGTGTTACAGTGCACTGAAACTACATCGCTATGTTTATAATTTATATGCAATGCTTTAGTTGCTCTTCTTTTGGAGGCTCCATCAGACTAAAGGGATCGTAGTTGTCTACACTTCCTATCTTGAGACTCCTTCAGAATAGAGGCATCGTGGTTGTCTAAAATTTTCTTGTGTCGGGTTATAGATGATGATTCGTGTATGACACTGTACTGAACCAATATTAAGTTTTTTATGTTTGCAATGCTCCTATGGTTGTATTACAGGATTGGATGTGATTTTACCCAGTAGTGATGGATATGGCTGTACCCGGCAGCAGTGCTGCTGGGTGCGGCAAGCCGCATTTCCTACCTAGTATTGAAAGTGGGAGCAATTAGCTAGAGTAGCTCCATGTAGAGCATTGTAGATATAGAAATTTACAAAATACATACGGATCTGAATGTGGCAGACATGTTGACTAAACTTCTCCCACAAGCAAAACATGATCACACCTTAGTACTCTTTGGGTGTTAATCATATGGTGATGTGAACTATATTATTGACTCTAGTAAACCCTTTGGGCATTGGTCACATGGCGATGTGAACTATAGAGTGTTAAATCACGTGACGATGTGAACTATTGGTGTTAAATCACATGGCGATGTGAACTAGATTATTGACTCTAGTGCAAGTGGGAGACTGAAGGAAATATGCCCTAGAGGCAATAATAAAGTTGTTATTTATATTTCCTTATATCATGATAAATGTTTATTATTCATGCTAGAATTGTATTAGCCGGAAACTTAGTACATGTGTGAATACATAGACAAACAAAGTGTCCCTAGTATGCCTCTACTTGACTAGATTGTTAATCAAAGATGGTTAAGTTTTCTAGCCATAGACATGTGTTGTCATTTGATCAACGGGATCACATCATTAGAGAAAGATGTGATGAACATGACCCATCCGTTAGCTTAGCACTATGATTGTTTAGTTTATTGCTATTGCTTTCTTCATAACTTATACATGTTCCTATGACTATGATATTATGCAACTCCCGAATACCGGAGGAACACTTAGTGTGCTATCAAACGTCACAACGTAACTGGGTGACTATAAAGATGCTCTACAGGTGTCTTTGATGGTGTTTGTTGAGTGGCATAGATCGAGATTAGGATTTGTCACTCCGATTGACGGAGAGGTATCTCTGGGCCCTCTCGGTACTGCACATCACTATAAGCCTTGCAAGCAATGTGACTAATAAGTTAGTTGCAGGATGATGCATTACAGAACAAGTAAAGAGACTTGTCGGTAACAAGATTGAACTAAGTATGATGATACCTACGATCGAGTCTCGGGCAAGTAACATACCGATGACAAAGGGAACAACATATGTTGTTATGCGGTTTGACCGATAAAGATCTTCGTAGAATATGTAGGAACCAATATGAGCATCCAGGTTCCGCTATTGGTTATTGACTGGAGATGAGTCTCAGTCATGTCTACATAGTTTTCGAACCCGTAGGGTCCGCACGCTTAATGTTCGATGACGAACATTATTATGAGTTTATGTGATCACAGACATGACGAGGAGTCTCAAAATGGTTGAGACATAAAGATCGATATATTGGAAGGCTATGTTTGGACACTGGAATGGTTTCGGATAAGTTCGGGCAATTACCGGAGTACCGGGGGGTTACCGGAACCCCCCGGGGAGTCAATGGGCCTTAATGGGCCATGGTGGCTGAGAGGAGGAGGCAGCCAAGTGGGGGGCGCCCCCCAAGCCCAATCCAAATTGGGGAGGGGGTCGGCCCCCCTTTGCTTCTCTCCTTCTCCCTCTTCCTTCTTCTCCTACTCCAACTAGGGAAGGGGGGGGGGGGGGAGCTACTCCTACTAGGAGTAGGAATCCCCCTTGGGGGCGCCATAGAGAGGTCCGGCCCTCCCCTCCTCCACTCCTTTATATACGGGGGAGGGGGCACCCCATAGACACACAAGTTGACAGTTGTCTCAGCTGTGTGCAGTGCCCCCCTCCACAGATTTCCACCTCGGTCATATCGTTGTAGTGCTTAGGAGAAGCCCTGCGTCGGTAACTTCATCATCACCGTCACCACGTCGTCGTGCTGACTGATACGTCTCCATCATATCTACTTTTCCAAACACTTTTGCCCTTGTTTTGGACTCTAACTTGTATGATTTGAATGGAACTAACCCTTGACCGACGCTGTTTTCAAAGAGAATTGCCATGGTGTTATTTTTGTGCAAAATAAAAGTTCTCGGAATGACCTGAAACTTCACAGAGAATATTTTGGAATATATAAAAATATCTGGCGAAGAATCAAGGCCAAGGGCCCACACCATCCACGAGGGTGGGGGCGCCCGCCTCGTGGGCCCCCGGTGCTCCATCGACCTCAACTCCAACTCTATATATTCACGTTCGGGGAGAAACTAATCATAGAGAAGGATTCATCGCGTTTTACAATACGGAGTCGCTGCCAAGCCCTAATCTCTCTCGGGAAGGCTGATCTGGAGTCTGTTCGGGGCTCCGGGGAGGGGAATTCGTCGCCGTCGTCATCATCAACCTTCCTCCATCACCAATTTCATGATGCTCACCACCGTGCGTGAGTAATTCCATCGTAGGCTTGCTGGACGGTGATGGGTTGGATGAGATTTACCATGTAACCGAGTTAGTTTTGTTAGGGTTTGATCCCTAGTATCCATTATGTTCTGAGATTGATGTTGCTATGACTTTGCTATGCTTAATGCTTGTCACTAGGGCCCGAGTGCCATGATTTCAGATCTGAACCTATTATGTTTTCATGAATATATGCGAGTTCTTGATCCTATCTTGCAAGTCTATAGTCACCTATTATGAGTTATGATCCGTTAACCCCGAAGTGACAATAATCTGGATACTTACCGGTGATGACCGTAGTTTGAGGAGTTCATGTATTCACTAAGTGTTAATGCTTTGGTCCGGTACTCTATTAAAAGGAGGCCTTAATATCCCTTAGTTTCCAATAGGACCCCGCTGCCACGGGAGGGTAGGACAAAAGATGTCATGCAAGTTCTTTTCCATAAGCACGTATGACTATATTCGGAATACATGCCTACATTACATTGATGAACTGGAGCTAGTTCTGTGTCACCCTATGTTATAACTATTGCATGAGGAATCGCAAGCCGCATAATTCTCCATCACCGATCCAATGCCTACGAGCTTTTCACATATTGCTCTTTGCTTAGTTACTTTACCGTTGCTACTGTTACAATTACTACAAAACTACTATTGTTACTTATATCACCGTTACCGTTACTTCCATACTACTTTGCTACTAAATACTTTGCTACGGACATTAAGTTATCCAGGTGTGGTTGAATTGACAACTCAACTGCTAATACTTGAGAATATTCTTTGCCTCCCCTTGTGTCGAATCAATAAATTTGGGTTGAATACTCTACCCTTGAAAACTGTTGCGATCCCCTATACTTGTGGGTTATCAAGACTATTTTCTGGCGCCGTTGCCGGGGAGCATAGCTGTTGGGGATATGACTATCAGGCATGACCCACCAGGAGGGGCCGGGTCATCCTTATGACAATTCATCTCCAGAAAGCCCAAGAGCGTAATGGCGGTTCATAGATATACTGATTAGAGGGCCCAAGCCCAAAGGCGGCTTAAGGCCCACAATTATAAACCGCCATGTATCTATGACTTGTATTGTAAGGCATATGTAATTGGTCTCCGAGCCGGACACGTATATGAGCCGTCCGGGACTCTGTAGACCGCAGGGCGTCAACCCGTGTATATAAGGGGACGACCCGGTGGCGGCTTAGGGCAAGAAACAACAGATCAAGATCCGGGTTAAGCGTATTCGCTCCCTGGTCATCAAAACCCTAACAATACCACCTCAAACTGGATTAGGCCTTTACCTTCACCGCAAGGGGCCGAACCAGTATAAACTCCTCGTGTCCTTTGTCCTGATTAACCCCTTTAAGTTAATCTCGTTGCAATGGCTCCATGACTAAGTCCTCACACTAGGTATGACTTAACAATTCCACGACAGTTGGTGCCCACCGTGGGGCTATCGCACGATGGTTTCAAGTTCTTAGAGGGCAGCTTCGAAGGGCTCAAGGGATACACCGTGGGCCGGATGACCAAGTGTCGTCACAGCAAGCTCTACATCGACGACGCAGGCTGGGGCCCCGAGGCCGGCTCAATTGAGTACGGGCACCGGGTCCCCTTCGGCGGAATTCACGTCTTCATTGGCAAAATCGATGAGCCGGGCCCTGAGCCAGACATCTGCACCGACATCATCGAGACGGCTTAGCGTGTGAGACCCGCCCGTGTTCAGCCCGCCATTAAACGTGCCTTTGTGGGATTCATCCATGGAGCGGAATCTGAGGATAGATCGGTGTGTGGCAGTGAGACGGTCGTTTACTCCGATGGTGAATCGTCCACCGGCGAGACCGAGTCTTTGTACCAACTGCAAGACGGCCGGCTCGGGGGCTGTTTCGATGGCGACAGTATTTCAGACCCCTGTGAGCCGCCGAACCGAGTTGCGATCTTCATGGCCGGCATGCAGCTGGTGCAACACTCATTGACTGCAGCAGCACTGATTTCCGGGTCAGCAGCGGCGACGACTGTCGGGGCAGGAGGCCCTGTGCGCCCACCGGCTCAAGTCTTAACTGACTTAGTGGATAAACTGACAACGCTGGTAACAACGGTGGTTAACCCGGTGGATCAGGATCAACACAATGCGGCGATTGCAAAATTGTGTGATGAGATAGCACAAGCTAAGGAGGAGCTGAACACGGAAAACGTGCGGATGGCTGAGGAGCGAGCCGCTCTGGATGCTCAGGCGCAGCGGATTCAGTCGGAGTCGTACCGGCTCATGCTAGATCAGAATGTTTCAAATGATGCCATGAGGAGGAGGCATCGGATTCATCTGCCACCGGTTTACGAGGCGAGGAATCTCTTTAACACGCCAGGAGCAGGAACTAGTAACCCGGCAGTGGTAAACCGGGTCGAGACACCCGGGGTGGGTGAGGGAGTCCTGGATTAGAGGGTCCTCGGACAGCCGGACTGTTGGACTATGAAGATACAAGATTGAAGACTTCGTCCCGTGTCTGGATGGGACTCTCCTTGGCGTGGAAGGCAAGCTTGGCAATACGGATATGTAGATCTCCTCCTTGTAACCGACTCTGTAATCCCTAGCCCCTCCGGTGTCTATATAAACCGGAGGGTTTAGTCCGAGGACAACAACAATCATACCATAGGACGGCTTCTAGGGTTTAGCCTCTATGATCTCGTGGTAGATCAACTCTTGTAATACTCATATCATCAAGATCAATCAAGCAGGAAGTAGGGTATTACCTACATCGAGAGGGCCCGAACCTGAGTAAACATCGTGTCCCCCGCCTCCTGTTACCATCCACCTTAGACGCACAGTTCGGGACCCCCTACCCGAGATCCGCCGGTTTTGACACCGATATTGGTGCTTTCGTTGAGAGCTCCACTGTGCCATCACCACAAGGTTTGATGGCCCCTTTGATCATCGGCAACGATGCGATCCAGGGTGAGGTTTTCCTCCCCGGACAGATCTTCGTGTTCGGCGGCTTCGCACTACGGGCCAACTCGCTTGGCCATCTAGAGCAAATCGAGAGCTACGCCCCTGGCCATCAGGTCAGGTTTGGAAACTTGAACTATACTGCCGATATCCGCGGAGACTTGATCTTCGACGGATTCGAGCACATGTCAGGTGTGCCGCACAGTCACGACGAGCATGACTTAGCTCTGCCACCGGACGGTGTTCGGGAGATCGCACCTGTGCCTACTCCGGCCCTAGATCCGGAGTCGATTATGCCGCCCGAGGACGGGTGGATGGACCGCGCCTCGGAGGTCATACACTCAGTGGCGAGAGAGCCGAATACTGACTTCACCTCATATGAGACCTGTGTCGCCGGATCCTCCGATTCATCCCCGCCATGAGCCCCGAACGCCAAGCGCCCATGCCTATCGAATCTGATTGGGCGCCGATCATGGAGTTCACCTCCATGATATCTTCAAGACTCGCCTTTTGGCGATGTGCTAAATTATTAAGGCCTCTCTCCTTGTCGGAGAACCTTGACGAACTATGTCCGCCGAATGGGATGCGACGACGAAGAAATTCGCCCCACCCACCACCCACTTAGTAGCCATGTCAACGATTTAACCGACATGCTTGATTTCGTTCAAGACATCGACGGTATGGACGACGATGTAGGAGATTTAACAGGATCCACCGCCCATGTATACTGGATCGCCACCTCATCATATGATATATACATGGTGGACACCCCCAAAGAAGGCGATGGTGATAAGACAACGGAGGATAATCCCTCCAAGCAGCAATCCAAGCACCGACGTCAGCGGCGCCGCTCTAAGTCCCGCCATAGCAGCGATACCGGCCCAAGAGACAATAACGCTCCAGATAGTGCCGAAGACGACGACAATCCCCTCCAGCCAGATCTCGAGCGGGAGGATGAACAAGCTAGCCCTCCAGAACAGGCAGCAGACGAAGAATCAGAGGATGACAATTACATGCCTCTCTCTGAAGACGAAGTGAGCCTCGGCAACGAAGAATTTATCGTGCCTGAGGATCCCGTCGAGAAGGAGCGCTTCAAGCATCGGCTTATAGCCACAACAAACAGCCTAAAGAAAAAGCAACAACAGCTTCGAGCTAATCAAGATCTGCTAGCGGATAGATGGACTGAAGTCCTGGCGGCCGAGGAATACGAACTCGAGCGCCCAACCAGGAGTTACCCAAAGCGCAGATTGCTACCCCAACTCGAGGAGGAAGCATTGAAACCTACATCACCAGCGTATGATGCGGCTGATCGACCACCTCGTGGCCGAGACAGAGGGGGCATACCAGCCCGAAGTCCAGCCCGCACCCCGCTGCCATTCAAACAAAAATACCAAGGCCCGGGGCAACACGCGGGACCTGCGAGACGTATTGGAAAACAAAGCAGGACATGCGAGATCGATCTACGGATCACGGGGGCGCGCCCCAACACGGGACGATGACCGTCACGCCGGATATACTAAAAGAAAATTCGGCCGAGCCGAATATAGCAGACAAGACTCGTATGAACTGCGTCGTGATATAGCCCGCACAGAGGCGCAGCACACCCCCTATGCTTCACTGATGAAGCAACACTACAAAAAAAAAGACACATCCGTGACATTTTGGGCCGAACGAACTTTTTTTCTGTCATACATATGACACTTCTATGACGATAATTGTGACAAAGCCGGTATCATCATAGATGTGGTGGTCTCCTACTTCTATGACAAAAATCATGATGAAAATGGGCTTTTCGTCTGGGCGGGCCGGAGACGCAGCTGCATGACATTCTTTGGGCCGCCCATGATGGAAAAAACCATGGTAGAAGCGAGGGGAGGAAAATTTTGGGAGTTCCTGCCACGGTGGGAGGTCGGGGCGAAGCGATGCTGCTTTCTCGTACACGACGCTGCAGCGTGTGTGCGGCGTTGGCTCTAACCGAACCGAGTGAGGCATTGGGATCTAAGCGAACTCGGCGACAGACCGCTGCGAACTCTGGCGTTCATGAACCCGAGCGATCGATCGATGGTCGTTAATCGAACCCGATCGAGCGATTCTTCGCCATCGCCGCTAATCAAGCCGATCGATTGATGAACAGTGAGCTTTATGGGGAGGTTGATGAGCAGTTAGCGGTGGCGTTGCCTCTGGATGAACAGGACCCGTGGTGTGGTGGAGGCTGGATGAGCATGAGCGATGGAGGGTGCCCGTGGAGGGTGGTTGAACAGACCCGTGGTGTGGAGGGTTGGATGAGCAAGAGCGGTGGAGGGGTGCCCGTGGAGGGTGGTTGAACAAGACCCGTGGTGTGGAGGGCTGGATGAGCGAGAGCGGTGGATGGGTGGTTGAGCAAGTGGCGGTGGAGTAGCGCGGTGGAGGCTGGATGAGCAGGAGCCCATGGAGGCCGGAGGAGGTCGACGGTAGCCCGTGGAGGCCGGAGGAGGTCGACGGTGGAGATGAACAGTATCTCGTGGAGTCCTGCTTTTGCGACGCCACACCCTCCCGATGAACAGGACCCCGTTTTACCATAGCGCCCAACACAAGTGCATTTTGGTCTGTTTTGCGATACGCCACACCCTCCCGATCAACGGGACCCCGTTTGACCGTAGGAGGTCCATTTCGTCCGTTTTGCGCACGCCACACCCTTCCGATCAACAGACCCCGTTTCGACCGTAGGAGGTCCGTTTCCTCCGCTTTGCGACGCGCGGACTTCTCCCGATCAACAGGACCCTGTTCGGGCGTGGGAGGTCCGTTTCCTCCGCCAGCGACGCCAGCCTCGCTTCCATTGCATGTTCCGTCCAAGCCCTCCCGATGAACACGACCACGCATTTTGTTCCGACCCAGCCGGTTGGCTCCCACGCGTTCTGTTGCCTCCCGATGAACACGACGCATTCCGTTGCCTCCCCATGAACACGACGACAACGCCGTTTCTCCGTTCCGACCCAGCCATGTACACGGACCCTGGCCGTACGTATGCGCGAGTAGGCGTTCGATACCCCGCACGTATGTACACATACGTGGCCGTATTTTCTTTCTTGCACCCTGGCCGTTGTACGTATGTGTACATGCTACGTGCGTGCCTCTACTACGACACGTCTGGCGCCTCTGCTTTCACGACGTGCGCGCGCCTCTACATCCACCGGTATATATGTACGCATACCGTTCGCGACCAGAATGACAACCCCACGACGCTTCACCAAGTGGGTCCCGGTATCGAGCACTTCCTTGCCTGTGAAGATGTAGCTGGTGGGTCCCAGCAGTCAGGGGGGCGAATCGTTTTTTTTTTGCCCGGACGCGCTTCCTTGCGTGCGAAGATGTAGCTGGTGGGTCCCAGCAGTCAGGGGGAAACGTTTTTTCGCAAAATACAGTGGCCCGTCTGGTGGGTCCCAGCTGTCAGGTGGAGGAATCATTATTTTCCGCGTAATAAGGAGGCACTTCCTTGCTGCGGCCGTGGACCCAGCTGTCAGCCTCTCCACGTACAGTCCACGTCCGATGGAAGTCGTTCCTTGACCACGTTGACCACGCCGCGCCGAGAGCACCAGGGCGGTGGACGACGGCGAGGCCTAGGAAGGGGACGACGGGAGCGGGAAGACGCGGCGGTGGAAGCCAGCGGAGAGGAGTACGAGGTTCACTGGTTCGGCTGCGGTGTGAGGTTGCCGTCGCCGCGAGCACTGGCCAGCCGTGGGAATAGTAGAGGCGGTGAGGCCTCAGCGGCAAGACAACCGCCACGAGAGGCAGGAGCATGCGGCACGACGGCGCTGCTTTGGGCGGCCGGAGCAAGAAGACCAGAGGTTGAAGAAGCACTACAGCCGTTGGATGGACATCGTACGGTCACTTGAGCTAGAATCGTTCATATTGACTAAAGTTGACAAAGGCCCGCGTCCCAGTCAACTTAGTAGGCCCATAAGTCAGCCTCCCACCATGGTGGGTCCTAGCTAGCAGGGGGAGTATTCATTTTTTTTGTGCATAATAAAGAGGCACTTCCAGTGGGTCCGGTGACAATGAGGGAACGTTTTTTGCGAATACGCTTGCCGTCCGGTGGGTCCCAGCAGTCGGGAAACGTTTTTCATGAAATAAGGTGGCCCGTCCGGTGGGTCCCTGCTGTCAGGTGGAGGAATAATTATTTTGCACGTAATAAGGAGGCACTTCCTTGCGGCCGCCTGGACCCAACTGTCAGCCTCTCCACGTACAGTACTCTTTCGATGGAAGTTGGTCGTTGACCATGTTGACCACGCCGCGCCGAGAGCACCAGGGCGGTGGTCTGGACGACGGCGAGGCCTAGGAAGGGGACGACGTGGAGCCGGGGAAGACGCAGCAGTGGAAGCCCGCGCGGAGAGGAGTACAAGGGTTCACTAGTTCGGCTGCGGTGTGAGGCTGCCGTCGCCGCAAAATAACAGGGGGTGTGGGTGAGTAGAGGGATGGCCTGGCCAGAGGTGGGAGTAGTACGGGGCGGTGAGGCCTTCGCGGCATCACAGCCGGCCACGGGAGGCAGGAGCACGCGACACGACCGGCGTTGCTTTGGGCGGCTGGAGCAATTGTGATTTGTAAGAATGTACATCCCATTTTTTAATTCTAATGGAATTTACTACAGCCCATTTATAGTTTGTTAAAAGTACAACCCAACTTCTAGCTAGGACAACGATTAATAATTTTAAACAACCGCTCAAAACAGAATTCAAAAAAAGTTCCCACATTTTGATGGGATCCGAAATATTTTTATCCGAAATTTCTAGTCAGGTTAAATATAATTTCAAAATAAAGTTGTATTACGTTAAAATCCAACGAAATATTGCGCGCGCAACAAGTAATGAAATTAAAATTTTCAAATTCCAAAAATAATATATTTTCAAACTAATTACGTGTTTGGTGCATAGTAACTGTCCAGTTATTATAATTACATCCCATTTATTATTTCTTAAAGTCCATTTTCTTGTTAAGCCTAATGCATACCTCCTAGGAAAGTTTGCAGCCCAGCGGGGCGGAGAATAACAAGTTGACCCGGATATTGTGTACAACTGTCGCCCAATTGCATTGCTGATGTTGAAAAACAAGGCTGTGTAGTACAGTACAACCTAACATGGTTACTCAGCCCACATTCAAGAACGCAGGAAAGGCCTAAACAAGGCTTCAGACAACTTTTTGAAGTCAATGAGCTCAATTAATAACTTAAGAAAAAGTTAGATTACAGTGGAACCTAATTAAAAGCTGTCACGAGCAAATAAATAATTCAACGGGTCCCACTTGTGCGTGCTTGGCTGTGTGTGTGTGTGTGTGTGTGTGTGTGAGAGAGAGAGAGACCCATCGATCGATGCTCAGAATACATCTTTCAGCCATATGCATTGCTGATGCTCAAGAAAACTTATATAGTTGACACAATCATATAGAACATCATAGCACACTGAACTTGCATACAAAAATTTCACGCAGGCGGCACAATCAGGATGGAAGCAGTGGAACGCTACGGGAAGGGCTATGTTGAAACCCGCGAAGTCGTACATAACGGTTCATCGTCTTTATCAATGACGGGGAAATATCTTGAATGTAGGAAGCACGGTAAAGAAGGAGAGCCATGGGTTCAAAAACCCATGCCTTTTTCTCCCAAACCATCCAAGAAAAAGGATGATGAGGATTTTGAGCGCTTTGCTGAAATGATTAGACCTATCTTTTTGCGTATGCGTTTGACTGATATGCTTAAAATGAATCCTTATGCTAAGTATATGAAGGATATTGTTACAAAACAAACAAAGATACCGGAAGTTGAAATTTCCACCATGCTTGCTAACTATACTTTTAAGGGTGGAATACCAAAGGAACTTGGAGATCCAGGAGTACCAACTATACCTTGCTCCATTAAAAGAAACTATGTTAGAACTGCTTTATGTGATCTTGGAGCCGGTGTTAGTGTTATGCCTCTCTCTTTATATCGTAGACTTGATTTGAATAAGTTAACACATACTGAAATATCTTTGCAAATGGCCGATAAATCAACCGCTATACCTGTCAGTATTTGTGAGGATGTGCTTGTTGTGGTTGCAAACGTTACTATCTTAACGGACTTTGTTATTCTTGCTATTCCTGAGGATGATAGTATGTCGATTATCCTTGGTAGACCCTTTTTGAATACTGCAGGGGCTGTTATTGATTGCAACAAAGGCAATGTCACTTTTCATGTTAATGGTAATGAGCATACTATCGTAAAGTCCACAGTATCAATTCTATTGAAAAAATTTCAACGATAACTATTGGAGGTTTTGAATTTCCTCTTCCTACTGTCAAGAAGAAATATGATATTCTTATTGTGGGGGACGTGCATATCCCCGTTGAGGTAACCTAGTGCTATTCGAAAATTCTCCGGTTTCATGCGATTCAGAATGAGTTTGTTAACGAGACTTGATCAACCTTGTTAGTGGATTCCTTTTGATGAGCATGAGATGGATGAAGTTAGAAAGCACAACTCTCTGTACCCTTCTTTTACTTTCTGTTATTTAGATTAAATAAAGAAAAAATAGAATTTTCTGTCTGTGTTCTGAATTATCCATGCAATAAAAAAATACCCCGAAAATAAGAGTTCTCCAAATACCCTGAAAAGGAAATATGATTTTTTCTAGAATATTTGAGAATATTTGGCACTGAGAACACACCAGGGGGAGGCAATACCTGGCAACGAGGGTGCAGGGCGCCCCCTGCCTCGTGGGCCCCTGGTGGCCCCCCTCCACTTATTCCAGCACCCACACACTTCGTCTTCCTCCAGAAAAAATCACCACCTAGCTCAAGCACGAGTTCTAGCTCATCTTGCTGCCATTTTCGATCTCCTTGCTCAAAGCTCCACTCACAAAACTGCTTTGGGGGATTGTTCTTCAGTATGTGACACCTCCAATGGTCCAATTAGTTTTTGTTCTAGTGCTTTATTCATTACAAATTTTTGCTGCCTAGGTGACCCTGTTCTTGAGCTTGCATGTCAAATTTATTTGGTCCCAAGTAGTTCTAATGCATGATATAGTCTCTAGGCACTTGTGGGAGTAGTTGCTATCAATTTTGTTGAGTTTGGTTCACTTTTATTTTGAGTTACTGAAAATTTCAGAAATTTTCAGAAAATGATGAAGAGATTATTGAGGGGCTCTTCGAGCTGAAGCTCAAGGATAAGCAAAGTGAAGAGGATAAGAAGCCCAAATATAATCTCCTAGATCATGGAGGTTCGGCCATGTGAATGGCCTTGTGATGAGTTCTTGAGAGCAGCCGAGATTCATGATGATTTTTATTATTTGGCTGAGAATGCAGGCATCACCGACTTCCTCCACGACCAGCTCGATCAGTACCTCCTACTCACTAATATTTTTGTGCAAAATTTTCATTTTCCATGCTAGGAGATCACCACCTTTGGTGGATTTTTATTTGTATGATGAGTATAAGGAGATGTCACTTTATGAATTTTGTGGGGTTTGCAAGTTGACCTTTGAGGGCAGCATAGAGGAACCACATCGTAACGATGTGGAAGGGTTTATTGATATGATCGCTGTAGGGGAGACAAGGAAGGTTTCCGATGCAAGAATTACTAGCATACACTTTCCTGTTCTATGTTACTTTGCAATATTTGCTAGTAGATGCTTAATTGGTCGTGGGAACTGTGGAAACCTTAGTGCCCCTGATATTTTTATTTTGTGCCATGCTTTGTTTCATGATAGCACTTTCAGTTTAGGCGCTATTGTTGCCAAGCGGTTAAATCTGAACCGTACGAAGGGCCCCATTTTTGGAGGTATCTTTGCTTCGCGTCTTGCTAAATATTTTGAGATACCTATTAGACACTATGAGAAAGAGGAAAAGTTGTTGCCTCCTATTTTTGTAAACTATAAGAGTATGGTAGCACATGATTTTCTTGTTAAGAATAAGAAAAAGATGCTAAACTATAGACTGATATTTGATAAAAATTACTTTGAGAGTATTACCTTGCCTTCTCCTTCTTTGTTCAACTTATCTTCAGGCATGTACCTTGTCCTGCCGGAGGTCATTCATGCCTACCGGAGCCTAACACCAGCTCCAGAGCCCGAGCCGGAGCCACCACTTGATCCTCACTGTCAGTCTGTTTATCAGTGGGATCCGGAGGAGATCGCCAACCAGTGGCACCCCGAGCATCTTCCTCAGTACACTGGAGAGGACCACTTTGATCCATGGGCATAGACCAACTTAGGTCAAAAGCCTAAGCTTGGGGGTACGTATTTCTCACCGACATTACATTCATGTTCACACGCTCATGCCAGTTGTCGGTGCTCATACTTTTTCATTGTACTATCCATGCTAGTTTATTTCCTTTTTCTCGCTTTCTTCTTGTGTGTTTGAAAAACCTTAAGAAAAACCAAAAAAATAGTTGTAGCCTCTAGCTAGTTTACTTTCCATGCCTGTAGTAGTAATAATTAAAAGAAAACCCGAAAAGATTTCTCGTTCTTATTTTGCTTGTTGGGAGCTTTCCCGTGTAAATAGTTTTATTTCTTTTCTTTTCTTTGGGGGTCGAGAGGAGAAGACCATAATGAAAATGTTGAAGTGGCTCTTATATGCATTATTGTTAATTTAACAAAGAGCCCATATTACCTTGTCTTCTCCTGTGTATTAAAATGCCTGCAGATTCCAGCTTAGTCCAATGCACGTGCACTATTATTATTATCCACACCGTTCGGTCGTGCAAGTGAAAGGCAATAATGACGATATATGATGGACTGATTGAGATGAGAGAAGCTGGTATGAACTCGACCTCTCTTGTTTTTGTAAATATGATTAGTTCATCATTCCTGATCCAGCCTATTATGAATGAAACATGTTTGCAATGACAATTAGAGATTATAGTTGCTTATGCCATGCTTAATTTTCTAGGAGTTTATAATAGTTTACCTTGCGTGCCAACATGCTATTAAAATGGTTGTGATGTGGTATGATAGGGTGGTATCCTCCTTTGAACGATTCGAGTGGCTTGACTTGGCACATGTTCACGCATGTAGTTGTAACAAAATCAACATAGCCTCCACGATATTTATGTTCATTGTGGATTATACCCTACTCATGCTTGCACTCGATGTTTATTAATTTTAATGCATGTTCATGACTGTTGTTGCTCTCTAGTTGGTCGCTTGCCAGTCTTTTTCTAGCCTTCACTTGTACTAAGCGGTAATACTGCTTGTGCATCCACTTCCATAAACCCCAAAGTTATTCCACATGAGTCCACCATACCTTCCTATATGTGGTATCTACCTGCGTCCCAAGTAAATTTGTATGTGCCAAACTCTAAACCTTCAAATGAAATTCTGTTTTGTATCTCAAATAGCTCATGTATCAACTAGGGTTGTCTGTATCTTCCATGCTAGACGGGTTATTCTCAAGAGGAGTGGACTCCGCTCCTCACTCACGAGAAAATGGCTGGTCACCGGGATGCCCGGTCCCATGCTCAAATCAAAATAATTGCAAACAAAACTCCCCCAGGACTATTGTTAGTTGGAGGCACCCGTTGTTTCGGGCAAGCCATGGATTGATGCTTGTTGGTGGTGGGGGAGTATAAACTTTACCATTCTGCTTGGGAACCGCCTATAATGTGTGTAGCATGGAAGATATCGAGATCTCTCGGTTGTTATGTTGACAATGAAAGTATATCGCTCAAAATATTATTTATCTCTATTTCAAAATCGAGCTCTGGCACCTCTACACATCCCTGCTTCCCTCTGCGAAGGGCCTATCTATTTACTTTTATGTTAAGTCATCATCCTCTTATTAAAAAGCACTAGTTGGAGAGCACTGCTGTCATTTGCATCCATTACTATTAATTTATATTGAGTATGCCTATGACTGGATCTCTTTTACCGTGAATTACAATGTTTAGTTAGTCCTTGATCTTCAGAGGTGCTCTGCATTTATGTTTTGCGGTCTCAGAAAGGGCTAGCGAGATACCATCTTGTTATATCATATTATGATTGTTTTGAGAAAGTGTTGTCATCCGAGATTTATTATTATTGCTCGCTAGTTGATTATGCCATTGATATGAGTAAACATGAGACCTAAATGTTATTGTGAATATGGTTAGTTCATAATCTTTGCTGAAAACTTGAATGCTGGCTTTACATATTTACAACAACAAGAGCAAATAGAGTTTGTAAAAGTTTTTCTTTGTCACTTTCAGTTTGTCAACTGAATTTCTTGAGGACAAGCAAAGGTTTAATCTTGGGGGAGTTGATACGTCTCCATCTTATATACTTTTCCAAACACTTTTGCCCTTGTTTTGGACTCTAACTTGTATGATTTGAATGGAACTAACCCGGACTGACGCTGTTTTCAGCAGAATTGCCATGGTGTTATTTTTGCGCAGAAATAAAAGTTCTCGGAATGACCTGAAACTTCACGGAGAATATTTTTGGAATATATAAAAATACTGGCAAAATAATCAAGGCTAGGGGGCCCACACCCTATCCACGAGGGTGGGGGGCGCGCCCCCCCTGCCTCATGGGCCCCCTGGTGCTCCACCGACCTCAACTCCAACTCTATATATTCACATTCGGGGAAAAAGTCAGAGAGAAGGATTCATCGTGTTTTACGATACGAAGCAGCCGCCAAGCCCTAATCTCTCTAGGGAGGGCTGATCTGGAGTCCGTTCGGGGCCCCGGATAGGGGAATCCGTCGCCGTCGTCATCATCAACCTTCCTCCATCACCAATTTCATGATGCTCACCGCCGTGCGTAAGTAATTCCATCGTAGGCTTACTGGACGGTGATGGGTTGGATGAGATTTACCATGTAATCGAGTTAGTTTTTTAGGGTTTGATCCCTAGTATCCATTATGTTCTGAGATTGATGTTGCTATGCTTAATGCTTGTCACTAGGGCCCGAGTGCCATGATTTCAGATCCGAACCTATTATGTTTTCATGAATATATGCGAGTTCTTGATCCTATCTTGCAAGTCTAGTCACCTATTATGTGTTTATGGTCCGTTAACCCCGAAGTGACAATAATCGGGATACTTACCGGTGATGACCGTAGTTTGAGGAGTTCATGTATTCACTAAGTGTTAATGCTTTGGTCCGGTACTCTATTAAAAGGAGGCCTTAATATCCCTTAGTTTCCAATAGGACCCCGCTGCCACGGGAGGGTAGGACAAAAGATGTCATGCAAGTTCTTTTCCATAAGCACGCATGACTATATTCAGAATACATGCCTACATTACATTGATGAACTGGAGCTAGTTCTGTGTCACCCTATGTTATAACTATTGCATGAAGAATCGCATCCGGCATAATTCTCCATCACCAATCCAATGCCTACGAGCTTTTCACATATTGCTCTTTGCTTAGTTACTTTACCGTTGCTACGGTTACAATTACTACAAAACTACTACTATTACTTTTATCACCGTTACCGTTACTTCCATACTACTTTGTTACTAAATACTTTGCTGCAGATATTAAGTTATCCAGGTGTGGTTGAATTGACAATTCAACTGCTAATACTTGAGAATATTCTTTGGCTCCCCTTGTGTCGAATCAATAAATTTGGGTTGAATACTCTACCCTCGAAAACTGTTGCGATCCCCTATACTTGTGGGTTATCACTGACGAAACTCTCCCTTGGCCTCAGCTGGATCAAGAGTACGAGGGACGTCGCCGAGTTGAACGTGTGCAGATCGCGGAGGTGCCGTGCGTTTGGTACTTGATCGGTTGGATCGCGAAGACGTTCACCTACATCAACCGTGTTACTTAACGCTTCCGCTTTCGGTCTACGAGGGTACGTGGACACACTCTCCCCGCTCATTGCTATGCATCACCTAGATGGATCTTCCGTGTGCGTAGAATTTTTTTTAAATTACTGCGTTCCCCAACATGGCGCGCCCTGATGCCTAGTGGGCACCTAGGTGTCCCCCTCTGGTATTTCTTTTCTCCAATATTTTTTTATATATTCCAAAATAATTCTTCGCAAAATTTCAGCTCATTTGGAGATGTGCAGAATAGGTATCTCTGACATAGCTTTTTCATGTCCAAAAATCCAGCTGTCAGTATTCTCCCTCTTTGTGTAAACCTTGCATATTATGAGAGAAAAGACATTAGAATTACCCCACAAAGTGTTAAAATGCATAAAACACTATAAATAACAGTAAGAAAACATGATGCAAAATGGACGTATCGTAGATTCCAGAAGCTAACTAGCATCACCGTAGCAGTGCACCGTGACGCGGATCTCCCAAGCGACCCGTTCTCTCCTGCAATTTGGCGAGCAAAAAGCCATGGGATGTTGTCGGTGCTATTTTAAAGCTCCATCTCACCTGATAGCCATTCCTTTTCCCCTCTCCGCGAATGAGACAGGCATTTGCGTTGACATGCCATCGTGCCTAGCTCACAGGCTTTGTGTTTTGACCACAATACCTTTTGTGTGGTCGACATAAGCTCGTGCCCCTTCATGAACTGCGCAGCTACCGGCCTAATGGACTTGGAAGCCCTACCACCAGCAACAACACATACTAGGCCGGTTCGTCAAGCGGCCGAGACCTCAGAGCACTGGCTGCCACCTTCGGAAGGTCACATGACATTTAACGTCAATGGGGCAGTGTCAAGCAACGACGAGAGAGGAGTACCAGCGCCCATATGTAGGGATGCCATTGGTGTGTACCAGGGTTCATCTATGGTACTTTTCAGCGGCACCATTGACCGAACGATGCTCAAAGCATTGGCATGACGAGAAGCTATGGCACTTGCGTATGATCTGGGATCGAGCTCAACACTTTTGCGTGGCTACCGGCTGTCAGGGAGCGGTGAAGGATATCGAGTAGAGAAGCGGTGTAAGACATGATGCAATTATGTAGGTCATTGATGAGCGTAGTGTTGGTTTTCATTCTTGTAAATTTATCTTCGAGCATAGGAACTTCAATTTTGAAGCTCATAATCTCGCCAAGTTCGCATGTAATCTGGACATAGGTTGTAACACCCCGGATGTAACTTTCCATATTTGTAACTCCAACTCTTGCCATTTTCGGCATTGTGATATGATATTCCCTCCGTGGTTGGGTTTTTCTTCTTTTTGCATTTTGTCCATGTCATGCATTTTATATCATGTCATCATATGCATCTCATTTGCATACGTGTTCGTCTCATGATTCCGAGCATTTTTTCCCGTTGTCCGTTTTGCAATCCGGCACTCCTATGTCCCCCGGCGTCCCCTTTTACATTTTTCCGTGAGCGGGTACTAAACTTTCTCGGAATGGACCGAGGCTTGTCAAGTGGCCTTGGTATACCACCGGTAGACCACCGGTCAAGTTTCAGGTCATTTGGAGCTCGTTTGGTACTCCAACGGTTAACCGCACTCTCGCAAAGGCCTCTTTTAAGTTGCAGCCCAACACCCCTCCAAAATAGTCCAATAACCCATCTAAGTCACTTCCATGCTCTCCGTCGTTCGATCACGATCGTGTGGGCAAAAACCGCACCTCATTTGGACTCTCCTAGCTCCCTCTATGCCCGCGGATCCTCTCCCCCCTAACCCTAGCAAATCCCAGTCCGCCACCGCCGGACGTGTCCGAGCAGGCTGGACAACGTCCGCCGCTGCCCACCGCCTCTCGGTAGCGTGCCACGTGGCCCGGGTCCCCGCCGCCGCCCAGCGCGCCCGGCCCATGGGCCCGGCGCAGCTGCCCTCCGGCCCGCCGCCGCGCCCGTCGCCCGCTCGCGCCGCCTCGCCCGGCCGGACCGTCGCCGACACGCCGCCGCCCGCCCGCCGCCGCCCGTTCTGCCGACCCGCCGCCTCGGCCTCCCGCCCCGCCGCGCCGGCCGGCCTCCTCCTCCTCGGTGCCCTCCTCCGGCCTCTTCCCGGCTCGTGAGCGAGCGAGCCCGTCGCCCGCCTCGAGCTCGGCCAGATCGGGATCCAAGATCCGGAGAGTTGACTTTCTTCCCCCCCAAAAAATCCTCTGTCTTTTCTTTCGGTGATATTTGTTGCATTTTCACCGTGCCACAACTCCGCACCGTAGCTCCATTTCGTGCGTGTAATATGTCAAAATGTTCGTCTCAAGAGTAGATCATTTCATCTCATTGCATCATTTTCATTTGAGCTCATCTTGATGCCCGAAATGCTGTTAGAAGAGGGCTATGTGATGTTAGTTTCATTTCTTAATGAACATGCACTTTGTCATTTTGCCATGATTGATGTGTGCATCCTATGATCTTGAGCCCTACATGTGTTTTGTAATATGCCATGCCATCTTTCCAGGGGTGTATGCCATGTATTTTTGTGATCTATGTGGTGACTAGCACAAGCATGCAAAGTAGGCTTCATGATGTTGCTGATTTCAGCCCTGCTTTCTTGATATTTTTATGCCATGTTAACTTGATGCTACCGAGAGATCCATGCATATTTTGAGATACTTCAGTAAGGATGTTTTGAACATATGGTTATGCTCTATCCATCCATGCCTTTGTTTGCAATTATGAAGTGCCATAGCTTGAGTCAATCGAGCTCTACTTTTGCTATAAAATGTTTCCTGGCAGATTGTTTACATGTTATTCAATTTTGCCAAGGTTGTTGTGGTTGATCCGTGTATGCTATGAAGTTGTTCTTGCCATGTATGTCTTCTATGCCATGTCTTCTTGATGTATGTATGCTTAGTTTATCATGTAAGGCTCTGTAGTGAGTGCTTTGAGCTCTTAAACATGCCTACTTGTTATCTGTTTTGTCATGCCCTGCTGTCGATCTCATTAACTAAACTTGCTATTTTGACATGGGTGTTACTATATTTTCTGATCCTTTTGGCTTATGGTCAGTAAGGGACTTTTGTTCTATGCTTTGAGTAGATTCATGCCATGCCTTGTTTTGCTATTATAAGTTCTTGTAGCATGTTGTTTTTTGCTCTGAACATTGCTTCTCGATGCTGATTACGCCATGTTGATAATTTTGCAAAGTCTGTGAATCTGATATGTTTTGCACTTTTGCCATGCTTGTTTGGACCTGTTATGATGTGAATTAGCCGTAGCTCACTGTTCATATTTTGTCAAGCATCTTGATTAGATCACTGCCATATACTTTGTTGGTACGTTTGGGTGCATTAGCTTAATTTCTTGTTGCTTGCTATGTGGCATCATGCTGTTAATGGCAGATTTGTGCCATTCTTGTTTTGCTTGTCATTTGCAAACCGTGCATCCGACTCCGGTGATCTTTATATCGATTTCAACCGAAATCATCTCATCTTTCCAGTGGCATACTTGGTTTGCCAAGTTGATGCCTGGTTCATCATTTTCCTTCCGGAGCACGCTTACACATTGCATATCACATCTCGCATATCATGTCATGTTTTGCATCATGTTGATTGTGCATTGCACCGTGATTTATTGTGGTTCCTTTGTTTGTGTTCTTGCTTTGGGTAGAGCCGGGAGACGAGTACGTGAACGAGGAACCTGTTGAGAACGCTTACGAGGATCAAGCTTTCGACAACTCTGAGAACTTTGCAGGCAAGATGACCATACCCTCGAAATCACTTCTATCTTTGCTATGCTAGTTGCTCGCTCTTTTGCTATGCCTATGCTATGATGCCTATCACTTGCTTATCATGCTTCCCATATTGCCATGTCAGCCCCTAACCATCCTTTCCTAGCAAACCGTTGATTGGCTATGTTACCGCTTTGCTCAGCCCCTCTTATAGCGTTGCTAGTTGCAGGTGAAGATGAAGTTTGTTCCTTGTTGGAACATGGAGATGTTGTTCCTTATTGGAACATGTTTACTTGTTGGGGCTATCACAATATATCTACTATAATTAATGCATCTATATACTTGGTAAAGGGTGGAAGGCTCGGCCTTATGCCTGGTGTTTTGTTGCACTCTTGCCGCCCTAGTTTCCGTCATACCGGTATTATGTTCCTTGATTTCGCGTTCCTTACACGTTTGGGTGATTTATGGGACCCCCTTGACAGTTCGCTTTGAATAAGACTCCTCCAGCAAGGCCCAACATTGGTTTTACCATTTGCCACCTAAGCCTTTTTCCCCGGGTTTCGCGAGCCCGAGGGTCATCTTTATTTTAACCCCCGGACGGTGCTCCTTCGAGTGCTGGCCCGAACTAGACCCCCATGGCGCCCTCAAGGTAACTTGAGGTCTGGTTTTAGTTGTACGGACTGCTCATCCGGATGTGCCACGAGAACGAGATATGTGCAGCTCCTATCGGGATTTGTCGGCAATCAGGCGGCTTTGCTGGTCTTGTTTTATTCTGTCGAAATGTCTTGTAGTCGGGATTCCGAGATTGATCGGGTCTTCCCGGTAGAAGGAATATCCTTCGTTGACCGTGAGAGCTTATAATGGGCTAAGTTGGGACACCCTGCAGGTATTATCTTTCAAAGCCGTGCGCATGTTATGAGGCAGATGGGAATTTGTTAATGTCCGGTTGTAGAAAACCGAAGTTGACCTCAATTAAAATACACAACAACCGCATGTGTAACCGTGATGGTCTCTTCTCGGCGGAGTCCGGGAAGTGAACACGGTGTTGGAGTTATGTCTGACGTAAGTAGTTCAGGATCACTTCTTGATCACTACTAGCTTCACGACCGTGCTTTGCTCCTCTTCTCGCTCTCTTTTGCGAATGTAGCCACCACATATGCTAGTCGCTTGCTGCAGCTCCACCTCACAACTTTGTCCTTCTTATAAGCTTAAATAGTCTTGATCTCGCGGGTGTGAGATTGCTGAGTCACCGTGACTCACAGATTCTACCAAAACAGTTTCAGGTGCCGACGATGCCAGTGCAGGTGACGCAAACGAGCTCAAGTGGGAGTTTGACGAGGAACGTGGTCGTTACTATTTGTCTTTTCCTGATGATCGAGAGTGGAGCCAGTTGGGACGATCGGGGATCATGTAGCATTTGGGGTATCTTCTTTTATTTTGGTTCCATAGTCGGACCTTGAGTGTAATCTGAATGATGGATGTTTATTTATGTATTGTGTGAAGTGGCATTGTAAGCCAACTATGTATCTTTTTCCTTATGTATTACATGGGTTGTGTGAAGATTACCTCACTTGCGACATTGCTTTCAATGCGGTTATGCCTCTAAGTTGTGCTTCGACATGTGGGAGATATAGCCGCATCGAGGCGTTACTAAGTTGGTAATCGAGCCTTCCCGACTTAGGAGCCCCCTGCTTGATTGTTTGCTGGCGTTGTTGAGTCTAGAACGGAAAATGTTTTGGAGTCTTAGGATTATATATATCGGAGAGTAGGATTCTTTTTACTCCCCAGTCCCTTCGTCGCTCTGGTGAGGTCTCCTGACGTAGAAGTTTTGACTCTCCTCTCCTCAAATTTCACTAAAATTTTTTAGGATCACGCGGGTATCTTGGAATCGTTCCCATGGTTTTGTGACGAGAACATTGTTCTTGGTGCCTCCTGACATTTAGGGGTTGTGGCGGTGTCCGGGAGTTGAGCTCCGAGGTGTTGTCGTCACAATTTTATCGTTGCAGTTCTGGAATACACGAGTTTTGCCGACATCGAAATCTCTTTTGTACAGTTGTTGGTGAGATAACCCGATAACTTGAAGATCGGGCGAGCTCGAGTATTGCCATGACTCGTAACAGATGCTTTTCAAGGTCGAGGTACACGATTTCGAAGGTTTCTTGGTTATGTGTTGACGGATGGATACAATTTGGATCTAGGTATTGTTAGTTTGAGTGATATATTTTGTGTCCCCTGTATCCCCAACACCAGATTGCATAACCGAAAGTTTGGGAGTTTATAGGTGGGATTCAAGTAGCTCTTAGCATTTCTTCCCGCAGATATTTGGTTCGTGATTGGGTAATCCTTACCACTTATTTGTTCGATCGTACCTTGTTATTTTTTTCATCAACCTTTAATCAAGTGGCTTCTCACCTTAATGGACGTGTGATGATTAGCTTTTGGAATTCATTTGTTCATCCTTGTTGAATGTTTATTGTGAAGACTATATGTTGCAATTTCTATCCGTTGATTCTACTGTCTATCTGTCTATCAAGTGCTAACGGATGTCACCCTCTTCAGATGGCTCCGCCAACGTCGTAATCCGGAACGAAATGATGGGAATCAGTCGAACCCT
Organism: Aegilops longissima; assembly: GCA_021605205.1. NCBI lineage: Eukaryota > Viridiplantae > Streptophyta > Magnoliopsida > Poales > Poaceae > Aegilops > Aegilops longissima. The sequence goes on from CM038678.1 coordinate 476,228,575, forward strand.
CCACCTCCACCTCCGCCTCCGGAGGCCTGGCAAGCTATCATGGCAGCCACCAATGCCAATGCTCAAATGATTTTCCAGCTCTTGCAAGAGCGTACCCAAGGGCAAGGCAGTCAAGGAAATCAAGGCCAAGGCAACAACCAGCCGCACTTTGCTACTCTCAGTCAGTTCCTCGCTAATCAGCCGAAGTCTTTCAGTTTCTGTGTCGAGGCCACAGACGCCGACGATTGGCTTGTGGACATCTGCAAACATTTTGAATGTAGCAATGTCAGGCCTGAGGACTTTGTCAAGTTTGCTTCGTTTCAACTCAAGGACCAAGCTGCTGAGTGGTACCAGCAATACAAAGATTCTAGAGGAGGGCATGCCATTACAGGATGAGTTCCGCCGAGATTTTGAGCTCACCACATTCGAAAAGTGTTGTTGAGAGCAAGCGTGAGGAGTTCCGCAATCTCAAGCAAGGCAACATGTCGTGTATCAATACAATATCCAGTTCGAAACTCGCTCGCTTTGCTAAGCAAGACGTCCACGATGAAAAGAGTATGATCTATCAATTCAGAGGTGGTCTCAGAGAAGATCTGCAATTAGCTCTTGTGCTTTTGAGCCGAAAAGTATGATGAATTCTACAACATGGCATTGAAGCAAGAAGCTGCCCAGCTCAAATGTGAGGCTTCTAAGAAGAGAATTAGGGATGCAGTTCAGTCTTCTTCTTCCTCTCAAGTGGCAGCTAAGCAGAGAAGTTCTACCTTCCTCCTCCTCCGTTTCATCAACCTTATCGCAGAAGAGCTCGGTGGTCGTGGATCTTCCCACCCGCCCAACCAAAGCTATCGAACAAGTCTAATTCTCAAGCTCCAAGGTCAAGTGCTCCTTACCACCGTCCGCTCTCGGAGGTGACTTGCAACAAATGTCAGCAGAAAGGTCACTATGCGAACAAGTGCTTCAACCAAAGGCGCCTTCCGCCTCCTCCTCTTGTTAAATCTTCCAGCAATGCAGTGGTCAAGCATAATCCCAACCATGCCAAGGTGAACATGATGAATGCAGCTCAAGCGGAGGAATCTCGATGTGATAATGGGTAATCTCTCGATTAATGATATTCCTGCAAAAGTCTTATTTGATCTTTGGTGCATCGCATTCTTTCATCTCAAGACCTTTTGTGTCTATGCATGATTTGGTTACTCAAGTATTGCGAGACCTTTGTCTATTGTTTCTCCGGCTAAGGAAATGACTTCTCGAGTTTTGGTTCAATTTCGGTATCAAGATGGGCGACTATAGATTTTGGCTAAACCAATTGTCCTTGGTGACTCGGATATTGATCTTATTCTCGGGATGGATGGCTTTCTCAGCACAAAGCTCAGCTTGATTGTGCTGCTGTGGAAATTCAATTGACTCACTCTTCTAATGATGTGATCATCTATGCCGCTCGTGATGAAACCATTTGGTTGTTTTCTCTCAATGAGAAGGGCGAATTGGATGCTATCTCTCGATTCGATCGTTTGTGAGTACCAAGATGTCTTTCCGTAAGAGCTTCGGGTATGCCTCCTCATCGGCCGATTGAGTTCGTTATCGATCTTGAGCACCGCATGAACCCGCTTGCAAGCGTCCATACAAGCTTGGACCTAATGAGCTGAAGGAATTGAAGAAGCAGCTCGATGAACAAGAGCGTCTGGGTTTGATCGGACCGAGTTCATCTCCTTGGGGTTGTGGTGTTCTTTTGTCTAGAAGAAGGATGGCACGGACCGACTTTGCGTCGATTACCGTCCATTGAATAAGAAGACAATCAAGAACAAGTATCCACTTCCCAACATCAATGAGCTTTTCGAGCAACTCAAAGGTGCTAAAGTGTTCTCCAAGCTTGACCTTCGTATGGGTTATCATCGATTCGCATTCGTGAACAAGATATTCCCAAGACGACATTCAGAACAAGCTTTGGTTCTTATGAATATCTTGTCATGTCTTTCGCCTTGTCAATGCTCCTCCAACATTCTCTCGGATGATGAACTTCATCTTCAACCCTACACCAATGAATTCGTCTTGGTCTATCTGGATGATATTTTGGTCTTCTCCAAGAATAAGAAGGATCATGCCAAACATTTGCGATTGGTGCTAGACAAGCTCAGAGAGTATCAATTCTATGCGAAGTTTTCCAAATGTGAATTTTGGCTTGATGAAGTGCTTTACCTTGGTCACATCATCTCCGCCAAGGGCATCGCTGTTAATCCCGATAAGGTGTCTGCAGTTGTGAATTGGGAACCTCCTCAGAATGTTAAGCAGCTCCGCAGTTTTCTTGGTCTTGCAAGCTATTGTCAAGATTCGTTGAGAATTTCTCCAAGATTGCAAAGCCTCTTTCCAACCTCCTCCGAAGCATGTGAAGTATGTCCGGTCTCCCGAGTGTGACGTTGCTTTCAATACCCTCAAAGAGAAACTCGTCACAGCTCTGTCTTGACTCCTCCCGACGAATCCAAGCCATTGAAGTTTTTCGTGATGCTTCTCTTCAAGGTCTCGGTGCTGTGTTAATGCAAGAGAAGAGAGTTGTGGCTTATACCTCTCGTCATTTGAAGCCCAACGAAAAGAACTACCCCACTCACGATCTTGAGTTGGCGGCGTTGTCCATGCATTGATAACATGGAGACATCTCTTGTTGGGAAGGAAAGTGGACATATTCACCGATCACAAGAGTCTCAAGTATATCTTCACTCAACCCAACCTCAACCTCGTGCAAACTCGATGGGTCGAAATGATTCAAGAGTACAACCCAAGTATTGAATATACTCCGGCAAGGCCAATGTCATTGCAGATGCTTTGAGCAGGAAGGCTTATCGCAGCAGTTTAATCCTCAAGCCCTTCCAACCGGATCTCTCGTGAAGCTTTCCATAAGCTGAATCTTCAAGTTGTTCCTCAAGGCTTTCTTGCCAACCTCATAGTCTCTCCTACTTTGGAAGATCAGATTCGTGAGGCTCAACTTCTAGATACCATGGTGAAAAAGGTGAAACGTGGTATCGACAAGGGCATTTCCAAATACAAGTGCTTCCACATTGATGACAAAGATACTCTTTTCTTCGAGGACCGGATTGTGGTTCCTAAGGGTGATCTTCGTAAAGTCATTATGAACGAGGCACACAATTCGCTTCTATCCATTCATCCTGGAAGTACGAAGATGTACCATGACCTCAAGCAGTCATATTGGTGGACTCGAATGAAGCGAGAAATTGCTCAATTCGTGAATGAATGTGATGTCTGCGCAGAAGAGTGAAAGGAGAACACCAACGACCAGCTGGTCTCCTCCAACCTCTTGCTATTCCAGAATGGAAGTTTGATCATATTGAGATGGACTTCGTGACTGGATTTCCTAAATCCAAGCGTGGAAATGATGCTATCTTCGTTGTCATTGACAAGCTTACTAAAGTGGCTCATTTTCTTCCTATCAAAGAATCTATCACAGCAGCTCGGTTGGCGAGCTATACACATCCAGGATTGTCTCCTTGCACGGCATTCCACAAGTGATCTCTTCTGACCGTGGCAGCATCTTTACCTCCAAGTTTTGGGATTCTTTTGAAGGCCATGGGCACCAACATTCGTTTCAAAGACAGCTTTCCATCCTCAAACAAGTGACCAAGTCGAGCGAGTCAATCAAATCCTTGAAGATATGCTCGGGCTTGTGTCATTTCCTTCGGTATGAAGTGGGAAGATTGTCTTCCATATGCCGAAGTTCTCCTACAACAACAGCTTCCAAGCGAGTTCGGCAAGGCCCCATTCGAAATTCTTTATGGCGAAAGTGTCGTACTCCTCTCAATTGGTCCGAGACAGGTGAACGCCAACTTCTTGCAACGACTTGATCGAAGTCGAAGAAATGTGCAAAGTCATTCGTGAGAATCTCAAAGCCGCATAATCGCGCGGAAGAGCTATTATGATGACAAGCACCGTGATGTGGCTTTTGAAATCGGAGACCATGTCTACCTCCGCGTCTCTCAATGAAAGGCACTCGCCGCCCGGTATCAAAGGGAAGCTTGCCCTAGATATGTGGGTCCTTTCAAGATCATTGGCAAAAGAGGCGATCTCGCCTATCAACTTGAGCTTCCGTCCAACCCGCGAACGCACGATGTGTTTCACGTGTCACAGCTTCGCAAGTGCTTCAAGACTCTGACGCACTATCAACGAAGAAATTGACCTTCAAGAAGATCTCTCTTATCATGAGCACCCCATTGCTATTCTTGAAGAAACCGAGCGCAAGACTCGCAACAAGTCAATCAAATTCCTGAAAGTGAAGTGGTCACACCATTCCGACCGAGAAGCCACCGGGAGCGAGGATCACCTCCGTTCGAATATCCGGAGTTCTTTCAGTCCTAGATCTCGGGACGAGATCCTCTTGTAGTGGTGGAGTGTTGTAACACCCCGGATGTAACTTTCCATATTTGTAACTCCAATTCTTGCCATTTTCGGCATTGTGATATGATATTCCCTCCGTGGTTGGGTTTTTATTCTTTTTGCATTTTGTCCATGTCATGCATTTTATATCATGTCATCATGTGCATCTCATTTGCATACGTGTTCGTCTCATGATTCCGAGCATTTTTCCCGTTGTCCGTTTTGCAATCCGACACTCCTATGTCCCCCGGCGTCCCCTTTTACGTTTTTCCGTGAGCAGGTACTAAACTTTCTCGGAATGGACCGAGGCTTGTCAAGTGGCCTTGGTATACCACCGGTAGACCACCGGTCAAGTTTCGGGTCATTTGGAGCTCGTTTGGTACTCCAACGGTTAACCGCACTCTCGCAAAGGCCTCTTTTAAGTTGCAGCCCAACACCCCTCCAAAATAGTCCAATAACCCATCTAAGTCACTTCCATGCTCTCCGTCGTTCGATCACGATCGTGTGGGCGAAAACCGCACCTCATTTGGACTCTCCTAGCTCCCTCTATGCCTATTTATACACCCCCATTCCAAATTCGCGGATCCTCTCCCCCTAACCCTAGCAAATCCCAGTCCGCCGCCGCCGGACGTGTCCGGAGTGGGCCGGACAACGTCCGCCGCCGCCCACCGCCTCTCAGCGCGTGCCATGTGGCCCCCGGGTCCCCCGCCGCGCCACCGCCCGGCCCATGGGGCCAGGGCCAACCCTCCGGCCCGGCAGCTGCGCCCGCCCGACCCGCCCCCGTCGCCCGCTCCGCCGCCTCGCCCGGCCAGGCTCGGCTCGACCGCCCGCCCCGCCCGCCTTGCCCGTCGCCGACCGGCCGCCTCGGCCCGCCCGCCCGCCGCCTGGGCCGGCCTCCTCCTCCTCCGAGCGCCCCTCCTCCGGCCTCTTCCGGCTCGTGAGCCGCCCGTCGCCCGCCTCGAGCTCCGGCCAGATCGGGATCCGAAGATCCAGAGGGTTGACTTTCTTCCCCCCCAAAAAATCCTCTAAGTCTTTTCTTTCGGTGATATTTGTTGCATTTTCATCGTGCCATAACTCCGTACTCGTAGCTCCATTTCGTGCGTGTAATATGTCAAAATGTTCGTCTCGGAGAGTAGATCATTTCATCTCATTGCATCATTTTCATTTGAGCTCATCTTGATGCCCGAAATGCTGTTAGAAGAGGGCTATGTGATGTTAGTTTCATTTCTTAATGTAACATGCACTTTTGTCATTTTTGCCATGATTGATGTGTGCATCCTATGATCTTGAGCCCTACATGTGTTTTGTAATATGCCATGCCATCTTTCCAGGGGTGTATGTGTTGGAAATATGCCCTAGAGGCAATAATAAATTAGTTATTATTATATTTCCTTGCTCATGATAATCGTTTATTATCCATGCTATAATTGTATTGATAGGAAACCGCAATACATGTGTGAATACATAGACAACACCATGTCCCTAGTAAGCATCTAGTTGACTAGCTCGTTGATCAACAGATGGTTACGGTTTCCTGACCATGGACATTGGATGTCGTTGATAACGGGATCACATCATTAGAAGAATGATGTGATGGACAAGACCCAATTCTAAGCCTAGCACAAAGATCGTAGTTCGTATGCCAAAGCTTTTCCAATGTCAAGTATCATTTCCTTAGACCATGAGATTGTGCAACTCCCGGATACCGTAGGAATGCTTTGGGTGTACCAAAGCCACAACGAATCGGGTGACTATAAAGGTGCACTACTGGTATCTCCAAAAGTGTCATTGGGTTGGCACGAATCGAGGCTGGGATTTGTCACTCCGTGTAAGCGGAGAGGTATCTCTGGGCCCACTCGGTAGGACATCATCATAATGTGCACAATGTGACCAAGGGGTTGATCACGGGATGATGTGTTACGGAACGAGTAAAGAGACTTGCGGTGCGAGATTGAACAAGGTATCGGGATACCGACGATCGAATCTCGGGCAAGTACAATACCGCTAGACAAAGGGAATTGTATACGGAGCGATTGAGTCCTTGACATCGTGGTTCATTCGATGAGATCATCGTGGAACATGTAGGAGCCAACATGGGTATCCAGATCCCGCTGTTGGTTATTGACCGGAGAACGTCTCGGTCATGTCTCGCATGGTTCCCGAACCCGTAGGGTCTACACTTAAGGTTCGATGACGCTAGGGTTATAAAGGAAGCTTGTATGTGGTTACCGAATGTTGTTCGAGTCCGGATGAGATCCCTGACGTCACGAGGAGTTCGGAATGGTCCGGAGGTAAAGATTTATATATGGAAAGTTGTTGTTGGGTTAGGAAAAGTTCGGGTTTTTTCGGTATTGTACAGGAAGCTTCGGAAGGTTCGGAAGATTCGGAGGGGTCCGGAGGTCCGGAAATTGTTCCACCACGTCCAATACAGTAGCATGGGCTGTGGGGGCGCCCTAGCCTTAATGGGCCAGGGCACCAGCCCCCAAGGCCCATGCGCATGGGAGGGGGAAACCCTAAGGGGAGGGCCTCCACTTGACTTGGGAGGCACTCCTCCCCTCTTGGCCGCCCCAAGTCCCATCTAGGGCTGGCCGCACCCCTTGGGTGGGAAACCCTAAAGGGGCGCAGCCCCCTTCCCCTATATATACTTGAGGTTTTGGGCTGCCCAACACACATGAGAACTTCTCCTCTTGGTGCAGCCTGCCTCTCCTCCTCCTCCTCTCCCTTGGTGCTTGGCGAAGCCTGCTTGGGATGCCACGCTCCTCCATCACCACCATGCCGTTGTGTTGCTGCTGGATGGAGTCTTCCTCAACCTCTCCCTCTCTCCTTGCTGGATCAAGGCGTGGGAGACGTCACCGGGCTGTACGTGTGTTGAACGCGGAGGTGCCGTCCGTTCGGCACTAGGATCTCCGGTGATTTGGATCACGACGAGTACGACTCCTTCAACCCCGTTCTCATGAACGCTTCCGCTTAGCGATCTACAAGGGTATTTAGATGCACTCTCCTTCCCCTCATTGCTGGTTTCTCCATAGATAGATCTTGGTGACACGTAGGAAAATTTTGAATTTCTGCTACGTTCCCCAATAGTGGCATCATGAGCTAGGTCTATTGCGTAGATTCTTTGCACGAGTAGAACACAAAGTAGTTGTGGGCGTTGATGATGTTCAATATGCTTATCGTTACTAGTCCAATCTTGTTTCGACGGTATTGTGGGATGAAGCGGCCGGACCGACCTTACGTACTCTTCGTGAGGCAGGTTCCACCGATCGACATGCACTTGGTGCATAAGGTGGCTAGCGGGTGCCGATCTCCCACTTTAGTCGAACGGATTCGATGAAAAGGGTCCTTATGAAGGGTAAATAGCAATTGGCATATCACGTTGTGGTTTTGCGTAGGTAAGAAACGTTCTTGCTAGAAACCCATAGCAGCCACGTAAAACATGCAAACAACAATTAGAGGGCGTCTAACTTGTTTTTGCAGGGTATGCTATGTGATGTGATATGGCCAAGAAGAATGTGATGAATGATATGTGATGTATGAGATTGATCATGTTCTTGTAATAGGATTCACGACTTGCATGTCGATGAGTATGACAACGGCAGGAGCCATAGGAGTTGTCTATTTATTGTATGACCTGCGTGTCATTAAACAACGCCATGTAATTACTTTACTTTATTGCTAACCGGTAGCCATAGTAGTAGAAGTAATAGTTGGCGAGACAACTTCATGGAGACACAATGATGGAGATCATGATGATGGAGATCATGGTGTCATGCGGTGACGATGATGATCATGGAGCCCGAAGATGGAGATCAATGGAGCTATATGATATTGGCCATATCATGTCACTACTATATAATTGCATGTGATGTTTATTATGTTTATGCATCTTGTTTACTTAGAACGACGGTAGTAAATAAGATGATCCCTTACACAAATTTCAAGAAGTGTTCTCCCCGATGTGCACCGTTGCTACGGTTAAGTCGCTTCTAAGCACCACGTGATGATCGGGTGTGATGGATTCTTACGTTCACATACAACGGGTGTAAGACAGATTTACAGCAAAAACACTTGGGGTTAACTTGGCGAGCCTAGCATGTGCGGACATGGCCTCGGAACACGGAGACCGAAAGGTCGAGCATGAGTCGTATAGTAGATCGATCAACATGAAGATGTTCACCGATGATGACTAGTCCGTCTCACGTGATGATCGGACACGGCCTAGTTGACTCGGATCATGTAATCACTTAGATGACCAGAGGGATGTCTATCTGAGTGGGAGTTCATAAGATGAACTTAATTATCTTGAACATAGTCAAAAGACCTTTTGCAAATTATGTAAAAGCTCGCGCTTTAGTTCCATTGTTTAGATATGTTCCTAGAGAAAATATAGTTGAAAGTTGAAAGTAGCGATTATGCGGACAAGAGAAAGCTTATGTCCTTAATGCACCGCTCGGTGTCTGAACCCCAGACGTCGTTTGTGGATGTTGCGAACATCGGACATACACGTTTTGATAACTACGTGATAGTTCGGTTAAGCGGTTTAGAGTTGAGGCACGAAAGGCGTTTTGAAATGTCGTGGAACATATGAGATGTTTCGAGGGCTGAAATTGGGATTTCAGGCTCATGCCCACGTCAAGAGGTATGAGACCTCCGACGATTGTCTTAGCCTGCAAACTAAGGGAGAAAAGCTCAATCGTTGAGCTTGTGCTCAGATTGTCCAAGTACAACAATCACTTGAACCGAGTGGGAGTTGATCTTCCAGATGAGATAGTGATGTTTCTCCAAAGTCATTGCCACCAAGCTGCTAGAGCTTCGTGATGAACTATAACATATCAGGGATAGATATGATGATCCTTGAAGTATTCGCGATGTTTGACACGCGAAAGTAGAAATCAGAAGGAGCATCAATTGTTGATGGTTGGTGAAACCACTAGTTTTAAGAAGGGCAAGGGCAAGAAGGGATACTTCATGAAACGGCAAATCAGCTGCTGCACTAGTGAAGAAACCCAAGGTTGAACCCAAACCCGAGACTAAGTGCTTCTGTAATAAGGGGAACAGCCACTGGAGCGGAACCACCCTAGATACTTGGTAGATGAGAAGGCTGGCAAGGTCGATAGAAGTATATTTGATATACATTATTGTTAATGTGTACTTTACTAGTACTCCTAGTAGCACCGGGTATTAGATACGGTTCGGTTGCTAAGTGTTAGTAACTCGAAATAAAAGCTACGGAATAAGCGGAGACTAGCTAAAGGTGAGTGACGATATGTGTTGGAAGTGTTTCCAATTTTGATGTGATCAAACATCGCACGCTCCCTCTACCATCAAGATTAGTATTAAACCTGAATAATTGTCATTTGGTGTTTGCGTTGAGCATAGACATGATTGGATTATGTCAATCGCAATGTCTGTTATTCATTTAAGGAGAATAATGGTTACTCTGTTTATTTGAATAATACCTTCAATGGTATTGCACCTAATAGGAATGGTTTATTGAATCTCGATCGTAGTGATACACATTTTCATGCCAAAAGATATAAGACAGTAATGATAGTACCACTTACTTGTGGCCTTCGCCATATAAGTCATATTGGTGTAAAACGCATGAAGAAGCTCCATGTTGATGGATCTTTGGACTCACTCATTTTTGAAAAGTTTGAGACATGCGAACCATGTCTATTGGTGTATACGTATGAAGAAACTCCATGCAGATGGATCGTTTGGACTCACTTGATTTTGAATCACTTGAGATATGCAAAACATACCACATGGGCAAGATGACTGAAAAGCCTCGGTTTCAGTAAGATGGAACAAGATAGCAACTTGTTGAAGTGACACATTTTGATGTGTGCAGTCCAATGAGTCTTTGAGGCATGCAGATGAATATCGTTATGTTCTTACTTCACGAATGATTTAAGTAGATATTGAGTATATTTACTTGATGAAACACAAGTCTGAATTATTGAATGGTTCAAGTAATTTCAGAGTGAAGTTTAAGATCTTCGTGACAAGAGGATAGAATGTCTATGATATGATCATAGAGATGAGTATCTGAGTTCTGAGCTTTGGCACATAATTAAGACATTGTGGAAATTGTTTCACAATTAATACCGCTGGAACACCATTGTGTGATGGTGTGTCCGAACATCATAGTTGCACCCTATTGGATATGGTGCGTACCATGATGTCTCTTATCGAATTACCACTATCGTTCATGGGTTAGGCATTAGAGACAACCGCACTCACTTTAATAGGGCACCACGTAATTCCGTTGAGATGACACCGTATGAACTATGGTTTAGAGAAACCTAAGCTGTCATTTCTTAAAAGTTTGGGGCTGCGGCGCTTATGTGAAGAAGTTTCGGGATGATAAGCTCGAACCCAAAGCGGATAAAATGCATCTTCATAGGACACCCAAAACAGTTGGGTGTACCTCCTAATTCAGATCCGAAAGCAATAGGGATTGTTTCTTGAATCGGGTCCTTTCTCGAGAAAAGTTTGTCTCGAAAAGTTGAGTGGGAGGATGGTGGAGACTTGATGAGGTTATTGAACCATCACTTCAACCGGTGTGTATCGAGGCACGAGGAAGTTGTTCTGTGGCACCTACACCAATTGAAGTGGAAACTTATGATAGTGATCATGAAATTTCGGATCAAGTCACTACCGTACCTCGTGGGGTGACAAGGATCGTACTACTTGAGTGGTACAGTAATCCTGTCTTGAAGGTCATGTTGCTATACAACAATGAACCTACGAGCTATGGGGAAGCGATGGTGGGCCCAAATTCGAGAAATGGTTAGGAGCCATGAAATTGAGATAGGATCCATGTATCGTAACAAAGCATGGACTTTGGTGGACTTGCCGATGATCGGCAAGACCTTGAGATGAATGGATCTTTAAGAAGAAGACCGGACGTGGCCGGTAACATCACCGTCTATGAAGCTCGACTTGTGGCGAAGAGTTTTCACAAGTTCAAGGAGTTGACTACGATGAGATTTTCTCATCCGTAACGATGCTTAAGTCCGTCGGAATCATGTTAGCATTAGCTGCATTTATGAAATCTGGCAGATGGATGTCAAAACAAGTTTCCTTACCTGTTTTCGTAAGGAAAGGTTGTATATGATACAATCAGAATGGTTTTGTCGATCCTAAGGATGCTAAAGGTATGCTAGCACCAGCGATCCTTCTAAGGACTGGTGTAAGCATCTCGGAGTTGGAATGTGCGCTTTGATGTGATGATCAAAGATTTTGGGTTTATACAAAGTTTATGAGAAACTTGTATTTCCAAAGAAGTGAGTGGGAGCAATATAGAATTTCTGATGAGTATATGTTGTTGACATATTGTTGATCGAAATGATGTAGAATTCTGGAAAGCATCTGAGGTTATTTGAAAAGTGTTTTCAAGTGAAAAACCTGGATTAAGCTACTTGAACATTGAGCATCGAGATCTACAAGGATAGATCAAAATGCTTAATAATACTTTCAAATGAGCACATACCTTGACATGATCTTGAAGGTGTTCAAGATGGATAAGTCAAAGAAGGAGTTCTTGCCTGAGATGTAAGGTATGAAGTTAAGAGTTAAAGCTCGACCACGGTAGAAAAGAGAGAAAGGACGAAGGTCGTCCCCTATGCTTCAGACATAGGCTCTATACTATGCTATGTTGTGTACCGCACGGAAGTGTGCCTTGCCATGAGTCGGTCAAGGGTACAAGAATGATCCAGAATGGATCATTGGACAGTGGTCAAAATTGTCCTTGGAGTAAATAAGGACATGTTTCTCGATTATGGAGGTAATAAAGAGTTGGCGTAAGGGATTACGTCGATGCAAGATTTAACACCTATCCGAGTGACTCGAGTAGCAAACCGGATCGTATAGTGGAGCAACCATTTGGAATAGATCCAAGTGGAGCGTGGAAGCAGCATTTACAATATGACATAGAGAATTGCAAAGTACACACGGATCTGAAAGGTTCGAGACCGTTGACTAAAACCTCTCTCACAAGCAAAACATGATCAAACCTCGTAACTCATTGAGTCTTAATAACATGATGATGTGAACTAGTTTACAGACACTAGTAGACTCTTTGGATGTTGGTCACATGGCGATGTGACCTATCAGTGTTGATCACATGGCGATGTGAACTAGATTATTGACTCTAGTGCAAGTGGGAGACTGTTGGAAATATGCCCTAGAGGCAATAATAAATTAGTTATTATTATATTTCCTTGCACATGATAATCGTTTATTATCCATGCTATAATTGTATTGATAGGAAACCGCAATACATGTGTGGATACATAGACAACACCATGTCCCTAGTAAGCATCTAGTTGACTAGCTCGTTGATCAACAGATGGTTACGGTTTCCTGACCATGGACATTGGATGTCGTTGATAACGGGATCACATCATTAGAAGAATGATGTGATGGACAAGACCCAATTCTAAGCCTAGCACAAAGATCGTAGTTCGTATGCCAAAGCTTTTCCAATGTCAAGTATCATTTCCTTAGACCATGAGATTGTGCAACTCCGGATACCGTAGGAATGCTTTGGGTGTACCAAGCGTCACAACGTAATCGGGTGACTATAAAGGTGCACTACAGGTATCTCCAAAAGTGTCATTGGGTTGGCACGAATCGAGGCTGGGATTTGTCACTCCGTGTAAGCGGAGAGGTATCTCTGGGCCCACTCGGTAGGACATCATCATAATGTGCACAATGTGACCAAGGGGTTGATCACGGGATGATGTGTTACGGAGCGAGTAAAGAGACTTGCCGTAGCGAGATTGAACAAGGTATCGGGATACCGACGATCGAATCTCGGGCAAGTACAATACCGCTAGACAAAGGGAATTGTATACGGAGCGATTGAGTCCTTGACATCGTGGTTCATTCGATGAGATCATCGTGGAACATGTAGGAGCCAACATGGGTATCCAGATCCGCTGTTGGTTATTGACCGGAGAACGTCTCGGTCATGTCTCGCATGGTTCCCGAACCCGTAGGGTCTACACATAAGGTTCGATGGCGCTAGGGTTATAAAGGAAGCTTGTATGTGGTTACCGAATGTTGTTGAGTCCGGATGAGATCCGGACGTCACGAGGAGTTCGGAATGGTCCGGAGGTAAAGATTTATATATGGAAAGTTGTTGTTGGGTTAGGAAAAAGTTCGGGTTTTTCGGTATTGTACCGGAAGCTTCGAAGGTTCGGAAGATTCGGAGGGGTCCGGAGGTCCGGAAATTGTTCCACCACGTCCAATACAGTAGCATGGGCTGTGGGGCGCCCTAGCCTTAATGGGCGGGGCACCAGCCCCCAAGGCCCATGCGCATGGGAGGGGGAAACCCTAAGGGGAGGCCTCCACTTGACTTGGGAGGCACTCCTCCCCTCTTGGCCGCCCCCAAGTCCCATCTAGGGCTGGCCGCACCCTTGGGGTGGGAAACCCTAAAGGGCGCAGCCCCTTTCCCCTATATATACTTGAGGTTTTGGGCTGCCCAACACACATGAGAACTTCTCCTCTTGGTGCAGCCCTGCTCTCCTCCTCCTCCTCTCCCTTGGTGCTTGGCGAAGCCTGCGGGATTGCCACGCTCCTCCATCACCACCATGCCGTTGTGTTGCTGCTGGATGGAGTCTTCCTCAACCTCTCCCTCTCTCCTTGCTGGATCAAGGCGTGGGAGGCGCCACCGGGCTGTCGTGTGTTGAGCGCGGAGGTGCCGTCCGTTCGGCACTAGGATCTCCGGTGATTTGGATCACGACGAGTACGACTCCTTCAACCCCGTTCTCATGAACGCTTCCGCTTAGCGATCTACAAGGGTATGTAGATGCACTCTCCTTCCCCTCATTGCTGGTTTCTCCATAGATAGATCTTGGTGACACGTAGGAAAATTTTGAATTTCTGCTACGTTCCCCAACAGTATGCCATGTATTTTTGTGATCTATGTGGTGACTAGCACAAGCATGCAAATTAGGCTTCATGATGTTGCTGATTTCAGCCCCTGTTTTGCTGATATTTTTATGCCATGTTAACATGATGCTACCGAGAGATCCATGCATATTTTGAGATACTTGATGAGGATGTTCGAACATATGGTTATGCTCTATCCATCCATGCCTTTGTTTGCAATTATGGAGTGCCATAGCTTGAGTCAATCGAGCTCTACTTTTGCTATAAAATGTTTCCTGGCAGATTGTTTACATGTTATTCAATTTTGCCAAGGTTGTTGTGGTTGATCCGTGTATGCTATGAAGTTGTTCTTGCCATGTATGTCTTCTATGCCATGTCTTCTTGATGTATGTATGCTTAGTTTATCATGTAAGGCTCTGTAGTGAGTGCTTTGAGCTCTTAAACATGCCTACTTGTTATCTGTTTTTGTCATGCCCTGTTGCTGATCTGTTAACGAAACTTGCTATTTTGACATGGGTGTTACTATATTTTCTGATCCTTTTTGGCTTATGGTTAGTAAGGGACTTTTGTTCTATGCTTTGAGTAGATTCATGCCATGCCTTGTTTTGCTATTATAAGTTCCTGTAGCATGTTGTTTTCTTGCTCTGAACATTGCTTCCTGATGCTGATTCTGCCATGTTCAGTAATTTTGCTAAGTCTGTGAATCTGATATGTTTTGCACTTTTGCCATGCTTGTTTGGACCTGTTATGATGTGAATTAGCCGTAGCTCACTGTTCATCTTTTGTCAAGCATCTTGATTAGATCACTGCCATATACTTTATTGGTACGTTTGGGTGCATTAGCTTAATTTCTTGTTGCTTGCTATGTGGCATCATGCTGTTAATGGCAGATTTGTGCCATTCTTGTTTTGCTTGTCATTTGCAAACCGTGCATCCGATTCGGTGATCTTTATATCGATTTCAACCGAAATCATCTCATCTTTCAGCGGCATACTTGGTTTGCCAAGTTGATGCCTGGTTCATCATTTTCCTTCCGAGCACGCATCGCATTGCATATCACATCTCGCATATCATGTCATGTTTTGCATCATGTTGATTGTGCATTGCACCGTGATTTATTGTGGTTCCTTTGTTTGTGTTCTTGCTTTGGGTAGAGCCGGAGACGAGTGCGTGAGCGAGGAACCTGTTGAGAACGCTTACGAGGATCAAGCTTTCGACAACTCTGAGAACTTTGCAGGCAAGATGACCATACCCTCGAAATCACTTCTATCTTTGCTATGCTAGTTGCTCGCTCTTTTGATATGCCTATGCTACGATGCCTATCACTTGCTTATCATGCTTCCCATATTGCCATGTCATCCCCTAACCATCCTTTCCTAGCAAACCGTTGATTGGCTATGTTACCGCTTTGCTCAGCCCCTCTTATAGCGTTGCTAGTTACAGGTGAAGATGAAGTTTGTTCCTTGTTGGAACATGGAGATGTTGTTCCTTATTGGAACATGTTTACTTGTTGGTGCTATCACAATATATCTGCTATAATTAATGCATCTATATACTTGGTAAAGGGTGGAAGGCTCGGCCTTATGCCTGGTGTTTTGTTGCACTCTTGCCGCCCTAGTTTCCGTCATACCGGTATTATGTTCCTTGATTTCGCGTTCCTTACGGTTGGGTGATTTATGGGACCCCCTTGACAGTTCGCTTTGAATAAGACTCCTCCAAAGAAGGCCCAACATTGGTTTTACCATTTGCCACCTAAGCCTTTTTTCCCCGGTTTTCGCGAGCCCGAGGGTCATCTTTATTTTAACCCCGGACCAGTGCTCCTTGAGTCTTGGCCCGAACTAGAGCCCTGTGCGGCGCCCCTCAAGGTAACTTGAGGTCTGGTTTTAGTTATACGGACTGCTCATCCGGATGTGCCACGAGAACGAGATATGTGCAGCTCCTATCGGGATTTGTCGGCACAATAGGGCGGCTTTGCTGGTCTTGTTTTATTCTTTGTCGAAATGTCTTGTAGTCCGGGATTCGAGATTGATCGGGTCTTCCGGTAGAAGGAATATCCTTCGTTGACCGTGAGAGCTTATAATGGGCTAAGTTGGGACACCCCCGCAGTATTATCTTTCAAAGCCGTGCCCGCAGTTATGAGGCAGATGGGAATTTGTTAATGTCCGGTTGTAGAAAACCGAAGTTGACCTCAATTAAAATACACAACAACGCGTGTGTAACCGTGATGGTCTCTTCTCGTGAGTCCGGGAAGTGAACACGGTGTTGGAGTTATGTCGGCGTAAGTAGTTCGGGATCACTTCTTGATCGCTACTAGCTTCACGACCGTGCTTTGCTCCTCTTCTCGCTCTCTTTTGCGAATGTAGCCACCACATATGCTAGTCGCTTGCTGCAGCTCCACCTCACAACTCTGTCCTTCCTATAAGCTTAAATAGTCTTGATCTCGCGGGTGTGAGATTGCTGAGTCACCGTGACTCATAGATTCTACCAAAACAATTTCAGGTGCCGACGATGCCAGTGCAGGTGATGCAAACGAGCTCAAGTGGGAGTTCGACGAGGAACGTGGTCGTTACTATGTGTCTTTTCCGATGATCGATAGTGGAGCCAGTTGGGACGATCGGGGATCTGTGTAGCATTTGGGGTATCTTCTTTTATTTTGGTTCCGTAGTCGGACCTTGAGTGTAATCTGAATGATGGATGTTTATTTATGTATTGTGTGAAGTGGCGACTGTAAGCCAACTATGTATCTTTTTCCCTTATGTATTACATGGGTTGTGTGAAGATTACCTCACTTGCGACATTGCTTTTAATGCGGTTATGCCTCTAAGTCGTGCTTCGACACGTGGGAGATTTAGCCGCATCGAGGGCGTTACATAGGTCATCATATTTGGTTGCGGAACCCTCATGATCCAAACAATTTACCTATGAATATTTTGTTGAATTAACAAAGTTGGACAAGAATTCTAACAAAACTTGATCCGGAGCCGAGCAACAACAGTCCGCAAAATAACACTAAAAAACCTAAGGTCTCCCCTCCTGAAGAACTACTTTTTTTCACGCATACGCAGAGTTTACGTATCTTCCTTTGTTGATAGATAAAGTGAAGGGAATAAGGGTTTTGGTGTTACATGGGGTTAGGTACACGCTAGACGGCGCGAGGTGAACACCTTGAGCAGAACAGAGAGGTGGGTTGCTCAGTCCACAAAACGCACATGCGAGCTAGCCATGAAGATGTGTTGCAGACTGGTGCCTTTAGCTAAATCAGGCAGATCTCGAAGTATGGGATCCTAAGTTAGGTGTCTTGGAATGAGGGTAACCGAGACACATGGATCTTACCCGGGTTTGGGCTTTCCGAGGAGATAATTCCCTATGCCATGCTTGTGTTTTGCGTTGGAGTAAGTACATGGTACGTGTATCTACCAAGAGATTTGTAATGTGTGTTCTACAAGCCAAACCCCTTGGTTTATATAGGTATAGGGTGAGGGGGGGTCCTAGAGTTACAATGTCCTAGTCTACTACGTACTGGGAGGCAGAGTCCTCCACGAATCTAGCATCTTGTCGAGTATGTCAAGTCTTCTAGAACCTTTTAATTATACGCCATTCGCCGTCCAATGTGGCCCAGGTCGGGACCGACAAGGGGTTCCCCAGCCCAGCCCACCAAGCCAGGAGTTGACATGGCGAGAGGCCCCTTAGCCAGGACACTGTCTAACTTGCCTCGCGTGAATCCCATCTAGACAACTAGCTTCATGTGACACCCCATACGATTACCATCGGGATCTTAAACCGAGAGTTGGGGCAAGGCCGGTGAGGGCGACAATGTGGTGATGAATGGAGGCGATGTATTGGGCTTCAAATCCGGCTGGAAAGGTATGAAGGGGATCTGAGTGGGTGAGTCGAGGGTTGTATCGGGCGACAGAGAGGAGACCGAGTGGAGGAACCGATCAGAGACTGGGTGGATTGACATAGGAGCCAGGAGGGAGCAAGGAAGGGAGGGAGAAGAAGTAGAAAGGAAGAAGGTGATCGACATCCGTCACTGACAATCGTCATATGTCTTCACTAAAGCCTTCACCATCTCAAGATCTCAATAATTTCTTGTGATCACCAAAAAAACACCTAAGACCACATGCCCACGCCATGTCATCAAGCCACCACCGCTACCATCACCGTCACCACCATCTCTGTTGTCGTCGGCGCCGCCATTGTCGTCGCCATCGTAGTTGTTGTCGCTGCCACCGCCACAACCACCTCGCACTCGGTTCTCCAACGTGGTCTTGAGTGAGATAGATATATCTCGTTGACAAATGAGATCCATATGTCATGTCACACATTGGGGATGTTTTTTCTAGGGACCGCAAAAAAGGCCATTTGAAAATTCAAAATTTTACAAAAATGCTAAAAATATGACGTCAGATTTTAGGCATGGCAAATCAAACGTTTTTCATGACAATTTATATTGACGCTAGTCTGGCACACAAATGAACTGAGGCGGATTCACTAAGTAAACTGACGTTCGATTTGTCATGAAAAAATGTTCGATTTGACATGCCTAAAAATCTGACATTGGCTGGATATTCGGATTCAAAATTTATTACTGACCTGGTGAGATGTTTTACAAAAGAAGAGCCCTGGTGAGATTTACCAAGGACTCAATCTTTGATGCCGGTTGGTACGGCTTCACGGTTGGCTGCCGTGCCACAGACCCTCACTGACCGGACGAATTGCCCCGTCGTCTCTTGGTAGCAACGGCATCCCCAGAGAGAACAAGACCGACCGAATCGCGATGGAGGCCTGGGTCCGCGCCGTCGTGGAGGCCATCCACTCGTCTCGAGCCCAAGCCGTCATCTATCTCGCCGGCGGCGCCTCCCAGGTACCGCCCTCTTCCTCTGCTCCCCCGCGGCAGCTCTACTGTAAATCTGTACTCGCCAGATTCCAACCGTTGGACACCTCGACCGCTGCAGGCGCTCGGTTGGCTCCTGTCCGTGCCCGGCGCTTCTGGCAGCGTCCTCGAGGTCGTCGTGCCCTACTCCAGGGCCTCCATGGCGCAGCTACTCGGCAAGGTAAACGCACCCGCATACCCTGGAACTCGGACTCCTTTGGACTTTGAGGCATCACGCTGACACGCGCTAGGCACTCATCAGACTGACTGACTGACCATGCTTTGGTTTCCAGTTGCCCCTGCAATTCACAAGCAAGCAGGCCGCAGAGGACATGGCACTGGCCGCGTTCAACCGTGCCCTGAAGCTTTCTGGACCAGGTCTGTGCCTCTGTGGGTGTCTGTCTTCTCTAACTTCATAACGCTGGACCTGTGGATCATTCTGTACACGAGCTTACAGTTTGCACATAACATCATCTGTGCTCAGTGTGCTATGAGTTTAAGTAATTGGGTGAGAATACTCACAGGTCTACAAGTAATGGGTGTTGGATTTACCGGGTCACTCGCTAGCTCACGCCCAAAACATGGTGACCACAGGTATTTGCTAACTCCCCTTTACAGTAGCAATAATTTGAGGAGGAAGGAAACCACCAAAGCTTTTACAGTTATCCCTTGAGTGGTTCTACTTTTCGTAATGTTTACAGTACCTAACTCAAAGCTTATCAGTTATTAGAGTTAGTTGTTCTTTTTTTTGCGAGAAGTTATTAGAGTTAGTTAGTTAACTGATTACAAGTTTAAAACATTAAGTGCTCATCAAATTAGGGCAGTGATTATACTATCATGTTGAGATAACATGTGATATGAATATATGATCATAAATAAGCTAACCTGTTATTGACACGGACAAACTTCTTGCTTACAATTTTTTTTTAATTTGCCTATGTCATTTAGAGCTTTGTTGCTCTTGTTTCTATGGTATAGGAGCCTGCACACATGATGTATTACACAAAATTCCCAGTGGTGGCAGGGCATAGTTTGTTAAGTCTGCGTCTTTCTGCTCTATATGATATTTGAAACTCATGTTCAAATAGGTTTTATGTGTCCACGCGCACACAAAATTGCCTCAGGACATCACATGTAACATTGTCAAAGGTACTACCAATACTCTCTACTCTTAACAAAGCATTTCTCCGGGAGTCAATGTCATGATTATGCTCTGTTTCTGGGCAATTTTTGCATCCTGGCATTTACAATACTTTTTTGAGAAAAACTTCTATAGCATTTTTATGTAGGGTTTACGGAGCAGAGAGGAAGAAGACAAGGTCTCAAGCTGTTTTGTGCTTAAGGTTTGTTATATATACTAGTTCTCACTGGTAACAGTTGATTGGGCATCAGATTAGCGAATAGGAGCAATCGATCCTGAGAGTGTGATCATCGTGTCAGGACTAACAGTACTTTTCCTTAAACGATGTTCCCACTTAGCTCTCCCTTATAAAAATCTACTGCACTCCAGGCAATCGCAGATGCATGCAGAGTTTCTGCAACCATTCAGTCAGACGTTCAAGAACCTGAATTTCCAAAAGAAAGTGTGGAACAATTTGATGAAGACCAAGAGCTCCAGCAAGTTATTGATGGTCAAGTCTGCATGAAAGTATACCACTTTGCTGGTATACCCTGACACTCAAAATTGCTCTCTTTCTTCGTACTAGAATTGTTTCATTTTTATTCTTAATCATATTATTATTCGTCATTTGTAGATCCAACGGAAAAGAACTTTGACAGGAAACTAATTCTACCTGGTTCATTCAATCCCTTGCATGATGGCCACCTTAGGTTGTTAGAAGTTGCATCAAGGTGAGATGTAATCAAATCAAACATTTGCACAGCTGGATTATGTCATTCTAAAAATTAGCAAGGTGAAAATATATTAAAATTATTCAAAGTAATGTGGTGTAAAATTTTCTCTACTAAATTGGAAGGTGAGATATAATGAAATCAACTTTTTGTACAATTGAATATTGTTGTCCTAAAATTTATCAAGGTAAAAATATGTAAAAATGGGTACGGAGTAATGTGGTGTAAAATGTACACTGTTAAACTGGAATATTTTTTACAGTAGCGACTTAACAGAAAACTGATAATGCAATAGCATTTCAATATAGCTGTTTTGTAGCAAATATCTACATCGTTTTATTAAAAAAAACTTTCGCTTGTTGAAGCCCACAAACAGTAATTGACCTTTTATTTGCATGAATCCTATCATTGCAGCATGTGTGATGATGGGTTTCCGTGCTTTGAGATATCAGCAATAAATGCCGACAAACCCCCCCTGTCTATTGCAGAAATTAAGCGCCGTGTTGAGCAATTCAGAAAAGCAGGTATGCATATGACTAACTGCTGTAGTGCAAAATATTACAGTCATACTTGGATTTTCTTTGGAACTATTATCACGTGGCCTGCCCTCTATTTTGATATTCCTAGTGCTCTTATTCGATTGCTATGCCAATCTAATAACTGTGCTTTAGTTTGAGGTTACAGAGATATATAATTTTGTATTAACTCATGTAGTCATCTTTGTTGATACATTGTTTAACAGTGATTCTGGGACATAGATGTGTCCAGACATGTTCCTTATTCTGTTTCACCAATCACCATCTACTACCTCTGTTTCTTTGGCTTTGTGTGGCAAGATAAAACTATGTTTATCTGTAAGGGAAAACTCATCCAATTAATCAGTGATTATGCGAGTCTTTGATTCTTTCTGATGCAGGGAAGAATGTGATCATATCTAACCAACCGTACTTCTATAAGAAAGCAGAACTTTTCCCAGGCAGTGCTTTTATAATTGGTGCAGACACTGCAGCTAGGCTTGTAAATGTAAGTTTGCTTGAGTTGACCGTTAAATTACAGAGCAGTTAGTTTGCTTTCTGAGATTAGCTTAACAACTGTTCCCTTTTTCATTAGATATAATTAATAATGAAATGCTTTGTGGCATTCTTCTAAATGAAAAGGCAGTGCTCCTGCCTGTTCCTCAGATTTTTTATAGATATAATTAATAATGAAATGCTTTGTGGCATTCTTTAAGTTTCTTATCAGCTTATGCTTACTTCTGAATATGAAGTGTGATATGTCATTTAGTCATGTGAAAGAAAAACGCAGTGTCTACTGACTTGGTTAAGTGAAAAAAACTGCTCAACTCAGCATTTACAGTATTGAGCTCTATTAACCCCTGATTGCATTTCTGCATTGGTTTCGACAAATGGACACACCCCTACCAAACATGTTTGTAAAATGATATATCCAAGGAAGCCTTTTCCTACGCAAGCAAATCTTTTCAGCTAGGCACCTAGCATCAGTGCAGCATTTAGTATGATCGTAACAAGTGAAATTTCATGTGCAGCTGATTTAGATGCCATTATTGTAAGTTATAAACATAAACTGATTTGTTATTCAGGATATATTTTGCTGAGTCATATAATTCTCCAATTAAGTTATTGAATGCTATCTTAGAATGGATGTTCAACAATTG
The DNA here is from genome assembly GCA_021605205.1 of Aegilops longissima. NCBI lineage: Eukaryota > Viridiplantae > Streptophyta > Magnoliopsida > Poales > Poaceae > Aegilops > Aegilops longissima. The sequence continues at coordinate 476,251,233 of CM038678.1, forward strand.
AGTGGTTTATTTTTCAAACTAAATGAAGTTTACTCATGGCAGCCTAAGTATTATGGTGGTGACTACAACAGAATGCTGGAGATTCTTCTTGAATGTAAAAGCACTGGCACAGCATTTCTGGTTGGTGGTCGAGAGATTGAAGGAGTATTCAAGGTATGAAATGGCCTTCATGTTTTGTTTTACATGCACGGAAATTCTTTGTCTGCTGTGCTCACGTACTTCACTATTTGTTTTGAAGGTCCTTGAAGATTTAAATATTCCAACAGAGTTGAAGGACATGTTTATCTCTATACCAGAGGAGAAGTTCCGCATAGACATTTCATCTACTGAATTAAGAAAAAGCCAAGGGCTCTGATGTAATTAACACTTGGTCCTATTCTACACCAGATTCAAGATGTCTGTTTCTTGGGCGAATCTTTGCAAATAGTCATGGCAGTGTTTGATTTCATAGTTTTGCCATGCAAATAATAACTGTTATGTTTGTATTAGTAAACGCAAAAACAAATTCCATTAGTACTACAGATGTCAGAAGGCGATAGATAGCCCTGTTTTTTTTTCTTGGAAAGCCATGTAATCTTTCTGTTTGTCTTTTTGGGTATGCTGTTATTGGACACTTCATGTGTCATACATGTACAGACTCATCGGTGTCACAGTGGATACTTTTTTTGAGATTATAGCATCAGAGGTATTCTCATATAGATTGCTTCGCTTATGGAGTATGCTTGTATACATTAACAGGTATCGTACATCTGGATGCTAGCAGTCAGGTCTGAACTCAACTGGTGTTTCATCAATTTCGCTTATCTGGGACTTGGTTCGTGCAATCATATTTTCTTATAGCAGGTTCATTTTTCTTGAAGTCTACTCCAGTATCTGGTAGGAATTATCAATATGTCCTGTCAGCTTCATGGAGTTTATTCATCTGAATTTCGTCTTGACAGGGCCTCTTGGTATTTTGTTGAGCAAATTGGAATCAATCTTCTCATAGAATTTCTTTATGTCTTGGCCATCCCTTGCAACGAGATGGTCCACTTCTGTCTCGTATTGTTGGTACAACACTGGCAAAGTGTGGGCGCACAAGAATCCTGTGGAAGTAAGAAACACATACTTATTATACTATTTGGAAATTTCAGTCTTACATTTTTCTGCAAGACTGCATTAGAATATGTGTTCTCCTACCATCCTTTATGTAGTTACTAGTTAGTTCAACCCTTTGTATTTTGTGTTGTTGAAAGTTGCTATTTGCCGTTCTACTTACCAAGATAGAGTAGGCTTGTGAAGCTGCAAGAACCTCCAATCACTGACAATACCAGCAGGGATCCTACCACCTTAACAGTAGAATTAATTTGAATGTTAGTACAAGCTTAAGTTGAAGAGCATGGTTTGTCGTTTCTTGTCGAAGATAGCAAATACGCGGATTTTGTACCATGAGAAATTTCTTCAGATCCTTTCCACACGCGATATCATAAAGAAGAGCTACAGTGTATTCCAATTTGTGGTGAATGGCCAAGGCCATTTCTCTGAAGGTGTGTTCAGAGATAACGACTTGTGGTATCCTTGGTGGGGCTCTGCAATTCGAAATCGGTCAGTTGACCTTTTGAAATTCTTCAAAGTCAAATACTGGGATAGTTACTAGAAAAATAAATAAACACTGGGATATTTCCTCTCCATGGAAAAAAGGAAGCCATGCCTGTCGAAGAGTGGCGCAGCATTTGACGCGATGAAGATGACAAGCATAGCGAAGATGGCGATCTGGCAAAGGAGCGGAACTGCATTGTATTCAACCACGTCGAACAGGAACCATGTCAACGTGGCCCCAGCGAGAACCCCGGCAGACAAGTTCCTGTTCTTCCACAGCAGAATGTCCGCAACTGCAACCAAAGCCCAACACCGGTGTTCGTAACTACATCGACTTGGAGAGAAAACTATGGTAATGCAGAGTAATTGCCTAGAAACAGAACAAGAACGGTGTACCTTTGCCGCCGCCCAGGATCCGGTGGATCGACTTGTGCCTGTGGAACGGCCTCACGACGCGTGGCCCGTGGTCAGGATTGCTGGGAAAATGTGGCGGCATGGCTTCACGCGTTTGGGATGTCCACCTGATTGTTTTGTTATGTCTGATCTGTTTAGTTGTGGAAATTGCGTCTTTATAGGCACCTAAATGCTAGTATGAGCTCTAAAGGGCAAGCCTATGTTGACAAGGAAAGGATAGCTTGGCCTATAGGAGGATGAGCAATTGAGAGAGGGGAATAAACGGGTGCAGGGCAAGGGTTTCCTTCAATCAGATGTTTTCTTCATCAGAACCCAGACTAGAAGCAAGTTTAGCTGTTTGCCAGTAGTTTATGCCAGAAGCTTGCCGGAACTGCATCTTGATATTCTGTCAACATCAATGGGGTTCTGACCGTGACACGCATCAACGTGAACCTGCGACGCACCCCAGCGTTTCTGCACTCGCCGTCTCCTACTCAAGTGTGAGAGCTTTTGTGACCCGGTGATGAAGATGCCGTCTTTCTTACTCTGTATTTCTCACGGTGCTCGTCCCAGCCGGCAGCCGTGTTGCTTCTTAGCATCCTTATCCCAGGAACAACTATCGCCATTTCGCCATTGCTCAACGTTGGAAAATCTGTTCAACGCCTGTGTTATCAACACTTGGTCGAGTGTTTATAGACCAGACACTTTTATCGGTGTGCTCCAGGTCACCCCACTTCAATTAACAAACGTAAGCTACACAGCAAATCTTGGACATGTCTCGCTAAGCAGCAGCAGCAGCAGCGTGCTTCACGCTACCCGAGCTCCGAAGCAGTGCCGGAGTCCCAGGCATTCCATGGGAATGCTCGTGCTCCACCGTTTACGCAACTGTGCAACTCAAAAGCTTTTACTAAGTTTTAGCGGCACGGTTCCAGATAGGGCATTGCACGGGTGCCTGCTGCGCTGTTCTCTTGCTACAAATAGTATACCAGCCCTCTCAAAACCAAAGACAGTCCAGTGCAATCCGTGACTGAGAAGCCATGAAGCCCTGCGCGGTGCTGTTCCTCGCAGCCGTGCTCGCCGCGTCCGGTGCGGTGGTGCGCGGGGCATCCGTGGCAGCGCCCTCGGAGTGCGACCCATGGGCGCTGCGGCCGTGCGCCCCGGTGATCCTCTGGAGCGCGCCCCCGTCCAGCGCGTGCTGCGCCAGGCTCCGGGAGCAGAGGCGGTGCCTGTGCAAGTACGCCAGGGATCCCTACCTGGGCAAATACATCAACTCTCAGAACAGCAAGGAGGTCGCGGCTGCGTGTCGCGTGCGGGTTCCTATGTGCTAGGCTTGCTAGGAATACACGCGCGGCGCGGTTGTGTTAGCGCCGTGCTATTATGCTGTGTTCGTCTTGGCCGTCTCCGTTTCTGACTGCCGGGTGATGCGGTGTCACCGTGTCAGAGAAGAAGGGTTGTGATAACGGGACGGCCTTGTTAAGCCATTACCAGTGCTTTGCGTTTCATGCCATCAAATGTGTTTGTTTTCCTGCGGAGTTGCGGTGGCATAATTTGAGTTACGAAGTTGTTGTTCTTCGCCTTCATGCTCACTGGGAACCTTAATTTGAGCGTCTCAAGCGATGATGTCGAGTTAAACCGATTAGATTACTACCACTTGCGCCTCCGGCTACTTGTGTGTAAGTTGTAAAGAGAGGACCGAAGGGACAACATGTGATTGCATCAATAAGTTATCTGACACTGAAACCAGTCCTATACTGACAATAACGAAGTGAAGTGTTCATGCTACTCCCCTGAAACCAAAACTACACAAATCCAGAAGCAGGTGCATTTCCTGAAAATTGGTTACAACCATGTCTTCTACGCTTCAGGAGATTCTTCTTGGCAATTCCAGCTCGGCGCTGCTACTCTCCAGCATCTCGACGACTCCGCTCATCGACGGCCGGCTCGCAGGCGCTGTCTGCGAGCAGCACAGCCCCACTATGATCATCTTCCTCACAAGTTCTCTGGTGTCGCCGTTGACGTCCGAAACACTGTTGCAGAACTCATCCAGGTGCTCGTAGAGCCACTGGGCGAAATACTTGCTGGTGGTGTCAGCACCAACCCTGACGTGTCTCTTTGCCCTCACCATCTCCAGGACCATCACGCCATAGCTGTACACGTCGGACTTGCTAGTGACCGGTCCGAATCTCCTGGACACCACCTCAGGTGCGTCATAGCCATCTCTCTCCCTCGCACCGCGAGTAGATGCCTCGCACAGGTTTGCCACACCAACATCGGATATCTTTGGGCATAGCTCCTGATCCAGCAGAATGTTCCGAGGTTTGATGCTGATGTGCATGCCGTTAGCACTGTCATCGCCGTGGAGGTAGTCCAGACCTCGCGCCACACCAATGGCAATGTCGAACAGTTTCTCCCAGTACAGCCATAGCGAGTAGTTCTCCTCTACGGAATCATCGTTGCCGAGAGCATAGCTTTCCAGGGAGCCATTGGGCATGTACTCATATATCAGAGCCCTCGTCGGCCCCTGCAAGCAAAACCCCAGCAGAGGAGCGACGTTGTCGTGAGATATCGCGCCGATGCTCGCGACCTCCTTCACGAAGTCCTTGTCGCCCCCTTTGCAGTTCTTCAGCACCTTCACTGTGATCTGCCGCGCGTCGCGGAGGTTGCCTCTGTAGACATCGCCATGGCTGCCTTGGCTCATCCTGTGAGCAAAGGTCTTTGTCATCCTCTCCACTTCGGAATAAGTGTATCTTTTTGGATGATGATCTCCCAGTTTTGGCTCAGATGGCTCTTTGTTTGGAGGGGTGGTCGATCCCTCCACAGGAGGTGACAAGCCACGGTATTTCTTATGGCAGATGAAACAAGTGGTAAGAAGCAGGAGCAGCAGGAAGATGCCACCGATGACTCCTACTATTATATCTGTATAGACAAAAGGGAGTTGGTTATAACATGCATCAAATAAATGTCAAGGAAATCACCAACTTGCAAATTCTTGAGCTAGGCTGTGTATATACTGTCAATCTATGGAGTAAGTTTTAAGCTGGTTGGAGAATACAAATATATTACTCCCTCCCCATAATATAAGATGTTATTACAACCAATGTACTCCCTCCGTTCCCAAATAATTTTCTTTCTAGAGATTTCAACAAGTGACTACATACGGAGCAAAATGAATGAATCTACACTCTAAAACATGTCTACATACATCCGTATGTTGTAGTTCATTTGAGATGGCTAGAAAGACAAATATTTAGGAACGGAGGGAGTACTACGTACGGAGTATTTCAAGGGAACATAATCAAAATGGACAAAGAGTAACCACTTACAGATTCTCTTTTTGTAATCTGAGGATGCGCCCTTCCCTGTAATTTTTTCAAACAAAACATTAGCCTATAGAATCAGAAATAAAGGATGGCAAACACAAATTCTCGATTGAAAAAAAAATTGTTATCAGGTCGGTGTAAGCCTGTGATAAAGCGGAAGATACCTGCGTTTTTGTTCCGGTTTTGCAAGTTGCTCTGCAGCTTCACGCTAAATCCGGAGTCCTTGTCGTAGGAGCGGCTCCACAGCATGACCCCGCCGTAGTTGGGCGCGCCTTCCACCAGCGGCAGAACCTGCGACACGAGCGTGTCCGCGTCGACGAACCCGCTGCCGGCAGCATCCGACGACGCCGGCAGGCCGAGGTACACGGTCGCCGACGGCAAAGCCGCCGTCCACTGCCGCCACGCGCTCTGCAGCGTGCCCGCGTCCCCGTGCGCGAACTGGCACGGCGGGTTGTTGTAGAACTGCACCCACACGCGGTCGAACAGCCCCGTGGCGAGCGCGGCTGCGAGGGACGCGTCGGGGAACGGGCACTGCGGCGCCGCGGTGAGCATGTACTTCTTGCCGCCCGTGTCGCCCTTGTACAGCGACGTCAGGTTCCTGGCGAGGTCGTCGTAGTGCTCGGACGGGGCCTCTATGTCGAAGTCGACGCCGTCCAGCACCGCGTCGCCGAGCGGGCGGGGCGCGGCGCCGGCGCCGGTGCCGCCGAGGAAGTTGTCCCATAGGTAGGTGGCCACGTCCTGCGCGTCGGAGGGCGAGGACAGGTTGTATCCGAGCGCGCCGCCGCCCATGCTGAGCAGCACCTTGACGCCGGCGGACTGGCAGGACGCGATGTCGGCGGCGAGGGTCGCGCACGACCCCGAGGGCGGGTCGCAGTGGTCGGCGAGGTTGAGGACCGGAGCACGGCCGGCGCCGAAGATGGAGAGGAACGCGAGGTTGACGTACGCGTAGAGCCCGGTGCCGCATGTGTCCCTGAGCGTGCCCTCGGTGGCGTTCTGACCCCAGTAGACGGCGATGTCGGCGGACTCCGCCGCCCCGGCGGCGAGGGCGGACGCCGCCAAGAGCAAGATCGTGAGAGCGCAGGGCTTCCCGGGCATTGTGAAAGATGGCGAATGGCTTTTGTGCCGTGTGCTTATATATACAACAAGCATACGTGCAAGGAATGCTGTGGTTGTTTTCTGGGATAAAGAATTGGGATGCTGCAAATGACAGGGTTGTCGTGTTATCTCCTGTGCATGGAGTAATCAGGAGGCCAGCGGACATATGGAAGCTGCTCTGTTTGTCCCAATCGCAGCGGACATATGAAGTATTCAAACTGTTTACAGATTTATGCAACACTGGAGCAAGTGTGCGAGAACAATATAAACCCTATCAACTCAAGAGCACTTTTGGTGGCAATTCGAGGCCGGTAGTGCTCCCTTCAAGCATCTCGACGACTCTAGTCATTGTTGGGCGATCTGTAGAACTTAACTGAATGCACCACAGCCCAACCACTATCATCTTCCTCACAACCTCGGTGATCTCTCCATTAATCTCAGAAGCACTAATACAGTATTCATCCAAGTGTTCATAAATCCATTGAGGGAAATATTGGCTGCTAGATTCAGTGTTTGGGCTGATATTCTTATCCCTTGCCCCAACCATCTCAAGAACCATCATTCCATAGCTGTACACATCAGACTTGCTACTTACTGCTCCAAACTGCTTCGAATAAACCTCCGGGGCAATATAGCCTATTGTTCCTCTTGCACCACCAATGGAGATGACACTTTCTTTATTGAGGCACAGCTTGGCCAGTCCGAAATCAGAGATCTTTGGGCAGAAGTTATGATCCAATAGAATGTTGTGTGGTTTGATATCAAAATGCACAATGCGAGTATTGCATCCTCTATGCAGATATTCAAGTCCTCGAGCGATTCCCACTGCTATTTCAAATAATTTCTCCCAACCTAAAGTATTTCCACCTTCAGAGCCATCTTTGAAAGCATACCTTTCAAGTGAACCATTAGGCATATAGTCATAAATTAATGCCCTTTTGGATCCTTCCAAGCAAAATCCTAAGAGAGTAACGACGTTGACATGAGAAGTTCTACTAATGCTAGCTACCTCATTGATGAAATCCTCCCCATCAGTCTTGTAGTCCTTTAGCACCTTCACAGCTATCTGACGGCCATCAGAGAGGCCACCTCTGTAAACAGCGCCAAATCCACCTTGACCTAGTTTTTCAGCAAACGATCTCGTCATTCTTTTCACTTGTGCATAGGTGTATCTTTTTGGATGGACCGTTCCATTCTTTTGTAGGAAGGACTCAATCCTTGCTGTCTCCTTTGATTTTCCTTTGGACCCGTACTTCTTGTAGCCCAACCAGAATGCAAAGAAGAGTAGACATATCATAAGTATGCTCGAGCTGCCTGCTATTGTATCTGCGTGGAAAATTTGGAGGGAGAAAGGCATCAAACAGGGAAGCAACTTACACGATCTTCTAGTAAACTGGTTTATTTTCATTTTGTTTACTGCATACAGTAGAGGCATAAAAATCAGTGCATATATAGAAGACATTTTCAAGTTACACGCAGTACAGAGAACCTCGAGTTATTGAAGGCCCTTGTTGACAAACCTGCTATATTGTACTCCCTCCGTAAAGAAATATAAGAGCGTTTAGATCACTATTTTAGTGATCTACACGCTCTTATATTTCTTTACAGAGGAACTATATTATATTTGCATTATAAACACTGAATTAGTCTGCGTGTCAAGACCTAGTGCCACTTTTCAGATAAATTGGACACGGTGCTAAGTACATACAGATGAAGCAGGGTTTGTTACAGATGCAATTTGCAAAACAATTTATATGTGGTTGAGAGGTGTTTCTTACATATTTTCGTTCTGTTCTTTGAGTGCCGACGACCTGCAAAATTTGAACATGAGTGACTATGAGTAGATGGAAGATACATTTATTCACAAAATATAAACTTTACACTTCACAGCTAATACAATAATTAGTTTACCATACAGATTAAAAAGGAAGGTAACATTAGTAATTTTATTACAGGAACAACTAGTATTCATTTCCCAAGAATAAAAATGGTCACCATTTCCATGTACAAACTTTGACAGAGATAGTTTAACATAAACCCGGGCAAACGTCGGGCCGGGCCGGGTTTCGGGCTGGGCTTGTAAAAGCCCGACCTTCATTTCTCAAGCCCGAGCCCAGCCCGAAGCCCGAAATACTCTCTGTTTTCAAGCCCGAGCCCGGCCCGAAATCAAGCCCGAAAGCCCGGCCCGAATGCAGTTTTTAAGTACGCGCACGTGCAAGCCCGGCCTGAAATACAGAAAAACTGAAGCCCGAGCCCGGCCCGAACTATCTTTCGGGCTGCAAAACAAAGCCCGAGCCCGGCCCGAATGTCAAGCCCGACCCGGGTTTTTCGGGCCGGGCTCGGGCTGGGCTGCCCATGCCCGGGTTTAGTTTAACATGAAAAATGACAGTCATTTCTTCATTTTCTAAAAAAAAGCGTCACTTGAAGTTGATCTTCCTTCATAGCCATAAAATCTTGAGCTACAGTGAAGTCTCTTAACAATTTTAGGATCAATGGTGCTGGATTTGTTTGAGATCAAAATGGTGTAACTGTTAATTGTTCACATGTTCTCGGTATTTCAGGGCAGATACTAGTGTCAGTGGGTAAGTGAATTGTCAAGTGACAGAAACGATTTAATTATTTTTGCACATGAGAAAATGGCGATGATGCACTTCTGAATTTTTCTCAGCACTAATCATCCAAAACTGATCAGGTCTAAGTTCGCAATGCAATGTAGCCCGACGCAAATCATTCATATGGATACGTCATGTCCAAAGCCAATAAGAGCAACTCTAATTCATCCCCAATAATTTCGTGAACTCCCAAAAATGGCCCATCTAACCAATTCCAAAGCTTTTTGGGAGCTCCCAAAACACACCCTTCCTGAGGCTGATGCCGAGGAGGGGGAGGCTCTAAACACCACCATTGGTCCCTCCGTGGCTGAGGCCGGTGCCAGGTCCGCTGGAGAGAGGTTGAGAAGGCACATTGGTGACCACATGTGTATTCTTTATAATCAGTTTGATTAGTGGAATATAATTCCTCCGTTTCAAAATACTTAAGTTCTAGGTTTATCCTAAGTCAAACATCTTTAAGTTTGACCAAGTCTATTAAAAATATAGGAGCATCTACAATACCAAATTAGTTTCATTAGACACATAATAATATAAATTTTCAGAATATGTATATTTGATGTTTAAATGTTTATATGTTTTTCTATATATATGACACTTTAAAAAGTTTAGGACAAACCTAGACCTCCAAGTAGTATTTGAGAGAGCGTGCACGGTTACACACCAACTAGAAGCAACTTCTCCGACTCACAAAAAGAAAGCAACTTCTACAAAGAAACAGTTCCATATTCAAAGAACTTACGGGTGCTATCGCAATTGTCGGACTGTACTCCGCCGTCAGGGCACAAGCAGCCGATGAAATCCCCGGTCCGGTTGTGACCGCACCGTCCCTTGGAATTGGCTCCCTCGCACTGGATACATGCCGGTGGCTTCGCGCTCTCGTTCCATCCCAGCTGGAATTCCTGACGAAGAACACTGGCATATCCACTCCCGTTTGTCCATCCAGGGTCAGTAAAGTTGATGTCGCCGTATTTTTGCACCGGCAATTCTATGACTTGGTTGCAGGCTTGCACCCAGTTGCCTGGGGGCACTGCATCATCAGGAAGCACGAACGATAGTCCAAGACCAAGACCAGGACCAGCGAAGCTTTCGCAGCTGATCGGGGGGATGTAACTCGGTCGGTGGAAGGTAGAGTTGAAGGTGCAGTCGATGAAGAAGATAAGGTAATCGACCGCGCTGTCAGGAAAGTACAGCAGCGATCCCTCTTGAAAAGTGATGTTGCGGTCGATTCTTGGTCTCGGGCAGGCGTTGCGGTCGTCGTCGACGTTCGGGTCGGCTAGAGAGAGCGTTGCGAGCGCGCCGTCGAAGCTCGTCACCGTGTAGTTGGCGGCGCCGTTGAGCTGCAGGATGGGCTTCTCGTCGTCGCAGAGGATCCCCAGGCCAGGATACCCGCAGTAGGAGCTGTCGTTGCCCTTGAGATCTTTTGTTTCTTCAGAGAGATAGAACGGGTAGCTGATACGCACGCCTCCGCAGGTGTAATTTTGATTCAGGCACATGGATGGGTCGTAAGTACCATCATCAGATGAATCGCCATGGGAGGCGGCAACGGCAACCAAGAGGAGAAGCAGGAGCTGCTGCTGGCGGTGGCTTGGCAAGAGAGGCATGGCTGCTCTGCTTGGCTAGCTAAGTCAGCAGTAGTGTTCCATTCTCTGCTTTGATCTTTAAAGTTTAAACTGGTGGTTTGCTGCCTACCCCCATGCCTTCACACACATGTTGCGAGGGCTCTTGGTCCTGGATAGAAGTTTCGGAGAAGGATGGGCATGATCTTGCCGGTCATCGGTATCTCTGCGCCAGACTAGTCAGTCGTCTGCCATCTCTATCTTTCATTCTCTCGAGTTTGTTTCGTTGAGACTAGCTTGCGTGTATAATTTGACTGATTTACAGCCACAGAATAACTTCCTGAGACCTACATTTCCTTCTGTTCCCAGTGAAAATTATCTATTTTGGAATTGCCAAGTGCATACATATATGCGACACACTTCGACTAACCTTAGCATGCTAAAACTAGATTCGAAAAGAAGTGTCGAGAGCAGGATGCAGCCAGATGGTTGGACCAAAAGGCAAATGAGCTGTTAATAATTGTTAGCTTTGCAGTTTTTTCCTTTCTGATGAAAGGGTGTCCCCCACGGAAATCATAAACGAGCCCAGCTTCAAAACAGAAAACACCGGACAGAAATTAAGACAGACCAGCCGAACCACAGCTTCAAAGGCTCAAGAGCGGGACTGCTACCCTCCTGTTACTGACACGCACCACAGCTTATCAGCTTAAGTAAACGTTGTGTTTTGCAGACGGGATCGGTTTTGCACAACTTGATGCAGACAATTGGGTTTATCATCCGGCGAAATGGCAATTCGCAAGGGAGACATACTATCGGCTGATTTGTTTTCAGTTGTGAAGAAGATCGAAGGACTAGTTCTTTTTTTTGAAAGTCTGAAGGACTAGTTCTGAAGAACTTACTTGATGGAGGGTTTGGGTACTCAGCGGTGGCGCCGCTGCTGTTGCACTTCCCGCCGGAGCACAAGCAACCAATGAATTGCTTGTTCTCGCTGTAGGCGCAGCGTCCCTTGGATTCCTCCTCGCACAGGTAGCATGCCAGCTCTGTGCCCCGCTTCCATTCCAACTGGAATCCATGCTTAAGCACGACACCGTAATCATTCGGCAGCAGGAGCGGATTGCTAATCAGAACTTCTACATGTACCGGCACGACCACAATCTGGCTGCAGTGCTCGGCCAATTTGTATTCTGCAGAAACGTTGCCTTCCTCAGAGGTGAACACGAAGGAAACGCCATCTCCACTGCCTGCAGGCGGATTGGACCCGTTGCAGCTGATCTGGAAATCTTCTGTTGGGAAACCAGGAGGCGGCTGATCGCTTGGCGTGTAGTAGCAGTCCAAGAAGAAGGTGAGCTTGTCCAGGGAGTCGGTGAATTTCAGCCACTCGTTGCTGAATGTCACGTTGTGACTCACTCTGGGGCATTTGCCGCCGCTAATGAGGGCTTCAGTGTCCCCGAGAATGATGGTGTAATTGTCGTAGATGATCTTCTGAACGGTGTAGTTGTGTAACTCGCCTTGGCCGAGTGGAAGGATTGCGATCGCGGTCTCCCCTTTGCCCTGGCAGTAGATCTTCAAATCGGTGTACCCGCATGAGAAGTAGGATTTGTAATCGGGGTTTGCTTGGGTTGTGTTTGACAGATAGAATGGATATCTGATGTCAACGCCACCACACTTGAACGATTCCGAGCAAATGGAATCATTGTAGGTGCTAGATGGCGGGAGAGGGGAGCCATGGGAGGCGGCGAAGACATGGATGCCAAGGAAGAGGAGGAGGAGCAAATGTGGTAGTAGGCGAGCCATTGGCGAGACGTGAGTCAGGAGACAAACAAATCTGACTGTTTTAACTCTGATTATGCACGCGTTTGGTTTTGACGAATATGGCCGTATATAGATCTGGCGTGGACTTGCACTTGGCCGGTGTGGGGCTCACGCTACATTATGTGATGATGATGGGAGAGGCGATGAATCAGCAGGAAGACCTGCTGCATGGCGGTAGAGGAGAGACATGGCCAGTTTCTTCTCTGGTTGGCTCGAGACCAGGTTCTGCGCGACTGGTGTGGTTGGTGCGTTGAGCATAACTTTTTTGTTTGTTTGACGGGAGCGTTGAGCATAACTTTGGTGGGGCTCGGGTGAGGGGTTGGCCGGTTGGGTAGGCAGCTACCTAATCAAAACCTCCGGGGATCAGTTGCAAGTACATTAGTAAAAGGCAAGGCGCTGCACAGAAAAGGCGCTGAACAAAGCTACACGTACACATACCTGACTGTAAGCTCTGAGATCCTGCACGCGTTTGTTTCTGACAAACCGTGTACGCTCCGTAAAGTGCGTCAATCAGCAGGAAGACTGGTACGTCTCCGTAATAAGTGCCACAAGATTTGTGGCGCAAGTCCACGCGCCCACAGGCCACAACAGGGACTCGTTCAAACAAAAGTAATGACTAGTGAGCGATAGTAAAGTGCGTCAATCAGCAGGAAGACCGATAATAAGTGCCACAACAGGGAAACTGATCCGCTGTGGGCCCGCCATCGCAGTAGCAGACGAACCCCACCCCGCCGTGCGTCAGGTTGTGCCGGTAGCGGCACCACCCGCCGGAGCGCTCGCATACGCCGCACTGCTCTGAGTGCGGGCTGTAGTTCAGCTCGAACCCGCCCTTCAGCACCTCAACGTACCTTGACGCAGGAGGCGCCTCCATCATGGCCTTCTTATGAGAGTCACCACCGCCGCCTCGCACCCGTACTCGTAGGCCTCGCCCGTGTAATCATCGCCCGTTAGGACGGGGCGTCGACCCGTTGGCTGGGCAGCTGAGGTTACTGCTCGCGGTTGCATGATCATCCGACCTTGCATCACCCGTTATTCATTGCGAACGACGATGGTGATGGGGATGGTTGTGGGCCGGACTGCATTTTACAGTACAGGGTGATAAAGCCCCGTTGTTCGTTATCACTGTTTTTTTTCTATAATTTTAGCTATCACTGTTCGGATACCCCTAAATAAAAGTTATCACTGTTCGGACACCTCACTAATTTTAGCTTTATTTTCTGCCTAAATGCCACGTCCTATTTTCTGTGCAGGTGTTAATTTTGACTTAGAATTAGGGGACCAACTTATGGTGCCTCGATAATGCAGTTTTTGTTTTTCAAAGGTATTCGTAGAATTGGGGCGAGAAACGTTGAATTCATTTTGAAGGGTATAATTTGACTATACTATCTTTTAACAAAATTTCTATTTCAGGTGTAACTAGTCAAATGTCCGTGCATTGCCACAGGTGACAATATTAAAAATTTCAGCCCAAACGGAGTTACGAATCTCTGGCAATTTAAGAAACGGTGAAAGACAAGGAAGCAGGAATGCGGAAACAGAATAGAACAGAGAGAGAGAGAGAGAGAGAGAGAGAGAGCGCGGAGGGGCTCAGAGGGGAAGCCAGGCCAAGGAAGAAGAAGAAGGGGGCGCTCTCCCTCTCTCCCGGTGGCGCCGGAACGCCGCCGGGGCCATCATCGTGACGACGATCTACACCAACAACTTCGCCGCCGTCATCACCAACTCTCTACCCCTCTATGCAACGGTGTAACACCTCTTCTCCCCGTTGTAATCTCTACTTAAACATGATGCTCAACGCTATATATTATTTCCCAATGATGTATGGCTATCCTATGATGTTTCAGTAGATCCGTTTTGTCCTATGGGTTGATTGATGATCGTGATTGGTTTGAGTTGTATGTTTTATTATTGGTGTTGTCCTATGGTGCTCTCCGTGTCGCACAAGCGTGAGGGATCCCCGTTGTAGGGTTTGCAATATGTTCATGATTCGCTTATGGTGGGAGGCGTGAGTGACAGAAGCACAGACCCGAGTAAGTAGATTGTTTGCGTATGGGAGTAAAGGGGACTTGATACTTTAATGCTATGGTTTGGTTTTACCTTAATGATCTTTAGTAGTTGCGGATGCTTGCTAGAGTTCCAATCATAAGTGCATATGATGCAAGTAGAGAAAATATGTTAGCTTATGCCTCTCCCTCATATAGAATTGCAATAATGATTACCGGTCTAGTTATTGGTACGTCTATTTTGCATCATGCTTTTATATCGATATTTATTGCATTATGGGTTGTTATTACTGTTGGGTAACGTTGCAGAAAATTAAATTTTTTTCTACGGTTTAACCAAGATCCATCTATGAGTTCATCTAAGCAACGAGTCAAGGGAGTGAGTTTGCATCTACATACCACTTGTAGATCGCGTGCGGAAGCTTTCGAGGGGATGGTGATGATGGAGTCGTACTCGGATCACCGATGACCAAAGCGTTGAACGGACAGCACCTCCGCTCAACACACACGACGCAGATGGGCAACGTCTCCTCCGCCTTGATCCAGCAAGGAGGAAGGAGAGGTTGAGGAAGATGGCTCCAACAGCAAGACGACGGCGTGATGATGAAGGAGTGACAGTTCTCGGCAGGGCTTCGCCAAGCGCGCGCGAGAAGGAGAGGTGTTGGGAGGGAGGGCTGCGCCTTCAATTGTGTGTTGCAGCCTCCCTCACCCTCTATTTATAGGGAAGGGAGGAGGGCGGCCCCTCTAGATGCATCTAGAGGGGGGGCGAGGAGGGGCTTGCCCCCAAGCAAGGGCGCCCCTTAGGGTTCCCTCAACCCTAGGCGCATGGGCCCAAGGGAGGGTGCGCCCAGCCCACCAGGCTGGCTGCCTCCCACGCAGCCCAGTGGCCCCCGGAGGGGTGGCCTCCCGGTGGTCCTCCGGAACCTTTCCGTGGCCCTCCATAATACCGATATGACCCAAACTTTTCCGTGTCTACTCAAGTCATCTGTGAGAGTGAGAACATAACGATATCCTCCATGAGCCTCAACGCCATTGGACCGCACACATCGGTATGTATGATTTCCAACAAGTTGGTTGCTCGCCCATTGTTCCGAGAACGGAGTCTTGGTCATCTTGCCCATGAGGCATGGTTCGCATGTGTCAAATGATTCATAATCTAGAGACTCCAAAAGTCCATCAAGATGGAGCTTCTTCATGCGCTTGACACCAATGTGACCAAGGCGGCAAAGTGCCACAAATATGTGGGACTGTCGTTATCAACTTTACATCTTTTAGTATTCACGCTATGAATATGTGTAACATTACGCCGAGATTCATTAGGAATAAACCATTGACCATTGGAGCATGACCATAAAACATATCTCTCATATAAATAGAACAACCATTATTCTCAGATTTAAATGAGTAGCCATCTCGCATTAAACGAGATCCGAAACAATGTTCATGCTCAAACTTGGCACCAAATAACAATTATTAAGGTTCAAAACTAATCCCGTAGGTAAATGTAGAGGTAGCGTGTCGACGGCGATTACATCGACTGAACCATTCCCGACGCGCGATCGTCACCTCGTCCTTCGCCAGTCTCCGCTTATTCCGCAGCTCCTGCTTGTGAGTTACAAATATGAGCAACGGCACCGTATCAAATACCGGGAGTTACTACGAGTAATGGTAAGGTACACATCAATTACATGTATATCAAATATACCTTTGGTGTTGCCGGCCTTCTTGTCCGCTAAGTATTTGGGGCAGTTCCGCTCAAATGACCCTCCTTTGCAATAAAAGCACTCGGTCTCGGTTTGGGTCCATTCTTTGACTTCTTCCCGCAATCGGCTTACGGGCGCGCAACCTCCTTGCCGTCCTTCTTGAAGTTCTTCTTACCCTTGCCCTTCTTGAACTTAGTGGTCTTATTGACCATCAACACTCGATGTTCTTTCTTGATTTCAACCTCTCACGACTTCAAAGATTGAAAATACTTCAGAATGGTCTTCACCATCCCCGCATGTTGTAGTTCATCACGAAGCTCTTGTAGCTTGGTGGGAGCGATCAAGGATTCTGTCAATGACCGCCTCGTCCGGGAGGTTAATCTCCACTGGGACAACGGGTGTGCAACCAGACATTTTGAGTATGTGCTCACCGATGTAACTGTTTTCCTCCATCTTACAACTGTAGAACTTGTCGGAGACTTCATATCTCTCGACCGGGCATGAGCTTGGAAAACTAGTTTCAGCTCTTGAACATCTCATATGCTCCGTGTTGCTCAAAACGCTTTTGGAGCCCCGGTTCTAAGTGTAAAGCATGCCGCATCGAACGAGGGAGTAATCATCGACGCGTCGCCAAACGCTCAAATCGTCTTGCAAAGTCTTTGGGAGAGCAGGTGGGTCACCTAACGGTGCTTCTAGGACATATGCCTTCTTGGCAGCTATGAGGATGATCTCGTGTTCGGACCCAGTCCGTATAGTTGCTGCCATCATCTTTCAGCTTGGTTTTCTAGGAAGCGTTGAAGTTCATGTTGACATGAGCGTTGGCCATTTGATCTACAAGACATATTTTGCAAAAAGCTTTAGACTAAGTTCATGATAATTAAGTTCATCTTAATCAAATTATTGAATGAACTCCCACTCAGATTTGACATCCCTCTAGTCATCTAAGTGTTACACGATCCGAGTCGACTAGGCCGTGTCCGATCATCACGTGAGACGGACTAGTCATCGTCGGTGAACATTCTCATGTTGATCGTATCTTCTATACGACTCGTGTTCGACCTTTCGGTCTCTGTGTTCCGAGGCCATGTCTGTACATGCTAGGCTCGTCAAGTTAACCCTAAGTGTTTTGCATGTGTACAACTGTCTTACACCCGTTGTATGTGAACGTAAGGATCTATCACACCGATCATCACGTGGTGCTTCAAAACGATTTAACTTTAGCAACGGTGCACGCTTAGGGAGAACACTTCTTGAAATTGTTGTAAGGATCATCTTATTTACTACCGTCGTTCTAAGTAAACAAGATGCATAAAACATAATAAACATCACATGCAATTATATAAAGTAGTGACATGATATGGCCAATATCATATAGCTCCTTTGATCTTCATCTTGGGCTCCATGATCATCTTGTCACCGCATGACACCATGATCTCCATCATCATGATCTCCATCATCGTGTCTTCATGAAGTTGTCACGCCAACGACTACTTCTACTTCTATGACTAACGTGTTTAGTAATAAAGTAAAGTAGTTTACATGGCGTTCTTCAATGACACGCAGTCATACAAAATAAAGACAACTCCTATGGCTCCTGCCGGTTGTCATACTCATCGACATGCAAGTCGTGATTCCTATTACAAGAACATGATCTCATACATCACAATATGTCATTCATCATTCATCACAACTTGGCCATATCACATCACATGACAATTGCTGCAAAAACAAGTTAGACGTCCTCTAATTGTTGTTGCATCTTTTACGTGGCTGCAATTGGGTTCTAGCAAGAACGTTTTCTTACCTACGAATAACCACAACGTGATCTTGTCAACTTCTATTTACCCTTCATAAGGACCCTTTTCATCGAATCCGCTCCAACTAAAGTGGGAGAGACAGACACCCGCTAGCCACCTTATGCAACTAGTGCATGTTAGTCGGTGGAACCGGTCTCACGTAAGCATACGTGTAAGGTTGGTCCGGGCCGCTTCATCCCACAATACCGCGGAAGCAAGATAAGACTAGTAGCGGCAAGTAAGTTGACAAGATCCACGCCCACAACAAAATTGTGTTCTACTCGTGCAATAGAGAACTAGGCATAGACCTAGCTCATGATGCCACTGTTGGGTAACGTTGCAGAAAATTAAAATTTTTTCTACGGTTTAACCAAGATCCATCTATGAGTTCATCTAAGCAATGAGTCAAGGGAGTGAGTTTGCATCTACATACCACTTGTAGATCGCGTGCGGAAGCTTTCGAGGGGATGGTGATGATGGAGTCGTACTTGGATCACCGATGACCAAAGCGCTGAACGGACAGCACCTCCGCGCTCAACACACGTGACAGTGCAGGCAACGTCTCCTCCGTCTTGATCCAGCAAGGAGGAAGGAGAGGTTGAGGAAGATGGCTCCAACAGCAGCACGACGGCGTGATGATGAAGGAGTGACAGATTCTCCGCAGGGCTTAGCCAAGCGCACGCGGAGAAGGAGAGGTGTTGGGAGGGAGGGCTGCGCCTTTAATGTGTGTTGCAGCCTCCCTCACCCCTCTATTTATAGGGAAGGGAGGAGGGGCGGCCCCTCTAGATGCATCTAGAGGGGGGGGCCAGGGGGGGGGGGGGCTTGCCCCAGCAAGGGCCCCTTAGGGTTCCCTCAACCCTAGGCGCATGGGCCCAAGGGAGGGTGCGCCTAGCCCACCAGGGGCTGGCTGCCTCCCACGCAGCCCAGTGGCCCCCGGGAGGGGTGGCCTCCCGTGGTCCTCCGGAACCTTCCGTGGCCCTCCATAATACCGATATGACCCAAACTTTTCGGTGTCCGTTTGACAACTTCCCATATATAAATCTTTACCTCCCGACCATTCCGAACTCCTCGTGACGTCCGGGATCTCATCCGGACTCAACAACATTCGTAATCACATACAAGTCTTCCTAATAACCCTAGCGCCACCGAACCTTAGTGTGTAGACCCTACGGGTTCGGGAGACATGCATACATGACCGAGACGCTATCGGTCAATAACCAACAGCGGATCTGGATACCCATGTTGGCTCCTACATGCTCCTCGATGATGTCATCGGATGAACCACGATGTCGAGGATTCAAGCAACCCAGATACTATTCCCTTTGTCGACGGTATGTTACTTGCCCGAGACTCGATCGTTGGTATCCCAATACCTCGTTCAGTCTCGTTATCGGCAAGTCACTTTACTCGCATCAGTAATGCATGATCCGTGATCGACACTTGATCACTTTGAGCTCATTATGATGATGCACTACCGAGTGGGCCCAGTGATACCTCTCCGTCATACGGAGTGACAAATCCTGTCTCGATCCGTGTCAACCCAAGACACTTTCGGAGATACCGTAGTGCACCTTTATAGTCACCCGCCACGTTGTGGACGCTTGGTACACCCAAAGCACTTCTACGGTATCCGGAGTTACACGATCTCACGGTCTAAGGAAGAGATACTTGACATTGAAAAGCTCTAGCAAAAAGAACTACACGATCTTTGTGCTATGCTTAGGATTGTCTTGTCCATCACGCCATTCTCCTAATGACGTGATCCCGTTGTCAATGACATCGATGTCCATAGTCGGAAACCATGACTATCTGTTGACCAACGAGCTAGTCAACTAGAGGCTTACTAGGGACGTATTGTAGTCTATGTATTCACACATGTATTACGATTTCCGGATAATACAATTATAGCATGAATAAAAGACAATTATCATGAACAAGGAAATATAATAATAATGCTTTTATTATTGCCTCTAGGGCATATTTCCAACAATTACACGTTATGTCACAATACTTAAGCCTATTCTCTCTTATTTTACAAGGTTTACATGAAGAGGGAGAATGCCGGCAGCTGGAATTCTGGGTTGGAAAAGGAGCAAATATTAGAGACCTATTATGCACAGCTCCAAAAGTCATGAAACTTCACGGAAGTTATTTTTGGAATTAATAAAAAATACTCGCGAAAGAATCCACGGAGGGGCCCACACCACTGGCCACGAGGGTGGGGCGCGCCTACCCCCGGCGCGCCCCTGCCTCGTGGGCCCCTCGGCAGCCTCCGGTGCCCATCTTCGCTATATGAAGTCTTTCGTCCGAGAAAAAATTATAAGCAAGTTTTGGGAAGAAACTTCACGCCACGAGGCGGAACCTTGGCGGAACCAATCTAGGGCTCCAGCAGAGCTTTTCTGCCGGGGAAACTTTCCTCCGGGAGGGGGAAATCATCGCCATCGTCATCACCAACGACCCTCTCATCGGGAGGGGGTCAATCTCCATCAACATCTTCAACAGCACCATCTCCTCTCAAACCCTAGTCTCTTGTATCCAATCTTTGTCTCAAAGTCTCAGGATTGGTACCTCTGGGTTGCTAGTAGTGTTGATTACTCCTTGTAGTTGATGCTAGTTGGTTTATTTGGTGGAAGATCATATGTTCAGATCCTTTATGCATATTAATACCCCTCTGATTATGAACATGAATATGAACGTTTGTTCCTGAGGACATGGGAGAAGTCTTGCTGTAAGTAGTCATGTGAATTTGGTACTCGTTCGATATTTTGATGAGATGTATGTTGTCTTTCCTCTAGTGGTGTTATGTGAACGTTGTCTACATGACACTTCACCATTATTTGGGCCTAGAGGAAGGCATTGGGAAGTAATAAGTAGATGCTGGGTTGCTAGAGTGACAGAAGCTAAACCCTAGTTTATGAGTTGCTTCGTAAGGGGCTGATTTGGATCCATATGTTTCATGCTATGGTTAGGTTTACCTTAATGCTTCATTCGTAGTTGCGGATTCTTGCAATAGGGGTTAATCATAAGTGGGATGCTTGTCCAAGTAAGGACAACACCCAAGCATCGGTCCACCCACATACCAAATTATCAAAGTAACGAACGCGAATCATATGAGCGTGATGAAAACTAGCTTGACGATAATTCCCATGTGTCCTCGGGAGCGCTTTTCTCTATATAAGAGTTTGTCCAGGCTTGTCCTTTGCTACAAAAAGGATTGGGCCACCTTGCTGCACCTTGTTTACTTTCATTACTTGTTACCCATTACAAATTACCTTATCACAAAACTACCTGTTACCGATAATTTCAGTGCTTGCAGAGAATACCTTGCTGAAAACCGCTTATTATTTCCTTCTGCTCCTCGTTGGGTTCGACACTCTTACTTATCGAAAGGACTACGATAGATCCCCTATACTTGTGGGTCATCAAGACTCTTTTCCGACGTCGTTGCCGGGGAGTGAAGCGCCTTTGTTAGGTGGAATTTGGTAAGGAAAAATTTATATAGTATGCTGAAATTTACTGTCACTTGTTACTATGGAAAGTAATCCTCTGAGGGGCTTGTTCGGGGCATCTTCACCCCGACCAGTAGAGCAAAGAGTTGCTCCTGAACCTACTGAACCTACTGAAAATGTTTACTTTGAAATTCCTTCAGGTATGATAGAGAAACTGCTAGCTAATCCTTTCACAGGTGATGGAACATTACATCCCGATTTGCACCTAATCTATGTGGATGAAGTTTGTGGATATTTAAGCTTGCAGGTATGCCCGAGGATGTTATCAAGAAGAAGGTCTTCCCTTTATCTTTGAAGGGAGAGGCATTGACATGGTTTAGGCTATGTGATGATATGGGATCATGGAACTACAACCGATTGAAATGGGAATTTCATCAGAAGTTTTATCCTATGCATCTTGTTCATCGTGATCGTAATTATATATATAATTTTTGGCCTCGCGAAGGAGAAAGCATCGCTCAAGCTTGGAGGAGGCTTAAGTCAATGTTATATTCATGCCCAATCATGAGCTCTCAAGAGAAATGATTATTCAAAAAATTTATGCTCGGCTTTCTCTCAATAATTGCTCCATGCTCGATACTTCTTGTACTGGCTCTTCTATGATGAAGACTATTGAATTCAAATGGGATTTATTGGAAAGAATTAAACGCAACTCTGAAGATTGGGGCCTCGACGAAAGTAAGGAGTCAGGTATAACACCTAAGTTTGATTGTGTTAAATCTTTTATGGATACCGATTTTTTCCGTGAATTTAGCACTAAATATGGACTTGACTCCGAGATAGTAGCTTCTTTCTGTGAATCCTTTGCTACTCATGTTGATCTCCCTAAGGAGAAGTGGTTTAAATATAATCCTCCCATTGAAGTAAAAGTAGTTGCACCTATTAAAGTTGAAGAAAAGACTATCACTTATAATGATCCTGTCGTTCCTACTGCTTATATTGAGAAACCACCTTTCCGTGTTAGAATAAAGGATCATGCTAAAGCTTCAACTGTGGTCAACAAAAGTAACATTAAGACACCCAAACCCCCTGAGCAAATTAAAGTTGAACCTAGTACTGCTATGGTTAAAGATCTCTTGGCTGATAATATTGATGGGCATGTTATTTACTTCTGTGAGGAAACTGCTAGAATTGCTAGACCCGATACTAAAAATAAACATAGACTTGTTGTAGGCATGCCTGTTATTTCTGTTAAAATAGGAGATCATTGTTATCATGGCTTATGTGATATGGATGCTAGTGCAAGTGCAATACCTCATTCCTTATATAAAGAAATTATGCATGATATTTCACCTGCTGAGATAGAAGAAATTGATGTTACAATTAAGCTTGCCAATAGAGATACTATTTCACCAGTTGGGATTGTTAGATGTTGAAGTCTTGTGTGGGAAAGTTAAATATCCTGCTGATTTTCTTGTTCTTGGCTCCCCACAAGACAACTTTTGTCCCATTATATTTGGTAGACCCTTCTTGAATACTGTTAATGCTAGGATAGGCTGCGAAAAGGATGTTGTTACTATTGGTCTGGGAGATATGTTTCATGAGTTTAACTTTGCTAAATTTCGTAGACAACCCCGTGATGAGGAATTGCCTAGTAAAGATGAAATTATTGGTCTTGGTTCTATTGTCGTACCTCCTAATGACCCGTTAGAACAATATTTGCTAGGCCATGAAAATGATATGTTTATGAATGAAAGAAGGGAAATAGATGAAGCATTCTTTAAACAGGGACCTATTCTGAAACACAACTTGCCTGTTGAAATCCTAGGGGATCCTCCTCCACCCAAGGGTGATCCTGTGTTCGAGCTTAAATCATTACCCGATACTCTTAAATATGCTTATCTTGATGAGAAAAAGATATATCCTGTTATTATTAGTGCTAACCTTTTAGAGCATGAAGAAAAGAGATTATTGAAAACTCTGAAGAAGCACCGTGCTGCTATTGAATATACTCTTGATGATCTTAAGGGCATTAGTCCCACTCTATGCCAGCACAAAATAAAATTGGAGAAAGACGCTAAACCAGTTGTTGATCACCAACGACGGTTAAATCCTAAGATGAAAGAAGTGGTAAGGAAAGAAATACTAAAGCTTATGGAGGCAGATATAATTTATCCCGTTGCTGATAGTCAGTGGGTAAGTCCTGTCCATTGTGTCCCTAAGAAGGGAGGTATTACTGTTGTTCCAAATAATAAAGATGAATTGATCCCACAAAGAATTATTACAGGTTATAGAATGGTAATTAATTTCCACAAATTAAATAAAGCTACTAAAAAGGATCATTACCCTTTACCTTTTATTGATCAAATGCTAGAAAGATTATCCAAGCATACACATTTTTGCTTTCTAGATGGTTATTCCGGTTTCTCTCAAATACCCGTGTCAAAAGAGGATCAAGAAAAGACTACCTTTACTTGCCCTTTCGGTACCTTTGCTTATAGACGTATGACTTTTGGTTTATGTAATGCACCTGCTACCTTTCAAAGATGCATGATGACTATATTCTCTAATTTTTGTCAAAAGATTGTTGAGGTTTTCATGGATGATTTCTCCGTATATGAAACTTCTTTTGATGATTGCTTGAGCAACCTTGATCGAGTTTTGCAGAGATGTGAAGAAACTAATCTTGTCTTGAATTGGGAGAAGTGCCACTTTATGGTTAATGAAGGTATTGTCTTGGGGCATAAAATTTCTGAAAGAGGTATTGAAGTTGACAAAGCTAAAGTTGATGCTATTGAATAGATGTCGTGTCCCAAGGACATTAAAGGTATAAGAAGTTTCCTTGGTCATGCCGGTTTTTATAGGAGGTTCATTAAGGACTTCTCAAAAAATTTCCAGGCCTCTGACTAATCTCTTACAAAAAGATATTCCTTTTGTCTTTGATGATAATTGTGTAGAAGCGTTTGAAATACTTAAGAAAGCTTTGATTTTTGCACCTATTGTTCAGCCACCTGATTGGAATTTATCCTTTGAAATTATGTGTGATGCTAGCGATTATGCTGTAGGTGTTGTTCTAGGGCAAAGAGTTGATAAGAAATTAAATTTTATTCAATATGCTAGTAAAACTCTAGACAATGCTCAGAGAAATTATGCTACTACTAAAAAAGAATTTTTAGTGGTTGTATTTGCTTGTGATAAGTTCAGACCTTATATTGTTGATTCTAAAGTAACTGTTCACACTGATCATGTCTCTATTAAGTATATTATGGAAAAGAAAGATGCTAAACCTAGACTTATTAGATGGGTTCTCTTGCTACAAGAATTTGATTTGCATATTATTGATAGAAAGGGAGCCGAGAACCCCGTGGCAGACAACTTGTCTAGGTTAGAGAATGTTCTTGATGACCCACTACCTATTGATGATAGCTTTCCTGATGAACAACTAGCTGTTATAAATGCTTCTCGTACTGATCCATCGTATGCTGATTATGCTAATTACATTGTTGCTAAATTTATACCACCTAGTTTCACATACCAGCAAAAGAAAAAGTTTTTCTATGATTTAAGACATTACTTCTGGGATGACCCACACCTTTATAAAGAAGGAGTAGATGGTGTTATTAGACGTTGTATACCTGAGCATGAACAGGAACAGATCCTACGCAAGTGTCACTCCGAAGCTTATGGAGGACACCACACTGGAGATAGAACTGCACATGAGGTATTGCAATCCGGTTTTTTATTGGCCTACTCTCTTCAAAGATGCCCGTAAGTTTGTATTATCTTGTGATGAATGTCAAGGAGTTGGTAATATTAGTAGATGTCAAGAAATGCCTATGAATTATTCACTTGTTATTGAACCATTTAACGTTTGGGGCTTCGATTATATGGGACCATTTCCTTCCTCTAACGGGTGTACACATATTTTAGTTGCTGTTGATTACGTTACTAAGTGGGTACAAGCTATTCCAACTAGTAGTGCTGATCATAACACCTCTGTTAAGATGCTTAAAGAAGTTATTTTTCTGAGGTTTGGAGTCCCTAGATATTTAATGACTGATGGTGGTTCACATTTTATTCATGGTTGTCGGTGTCAAAACCGGCGGATCTCGGGTAGGGGGTCCCGAACTGTGCGTCTAGGCGGATGGTAACAGGAGACAAGGGACACGATGTTTTACCCAGGTTCGGGCCCTCTTGATGGAGGTAAAACCCTACGTCCTGCTCGATTGATATTGATATTGTGGATGTTTACAAGAGTGCATCTACCACGAGATCAAGGAGGCTAAACCCTAGAAGCTAGCCTATGGTATGATTGTAAGGGTTGTTGATGTTGTCCTACGGACTAGAGCCATCCGGTTTATATAGACACCGGAGAGGGCTAGGGTTACATAGAGTCGGTTACAATGGTAGGAGATCTACATATCCGTATCGCCAAGCTTGCCTTCCACGCCAAGGAAAGTCCCATCCGGACACGGGCTAAGTCTTCAATCTTGTATCTTCATAGTCTTGGAGTCCGGTCGATGATGATAGTTCGCCGATGATAGTCGGCCGATGATGGTAGTCCGCTATCCGGACACCCCTAATCCGGGACTCCTCAAGAGCCCCGAACCAGGCTTCAATGACGACAAGTCCAGCATGTGTGTAGTCTTGGCGTTGCAAGGCGGGTTCTCTTTCAAGTTCTACGTACCTGCCGAACAGTGTCCAGCTTCCTCATCAATGTTGCGCGTCTCGGCTTCTACGCCCAATAATGGCCTTCTTCCACGCGTCGCGTGAATGTGAAAAGCCAAGGTGTCTTTTATGTTTTACCCCCTAGTTGTGCGAATAATCTGCCTATAAGGGAGGCAAGAATCCAGATCCAAATCACCATCTTCCTCCCGCAAATACTCATCGGAGCGCTTTCGACCAAGAATCCATTCCATCATGGACCGTCAACGCGGCTCCTCTTTCGCGCTCCTACCCCTTTGCCAGGAGATTGGAGGAGATGCTGCATTCGCACAACGAGGTGGTGAAGCTCCAAATGGGGGATATCTCCTCCGCCTTCATGGTTCCGGTTCGAGCGGGCTGGCCACCTACAAAGGTGGGAAGCAAGCGAGGTTACCCCAAATCCCAACAAAGGGGAGCGGGTATGCTTCGTCCCCTATCGATAAGGGGCTCGGATTTCTGTACATCCATTCCTCCGCGGGCTCCGGAGTTCTACGGACTCGGCTTCATCACCTCATGCCCGCCTCAATCCCGCATATTGCGGGTTACGTAGCTCTTTGTGAGCTACTCTCAGGCGCCGAGCCCCACTTGCGCTGTGGAAGAGGTTGTTCGCCTTGTACCCCGCTCTCACGAGGGGTCCATATATCAAGTGGGCGGCGCGAAATATGGCGCATTGCCGGACCGGATATCCATCCGGAACCCCTAAGAAGGCGCCAAGACTGGCCTTCGAATGGTTTTATATAGAAGACGCCCGCTGCCGGACCTGTTCGGATCGGCCTCCCGGAGTTCAGCAATGCTCCTCTCAAGAAACGCCTTAGTTGGCGCCCGCGAGCCCGTGCGGAGGAAGATAAGAGCGTCCATTATTTGATGGGCGAATAAGGTTATGGCCCATGCTGGGTTGACCATGATTGGAGTCATGGCAACATGCATTATGCGGGGGGTGCAACCACTACAATCAGGGCCACCCCATGTGGGATTTCAACGGGAGGACGATGCCACCCGTCATGGCGCAAAGGGCGGATTCGGCCAAGATCCGTGACGATCTGTCCGGCCTGTATAAGGGGAGAAGGAGGATTTCCTTGGACGAACCCGTTAAATGGGTTCTCCATGAATAATCCCCGGCCTTGGGTAAGCGAACACTCTGCGTGCCCGACCCGTGCTTTCTGAAACTTAAGTTTCTTATATTGTGTTCTTCTTCGACGCAGGAACTGCGCCGGACCGTGAAGGACATGCTAAGTCCGCTCCGCAGCCCGAGGATCCGGGAGATCCCGGATCCGCCTCCAAGAGGATCCGGACATAAAGGTGGAGCTAATCGACGGGTGTTCCACCAGCTCAGCATGGACAATGCTTTAGTCGCTATAACGGCCGACTATCCGGACTATATCCGCTTCCCTGTGATTGCGATCAAGCCACGACACCGTCATTCCTTCCTTGCTCATTTCGACCACCGTATATAATGGCGCTGGCAGGAGGCGCCTCTAGGGCGAGAAGCCGAGCTCGCGGTGGCTGACCAACAAAGGCCGATCCGGACCGAGAGGGCGGAAGAGGAGCGCGCCTTGGTGAAACGTCGCCGCAAAGGTGTAGTTCACCATTCATTATTTAGAGCAACGTTCCTAGGAAGCATTTGAGTGCTCATGATTTTATAGGGAAAAAGCGCCCGCCGGATCATGGGCGTGAAGGTTGCCAATCCAACCTCTACCAGCCAGGCTCCCGCACTGGTGATGCGAGGGGAGGCGGCGCAAGGCGCGAGCCGGACGTTCCTCCGACGGAGGATGCCGGCTGCATCGTCCGCCACCAAGTCGAGGTGGAGAGTGCCATGAATCACAGCACCGCCGGGCAGTATTCGTGACGCGTGCTTCTCCCCGAGGCGTTGAATGCCTTTAACACGGGGACGCGCACCTTCGTGCTGCTCAAGATGGTTTTACGAGCCACGGAGCGGTATGTAAAAGACATACTGGTAAGAGAATTTAATAGTTATATATGCCAAGAGCCCCGAGACTTAAAGTAGTTATATTAAACCGATTTAAGGATCATATGAAACGTAGGATCTTACCGAGAAGAATACCCAACTGTCTCGGGAGCTGCAAGAGTGCAAGGCCCAACTTGAGGCCGCATTTTACGGCGAGGAGGAAACGCAGGACCTCTCCCGTAACGCATTATTTTAGAAAGATAAGTAGCGTTTGGCCTATGCGCAAGTCTAAAAAACGACGTTGAGGTGCTGCGGACAAGATCGGACATGCAAGAACTTATGCGCCAACTAAAGGTCGGCGAGAGGGTCTTTGCATAAGGTGCAGCATGAAAGGAACAAGCTCCGGGATGCCCATGCCCAGCTTGGAGAAGAGCTGAAAGGCGTTCGGCCGAGCTGTCGGGCTCCGTTAAGGAGAATCAGCGGCTTCGTCGCGGCATATATAGTAGTGCTTGAGCGAACTCCTTTGAAAAGAAGAGTTCGGCGAGGAGGTCAATTTGATGAATATTTCTGCAGGTATGCTCACAGTCGCCTCTGGAGGAGATGCCCGTATCAACGGGTGATCAACTTCGGAATTGTTGCAAGCGATCGAACGAGTTGGCAGGCAATGAGCGGCGTCATCCAGCGTTATGGCCAGCCTTCTCCTTACCCGAGGGTCTTGGGGAGCTTATGGAGAAGCTGCAGGAGTCTTGGCAGCGCTTCCATTTATGGAAGATTTCGCCTGCCGCCAAGGTGCTGTGGAGGCACGGGCCATGGTAAAGACGCGGTACAAGAAGGCGGATCCCAACCACATGGCAAGTCGGACTGTGGGGCACGATGGGAAGGAGATCCTGTGAGTTTAGTATACGCCAAGTGGAGTTGGCCGCGAAATTTTCCCAACAGGACTGTAAATTAGACAACCTATTAGACGGGATTGAGGAAGAATACAATCAGTCGATTTGACAATGTATTATAAAATGACATACAAAATGCCTTCTAGCTGGATTATAGATCGTTTGTCTTTGCCGACCTTTTTGCTTCGACCTCGGGACCCTAGAGTCCGGAGTGTGTCCGAATACCTTCTCGGTTATGAAACAACTGGGGTATGCATGGAGACCAGGCGTAGGGGTCATCAGTACTTTATCAGACAAGTGCCCAACTAGTTATGTTATATTACATGGGTAGTAAGAAACATCTTCCAGGGAGAATAGTTCCGTTAAGGGTTCCTTTCCTCTGGGGGTGGCATGCCCTAAAGTGCATGTCCGGACTGCGAAAAAAGCAGAAAAACATCTGGGGGCAGATAAATAAGTTGATAAAAAATCATATTTTAAGTCACCGACCAAATATTCCCTTAAGAACGCTAGCTTTGGCTTCACCCGATCGAGGTACACATCCGGTGACCCGGCGATAATAATCGCAGAGGTGCTCCTTTACCTCCTAGCCGAACAATCGGGAACGAGGGGTAAGCACAGGAGCCGTGAAACCCAGCTTGGCCAAAACTTAAGTCATATCGATGCATATAATGGTGAATAAAAGGTACATGTGGAGGCTTTAACACATGTCTTGGGCATGAAGCCCGTATAGTTAAGCACGGTAAAGAAGCCCCGTGTATAATGAGTGCGGATAGCACATCAATTCTTGTAACGTTATGCAAGTAGGCCCTTTAAGGCTTGGATGAATAGGGTTGGGAAGAAAAGAAAAAAAAGGCAGCTGAAGTAAAAAAATTGGACGGGGAAAGGGGCGAACTCTTAGTCCGGCGCTAGGCATAGAATAAATGGGAGGCGGGCTGCGTTCCATGGGTTCGCTCGAGTCGGTTATCCGATGCATTTCAGTGACGGTGCGCCCGCGGTCAGGACTTGATCGATGATGAAGGGCCTTCCCATTTGGGCTTGAGCTTGTCCTTCTTCTTGTCCCGCAGCGTAGAACTAGTTCGCCAACGTTGTAAGTCTTGGCCCGTATTTTCTGCTTTGATATCTTGAGCCTGCTGCTGATAGAATGTGGAGCGAGCCTTGGCGACGCCGCGCTCTTCCTCCAATGTGTCCAAGCTGTCCTGCCGATCCAACTCGGCTTCTCTTTCTTCGTACATGCGCACTCGAGGTGAGTCATGAATGATGTCGCAGAGCAAAACTGCTTGCGCCTTATACCATAAAAATGGTGTGAATCCGGTAGTACGGTTAGGCGTTGTCCGCAGCCCCAGTACGGAGTCGAGCTCCTCTACCCAAAGGCGTGTCGATTTCGTAAGGGACCGCACTAGTGCGGGTTTGATGCCGCTCATTATTAGACCATTTGCTCGTTCCACTTGACCGTTGGTTTGAGGATGATAGATCAAGCGTAATCGAGCTTGATGCCCATATTTTTGCACCATGATTTAACCTCATCGGCGGTGAAGTTTGTGCCGTTATCGGTGATGATCTTTGTGGGGACACCATAACGGTGTACTACCCGGATATAAAGTCTATCACTGGTCCGGACTCTGCCGTTTTAAGCGGCTTGGCCTCTATCCATTTGGTGAATTTATCCACCATGACCAATAGGTACCTTTGCTTGTGGGTTCCCCCTTTAAGTGGTCCAACCATGTCAAGCCCCTGGACCATGAACGGCCGGTAATGGGTATAGTTTTGAGGGCGGTGGGTGGCATATGGCTCGACTAGCAAAGAGCCGACAACCGACGCATCTTTGGACTAAGTCTGAGCATCTGCTCGGGCGTCGGCCGATAAAATCCTGACGGAATGCCTTTCCTACAAGGGCCGAGCTGCGGCGTGGTGTCCGCCTAGTCCGCATGAATTTCAGCCGGAGGTTTCGCCTTCCTCTTGGAGATACACCTTTGAAGGACTCGGTTGTGCTTTTCTTATAAAGTTCTCCTCATAGACCTTGTAGGCTTTAGATCACGGACAATGCAGCGGGCCTCATTTTGGTCTTGGAAGCTCCTGCCTAAGCAAGTAGGCGAGGATGGTTCTGTCCACGGGCAATTACTGCCATTATGTCGTAGGCGGAAGGTGTTATGTCATCGGCTGAATCGCGGTTGGTGCGGCTTGTTCCGGTTTGTTAGTTCGGACTCCTCTTCCCATATTACGGATGGCTTGAAGAGCCGTTCGAGGAAGATGTTAGGAGGGACAGCGTCGCGTTTTGCGCCAATGCGTGCCAAGTCGTCGGCTGCTTGGTTATTACCCCGGCCACGTGATGGAATTCAAGTCCTTGAACCGGCTGACATTTTAGGACATCGTTGCGATATGCTGCCATTTTCGGATCTTTGGCGTCAAAGTCTCCGTTTATTTGGGATATTGCGAGGTTTGAATCCCCGCGCACCTCTAGGCGTTGAATGCCCATGGAGATTGCCATCCGGAGACCATGTAAAAGGGCCTCGTATTCGGCTGCGTTGTTGGAGTCCGTGTACATTATCTAAAGTACGTATTGGACTGTGTCCCCGGTCAGGGACGTCAATACGACGCCAGCCCCCAATCCGGCTAACATTTTAGAGCCGTCGAAGTGCATAATCCAATTGGAGTATGCGCCGTACTCTTTAGGGAGTTCGGCTTCGGTCCGTTCAGCGACAAAGTCAGCCAAAACTTGTGACTTTATAGCTCGCCGAGGTTTGTAAGTTATATCAAATGGTAAGAGCTCAATGGCCCATTTTCCAATCCTGCCCGTCGCGTCGCGGTTGTTTATAATGTCTTTAAGTGGTACTTCAGAGGCCACTGTTATCGAACACTCTTGAAAGTAGTGTCGAGCTTCCGGATGCCATGAACACCGTATGCTATCTTACGATAGTGCGGTAACGGACTTGCGGGGGTTAACACGGATGGATCGTAGTATACTGGTTTTGAAGAGGGAATTTATGCCCTTCTTTCTCTCGTTCAACGACGAGTACCGCTTACAACTTGATGCGCTGCTGCGATGTATAACAACATTGGTTCGCCCAGGTTGGGCAGCCAGGACCGGTTGTTGCCAATATGGCCTTTATTTCTTCGAGTCCGGCGGTGGCAGCATCCGTCCACTCGAAGTGTTGATGCGCCTAAGGAGGCGATAGAGGGTAATGCCTTTTCTCCTAGGCGGAGATAAAGCGGCCTAGTGCCGCCACGCATCCGATCAATTTTGTATTTGCTTGAGGTCTTTTGGGATATCTAGCTGTGTGAGCTCGGATCTTGGCTGGGTTTGCTTCAATTCCTCTACCGGATCGATGAAGCCAGCACTTTCCGGTGATACGCCAAAACGCATTTTCCGGATTCAGCTTGATGTCATATGCCCCGAGGCTGTCGAATGTGAGCCTCAAGTCGTCTACTAGAGTTTCGGCGTGTTTAGTTTTGACGACTACGTCGTCACGTATGCCTCTACTGTTTTGCCGATCTGGGTAGCGGACATGTCTCGAATCATGCGCTGATATGTTGCGCGGCGTTTTTAAGTCCGAAGGGCATCGTGTTGAAGCAGAATGGTCCATATGGAGTAATGAATGCCGTTGCGGCTTGATCCGCTTCGCCATCTTGATTTGATGATAGCCGAGTATCGTCCGGGAAGCACAATGAATCGTGCCTGCAAAGTGGCATCGATGATTTGGTCGACGCGGGGAGGAAGGGATCCTTTGGGCAGGCTTTATTTAGGTCTTTGAAATCGACGATAGGCGCCAGGATTTGTCCTTCTTTGGTACCATTACCAGGTTTGCTAGCCAATCCGGATGCTTGATGTCTCGATGAATCCGGCTTCCAATAGTTTGGCTAGCTCTTGTCCCATTGCCTGTCTTTTGGGTTCGAAAACCGTCGAAGAGCCTGTTTAAGCGGCTTGAATCCTTTAGGATGTTTAGGCTGTGTTCGCCAATGCGTGGGATTCGGGCATATCCGAGGGGTGCCGGGCAAAAATGTCCCAATTTTCGAAGGAATTCTCGCGATCGGCGCCTACATCGAGGTTCAATTGTGCCCCGATGGAGGCCGTCTTTGTAGGGTCCGTTGGGTGGACACGGAATTTTACTATTTTATCTGCTGGTTTAAAGGAGGTGGACTTGGATCTCTTATCGAGTATCACATCGTCCCTATTCACCGTGAGCGCAGCAGCGGTGAGTTCCTCTGTCGCTAGGGCTTGGATAGTGCCTCTAAGGCTAATGCGGCTGTCTTGTTTTTCGCGGAGTGCTATGTCCGGATCACTAACAAGAGTGATTATTCGCGGGCCCGGCATTTTGAGCTTCATGTACCCGTAATGGGGTACGACTTGAAAAATTGTGAATGCCTCTCGTCCTAATATAGCGTGATATCCGCTGTTGAGCAGGGCCACTTGGAACGTGACTTCTTCGGATCTGTAATTGTCGGTGAGCGAATACCACATCGAGTGTGATTTTTCCTGTGTGCAGCGTCTCCGGCTAGGGATTATTCCTCTAAAGGTTGTGCTGCTTCGCTCAATGCGGCTCCGTCTATTTCCATTTTTGAAGGGTTCCTCGTAGATGAGGTTTAATCCGCTGCCGCCATCCATGAGGACTTTTGTAAGTCGAAGCCGTCCACTATTGGACTAAGTACCGGTCAGCTGGAGCTCGGGCTGTCCGAATTTAGGTTCGCGCTGGCGTTGAAGGTGATGGCTGTGTCGCTCCATGGATTGGTTGTTGCTACTTGGTAGACTTGGCGAGGCTGCGGATTGTTCGCTTCCACATATTATTTGATCACGAAAGTCTCAAGACTGTTGATACTGCACCGATGTTGTTGGAGTGGTTTTCGGGGCTAGAAGCTCCTCTCCACTTTTGGCCACTGCCGTAATATCCAACATGCTCAAAGGTTATGTCTTTGGGACGGCGCTATACATCTTGTGAATTTTACAGGTCCGCTAAGCCATCCCTCTAGTACGGTTCCGTGCCCTTTATGGGGTCTTTGCTTTTTGGTTTTTGTATCGGTGCCCGAGTGTAATGCACCCTTTTGTTGCGGACTAGGGCTGTATTCGGGGCGGATTGTCCCAAAATTATTTTCGGTTGTCCGAAACTCTCCATCGCACGATACTTTTCGTACTATGGACGCCTTGGTCGTGCGCGTGTAATTTCATGACGGTGACGGCGCTCAAGAGTCCTCGTCTGTGCAATTATTGCAAAAATTGAGATTGCGTTTTCCTCTCGGCAGTCCTTTATCCTGTCCATAACCGGGAGGAATCGGCCCAAGAGTGATGTCTTGTCTCGGCGGGCTCTTGCGGATTAGAGATAGATCGCATATGTCCGGGCGGGTGGGTGGAATTAAGTCCGAACCCTACCCATCTCGAGGCTCGAAGGCGAGAAGCTTCGAACTGAAGCTTGGATTGCTGGGCGTTGTCCAACGAGTCCAGTCCGATGCGACTTTAAGTTCGATGCTTGATTGAAGTCCGCCCCTCCGCGGGAATCCGGCATGGAGGGTTGGGAGCCGGACATGACTAGTTTTCAATACAGAGAAGCGTCGCGCATTGTTCCTCTACCATCGCAACGTGGTGGGCGACACGGGAGAGTTAATCTCTCGGATCGGTTTAAGCCCAATCTGATTGTAGTCATGAGCGACTCCCAGCGGCGATGCGATCCAAGAGCTCGTTCACGGACGAGAGCTCTATTGATCCGATCGCTCGGCGAATTCGAGCTGACGTGAAAATTACTTTTGACGACTCGAGAGGTCATTGTCGAAGCGGTGGCCGGACAGGCGGTCATAAGAAAACCACCTAGCCGGATAGTCTGGCCGGCGGCCAAGGCTCCTTTGGAAAAGATACCGTCCGTGAAGACGGGAGGAGGCATCCTTCCTATCGGTGATGGCACAGAGGAACTCTCAATGAAAGCACCAATGTCGGTGTCAAAACCGGCGGATCTCGGGTAGGGGGTCCCGAACTGTGCGTCTAGGCGGATGGTAACAGGAGACAAGGGACACGATGTTTTACCCAGGTTCGGGCCCTCTTGATGGAGGTAAAACCCTACGTCCTGCTCGATTGATATTGATATTGTGGATGTTTACAAGAGTGCATCTACCACGAGATCAAGGAGGCTAAACCCTAGAAGCTAGCCTATGGTATGATTGTAAGGGTTGTTGATGTTGTCCTACGGACTAGAGCCATCCGGTTTATATAGACACCGGAGAGGGCTAGGGTTACATAGAGTCGGTTACAATGGTAGGAGATCTACATATCCGTATCGCCAAGCTTGCCTTCCACGCCAAGGAAAGTCCCATCCGGACACGGGGCGAAGTCTTCAATCTTGTATCTTCATAGTCTTGGAGTCCGGTCGATGATGATAGTTCGGCCGATGATAGTCCGGCCGATGATGGTAGTCTGGCTATCCGGACACCCCCTAATCCGGGACTCCCTCAATGGTGCTTTTCGTAAAATGCTTGCTAAGTATGATGTTAATCATATAATTGCATCTCCGTATCACCCGCAGTCTAGTGGTCAAGTAGAACTGAGTAATAGAGAGCTCAAATTAATTTTGCAAAAGACTGTTAATAGATCTAGACAGAATTGGTCCAATAAACATGATGATGCATTATGGGCCTATAGAACTGCATATAAAAATCCCATGGGTATGTCTCCGTATAAAATGGTTTATGGAAAAGCTTGTCACTTACCTCTCGAACTAGAACATAAGGCGTATTGGGCCATTAAAGAGCTCAATTACGATTTCAAACTTGCCGGTGAGAAGAGGCTATTTGACATTAGCTCACTTGATGAATGGAGAACTCAAGCCTATGAGAATGCCAAACTATTTAAATAGAAAGTTAAAAGATGGCATGACAAAAGGATACAAAAGCATGAGTTTAATATAGGTGATTATGTGTTGCTAGTCAGCTCTCGTTTAAGATTTTTTGCAGGAAAACTTCTCTCTAAATGGGAAGGTCCTTACGTTATCAAGGAGGTATGTCGTTCCGGTGCCATAAAAATCAACAACTTCGAAGGCACAAATCCGGAGGTGGTGAACGGTCAAAGAATCAAACATTATATCTCAGGTAATCCTATAAATGTTGAAACTAATGTTATTGAAACCGTAACCCCGGAGAAATACATAAGAGACACTTTCCAGAATGTTTCAGACTCCGAAAAGGAATAGGTATGTGGTACGGTAAGTAAACCGACTCCAAAACAGTTCTAATGGCAATTTTTCTCCGTTTTGGGATATTTAAGAAAATAGGAAAATAAGAAGTAGTCCGGGAAGGACACGAGGCTTCCACAAGGGTGGAGGGTGCGCCCTACCCCCTGGGCGCTCCCTCCTGCCTCGTGGGCACTTCGTGTCCTCTCCGGACTCCGTTTTCTTGCACGATACTTCTTTTGGTCAGTAAAAATTCATTATATAATCTCCCGAAGGTTTTGACCACCGTATCATGCAATTATCCTCTATTCTTGTTTCGAGCTGTTTTTCTGACAGATCTAGATCACCATGACGACTCCAAGTGCCCCCAAGGACAAGTTCTTAGAGAAGGTCATCAACCCCTACCTCGCGGAAGTGCTGCAACATCCTCAAACCATTGAGATGCGTGAGGGGTTGCTGCACATCCGCGATGTTGAGGGACCAAGGACGACCGGAAGTGTGGAGTGATACGTCTCCAACGTATCTATAATTTTTTATTGCTCCATGCTATATTATCTACTGTTTTGGACAATATTGGGCTTTCTTATCCACTTTTATATTATTTTTGGGACTAACCTATTAACCGGAGGCCCAGTAGAGAATTGTTGTTTTTTGCCTATTTCAGAGTTTCGAAGAAACGGAATATCAAACGGAGTCCAAACGGAATGAAACCTTCGGGAACGTGATTTTCTCACCGAACATGATCCAGGAGACTTGGACCCTACGTCAAGAAACGAAAGAGGAAGGCACGAGGTAGGGGGCGCGCCCACCCCCCAGGGCGTGCCCTCCACCCTCGTGGGCCCCCTGTTGCTCCACCGACGTACTCCTTCCTCCTATATATACCTACGTACCCCCAAACGATCAGATACGGAGCCAAAAACCTAATTCCACCGCCGCAACCTTCTGTACCCACGAGATCCCATCTTGGGGCCTGTTCCGGAGCTCCGCCGAGGGGGCATCCATCACGGAGGGCTTCTACATCATCACCATAGCCTCTCCGATGAAGTGTGAGTAGTTTACTTCAGACCTTCGGGTCCATAGTTAGTAGCTAGATGGCTTCTTCTCTCTTTTTGGATCTCAATACAATGTTCTCCCCCTCTCGTGGAGATCTATTCGATGTAATCTTCTTTTTGCGGTGTGTTTGTTGAGACCTATGAATTGTGGGTTTATGATCAAGATTATCTATGAACAATATTTGAATCTTCTCTGAATTCTTTTATGTATGATTGGTTATCTTTGCAAGTCTCTTCGAATTATCAGTTTGGTTTGGCCTACTAGATTGGTTTTTCTTGCAATGGGAGAAGTGCTTAGCTTTGGGTTCAATCTTGCGGTGTCCTTTCCCATGTGATGAGGGGCGGCAAGGCACGATTGTATTGTTGCCATCGAGGATAACAAGATGGGGTTTTTATCATATTGCATGAATTTATCCTCTACATCATGTCATCTTGCTTACGGTGTTACTTTGTTTTCTTGAACTTAATACTCTAGATG
The DNA here is from genome assembly GCA_021605205.1 of Aegilops longissima. Lineage (NCBI taxonomy): Eukaryota > Viridiplantae > Streptophyta > Magnoliopsida > Poales > Poaceae > Aegilops > Aegilops longissima. The sequence goes on from CM038678.1 coordinate 476,288,719, forward strand.
CATTTGGATAGCGGTCGATGAGTGGAGTAATAGTAGTAGATGCAGGCAGGAGTCGGTCTACTTGTCTCGGACATGATGCCTATATACATGATCATACCTAGATACTCTCATAACTATGCTCAATTCTGTCAATTGCTCAACAGTAATTCGTTCACCCACCGTAAAATACTTATGCTCTTGAGAGAAGCCACTAGTGAAATCTATGGCCCTCGGGTCTATCTTCATCATATTAATCTTCCAACACTTAGTTATTTCCTTTGATTTTTACTTTGATTTTATTTTACTTTGCATCTTTATCACAAAAATACAAAAAATATTATCCTATCATATCTATCGATCTCACTCTAAGTAATTGACCGTGAAGGGATTGACAACCCTTATCGCGTTGGTTGCGAGGAGTTATTGCTTTGTGCGGTACGAGGGACTCGCGATAGCCTCCTCTTGGATTGATACCTTGGTTTTTAAAAACTGAGGGAAATACTTACGCTCTTGTGCTGCATCACCTTTCCTCTTCAAGGAAATCCAACGCAGATGCTCAAGAGGTAGCAAGAAAAATTTCTGGCGTTGTTGCCGGGGAGTCTACGCAAAAGTCAACATACCAAGTACCTATCACAATCCCTTATCTCCCGCATTACATTATTTGCAATTTGCCTCTCGTTTTCCTCTCCCCCACTTCACCCTTGCCGTTTTATTCGGCCTTTCTTTTCCGTTCGCCTCTTTTTCGCTTGCTTGTCGTTATGGCTAGTCTTATTTCTTCTCCCTTGTCTCCCGAGAATGAAGTTCTAAATTTTAAGCAAAAGGGAGGGAGAAAATCTAAGAGACGCTTGGTATAGAATTTGCAATGCTCGAAATAGATCTACCAGGAAGCAATCTACTTCAGTTCTTCTCCGCAATTTTTATGTAGGTGCTAATCCTTGGTATAGATATGTCCTTGATACCATTACCTGAGGGAATTTCTTGGGTAGTCATACTTTTGACTCTTATAATGCTATGATAGATTTATTTGGCTCACCACCTCTTTTGGTTAATGGAACTATGTTAACTTTGGAGCATGTAATGCAAAGACTTGAAATTATTGAAAATAAAGTTGCTACCATAGAGTTAATTGAAAATCTGGATAAAAGATCCACAACCAAATTACCCAATATGGATCTAAGGTAGGAGTCACTTTGAAAAATATTAAGGAGAAGGAACCCATAGTTAATGAAAGAATAAATCAAGATTCCACTAGAATCGATAAACTTGAGGGTATCATTACCAATTTGGGAACCGCTTTTCTTCCGTAAAGAATACTCCTAGTCCATCTACTAAAATTGCCAAGCTTGTGTATGTTCCTAAAAATAAGAGTGAATCCTCTAGTAAGGAAACTGCGGATCTTAAATCTATAAGTATTCATCCCAATCTTTTTGCTATCATTAAGGAACCATTTGCTACTTAATGAATTTTTCGATCTTGTGCCTAAAAGTTTGATAATTACTAAAATGAAAGAAATTTCTAAAGATGATATATGTCTCATTGAAGAATTGCCTACCAAAGATGGCAATACCTAGATCTATCCTTGCTTTTATGCCTAGCTAGGGGCGTTAAATGATAGCGCTTGTTGGGAGGCAACCCAATTTTATTTTTGTTTTTTGCTTTTGATTCTGTTTAGGAATAAATCTTTGATCTAGCCTCTGGTTAGATGTGTTTTTATGTTTTAGTTAGTGTTTGTGCCAAGTTAAACCTATAGGATCTTCTTGGATGATAGTTATTTGATCTTGCTGTAATTTCCAGAAACTTTCTGTTCATGAAAACAATTGTTAAAAATCACCAGAATGTGATCAAATAGTGATTCCAATTGCTGCTGATCAATAAAAAATTCCTAGGTCGCCCTATTTTGGCTGATTTTTTGGAGTTCCAGAAGTTTGCGTTAATTCTGATTACTACAGACTGTTCTGTTTTTGACAGATTCTGTTTTTCGTGTGTTGTTTGCTTATTTTGATGAATCTATGGCTAGTAAAAAAGTTTATAAACCATAGAGAAGTTGTAATACAGTAGGTTTAACACCAATATAAATAAAGAATGAGTTCATTACAGTACCTTGAAGTGGTCTTTTGTTTTCTTTCGCTAACGAAGCTCACGAGATTTCTGTTAAGTTTTGTGTTGTGAAGTTTTCAAGTTTTGGGTGAAATCTTTTGATGGATTATGGAACAAGGAGTGTCAAGAGCCTAAGCTTGGGGATGCCCATGGCACCCCAAGATAATCTAAGGACACCAAAAAGCCAAAGCTTGGGGATGCCCGGAAGGCATCCCTCTTTAAATCTACTTCCATCGGTAACTTTACTTGGAGCTATATTTTTATTCACCACATGATATGTGTTTTGCTTGGAGCGTCTTGTATGATTTGAGTCTTTGCTTTTTTGTTTACCAAAATCATCCTTGATGTACACACCTTTTGAGAGAGCCATACATGATTTGAAATTTGTTAGAATACTCTATGTGCTTCACTTATATCTTTTGAGCTATATAGTTTTGCTCTAGTGCTTCACTTATATCTTTTAGAGCATGGTCGTGGATTTGTTTTATAGAAACTATTGTTCTCTCATGCTTCACTTAGATTATTTTGAGAGTATTAAATAGCATTTGTTTAAATAATCCTAATATGCTAAGCATACAAGATTTGTAAGAATTCTTATGAGTGTGTTGAATACTATGAGAAGTTTGATGCTTGATAATTGTTTTGAGATATGAAGATGGTGATATTAGAGTCATGCTAGTTGAGTAGTTGTGAATTTGAGAAATACTTGTGTTAAAGTTTTTGATTCCCGTAGCATGCACATTATGGTGAACCGTTATGTGATGAAGTCGGAGATGATTTATTTATTGATTGTCTTCCTTATGAGTGGCGGTTGGGGAAGTGCGATGGTCTTTTCCTACCAATCTATCCCCTAGGAGCATGCGCGTAATACTTTGCTTTGATAACTTGTAGATTTTTGCAATAAGTATATGAGTTCTTCATGACTAATGTTGAGTCCATGGATTATACGCACTTTTCTTCCTTCCACCATTGCTAGCCTCTCTAATACCGCACACCTTTCGCCGGTATCATACACCCACCATATACCTTCCTCAAAACAGCCACCATACCTACCTATCATGGCATTTCCATAGCCATTCCGAGATATATTGCCATGCAACTTTCCACCGTTCCGTTTACTATATCACGCTCCACCATTGTCATATTGCTTAGCATGATCATGTAGTTGACATCGTATTTGTGGCAAAGCCACCGTTCATAATTCTCTCATACATGTCACTCTTGATTCATTGCATATCCCGGTACACCGCCGGAGGTATTCATATAGAGTCATATTTTGCTCTAGTATCGAGTTGTAATTGTTGAGTTGTAAGAAAATAAAAGTGCGATGATCATCATTTTTAGAGCATTGTCCCAAGTGAGGAAAATGATGATGGAGACTATGATTCCCCCACAAGTCGGGATGAGAATCGGACGAAAAAAAAGAAGAGGCCACAAAAAAAAGGCCCAAACAAAAAATGAGAGAAAAAGAGAGAAGGGACAATGTTACTATCCTTTTACCACACTTGTGATTCAAAGTAGCACCATGATCTTCATTATAGAGAGTCTCTCATTTTGTCACTTTCATATACTAGTGGGATTTTTCATTATAGAACTTGGCTTGTATATTCCAATGATGGGCTTCCTCAAAATGCCCTAGGTCTTCGTGAGCAAGCGAGTTGGATGCACACCACTTAGTTTCTTTTGTTGAGCTTTCATATACTTATAGCTCTAGTGCATCCGTTGCATGGCAATCCCTACTTACTCACATAGATATCTATTGATGGGCATCTCCATAGCCCGTTGATACGCCTAGTTGATGTGAGACTATCTTTCCTTCTTTTTGTCTTCTCCACAACCACCATTCTATTCCACATATAGTGCTATATCCATGGCTCACGCTCATGTATTGCGTGAAGATTGAATTTTTTTTGAGAATGTCAAAAGTATGAAACAATTGCTTGGCTTGTCATTGGGGTTGTGCATGATTTAAATACTTTGTGTGGTGAAGATAGAGCATAACCAGACTATATGATTTTGTAGGGATAACTTTCTTTTGCCATGTTATTTTGAGAAGACATGATTGCTTTGTTAGTATGCTTGAAGTATTATTATTTTTATGTCAATATTAAACTTTTACCTTGAATCTTTCGGATCTGAATGTTCATACCACAATTAAGAATAATTACATTGAAATTATGCCAAGTAGCACTCCGCATCAAAAATTATCTTTTTTATCATTTACCTACTCGAGGACGAGCAGGAATTAAGCTTGGGGATGCCTGATACGTCTCCAACGTATCTAAATTTTTTTATTGCTCCATGCTATATTATCTACTGTTTTGGACAATATTGGGATTTATTATCCACTTTTATATTATTTTGGGACTAACCTATTAACCGGAGGCCCAGCCTGAATTGATGTTTTTGCCTATTTGAGTTTGAAGAGATGGAATATCAAACGGAGTCCAAACGGAATCAAACCTTGGGAACGTGATTTTCTCACGAATATGATCCAGAGACTTGGACCCTCGTCAAGAAACGAAGAGGAAGGCACGAGGTAGGGGCGCCCACCCCCATGCGCGCCCTCCACCCTCGTGGGCCCCTGTTGCTCCACCGACGTAGTCCTTCCTCCTATATATACTCACGTGCCCCCAAGCGATCGTGCGGAGCCAAAACCTAATTCCACCGCCGCAACCTTCACCCACGAGATCCCATCTTGGGGCCTGTTAGGAGCTCCTCGGGGGGCATCCATCACGGAGGGCTTCTACATCATCACCGTAGCCTCTCCGATGAAGTGTGAGTAGTTTACTTCAGACCTTCGGGTCCATAGTTAGTAGCTAGATGGCTTCTTCTCTCTTTTCGGATCTCAATACAATGTTCTCCCCCTCTCTCGTGGAGATCTATTTGATGTAATCTTCTTTCTACGGTGTGTTTGTTGAGACCGATGAATTGTGGGTTTATGATCAAGATTATCTATGAACAATATTTGAATCTTCTCTGAGTTCTTTTATGTATGATTGGTTATCTTTGCAAGTCTCTTCGAATTATCAGTTTGGTTTGGCCTACTAGATTGGTTTTTCTTGCAATGGGAGAAGTGCTTAACTTTGGGTTCAATCTTGCGGTGTCCTTTCCCAGTGACAGTAGGGTAAGCAAGGCACGTATTGTATTGTTGCCATCGAGGATAACAAGATGGTTTTTTTTATCATACTGCATGAATTTATCCCTCTACATCATGTCATCTTGCTTAAGGCATTACTCTGTTTTCTTGAACTTAATACTCTAGATGCATCTTTGGATAGCGGTCGATGAGTGGAGTAATAGTAGTAGATGCAGGCAGGAGTTGGCCTACTTGTCTCGGACGTGATGCCTATATACATGATCATACCTAGATACTCTCATAATTATGCTCAATTCATCAATTGCTCAACGAGAATTCGTTCACCCAGTAAAATACTTATGCTCTTGAGAGAAGCCACTAGTGAAATCTATGGCCCCGGGTCTATCTTCATCATATTAATCTTCCAACACTTAGTTATTTCCTTTGATTTTTACTTTGCTTTTATTTTACTTTGCATCTTTATCACAAAAATACCAAAAATATTATCCTATCATATCTATCAGATCTCACTCTCGTAAGTGACCGTGAAGGGATTGACAACCCCTTATCGCGTTGGTTGCGAGGAGTTATTTGCTTTGTGCAGGTACGAGGGACTCGCGTGTAGCCTCCTACTGGATTGATACCTTGGTTCTCAAAAACTGAGGGAAATACTTACGCTACTGTGCTGCATCACCTTTCCTCTTCAAGGAAATCTAACGCAGTGCTCAAGAGGTAGCATGGAGACAAGGCTCGAGGCAATGGAGCAACAAGTTTTCAAGTGTCAGGAGATGGTGGTGTTGGGGAACGTTGCAGAAAATAAAATTTTTCTACGCTTTCACCAAGATCAATCTATGAGTTCATCTAGAAACGAGAGAGAGGAGTGCATCTACATACCCTTGTAGATCCTGAGCGGAAGCGTTCAAGAGAACGGGGTTGAGGGAGTCGTACTCGTCGTGATCCAAATCACCGGAGATCCTAGCGCCGAACGGACAGCACCTCTGCGTTCAACACACGTACGGTTGGGAAGACATATCCTCCTTCTTGATCCAGCAAGGGGGAAGGAGAGGTTGATGAAGATCCAACAACACGACGGCGTGGTGGTGGATGCAGCAGCGATCTCGGCAGGGCTTCGCCAAGCTTCTGCGAAAGGGAGAGGTGTAGCAAGGGGAGAGGGAGGCGCCAAGAGCATGGGTGCGGCTGCCCTCCCTCCCCCCTCTTTATATAGGCCCCCTAGGGGGGGCGCCGACCCTAGGAGATGCAATATCCAAGGGGGGGCGGCGGCCAGGGGGGAAACTTGCCCCCCCAAGCCAGGTGGAGGCGCCCCCACCCCTAGGGTTTCCAACCCTAGGCGCAGGGGGGCCAAGGGGGGGGGGTGCGCACCAGCCCACCAGAGCTGGTTCCCTCCACTTTAGCCCATGGGGCCCTCCGGGATAGGTGGCCCCACCGGTGGACCCAGGACCCTTGGTGGTCCCAGAGAATACCTGCAGTGACCCCAAACTTTCCCGATGGCGAAACCTGACTTCCTATATATAATTCTTTACCTCCGGACCATTCCGGAACTCCTCGTGACGTCAGGGATCTCACGGGACTCCTAACAACTTTCGGTTCTGCATACTCATATCTCTACAACCCTAGCGCCACCGAACCTTAAGTGTGTAGACCCTACGGGTTCGGAGACATGAGACATGACCGAGACGCCTCTCCGATCAATAACCAACAGCGGGATCTGGATACCCATGTTGGCTCCCACATGCTCCTCGATGATCTCATCGAATGAACCACGATGTCGAGGATTTACTCAATCCGTATACAATTCCCTTTGTCAATCGATGCGTTACTTGCGAGACTCGATCGTCGTTATCCCAATACCTCGTTTAATCTCGTTACGGCAAGTCACTTTACTCATCGCAATGCATGATCCGTGACGGACACTTGGTCACATTGAGCTCATTATGATGATGCATTACCAAGTGGGCCCAGAGATACCTCTCCGTCACACGGAGTGACAAATCCGATCTCGATTCGTGCCAACCCAATGAGACACTTTCGGAGATACCCATAGTGCACCTTTATAGTCACCTAGTTACATTGTGACGTTTGGCACACCCAAAGCACTCCTACGGTATCCGGGGTTGCACAATCTCATGGTCTAAGGAAATGATACTTGACATTTGGAAAAGCTCTAGCTAAAGCGAACTACACGATCTTTGAGCTATGCTTAGGATTGGGTCTTGTCCATCACATCATTCTCCTAATGATGTGATCCCGTTATCAATGACATCCAAGGCCCATAGTCAGGAAACCTTGACTATCTGTTGATCAACGAGCTAGTCAACTAGAGGCTCACTAGGGACATGTTGTGGTCTATGTATTCACACGTGTATTACGATTTTGGGATAACACAATTATAGCATGAATAACAGACAATTATCATGAACAAAGAAATATAATAATAACCATTTTATTATTGCCTCTAGGGCATATTTCCAATAGTCTCCCACTTGCACTAGAGTTCAATAATCTAGTTACATTGTGATGAATCGAACACCCATGGAATTCGGTGTTGATCATGTTTTGCTCTAGGGAGAGGTTTAGTCAGCGGATCTGCTACATTCAGGTCCGTATATACTTTACAAATATCTATGTCTCCATATTGAACATTTTCATGAATGGAGTTGAGCGGCGCTTGATGTGCCTGGTCTTCTTGTGAAACCAGGCTCCTTGGCAAGTGCAATAGCTCCGGTGTTGTCACAGAAGAGTGTGATCGGCCCGACGCATTGGGTATGACTCTAGGTCGGTGATGAACTCCTTCACCCAGATTGCTTCATGCGCTGCCTCAGAGGCTGCCATGTACTCTGCTTCACATGTAGATCCCGCCACGACGCTTTGCTTGCAACTGCACCAGCTCTTGCCCCACCATTCAAAATATACACGTATCCGGGTTGTGACTTAGAGTCATCAGATCGTGTCGAAGCTAGCATCGGCGTAACCCTTTCTGACGAGCTCTTCGTCACCTCCATACACGAAACATGTCCTTAGTCCTTTTCGGTACTTCAAGATATTCTTGACCGCTGTCCGGTGTTCCTTGCGGGATTACTTTGGTACCTTCCTACCAAACTTACGGTAAGGTTTACATCAGTCGGTATACAGCATGGCATACATAATAGACCCTATGGCTGAGGCATGGGGATGACACTCATCTCTTCTATATCTTACTGCCGTGGTGGGACATTGAGCGAGCTCAATTTCACACCTTGCAACACAGGCAAGAACCCTTCTTAGACTGATCCGTATTGAACTTCTTCAATATCTTATCAAGGTATGTGCTTTGTGAAAGACCTATGAGGCGTCTCGATCTATCTCTATAGATCTTGATGCCTAATATATAAGCAACTTCTCCAAGGTCCTTCATTGAAAACACTTATTCAAGTAGGCCTTAATGTTGTCCAAGAGTTCTATATCATTTCCCATCAAAAGTATGTCATCTACATATAATATGAGAAATGCTACTGAGCTCCCACTCACTTTCTTGTAAATGAGGCTTCTCCATAAGTCGCATAAACTAAACGCTTTGATCATCTCATCAAAGCGAATGTTCTAACTCGAGATGCTTGCACCAGCCCATAAATGGATCGCTGGAGTTTGCATACCTTTTAGCATTCTCGAGAATCGACAAAACCTTACGGCTACATCATATACAGTTCTTCCTTAAGATGGCGTTAAGGAATGCCGTTTTGGCGTCCATTTGCCATATCTCATAATCATAGTATCGGCAATCGCTAACATGATTCGGACGGACTTCACTTCCCTACGGAGAGAAAGTCTCATCGTAGTCAACCCTTGAACTTGTCGATAACCCTTAGCGACAAGTCGAGCTTTATAGATGGTAACATTACCATCCGCGTCCGTCTTCTTCTTAAAGATCCATTTGTTTTCTATCGCTCGCCGATCATCGGGCAAGTCTGTCAAAGTCCATGCCGTTTTCATACATGGATCCTATCTCGGATTGCATGGCTTCAAGCCATTTGTTGGAATCTGGGCCGCCATCGCTTCTTCATAGTTCGAAGGTTCACCGTTGTCTAACAACATGATTTCCGGGACAGGGTTGCCATACCACTCGGTGTGGAGCGTGTCCTCGTGGACCTCTGAGTTCGGTAGTAACTTGATCCAAGTACCTTGATCATTAACTTCCTCTTGATTGGTGCTGGCACCACAGTAACATCTTCTGAGCTGCGCTACTCACGGTTCAAGAGGTAGTACTTCATCAAGTTCCACTTTCTTCCCACTTACTTCTCTCGAGAGAAACTCTTTCTCGAAAGGACCCGTTCTTGGCAACAAAGATCTTGCCTTCGGATCGAGGTAGAAGGTATACCCAATGGTTTCCTTAGGGTAACCTATGAAGATGCATTTTTCCGACTTGGGTTCCAGCTTTTCAGGTTGAGGTTTCTTGACATAAGCATCGCATCCCCAAACTTTTAGAAGCGACACTTAGGTTTCTTTCCAAACCATAATTCATACGGTGTCGTCTCAGCGGTTTAGGCGGTGCCCTATTTAAAGTGAATGTAGCTGTCTCGAGGCGTATCCCCAAAAGATAGCGGTAAATCGGTAAGAGATATCATAGATCGCACCATATCCAATAAAGTGCGATTCGACGTTCGGACACACCGTTACCTTCGAGGTGTTCGGTAGCGTGAGTTGTGAAACGATTCCACATTTCCTTAAGTGTGTACCAAATTCGTGACTTAAATATTCTCATCCACGATCGATCGCATGAACTTTATCTTTCGGTCACGTTGATTCTCTACCTCATTCTGAAATTCCTTGAACTTTTCAAGGTCTCGGACTTGTGTTTCATCAAGTAGACATACCCATATCTACTCAAGTCATCGGTGAGAGTGAGAACATAACGATATCCTCCACGAGCCTCAACGCTCATTGGACCGCACACATCGGTATGTATGATTTCCAATAAGTTGGTTGCTCGCTCCATTGTTCGGAGAACGAGTCTTGGTCATTTTGCCCATGAGGCATGGTTCGCATGTGTCAAATGATTCATAATCGAGAGACTCTAAAGTCCATCAGCATGGAGCTTCTTCATGCGCTTGACACCAATGTGACCAAGGCGGCGATGCCACAAGTATGTGGGACTATCGTTATCAACCTTACATCTTTTGGTATTCACACTATGAATATGTGTAACATCACGTTCGAGATTCATTAAGAATAAACCATTGACCATCGGGCATGACCATAAAACATATCTCTCATATAAATAGAACAACCATTATTCTCGGATTTAAATGAGTAGCCATCTCGTATTAAGCGAGATCCAGATACAATGTTCATGCTCAAAGCTGGCACTAAATAACAATTATTGAGGTTTAAAACTAATCCCGTAGGTAAATGTAGAGGTAGCGTGCGACGGCGATCACATCGACCTTGGAACCATTCTCGACGCGCATCGTCACCTCGTCCTTCATGGTCTCCGCTTATTCCGCAGCTCCCTGCTTTGAGTTACAAATATGAGCAGCGGCACGGTATCAAATACCGGGAGCTACTACAGTCTTGGTAAGGTACACATCAATTACATGTATATCACATATACCTTTAGTGTTGCCGGCCTTCTTGTCCGCTAAGTATTTGGGGCAGTTCCGCTTCGATGTCCGCTTCCTTGCAATAAAAGCACTCGGTCTCGGGCTTGGGTCCATTCTTTGACTTCTTCCCGCAAGCGGCTTACGGGCGCGGCAACTCCTTGCCGTCCTTCTTGAAGTTCTTCTTACCCTTGCCTTTCTTGAACTTAGTGGCTTTATTCACCATCAACACTTGATGTTCCTTCTTGATCTCTACCTCCGCTGATTTCAGCATTGAATATACCTCCGGAATGGTCTTTTCCATCCCTGCATATTGAAGTTCATCACAAAGCTCTTGTAGCTCGGTGGAAGCGGCGAAGGATTTCATCAATAACCGCGTCATCCGGAGATTAACTCCCGGTGAGTCAGCGGTTGTGCAACTTGCACATTTTGAGTATGTGCTCACCGTGAACTATTTTCCTCCATCTTACAACTGAAAACTTGTCGGAGACTTCATATCTCGACCGGGCATGAGCTTGGAAAACCGTTTTCAGCTCTTGAACATCTCATATGCTCCGTGTTGCTCAAAACACTTTTGGAGCCCGGTTCTAAGCTGTAAAGCATGCGCGCTTAACGAGGGAGTAATCATCAACACGAGACTGCCAAGCGTTCATAACTTCTTGGTTCTCGGGATGGGAGCTTCACCTAGCGGTGCTTCTAAGACATAATCTTTCTTTGCAGCTATGGGGATGATCCTCAGGTTCCGGACCCAGTCTGTATAGTTGCTGCCATCATCTTTCAGCTTGGTTTTCTCTAGGAACGCGTTGAAGTTGAGGATAATGTGGGCCATTTGATCTACAATACATATTGTAAAGATTTTAGACTAAGTTCATGATAATTAAGTTCATATAATCAAATTATTTAATGAACTCCCACTCAAATTAGACATCCCTCCAGTCATCTAAGTGATACATGATCCGAGTCGACTAGGCCGTGTCCGATCATCACGTGAGACGGACTAGTCATCATCGGTGAACATCTCCATGTTGATCGTATCTTCCATCGACTTATGTTCGACCTTTCGGTCTCTTGTGTTCGAGGCCATGTCTGTACATGCTAGGCTCGTCAAGTTAACCTAAGTGTTTATGCATGTGTAAATCTGTCTTACACGGTTGTATGTGAGCGTTAGAATCTATCACACCCGATCATCACGTGGTGCTTGAAACAACGAACTTCCGCAATGGCGCACAGATTAGGGGAACACTTTCTTGAAATTATTATGAGGATCATCTTATTTACTACCGGCGTTCTAAGTAAACAAGATGCAAGACATGATAAACATCACATGCAATCAAATAGTGACATGATATGGCCAATATCATATAGCTCCTTTGATCTCCATCTTCGGGGATCCATGATCATCTTCGTCACCGGCATGACACCATGATCTCCATCATCATGATCTCCATCATCGTGTCTCCATGAGGTTGCTCGCCAACTATTATTTCTACTACTATGGCTAACGGTTTAGCAATAAAGTAAAGTAATTACATGGCGTTGAATCAATGACACGCAGGTCATACAATAGTTAAGACAACTCCTATGGCTCCTGCCGGTTGTCATACTCATCGACATGCAAGTCGTGATTCCTATTACAAGAACATGATCTCATACATCACATATATATCATTCATCATTCATCACAACTTTTGGCCATATTACATCACAATCACATGCTGCAAAAACAAGTTAGACGTCCTCTAATTGTTGTTGCATGTTTTACGTGGCTTGCCAACTTCTGTTTACCCTTCATAAGGACCCTTTTCATCGAATCCGCTCCAACTAAAGTGGAGAGACAGACACCCGCTAGCCACCTTATGCAACTAGTGCATGTCGGTCGGTGGAACCTGTCTCACGAAGCGTGCGTGTAAGGTAGGTCCGGCCGCTTCATCCCCGATACCGTTGAAGCAAAATAAGACTAGTAGTGGCAAGAAAGTTGACAACATCTCGCCCACAACAAATTGTGTTCTACTCGTGCAAAGAGAACTACGCATAGACCTAGCTCATGATGCCACTTTGTTGAGGAGCGTTGCAGAAAATAAAAATTTCTACGCTTTCGCCAAGATAAATCTATGAGTTCATCTAGCAACGAGAGAGAGTGCATCTACATACCCTTGTAGATCGCGGCGGAAGCGTTCAAGAGAAGCGGGGTTGAGGAGTCGTACTCGTCGTGATCCAAATCACCGGAGATCCTAGCGCCGAGCAGACGGCACCTCCGCGTTCAACACACGTCACGGTTGGGAAGGCGTCTCTCCTTCTTGATCCAGCAAGGGGAAGGAGAGGTTGATGAAGATCCAGCAGACGACGGCGTGGTGGTGGATGCAGCAGCGATCTCGGCAGGCTTCGCCAACCTTCTACGAGAGGAGAGGTGTAGCAAGGGAGAGGGGCGCCAAGAGCATGGGTGCGGCTTCCCTCCCTCCCCCTCTTTATAAGGGCCCCCTAGGGGGGGGGGCGGCCCTAGGAGATGCATTCTCCAAGGGGCGGCGGCGGGGAAACTTGCCCCCAAGCCGGTGGGCGCCCCACCCCTAGGGTTTCAACCCTAGGCGCGAGGGCAGGGGCGCACCAGCCCACCAGGCTGGTTCCCCTCCCACTTCAGCCCATGGGGCCCTCGGGATAGGTGGCCCCACCCGATGGACCCCCGGGACCCTTCCGGTGGTCCCAGTACAATACCGGTGACCCCCAAAACTTTCCCGATGGCCGAAACCTGACTTCCTATATATAATTCTTTACCTCCGGACCATTCCGAACTCCTCGTGACGTCCGGGATCTCATCCGGACTCGAACAACTTTCGGTTACTGCATACTCATATCTCTACAACCCTAAGCGTCACCAAAAGTGTGTAGAACCTACGGGTTCGGGAGACATGCAGACATGACCGAGACGCTCTCCAGTCAATAACCAACAGAGGGATCTGGATACCCATGTTGGCTGCCACATGCTCCTCGATGATCTCATCGGATGAACCGCGATGTCGAGGATTTACTCAATCTGTATACAATTCCCTTTGTCAATCGATGCGTTACTTGCGAGACTTGATCGTCGTTATCCCAATACCTCGTTTAATCTCGTTATCGGCAAGTCACTTTACTCGCACCGTAATGCATGATCCGAGACCGGACACTTGGTCACATTGAGCTCATTATGATGATGCATTACCGAGTGGGCCCAGAGATATATCTCCGTCATACGGAGTGACAAATCGATCTCGATTCGTGCCAACCCGGCAGACACTTTCGGAGGTACCCGTAGTGCACCTTTATAGTCACCTAGTTACATTGTGACGTTTGGCACACCCAAAGCACTCCTAGGTATCCGGAGTTGCACAATCTCATTGTAACATCCCAAAATTCTAAATTTTGGAATGTTATATTAGATAAATAACTATGCTTGTTGTCGATTGTTTGTTTGATTGATTGAGTGAAATTGGTGGAATTTGAAACTTTTGAAAGTTGAATGAGAGGGAATGAAATGACTTTCCCAAACTTTCCCTTTGCCTTTTTTGGATCTCAATGAATTCAAGTTCATTCCAACACCAAACCCTAGAGTGAAGATGACATGACTTCTTCCATTTGGAATGAAAAGGGTTTTGGAAAGATTTGAATTTCAAGCTGAAAATATTTCAAATTCAAAGCTTTATGCAACTCTATGATTTTCATGAGAGAAGATAAAATGACTTCTTCAATTATATGAAATATGAGTTGGAGGTTAAAAGAATCAAATTGAAAGTCATTTGAAAGTATCTTGAAAACCCTTTTCAAATTTGAGTTTTATTTGAATTTTGAAAAATGAATTTTTATAAAGTTTGGATTTTGCCCTGGAAAAATGTTCAAATGATAGGAATATTCCCTGATCATTTTGGTATATATATGTCCTATATAAAATATTTATATTCTATATATATTATCTCTGTTTTTTATTTTCAAAAAATAAAATTTGAAAAAAAAGAAAAAAAATACCAGTATGACCGAACCATTGTGACCAAAGACTGGCGACCCACCAAGCCGGGCCACAGTAGCCGAGCTGCCCAATGAGCCAATGACCCAAGAACCCCAGCTTGAAACCCGTCGCGTCGGCGAAGGCCAATCAACCCTCTCCTCCCTCTCGTGATGGGTGGTCCCCACCCGTCACCTACCCTCGCCCACGCCACCTCCGCGCCGGCTCACGGAAACCCGCGATCCCGGGATCCGCCTGATCCCTCACGGATCTCCCCTCCTCCAAGTCGTCCTGCCGCCTATAAATACCCCCTCACCTCATTCCCCCTCGCCCCCTCACCCGGCGCCTCCTCCCATAAAGCCCGCTGAGCAGGGAGGCCGCCATTAACGCCTTGGCCCGTCGCCCAGTCACCCCGAGCTCCACCAACCCCACCAAACCGACCTCGCCCGTCTCACTTTCCGGAGCTCCCTCCGTCGCCCCGACCACCGGAGACGCAGGAGCACTTCGCCCGAGAACCGCCGTCGTCGTCGCCGGCCGGTAAGTCGCCGGAGTCCACCCCCGCCGTCCGATCTAATCTCAACGATTAGGATTAGAACCCCCGAAGGGGTATGGTTTATTAGGTTTAGGTTTAGTGAACCGGTTTTTAGTTCCGGTTTATTTTTAGTTAGGGTTTTTAGTTGAACCGGCCGATTCGTTTTAAACCCTAGGGCCCGTTCAGTTATATTACGCTCAGGGCGTTAGATAGGCCCATTAGGCCGTTTTCTTTAATTTTCGTTTTCTGTTTTAACAGAATAGTTTCAGATTTGAAAAATTCATATATTTTAATCTACTTAATATTTTTAAGTGATTCTTTTTTTGTTGGGTTGAAAATTTCTTATAGTTTCTGTAGAAAATATAATTAGCTATGTTAAAATTATTTAGAATTGCTTTATTTTAAATTTAGACAGAATAGTAAATCTGCTATAAAATGAGTTAGGAAAATTATTTTGGGTGATTCTTTTTGTCCCAACTTTGTTTTGACATTGCCTAACCGTAGGAATTTATTTGGGCATTTTAGGATTAATAAAAATAGTTTTAATCAGAATCATGTTATTCTTAATTAATTAACTAGCTACTGTTTTCCTATTGTTTTACTTAGCAAATAAATTTATTTTTCCTATGTGATAGATTATTCTAGGTTAGTTTCTGTCACTTTAGAGCATGAAATTTTATTTAAATAAAACTTTAATTTTATTTTTCCTACTAAATTTTGCTTTAGGCCTAATAGGAGTTTCATAATAGATTCTAAGGTGATTCTTTTTGCTCCTAGTTGCATAATGCATTCTTTTCTGTTAAGTTAACAAAAACCCATGCTTAGGTTATGTTAAGAAAATTTTTGTTATGTAAAACTATTTTTAGATGTTGTTTGAAGTAGGAAAACATTGAGTTGGATTTCTTCGAGTTTTCCTTTGGGTTTTGATTCGTTTGTTTTGGTGTGTTATGTTACTATGCTGTTATGTAAGTAATCATATGTTTGTATGCTTATTATGGTTGTTGTTTGCCTCGGTAGAATTTCCGGAGTGCGAAGCTTGCTCCCACGAGTCCCTAGTTTTCAAAGATCATCAGCAAGGCAAGTTCACTTTGACCATGCTTTCATACCTATGTTTTTATTGTATTTAGTGGCATCTTTGCAACAACTCTCGATGGTAATCTTGAATTCTTGTAGTTGAGTAGTATGCATGAGGTAGGAACCCATCACCTGTTACCAAGCCCGGACGTCATTTATTTTAATGCTACGCTATAGTAGACGGGGTTGGTATGAGTGCTCGAGTGGTGTGACGAAGGAGGACTCTCGTCAATGACGACAACTCCATGATGGCATCTGCAAGGACTGCATTTTCAAGGCCTCAAGACTTCAAGACTCGAGACAAGAATTCAATACACACTCTTGGGTGAAGGACGGTTGTGGGCACCCTAGAGAAACCAGTGGTTGGCGGGATGCATGGAGAAGCGCCATGACATCTTGCGGAAAGCTTCACCCAGACTCAAAGAGACGGAAGAATACTTCATGCCCGAAGCTTACATGCAACCGCAAGTGACTATGGGCTCTGGCTTGGTTGACCTTAGTTGTGACTCTGGCTGGGGCGGTGCTAGCAGATGTAGAACTACGGTAGGATTGGATGAGCACCGGACGGTGGTCGAGGAACTCTTCGAAGACCATGTTTGGTCATCTTGTTCTCAAACACCACGAAGTGCGAGAGCGTAAAAGAGGGATCGAATCTTGCGGGTAAAGTGTACAAACCTCTGCGAGAGGTTAAAACCTAATCGATTAGCCGTGTCCCGATTACGGACAATTTGAGCCTCGGACTTGGATCTATCTGGAACTCTCAACACCGGATGATAACTTAATTGTGGGCAACTTATGATGAATTTGGGCTATGAGACATCGGTTGGCGGAACCATGTCATGATAGAAAACTCTATAGTACAGACTTCATTTATTCCTTTGATGTAGGAAAATAAAACCAGCTTTTACATAAACAAAACTCGTGTACAGAGCCACAAAGCCATACTGCATATAGTATAGTTTATCATCTATTTTCTCTTATTGTGATCTTGCGGTACATTCAATGTCTTGACCTACACGGCTGCAACGTATCATGTTGCAGATATTTCTCGACAGTAAGAGTTACGATCTGAGGTTACGGTCTACACTCAACCTGCCGATGGCGTTGATGGGACTCCACACCGACTATTTGTTTCAGCTGTGACTTATGAGGTATATATCAGTTTTCCGTTAATTATACATGTGATTGCACTTTGATATATACATTGATGTCTTGTGTGTGCAAAGATACTGATCCGAGGATGGCACAAAGAACACGCAGGCTTGACCGTCACGAGGTCGGTCGCTACACTCATGGTCTAAGGAAATGATACTTGACATTTGGAAAAGCTCTAGCTAAACGAACTACACGATCTTTGAGCTATGCTTAGGATTGGGTCTTGTCCATCACATCATTCTCCTAATGATGTGATCCCGTTATCAATGACATCCAATGCCCATAGTCAGGAAACCTTGACTATCTGTTGATCAACGAGCTAGTCAACTAGAGGCTCACTAGGGACATGTTGTGGTCTATGTATTCACACGTGTATTACGATTTCCGGATAACACAATTATAGCATGAATAACAGACAATTATCATGAACAAAGAAATATAATAATAACCATTTTATTATTGCCTCTAGGGCATATTTCCAACAGGTGGAGCGTGGACTCGACTCCAATCACATAATGATCACGGAGTTCACCAACAACCACAAGCTGGACGCCAAGGACATTGGGGAGGCCATCTTAAAGCTGCATGAGAAAATCGAGCACCTCCAAGGCCAGATCTATGACCTGCAAAACCAAAGCTGTGAGTATGAATATAGATTCAAGAGGATAAGTTTGGCTGCACATTTAAGGATCCCGAGACTCGATCATCCTTCTATGATGGTGAGCCTATGCCTTGGAAGAGGAACGCAAGCCTACATCAACAACAACTCCATCTCCTTCACCAAAGAAAAGAGATATAATCACATGGGTATGGGCACTCCCTTGGCAACTGCCAAGCTTGGGGAGGTGCCCGATATCATATCACCATCACACTCCTATCTTTCTGTTTTTATTAGTTCGATCCTTTTGGTAATATCTTGATCTAGCAGAATAAATTTTTAGTATGCTCTAGTTTTGAGTTTTGCTTTATTACCCGAGGGTCTTGGGGAGCTTATGGAGAAGCTGCAGGAGGCGCAGCGCCCATTTATGGAAGATTTCGCCTGCCGCCAAGGTGCTGTGGAGGCTCGGGCCATGGTAAAGACGCTGTACAAGAAGGCGGATCCCAACCACATGGTCAAGTCGGACTGTGGGGCCCGATGGGAAGGAGATCCCGTGAGTTTAGTATACGCCAAGTGGAGTTGGCCGCTAAATTTTCCCAACAGATCAGAATTAGACAACCTATTAGACGGATTGAGGAAGAATACAATCACCGATTTGACAATGTATTATAAAATGACATACAAAATGCCTTCTAGCTGGATTATAGATCGCTTGTCTTTGCCGACCTTTTTGCTTCGACTGGACCCTAGAGTCCGGAGTGTGTCCGAATACCTTCTGTTATGAAACAACTGGGTATGCATGGAGACCAAAGCGAGAGGTCATCAAGATTTTATCGCACAAGTGCCCAACTAGTTATGTTATATTACATGGGTAGTAAGAAACATCTTCCAGGAGAATAGTTCCGTTAAGGGTTCCTTTCTTCGGGGTGGTATGCCCTAAAGTGCATGTCCGGACTGCGAAAAAGGTAAAACATCTGGGCAGATAAATAAGTTGATAAAAATCATATTTTAAGTCACCACCAAATATTCCCTTAAGAACGCTTAGCTGCTTCACCCACCGAGGTACACATCCGCTGACCCGGCAAGAATAATCGCAGAGGTGCTCCTTTACCTCCTAGCCGAACAATCGGGAACGAGGGGTAAGCATGGAGCCGTGAAACCCAGCTTGGCCAAAACTTAAGTCATATCGATGCATATAATGGTGAATAAAAGGTACATGTGGAGGCTTTAACACATGTGCTGGGCATGAAGCCTGTGATAGTTAAGCTTCCGTAAAGAAGCCCCTGTGTATAATGAGTGCGGATAGCACATCAATTGCGCGCTAACGCTATGCAAGTAGGCCTTTAAGGCTTGGATGAATAGGGTTGGGAAGAAAAAGAAAAAAAAGGCAGCTGAAGTAAAAAAATTGACGGGGAAAGGGACGAACTTAGTCCGGCGCTAGGCATAGAATCGCTTGAGACGGGCTGCGCTCCATGGGTTCGCTCGAGTCGGTTATCCGATGCATTTCAGACGGTACGCCCGCCGGTCGACTTGATCGATGATGAAGGGGCCTTCCCATTTGGGCTTGAGCTTGTCCTTCTTCTTGTCCCGCAGCGAGAACTAGTTCGCCAACGCTAAAGTCTTGGCCCGCATTTCTCGCTTTGATATCTTCGAGCCTCGCTGTGATAGAATGTGGAACGAGCCTTGGCGACGCCGGCTTCTTCCTCCAATGTGTCCAAGCTGTCCCGCCGATCCAACTCGGCTTCTTTCTTCGTACATGCGCACTCGAGGTGAGTCATGAATGATGTCGCAGGGCAAACTGCTTCGCCTTTATACCATAAAAATGGTGTGAATCCGTAGTACGGTTAGGCGTTGTCCGCAGCCCCGTGAGTACGGAGTCGAAGCTCCTCTACCCAAAGGCGTGTCGATTTCGTAAGGGACCGCACTAGTCTGGGTTTGATGCCGCCATTATTAGACCATTTGCTCGCTCCACTTGACCGCTGGTTTGAGGATGATAGATCAAGCGTAATCGAGCTTGATGCCCATATTTTTGCACCATGATTTAACCTCATCGGCGGTGAAGTTTGTGCCTATCGGTGATGATGTCTGTGGGGACACCATAACGTGTACTACCCCGGATATAAAGTCTATCACTGGTCCGGACTCGCTGCTTTAACCGGCTTGGCCTCTATCCATTTGGTGAATTTATCCACCATGACCAATAGGTACCTTTGCTTGTGGGTTCCCTTTAAGTGGTCCAACCATGTCAAGCCCCTGCATCACGAACGCCGTAATGGGTATAGTTTTGAGGGCGGTGGGTGGCATATGGCTCGACTAGCAAAGAGCTGACAACCGACGATCTTTGGACTAAGTCCCGAGATCCGCTCGGGCCGCCGGCCAAGAAAATCCTGACGGAATGCCTTTCCTACAAGGGCCCGAGCTGCGGCGTGGTGTCCGCCTAGTCCGCATGAATTTCAGCCAGAGGTTTCGCCTTCCTCTTCGGAGATACACCTTGAAGGACTCCGTTGTGCTTTTCTTATAAAGTTCTCCTCATAGACCTTGTAGGCTTTAGATCACGGACAATGCAGCGGGCCTCATTTTGTCTTCGAAGCTCCTGCCAAGCAAGTAGGCGAGGGATGGTTCTGTCCACGGGCAATTATCGCCATTATGTCGGGCGGAAGGTGTTATGTCATCGGCTGAATCGCCGTTGGTGCGGCTTGTTCCGTTTGTTAGTTCCGACTCCTCTTCCCATATTACGGATGGCTTGAAGAGCCGCTCCAGTGAAGATGTTAGAGGGACAGCGTCGCTTTTGGCGCCAATGCGCCAAGACGTCGGCTGCTTGGTTATTACCCCTGCCACGGATGGAATTCAAGTCCTTCAACCGGCTGACATTTTAGGACATCGCTATGATATGCTGCCATTTTCGGATCTTTGGCGCCAAAGTCTCCGCTTATTTGGGATATTGCGAGGTTTGAATCTCGCAGCACCTCTAGGCGTTGAATGCCCATGGAGATTGCCATCCGAGACCATGTAAAAGGGCCTCAGATTCGCCGCGTTGTTGGAGTCCGTACATTATCTAAAGTACGATGGACTGTGTCCCCGGTCAGGACGCTAATACGACGCCAGCCCCAATCCGCTAACATTTTAGAGCCGTCAAGTGCATAATCCAATTGAGTATGCGCCTGACTTTTTAGGGAGTTCGCTTGGTCCGTTCAATGGCAAAGTCAGCCAAAACTTGTGACTTTATAGCTCGCCGAGGTTTGTAAGTTATATCAAATGGTAAGAGCTCAATGGCCCATTTTCCAATCCTGCCTGTCGCTGTCATGGGTTGTTTATAATGTCTTTAAGTGGTACTTCAGAGGCCATCGTTATCGAACACTCTTGAAAGTAGTGTCGAGCCCGGATGCCATGAACACCGCCGATGCTATCTTCTCGATAGTGCGGGTAACGGACTTGTGGGGTTAACACAAAGGGATACGAGTATACTGGTTTTTGAAGAGGGAATTTATGCCCTTCTTTCTCTCGCTCAACGACGAGTACCGCGCCATAACTTGATGCGCTGCTGATGTATAACAACATTGGTTCGCCAGGTTGGGCAGCCAGACCGGATTTGTTGCCAATATGGCCTTTATTTCTTCGAGTCCCAGAAGGGCAGATCCGGCCCACTGGTGTTCGTGCGCCTAAGGAGGCGATAGAGGGTAATGCCTTTTCTCCTAGACGGAGATAAAGCGCCTAGTGCCGCCACGCATCCAAATAATTTTGTATTTGCTTGAGGTCTTTTGGGATATCTAGCTGTGACAGAGCTCGGATCTTGGCTGGGTTTGCTTCAATTCCTCTACCGGATACGATGAAGCCCAAAGAGCTTTCCACCGGTACCAAAACGCATTTTTCCGGATTCAGCTTGATGTCATATGCCCCGAGGCTGTCGAATGTGAGCCTCAAGTCGCCTACTAGAGTTTCGACGAGTTTAGTTTTGACGACTACGCCGCTCACGTATGCCTCTACTGTTTTGCCGATCCGGTAGCCGACATGTCCGAATCATGCGCCGATATGTTGCGCCGGCGTTTTTAAGTCCGAAGGGCATCGTTGAAGGAATGGTCCATATGGAGTAATGAATGCCGCTGCGGCTTGATCCGCTTCGCCATCTTGATTTGATGATAGCCGAGTATGCGCCCAGAAGCACAATGAATCGTGTGCTCGCAGGGCATCGGCGATTTGGTCGACGCGGGAGGGGAAGGGATCCTTTGGGCAGGCTTTATTTAGGTCTTTGAAATCGACGATAGGCGCCAGGATTTGTCCTTCTTGGTACCATTACCAGTTTGCTAGCCAATCCGATGCTTGATGTCTCTCGATGAATCCGCCCAATAGTTTGGCTAGCTCTTGTCCCATTGCCTGCCTTTTTGGGTTCGAAACCGTCAAGAGCCTGTTTAATCGGCTTGAATCCTTTAGGATGTTTAGGCTGTGTTCGCCAATCATGGGATTCGTGCATATCCGAGGGTGCCAGCAAAATGTCCCAATTTTCCGAAGGAATTTCGCGAAGGCGGCGCCTACATCGTGGTTCACCAGCCCCGATGGAGGCCGCCTTTGTAGGGTCCGCTGGGTGGACCTGAATTTTACTATTTTATCTCGCTGGTTTAAAGGAGGTGGACTTGGATCTCTTATCGAGTATCACATCGCCCCTATTCACCGAGAGCGCAGCGCGGTGAGTTCCTCTGCCGCTAGGGCTTGGATAGTGCCTCTAAGGCTAATGCGGCTGTCTTGTTTTCGCGCGAGTGCTATGTCCGGATCACTAACAAGAGTGATTATTCCGCCGGCCCAGCATTTGAGCTTCATGTACCCGTAATGGGGTACGACTTGAAAAATTGTGAATGCCTCTCGCCCTAATATAGCGTGATATCCGCTGTTGAACGGGCCACTTGGAACGTGACTTCTTCGGATCTGTAATTGTCCGTGAGCCAATACCACATCGAGTGTGATTTTTCCTGTGCAGCCGCCTCCGGCTAGGGATTATTCCTCTAAAGGTTGTGCTGCTTCGCCAATGCGGCTCCACTATTTCCATTTTTGAAGGGTTTCTCAGATGAGGTTTAACTGGCCGCCGCCATCCATGAGGACTTTTGTAAGTCAAAGTCGCCCACTATTGGACTAAGTACCAGCAGCCGGAGCTCGGGCTGTCCGAATTTAGGTTCGCTACCGGGCGTTGAAGGTGATGGTGTGTCGCTCCATGGATTGGTTGTTGCTACTTGGTAGACTTCGCGAGGCTGCGGATTGTTCGCTTCCACATATTATTTGATGCGAAAGTCTCAAGACTGTTGATACTGCATCGATGTTGTTGGAGTGGTTTTCCGGGCTAGAAGCTCCTTCCACTTTTGGCCACCGCCGTAATATCCAACATGCTCAAAGGTTATGTGCTGGGACGGCGCTTTTCAGATCGTGGAATTTTACAGGTCCGCTAAGCCATCCCTCTAGTACGGTTCCGTGCCCTTTATGGGGTCTTTGCTTTTTGGTTTTTGTATCCGTGCCCGAGTGTAATGCACCCTTTGTTGCGGACTAGGGCTGTATTCGGGGCCGGATTGTCCCAAAATTATTTTCGGTTGTCCGAAACTTCCATCGCACAAGATTTTCAGATTATGGACGCCAGGTCGGCGGTTGTAATTTCAATGACGGCCGACGCGCTCAAGAGTCCTCGTCTCAGTGCAATTATTGCAAAAATTGAGATTATGCTTTTTCCTCGGCAGTCCTTTATCCTGCCCATAACCAGGAGGAATCGCCCAAAGAGTGATGTATCGCCTCGGCGGGCTCTGCCGGATTAGAGATAGATCGATATGTCCGGGCGGGTGGGTGGAATTAAGTCCGAACCCTACCCATCTCGAGGCTCGAGGTCGAAGAAGCCTAACTGAAGCTTGGATTGCTGGACGTTGTCCAACGAGTCCGGTCCGATGCCCGACTTTAAGTTCAGTGCTTGATTGAAGTCCGCCCCTCCGGGAATCCGCATGGAGGGTTCGGGAGCCCGGACATGACTAGTTTTCAATACAGAGAAGGCCAGATTGTTCCTCTACCATCGCAACGTGGTGGGCGCACTGGGAGAGTTAATCTCTCGATCGGTTTAAGCCCAATCTGATTGTAGTCAGAGCGACTCCTGTGAGCGGCGATGCGATCCAAGAGCTCGCCACGGACGAGAGCTCTATTGATCCAGCCGCCGCTAATTCCGAGCTGACGTGAAAATTACTTTTGACGACTCGAGAGGTCATTGTCGAGCGGTGGCCGGACAGCGGTCATAAGAAAACCACCTAGCCGGATAGTCGGCGGCATGCCAAGGCTTTTGAAAAGATACCGTCCGTGAAGACGGGAGGAGGCATCCTTCCTATCGGTGATGGCACAGAGGAACTCTCAATGAAAGCACCAATGTCGGTGTCAAACCGGCGGATCTCGGTAGGGGGTCCCGAACTGTGCGCCTAGGCGGATGGTAACAGGAGACAAGGGACACGATGTTTTACCAGGTTCGGGCCCTCTTGATGGAGGTAAAACCCTACGCCCTGCTCGATTGATATTGATATTGTGGATGTTTACAAGAGTGCATCTACCACGAGATCAAGGAGGCTAAACCCTAGAAGCTAGCCTATGGTATGATTGTAAGGGTTGTTGATGTTGTCCCACGGACTAGAGCCATCCGGTTTATATAGACACCGAGAGGGCTAGGGTTACATAGAGTCGGTTACAATGGTAGGAGATCTACATATCCAGATCGCCAAGCTTGCCTTCCACGCCAAGGAAAGTCCCATCCCGGACACGGGCTAAGTCTTCAATCTTGTATCTTCATAGTCTTGGAGTCCGTCGATGATGATAGTTCGCCGATGATAGTCCGCCGATGATGGTAGTCCGCTATCCCGACACCCCTAATCCGGGACTCCTCAATGGTGCTTTTCAGAAATGCTTGCTAAGTATGATGTTAATCATATAATTGCATCTCCGTGATCACCCGTGATCTAGTGGTCAAGTAGAACTGAGTAATAGAGAGCTCAAATTAATTTTGCAAAAGACTGTTAATAGATCTAGACAGTAATTGGTCCAATAAACATGATGATGCATTATGGGCCTATAGAACTGCATATAAAAATCCCATGGGTATGTCTCCGTGATAAAATGGTTTATGGAAAAGCTTGTCACTTACCTCTCGAACTAGAACATAAGGCGACAATATTAAAGAGCTCAATTACGATTTCAAACTTGCCGGTGAGAAGAGGCTATTTGACATTAGCTCACTTGATGAATGGAGAACTCAAGCCTATGAGAATGCCAAACTATTTAAATAGAAAGTTAAAAGATGGCATGACAAAAGGATACAAAAGCATGAGTTTAATATAGGTGATTATGTGTTGCTAGTCAGCTCTCGTTTAAGATTTTTTGCAGGAAAACTTCTCTCTAAATGGGAAGGTCCTTACGTTATCAAGGAGGTATGTCGTTCCGGTGCCATAAAAATCAACAACTTCGAAGGCACAAATCCGGAGGTGGTGAACGGTCAAAGAATCAAACATTATATCTCAGGTAATCCTATAAATGTTGAAACTAATGTTATTGAAACCGTAACCCCGGAGAAATACATAAGAGACACTTTCCAGAATGTTTCAGACTCCGAAAAGGAATAGGTATGTGGTACGGTAAGTAAACCGACTCCAAAACAGTTCTAATGGCAATTTTTCTCCGCTTTGGGATATTTAAGAAAATAGGAAAATATAGTAGTCCGAAGGACACGAGGCTTCCACAAAGGTGGAGGGTGCGCCCACCCCTGGCGCCCTCCTGCCTCGTGGGCACTTCGTGTCCTCTCCGGACTCCGCTTTCTTGCACGATACTTCTTTTGGTCAAGAAAATTCATTATATAATCTCCCAAGGTTTTGACCACCGTGATCATGCAATTATCCTCTATTCTTGTTTCGAGCTGTTTTTCCGACAGATCTAGATCACCATGACGACTCCAAGTGCCCCCAAGGACAAGTTCTTAGAGAAGGTCATCAACCCTTACTCATGGAAGTGCTGCAACATCCTCAAACCATTGAGATGCGTGAGGGTTGCTGCACATCCGCGATGTTGAGGGACCAAGGACGACCGGAGGTGGAGGATACGCCTCCAACGTATCTATAATTTTTTATTGCTCCATGCTATATTATCTACTGTTTTGGACAATATTGGGCTTTCTTATCCACTTTTATATTATTTTTGGGACTAACCTATTAACCGGAGGCCCAGCCGAGAATTGTTGTTTTTTGCCTATTTCAGAGTTTCAAAGAAACGGAATATCAAACGGAGTCCAAACGGAATGAAACCTTCGGGAACGTGATTTTCTCACCGAACATGATCCAGGAGACTTGGACCCTATGTCAAGAAACGAAAGAGGAAGGCACGAGGTAGGGGGGCGCGCCCACCCCCCCAGGGCGTGCCCTCCACCCTCGTGGGCCCCCTGTTGCTCCACCGACGTACTCCTTCCTCCTATATATACCTACGTACCCCCAAACGATCAGATACGGAGCCAAAAACCTAATTCCACCGCCGCAACCTTCTGTACCCACGAGATCCCATCTTGGGGCCTGTTCCGGAGCTCCGCTGGAGGGGGCATCCATCACGGAGGGCTTCTACATCATCACCATAGCCTCTCCGATGAAGTGTGAGTAGTTTACTTCAGACCTTCGGGTCCATAGTTAGTAGCTAGATGGCTTCTTCTCTCTTTTTGGATCTCAATACAATGTTCTCCCCCTCTCTCGTGGAGATCTATTCGATGTAATCTTCTTTTTGCGGTGTGTTTGTTGAGACCTATGAATTGTGGGTTTATGATCAAGATTATCTATGAACAATATTTGAATCTTCTCTGAATTCTTTTATGTATGATTGGTTATCTTTGCAAGTCTCTTCGAATTATCAGTTTGGTTTGGCCTACTAGATTGGTTTTTCTTGCAATGGGAGAAGTGCTTAGCTTTGGGTTCAATCTTATGTGTCCTTTCCCAAAGGATGAGGGGCGGCAAGGCACGTATTGTATTGTTGCCATCGAGGATAACAAGATGGGGTTTTTATCATATTGCATGAATTTATCCCTCTACATCATGTCATCTTGCTTACGGTGTTACTTTGTTTTCTTGAACTTAATACTCTAGATGCATGCTGGATAGCGGTCGATGAGTGGAGTAATAGTAGTAGATGCAGGCAGGAGTCGGTCTACTTGTCTCGGACATGATGCCTATATACATGATCATACCTAGATACTCTCATAACTATGCTCAATTCTATCAATTGCTCAACAGTAATTCGTTCACCCACCGTAAAATACTTATGCTCTTGAGAGAAGCCACTAGTGAAATCTATGGCCCTCGGGTCTATCTTCATCATATTAATCTTCCAACACTTAGTTATTTCCTTTGATTTTTACTTTGATTTTATTTTACTTTGCATCTTTATCACAAAAATACAAAAAATATTATCCTATCATATCTATCAGATCTCACTCTCGTAATTGACCGTGAAGGGATTGACAACCCCTTATCGCGTTGGTTGCGAGGAGTTATTTGCTTTGTGCAGGTACGAGGGACTCGCGCATAGCCTCCTACTGGATTGATACCTTGGTTTTTAAAAAACTGAGGGAAATACTTACGCTGCTGTGCTGCATCACCTTTCCTCTTCAAGGAAATCCAACGCAGTGCTCAAGAGGTAGCAAGAAAAATTTCTGGCGTTGTTGCCGGGGAGTCTACGCAAAAGTCAACATACCAAGTACCTATCACAATCCCTTATCTCCCGCATTACATTATTTGCAATTTGCCTCTCGTTTTCCTCTCCCCCACTTCACCCTTGCCGTTTTATTCGGCCTTTCTTTTCCGTTCGCCTCTTTTTCGCTTGCTTGTCGTTATGGCTAGTCTTATTTCTTCTCCCTTGTCTCCCGAGAATGAAGTTCTAAATTTTAAGCAAAAGGGAGGGAGAAAATCTAAGAGACGCTTGGTATAGAATTTGCAATGCTCGAAATAGATCTACCAGGAAGCAATCTACTTCAGTTCTTCTCCGCAATTTTTATGTAGGTGCTAATCCTTGGTATAGATATGTCCTTGATACCATTACCTGAGGGAATTTCTTGGGTAGTCATACTTTTGACTCTTATAATGCTATGATAGATTTATTTGGCTCACCACCTCTTTTGGTTAATGGAACTATGTTAACTTTGGAGCATGTAATGCAAAGACTTGAAATTATTGAAAATAAAGTTGCTACCATAGAGTTAATTGAAAATCTGGATAAAAAGATCCACAACCAAATTACCCAATATGGATCTAAGGTAGGAGTCACTTTGAAAAATATTAAGGAGAAGGAACCCATAGTTAATGAAAGAATAAATCAAGATTCCACTAGAATCGATAAACTTGAGGGTATCATTACCAATTTGGGAACCGCTTTTCTTCCGTAAAGAATACTCCTAGTCCATCTACTAAAATTGCCAAGCTTGTGTATGTTCCTAAAAATAAGAGTGAATCCTCTAGTAAGGAAACTGCGGATCTTAAATCTATAAGTATTCATCCCAATCTTTTTGCTATCATTAAGGAACCATTTGCTACGAATGAATTTTTCGATCTTGTGCCTAAAAGTTTGATAATTACTAAAATGAAAGAAATTTCTAAAGATGATATATGTCTCATTGAAGAATTGCCTACCAAAGATGGCAATACCTAGATCTATCCTTGCTTTTATGCCTAGCTAGGGGCGTTAAATGATAGCGCTTGTTGGGAGGCAACCCAATTTTATTTTTTGTTTTTTTGCTTTTGATTCTGTTTAGGAATAAATCTTTGATCTAGCCTCTGGTTAGATGTGTTTTTATGTTTTAGTTAGTGTTTGTGCCAAGTTAAACCTATAGGATCTTCTTGGATGATAGTTATTTGATCTTGCTGTAATTTCCAGAAACTTTCTGTTCATGAAAACAATTGTTAAAAATCACCAGAATGTGATCAAATAGTGATTCCAATTGCTGCTGATCAATAAAAAAATTCCTAGGTCGCCCTATTTTGGCTGATTTTTTGGAGTTCCAGAAGTTTGCGTTAGTTACAGATTACTACAGACTGTTCTGTTTTTGACAGATTCTGTTTTTCGTGTGTTGTTTGCTTATTTTGATGAATCTATGGCTAGTAAAAAAGTTTATAAACCATAGAGAAGTTGTAATACAGTAGGTTTAACACCAATATAAATAAAGAATGAGTTCATTACAGTACCTTGAAGTGGTCTTTTGTTTTCTTTCGCTAACGAAGCTCACGAGATTTCTGTTAAGTTTTGTGTTGTGAAGTTTTCAAGTTTTGGGTGAAATCTTTTGATGGATTATGGAACAAGGAGTGTCAAGAGCCTAAGCTTGGGGATGCCCATGGCACCCCAAGATAATCTAAGGACACCAAAAAGCCAAAGCTTGGGGATGCCCCGGAAGGCATCCCCTCTTTCGTCTACTTCCATCGGTAACTTTACTTGGAGCTATATTTTTATTCACCACATGATATGTGTTTTGCTTGGAGCGTCTTGTATGATTTGAGTCTTTGCTTTTTTGTTTACCAAAATCATCCTTGATGTACACACCTTTTGAGAGAGCCATACATGATTTGAAATTTGTTAGAATACTCTATGTGCTTCACTTATATCTTTTGAGCTATATAGTTTTGCTCTAGTGCTTCACTTATATCTTTTAGAGCATGGTCGTGGATTTGTTTTATAGAAACTATTGTTCTCTCATGCTTCACTTAGATTATTTTGAGAGTATTAAATAGCATTTGTTTAAATAATCCTAATATGCTAAGCATACAAGATTTGTAAGAATTCTTATGAGTGTGTTGAATACTATGAGAAGTTTGATGCTTGATAATTGTTTTGAGATATGAAGATGGTGATATTAGAGTCATGCTAGTTGAGTAGTTGTGAATTTGAGAAATACTTGTGTTAAAGTTTTTGATTCCCGTAGCATGCACGTATGGTGAACCGTTATGTGATGAAGTCGGAGATGATTTATTTATTGATTGTCTTCCTTATGAGTGGCGGTTGGGGGCGAGCGATGGTCTTTTCCTACCAATCTATCCCCCTAGGAGCATGCGCGTAATACTTTGCTTTGATAACTTGTAGATTTTTGCAATAAGTATATGAGTTCTTCATGACTAATGTTGAGTCCATGGATTATACGCACTTTTCTTCCTTCCACCATTGCTAGCCTCTCTAATACCGCACACCTTTCGCCGGTATCATACACCCACCATATACCTTCCTCAAAACAGCCACCATACCTACCTATCATGGCATTTCCATAGCCATTCCGAGATATATTGCCATGCAACTTTCCACCGTTCCGTTTACTATATCACGCTCCACCATTGTCATATTGCTTAGCATGATCATGTAGTTGACATCGTATTTGTGGCAAAGCCACCGCTCATAATTCTCTCATACATGTCACTCTTGATTCATTGCATATCCCGCATACACCACGGAGGTATTCATATAGAGTCATATTTTGCTCTAGTATCGAGTTGTAATTGTTGAGTTGTAAGAAAATAAAAGTGCGATGATCATCATTTTTAGAGCATTGTCCCAAGTGAGGAAAATGATGATGGAGACTATGATTCCCCCACAAGTCGGGATGAGAATCCGGACGAAAAAAAAGAAGAGGCCACAAAAAAAAGGCCCAAACAAAAAATGAGAGAAAAAGAGAGAAGGGACAATGTTACTATCCTTTTACCACACTTGTGATTCAAAGTAGCACCATGATCTTCATTATAGAGAGTCTCTCATTTTGTCACTTTCATATACTAGTGGGATTTTTCATTATAGAACTTGGCTTGTATATTCCAATGATGGGCTTCCTCAAAATGCCCTAGGTCTTCGTGAGCAAGCGAGTTGGATGCACACCCAGTTAGTTTCTTTTGTTGAGCTTTCATATACTTATAGCTCTAGTGCATCCGTTGCATGGCAATCCCTACTTACTCACATAGATATCTATTGATGGGCATCTCCATAGCCCGTTGATACGCCTAGTTGATGTGAGACTATCTTTCCCTTCTTTTTTGTCTTCTCCACAACCACCATTCTATTCCACATATAGTGCTATATCCATGGCTCACGCTCATGTATTGCGTGAAGATTGAATTTTTTTTGAGAATGTCAAAAGTATGAAACAATTGCTTGGCTTGTCATTGGGGTTGTGCATGATTTAAATACTTTGTGTGGTGAAGATAGAGCATAACCAGACTATATGATTTTGTAGGGATAACTTTCTTTTGCCATGTTATTTTGAGAAGACATGATTGCTTTGTTAGTATGCTTGAAGTATTATTATTTTTATGTCAATATTAAACTTTTACCTTGAATCTTTCGGATCTGAATGTTCATACCACAATTAAGAATAATTACATTGAAATTATGCCAAGTAGCACTCCGCATCAAAATTATCTTTTTTATCATTTACCTACTCGAGGACGAGCAGGAATTAAGCTTGGGGATGCCCGATACGCTCCAACGTATCTAAATTTTTTTATTGCTCCATGCTATATTATCTACTGTTTTGGACAATATTGGGATTTATTATCCACTTTTATATTATTTTTGGGACTAACCTATTAACCGGAGGCCCAGCCCAGAATTGATGTTTTTTGCCTATTTCAGAGTTTCGAAGAGATGGAATATCAAACGGAGTCCAAACGGAATCAAACCTTCGGGAACGTGATTTTCTCACCGAATATGATCCAGGAGACTTGGACCCTACGTCAAGAAACGAAAGAGGAAGGCACGAGGTAGGGGGGCGCGCCCACCCCCCATGGCGCGCCCTCCACCCTCGTGGGCCCCCTGTTGCTCCACCGACGTAGTCCTTCCTCCTATATATACCTCACGCACCCCAAACGATCAGCACGGAGCCAAAACCTAATTCCACCGCCGCAACCTTTCATCCACGAGATCCCATCTTGGGGCCTGTTCCGGAGCTCCTCCGGAGGGGGCATCCATCACGGAGGGCTTCTACATCATCACCGTAGCCTCTCCGATGAAGTGTGAGTAGTTTACTTCAGACCTTCGGGTCCATAGTTAGTAGCTAGATGGCTTCTTCTCTCTTTTCGGATCTCAATACAATGTTCTCCCCCTCTCTCGTGGAGATCTATTTGATGTAATCTTCTTTCTACGGTGTGTTTGTTGAGACCGATGAATTGTGGGTTTATGATCAAGATTATCTATGAACAATATTTGAATCTTCTCTGAGTTCTTTTATGTATGATTGGTTATCTTTGCAAGTCTCTTCGAATTATCAGTTTGGTTTGGCCTACTAGATTGGTTTTTCTTGCAATGGGAGAAGTGCTTAACTTTGGGTTCAATCTTGCGGTGTCCTTTCCCGTGATGATGGGGTAAGCAAGGCACGTATTGTATTGTTGCCATCGAGGATAACAAGATGGTTTTTTTTATCATACTGCATGAATTTATCCCTCTACATCATGTCATCTTGCTTAAGGCATTACTCTGTTTTCTTGAACTTAATACTCTAGATGCATGCTGGATAGCGGTCGATGAGTGGAGTAATAGTAGTAGATGCAGGCAGGAGTTGGCCTACTTGTCTCGGACGTGATGCCTATATACATGATCATACCTAGATACTCTCATAATTATGCTCAATTCTGTCAATTGCTCAACAGTAATTCGTTCACCCACCGTAAAATACTTATGCTCTTGAGAGAAGCCACTAGTGAAATCTATGGCCCCCGGGTCTATCTTCATCATATTAATCTTCCAACACTTAGTTATTTCCTTTGATTTTTACTTTGCTTTTATTTTACTTTGCATCTTTATCACAAAAATACCAAAAATATTATCCTATCATATCTATCGATCTCACTCGTAAGTGACCGTGAAGGATTGACAACCCCTTATCGCGTTGGTTGCGAGGAGTTATTTGCTTTGTGCAGGTACGAGGGACTCGCGTGTAGCCTCCTCTTGGATTGATACCTTGGTTCTCAAAAACTGAGGGAAATACTTACGCTTGTGTTGCATCACCTTTCCTCTTCAAGGAAATCTAACGCAGTGCTCAAGAGGTAGCATGGAGACAAGGCTCGAGGCAATGGAGCAACAAGTTTTCAAGTGTCGAGATGGTGGTGTTGGGGAACGTTGCAGAAAATAAAATTTTCTACGCTTTCACCAAGATCAATCTATGAGTTCATCTAGAAAGCGAGAGAGGAGTGCATCTACATACCCTTGTAGATCCTGAGCGGAAGCGTTCAAGAGAACGGGGTTGAGGGAGTCGTACTCGTCGTGATCCAAATCACCGGAGATCCTAGCGCCGAACGGACAGCACCTCTGCTCAACACACGCGACGGTTGGGAAGACATATCCTCCTTCTTGATCCAGCAAGGGGAAGGAGAGGTTGATGAAGATCCAACAACACGACGGCGTGGTGGTGGATGCAAGAGCGATCTCGGCAGGCTTCGCCAAGCTTCTGCGAAAGGGAGAGGTGTAGCAAGGGAGAGGAGGCGCCAAGAGCATGGGTGCGGCTGCCCTCCCTCCCCCCTCTTTATATAGGCCCCTAGGGGGGCGCCACCCTAGGAGATGCAATATCCAGGGGGCGGCGGCTGTGGGGAAACTTGCCCCCCAAGCTGGTGGGGCGCCCCACCCCTAGGGTTTCCAACCCTAGGCGCAGGGGGCCAAGGGGGGGGGGGTGCGCACCAGCCCACCAGGAGCTGGTTCCCCTCCCACTTTAGCCCATGGGGCCCTCCGGGATAGGTGGCCCCACCGGTGGACCCCGGGACCCTTCCGGTGGTCCCAGAGAATACCGTGACCCCAAACTTTCCCGATGGCCGAAACCTGACTTCCTATATATAATTCTTTACCTCCGGACCATTCCGGAACTCCTCGTGACGTCCGGGATCTCACCCGGGACTCCTAACAACTTTCGGGTTACTGCATACTCATATCTCTACAACCCTAGCGTCACCGAACCTTAAGTGTGTAGACCCTACGGGTTCGGGAGACATGCAGACATGACCGAGACGCCTCTCCAGTCAATAACCAACAGCGGGATCTGGATACCCATGTTGGCTCCCACATGCTCCTCGATGATCTCATCGAATGAACCACGATGTCGAGGATTTACTCAATCCCGTATACAATTCCCTTTGTCAATCGGTACGTTACTTGCCCGAGACTCGATCGTCGTTATCCCAATACCTCGTTTAATCTCGTTATCGCAAGTCACTTTACTCGCATCGCAATGCATGATCCGTGACCGGACACTTGGTCACATTGAGCTCATTATGATGATGCATTACCAAGTGGGCCCAGAGATACCTCTCCGTCATACGGAGTGACAAATCCCAGTCTCGATTCGTGCCAACCCAACAGACACTTTCGGAGATACCCATAGTGCACCTTTATAGTCACCTAGTTACATTGTGACGTTTGGCACACCCAAAGCACTCCTACGGTATCCGGGGGTTGCACAATCTCATGGTCTAAGGAAATGATACTTGACATTTGGAAAAGCTCTAGCTAAACGAACTACACGATCTTTGAGCTATGCTTAGGATTGGGTCTTGTCCATCACATCATTCTCCTAATGATGTGATCCCGTTATCAATGACATCCAAGGCCCATAGTCAGGAAACCTTGACTATCTGTTGATCAACGAGCTAGTCAACTAGAGGCTCACTAGGGACATGTTGTGGTCTATGTATTCACACGTGTATTACGATTTTGGGATAACACAATTATAGCATGAATAACAGACAATTATCATGAACAAAGAAATATAATAATAACCATTTTATTATTGCCTCTAGGGCATATTTCCAATAGTCTCCCACTTGCACTAGAGTTCAATAATCTAGTTACATTGTGATGAATCGAACACCCATGGAATTCTGGTGTTGATCATGTTTTGCTCTAGGGAGAGGTTTAGTCAACGGATCTGCTACATTCAGGTCCGTATATACTTTACAAATATCTATGTCTCCATATTGAACATTTTCATGAATGGAGTTGAAGCGACGCTTGATGTGCCTGGTCTTCTTGTGAAACCTGGGCTCCTTGGCAAGTGCAATAGCTCCAGTGTTGTCACAGAAGAGTGTGATCGGCCCCGACGCATTGGGTATGACTCCTAGGTCAGTGATGAACTCCTTCACCCAGATTGCTTCATGCGCTGCCTCCGAGGCTGCCATGTACTCTGCTTCACATGTAGATCCCGCCACGACGCTTTGCTTGCAATCGCACCTACCATTCTTGCCCACCATTCAAAATATACACGTATCCGGGTTGTGACTTAGAGTCATCCAGATCTGTGTCGAAGCTAGCATCGACGTAACCCTTTACGACGAGCTCTTCGTCACCTCCATACACGAGAAACATGTCCTTAGTCCTTTTCAGGTACTTCAAGATATTCTTGACCGCTGTCCAGTGTTCCTTGCCGGGATTACTTTGGTACCTTCCTACCAAACTTACGGTAAGGTTTACATCAGGTCTGGTATACAGCATGGCATACATAATAGACCCTATGGCTGAGGCATAGGGGATGACACTCATCTCTTCTATATCTTCTGCCGTGGTCGGACATTGAGCCGAGCTCAATTTCACACCTTGCAACACAGGCAAGAACCCCTTCTTAGACTGATCCGTATTGAACTTCTTCAATATCTTATCAAGGTATGTGCTTTGTGAAAGACCTATGAGGCGTCTCGATCTATCTCTATAGATCTTGATGCCTAATATATAAGCAGCTTCTCCAAGGTCCTTCATTGAAAAACACTTATTCAAGTAGGCCTTAATGTTGTCCAAGAGTTCTATATCATTTCCCATCAAAAGTATGTCATCTACATATAATATGAGAAATGCTACAGAGCTCCCACTCACTTTCTTGTAAACGCAGGCTTCTCCATAAGTCTGCATAAACCCAAACGCTTTGATCATCTCATCAAAGCGAATGTTCCAACTCCGAGATGCTTGCACCAGCCCATAAATGGATCGCTGGAGTTTGCATACCTTTTTAGCATTCTCAGGGTCGACAAAACCTTCTGGCTACATCATATACAGTTCTTCCTTAAGATGGCCGTTAAGGAATGCCGTTTTGACGTCCATTTGCCATATCTCATAATCATAGTATGCGGCAATCGCTAACATGATTCGGACGGACTTCAGCTTCCCTACGGGAGAGAAAGTCTCATCGTAGTCAACCCCTTGAACTTGTCGATAACCCTTAGCGACAAGTCGAGCTTTATAGATGGTAACATTACCATCCGCGTCCGTCTTCTTCTTAAAGATCCATTTGTTTTCTATCGCTCGCCGATCATCGGGCAAGTCTGTCAAAGTCCATACTTCGTTTTCATACATGGATCCTATCTCGGATTGCATGGCTTCAAGCCATTTGTTGGAATCTGGGCCCGCCATCGCTTCTTCATAGTTCGAAGGTTCACCGTTGTCTAACAACATGATTTCCAGGACAGGGTTGCCATACCACTCTGGTGTGGAACGTGTCCTCGTGGACCTACGAAGTTCAGTAGTAACTTGATCCGAAGTACCTTGATCATTAACTTCCTCTTCAGTTGGTGCTGGCACCACAGTAACATCTTCCTGAGCTGCGCTACTCACCGGTTCAAGAGGTAGTACTTCATCAAGTTCCACTTTCTTCCCACTTACTTCTCTCGAGAGAAACTCTTTCTCCAGAAAGGACCCGTTCTTGGCAACAAAGATCTTGCCTTCGGATCTGAGGTAGAAGGTATACCCAATGGTTTCCTTAGGGTAACCTATGAAGATGCATTTTTCCGACTTGGGTTCCAGCTTTTCAGGTTGAGGTTTCTTGACATAAGCATCGCATCCGCAAACTTTTAGAAACGACAGCTTAGGTTTCTTTCCAAACCATAATTCATACGGTGTCGTCTCAACGGATTTAGACGGTGCCCTATTTAAAGTGAATGTAGCTGTCTCGAGAGCGTATCCCCAAAAAGATAGCGGTAAATCGGTAAGAGATATCATAGATCGCACCATATCCAATAAAGTGCGATTACGACGTTCGGACACACCGTTACACTGAGGTGTTCCAGGCGGCGTGAGTTGTGAAACGATTCCACATTTCCTTAAGTGTGTACCAAATTCGTGACTTAAATATTCTCATCCACGATCTGATCGCATGAACTTTATCTTTCGGTCACGTTGATTCTCTACCTCATTCTGAAATTCCTTGAACTTTTCAAAGGTCTCAGACTTGTGTTTCATCAAGTAGACATACCCATATCTACTCAAGTCATCAGTGAGAGTGAGAACATAACGATATCCTCCGCGAGCCTCAACGCTCATTGGACCGCACACATCAGTATGTATGATTTCCAATAAGTTGGTTGCTCGCTCCATTGTTCCGGAGAACGGAGTCTTGGTCATTTTGCCCATGAGGCATGGTTCGCATGTGTCAAATGATTCATAATCGAGAGACTCTAAAAGTCCATCAGCATGGAGCTTCTTCATGCGCTTGACACCAATGTGACCAAGGCGGCAGTGCCACAAGTATGTGGGACTATCGTTATCAACCTTACATCTTTTGGTATTCACACTATGAATATGTGTAACATCACGTTCGAGATTCATTAAGAATAAACCATTGACCATCGGGGCATGACCATAAAACATATCTCTCATATAAATAGAACAACCATTATTCTCGGATTTAAATGAGTAGCCATCTCGTATTAAACGAGATCCAGATACAATGTTCATGCTCAAAGCTGGCACTAAATAACAATTATTGAGGTTTAAAACTAATCCCGTAGGTAAATGTAGAGGTAGCGTGCCGACGGCGATCACATCGACCTTGGAACCATTCCTCGACGCAGATCGTCACCTCGTCCTTCGCCGGTCTCCGCTTATTCCGCAGCTCCTGCTTTGAGTTACAAATATGAGCAACGGCACCGTATCAAATACCAGGAGCTACTACGAGTCTTGGTAAGGTACACATCAATTACATGTATATCACATATACCTTTAGTGTTGCCGGCCTTCTTGTCCGCTAAGTATTTGGGGCAGTTCCGCTTCCAAATGTCCGCTTCCTTGCAATAAAAGCACTCGGCCTCGTGCTTGGGTCCATTCTTTGACTTCTTCCCGCAAGCGGCTTATCGGGCGCGGCAACTCCCTTGCCGTCCTTCTTGAAGTTCTTCTTACCCTTGCCTTTCTTGAACTTAGTGGCTTTATTCACCATCAACACTTGATGTTCCTTCTTGATCTCTACCTCCGCTGATTTCAGCATTGAATATACCTCCGAATGGTCTTTTCCATCCCCTGCATATTGAAGTTCATCACAAAGCTCTTGTAGCTCGGTGGAAGCGATCGAAGGATTACATCAATAATCGCGCCATCCGGGAGATTAACTCCCGCTGAGTCAAGCGGTTGTGCAACCTGCACATTTTGAGTATGTGCTCACCGATGTAACTATTTTCCTCCATCTTACAACTGAAAACTTGTCGGAGACTTCATATCTCTCGACCCGGGCATGAGCTTGGAAAACCGTTTTCAGCTCTTCGAACATCTCATATGCTCCGTGTTGCTCAAAACACTTTTGGAGCCCCGGTTCTAAGCTGTAAAGCATGCCGCACTTAACGAGGGAGTAATCATCAACACGAGACTGCCAAGCGTTCATAACTTCTTGGTTCTCTGGGATGGGAGCTTCACCTAGCGGTGCTTCTAAGACATAATCTTTCTTTGCAGCTATGGGGATGATCCTCAGGTTCCGGACCCAGTCTGTATAGTTGCTGCCATCATCTTTCAGCTTGGTTTTCTCTAGGAACGCGTTGAAGTTGAGGATAATGTGGGCCATTTGATCTACAATACATATTGTAAAGATTTTAGACTAAGTTCATGATAATTAAGTTCATATAATCAAATTATTTAATGAACTCCCACTCAAATTAGACATCCCTCCAGTCATCTAAGTGATACATGATCCGAGTCGACTAGGCCGTGTCCGATCATCACGTGAGACAGACTAGTCATCATCGGTGAACATCTCCATGTTGATCGTATCTTCCATACGACTTATGTTCGACCTTTCGGTCTCTTGTGTTCCGAGGCCATGTCTGTACATGCTAGGCTCGTCAAGTTAACCTAAGTGTTTATGCATGTGTAAATCTGTCTTACACCAGTTGTATGT
Source organism: Aegilops longissima (assembly GCA_021605205.1). Classification (NCBI taxonomy): domain Eukaryota; kingdom Viridiplantae; phylum Streptophyta; class Magnoliopsida; order Poales; family Poaceae; genus Aegilops; species Aegilops longissima. The sequence goes on from CM038678.1 coordinate 476,327,924, forward strand.
GAACGTTAGAATCTATCACACCCGATCATCACGTGGTGCTTCGAAACAACGAACTTCCGCAATGGCGCACAGTTAGGGGGAACACTTTCTTGAAATTATTATGAGGGATCATCTTATTTACTACCGACGTTCTAAGTAAACAAGATGCAAGACATGATAAACATCACATGCAATCAAATAGTGACATGATATGGCCAATATCATATAGCTCCTTTGATCTCCATCTTCGGGGATCCATGATCATCTTCGTCACCGGCATGACACCATGATCTCCATCATCATGATCTCCATCATCGTGTCTCCATGAGGTTGCTCGCCAACTATTATTTCTACTACTATGGCTAACGGTTTAGCAATAAAGTAAAGTAATTACATGGCGTTGAATCAATGACACGCAGGTCATACAATAGTTAAGACAACTCCTATGGCTCCTGCCGGTTGTCATACTCATCGACATGCAAGTCGTGATTCCTATTACAAGAACATGATCTCATACATCACATATATATCATTCATCATTCATCACAACTTTTGGCCATATTACATCACAATCACATGCTGCAAAAACAAGTTAGACGTCCTCTAATTGTTGTTGCATGTTTTACGTGGCTTGCCAACTTCTGTTTACCCTTCATAAGGACCCTTTTCATCGAATCCGCTCCAACTAAAGTGGGAGAGACAGACACCCGCTAGCCACCTTATGCAACTAGTGCATGTCAGTCGGTGGAACCTGTCTCACGTAAGCGTACGTGTAAGGTAGGTCCGGGCCGCTTCATCCCACGATACCGTTGAAGCAAAATAAGACTAGTAGTGGCAAGAAAGTTGACAACATCTACGCCCACAACAAATTGTGTTCTACTCGTGCAAAGAGAACTACGCATAGACCTAGCTCATGATGCCACTGTTGGGGAACGTTGCAGAAAATAAAAAATTTCTACGCTTTCGCCAAGATAAATCTATGAGTTCATCTAGCAACGAGAGAGAGGAGTGCATCTACATACCCTTGTAGATCGCGAGCGGAAGCGTTCAAGAGAACGGGGTTGAGGGAGTCGTACTCGTCGTGATCCAAATCACCGGAGATCCTAGCGCCGAACGGACGGCACCTCCGCGTTCAACACACGTACGGTTGGGAAGACGTCTCTCCTTCTTGATCCAGCAAGGGGGAAGGAGAGGTTGATGAAGATCCAGCAGCACGACGGCGTGGTGGTGGATGCAGCAGCGATCTCGGCAGGGCTTCGCCAACCTTCTACGAGAGGGAGAGGTGTAGCAAGGGGAGAGGGAGGCGCCAAGAGCATGGGTGCGGCTTCCCTCCCTTCCCCTCTTTATAAGGGCCCCCTAGGGGGGGGGGCGGCCCTAGGAGATGCATTCTCCAAGGGGGGGCGGCGGCCAGGGGGGAAACTTGCCCCCCAAGCCAGGTGGAGGCGCCCCCACCCCTAGGGTTTCCAACCCTAGGCGCAGGGGGCAAGGGGGGGCGCACCAGCCCACCAGGGGCTGGTTCCCCTCCCACTTCAGCCCATGGGGCCCTCGGGATAGGTGGCCCCACCCGATGGACCCCCGGGACCCTTCCGGTGGTCCCGGTACAATACCGGTGACCCCCAAAACTTTCCCGATGGCCGAAACCTGACTTCCTATATATAATTCTTTACCTCCGGACCATTCCGGAACTCCTCGTGACGTCCGGGATCTCATCCGGGACTCCGAACAACTTTCGGGTTACTGCATACTCATATCTCTACAACCCTAGCGTCACCAAAAGTGTGTAGAACCTACGGGTTCGGGAGACATGCAGACATGACCGAGACGCTCTCCAGTCAATAACCAACAGAGGGATCTGGATACCCATGTTGGCTGCCACATGCTCCTCGATGATCTCATCGGATGAACCGCGATGTCGAGGATTTACTCAATCCTGTATACAATTCCCTTTGTCAATCGGTACGTTACTTGCCCGAGACTTGATCGTCGTTATCCCAATACCTCGTTTAATCTCGTTACCGGCAAGTCACTTTACTCGTACCGTAATGCATGATCCCGAGACCAGACACTTGGTCACATTGAGCTCATTATGATGATGCATTACCGAGTGGGCCCAGAGATATATCTCCGTCATACGGAGTGACAAATCCCAGTCTCGATTCGTGCCAACCCGACAGACACTTTCGGAGGTACCCGTAGTGCACCTTTATAGTCACCTAGTTACATTGTGACGTTTGGCACACCCAAAGCACTCCTAGGTATCCGGGAGTTGCACAATCTCATTGTAACATCCCAAAATTCTAAATTTTGGAATGTTATATTAGATAAATAACTATGCTTGTTGTCTGATTGTTTGTTTGATTGATTGAGTGAAATTGAGTGGAATTTGAAACTTTTGAAAGTTGAATGAGAGGAATGAAATGACTTTCCCAAACTTTCCCTTTGCCTTTTTTGGATCTCAATGAATTCAAGTTCATTCCAACACCAAACCCTAGAGTGAAGATGACATGACTTCTTCCATTTGGAATGAAAAGGGTTTTGGAAAGATTTGAATTTCAATGAAAATATTTCAAATTCAAAGCTTTATGCAACTCTATGATTTTCATGAGAGAAGATAAAATGACTTCTTCAATTATATGAAATATGAGTTGGAGGTTAAAAGAATCAAATTGAAAGTCATTTGAAAGTATCTTGAAAACCCTTTTCAAATTTGAGTTTTATTTGAATTTTGAAAAATGAATTTTTATAAAGTTTGGATTTTGCCCTCGAAAATGTTCAAATGATAGGAATATTCCTGATCATTTTGGTATATATATGTCCTATATAAAATATTTATATTCTATATATATTATCTCTGTTTTATTTTTCAAAAAATAAAATTTGAAAAAAAAAAAAAAAATACCAGCGCCACCAGCCGACCGCCCACCCAAGACTGGCGACCCACCAAGCCAGGCCCACCAGCCAGCCGAGAGCTGGCCCAATGAGCCAATGATCAACCCCAGCGCGAAACCCGTCGCGTCGGTAATCCAATCAACCCTCTCCCTCCTCTCGCTGATGGGTGGTCCCCACCCGTCACCTACCCTCGCCCACGCCACCTCCTCCGCCGCCACGAAACCTCATGATCCCGGGATCCGCCCGATCCCTCACCGGATCTCCCTCCTCCAAGTCGTCCTGCCCGCCTATAAATACCCCCTCACCTCATTCCCCCTCGCCTCACCCGACGCCTCCTCCTCAAAAGCCCTGAGAGCCGGAGCGCCGAGCGCCGCCATTAACGCCGCGCCTTGTCGCTTGGTCACCCAGCTCCACCAACCCCACCAAACCGACCTCGCCCGTCTGCACCGCTGAGCTCCCCTTGCCGCCTCGACCACCGGAGACGCCGAGCACTCGCCGCCCGAGCGCCGCTCGCCGCTGCCGGGCCGGTAAGTCGCCGAGTCCACCCGCCGTCCGATCTAATCTCAACGATTAGGATTAGAACCCTCAAGGGGTATGGTTTATTAGGTTTAGGTTTAGTGAACCGGTTTTTAGTTCCGGTTTATTTTTAGTTAGGGTTTTTAGTTGAACCGGCCGATTCGTTTTAAACCCTAGGGCCCGTTCAGTTATATTACGCTCAGGGCGTTAGATAGGCCCATTAGGCCGTTTTCTTTAATTTTCGTTTTCTGTTTTAACAGAATAGTTTCAGATTTGAAAAATTCATATATTTTAATCTACTTAATATTTTTAAGTGATTCTTTTTTGTTGGGTTGAAAATTTCTTATAGTTTCTGTAGAAAATATAATTAGCTATGTTAAAATTATTTAGAATTGCTTTATTTTAAATTTAGACAGAATAGTAAATCTGCTATAAAATGAGTTAGGAAAATTATTTTTGGGTGATTCTTTTTGTCCCAACTTTGTTTTGACATTGCCTAACCGTAGGAATTTATTTGGGCATTTTAGGATTAATAAAAATAGTTTTAATCAGAATCATGTTATTCTTAATTAATTAACTAGCTACTGTTTTCCTATTGTTTTACTTAGCAAATAAATTTATTTTTCCTATGTGATAGATTATTCTAGGTTAGTTTCTGTCACTTTAGAGCATGAAATTTTATTTAAATAAAACTTTAATTTTATTTTTCCTACTAAATTTTGCTTTAGGCCTAATAGGAGTTTCATAATAGATTCTAAGGTGATTCTTTTTGCTCCTAGTTGCATAATGCATTCTTTTCTGTTAAGTTAACAAAAACCCATGCTTAGGTTATGTTAAGAAAATTTTGTTATGTAAAACTATTTTTAGATGTTGTTTGAAGTAGGAAAACATTGAGTTGGATTTCTTGAGTTTTCCTTTGGGTTTTGATTCGTTTGTTTTGGTGTGTTATGTTACTATGCTGTTATGTAAGTAATCATATGTTTGTATGCTTATTATGGTTGTTGTTTGCCTCGGTAGAATTTCCGGAGTGCGAAGCTTGCTCCCACGAGTCCCTAGTTTTCAAAGATCATCAGCAAGGCAAGTTCACTTTGACCATGCTTTCATACCTATGTTTTTATTGTATTTAGTGGCATCTTTGCAACAACTCTCCAGTAGTGATACTGAATTCTTGTAGTTGAGTAGTATGCATGAGGTAGGAACCCATCACCCTGTTACCAAGCCCGGACGTCATTTATTTTAATGCTACGCTATAGTAGACGGGTTGGTATGAGTGCTCGAGTGGTGTGACGAAGGAGGACTCTACGTCAATGACGACAACTCCATGATGGCATCTGCAAGGACTGCATTTTCAAGGCCTCAAGACTTCAAGACTCGAGACAAGAATTCAATACACACTACTGGGTGAAGGACGGTTGACGGGCACCCTGGAGAAACCAGTGGTTGGCCGGGATGCATGGAGAAGCGCCATGACATCTTGCGGAAAGCTTCACCTGACTCAAAGAGACGGAAGAATACTTCATGCCCGAAGCTTACCTGCAACCGCAAGTGACTATGGGCTCGCTTGGTTGACCTTAGTTGTGACTCTGGCTGGGACGGTGCTAGCAGATGTAGAACTACGGTAGGATTGGATGAGCACCGGACGGTGGTCGAGGAACTCTTCGAAGACCATGTTTGGTCATCTTGTTCTCAAACACCCAAGTGCGAGAACGTAAAAAGAGGATCGAATCTTGCGGGTAAAGTGTACAAACCTCTGCAGAGGGTTAAAACCTAATCGATTAGCCGTGTCCCGATTACGGACAATTTGAGCCTCTGGACTTGGATCTATCTGGAACTCTCAACACCGGATGATAACTTAATTGTGGGCAACTTATGATGAATTTGGGCTATGAGACATCGGTTGGCGGAACCATGTCATGATAGAAAACTCTATAGTACAGACTTCATTTATTCCTTTGATGTAGGGAAAATAAAACCAGCTTTTACGCAAAACAAAACTCAGTGCAGAGCCACAAAGCCATACTGCATATAGTATAGTTTATCATCTATTTTCTCTTATTGTGATCTTGCGGTACATTCAATGTACTGACCTACACGGCTGCAACGTATCATGTTGCGATATTTCTCGACAGTAAGAGTTACGATCTGAGGTTACGGTCTACACTCAACCTGCCGATGGCGTTGATGGGACTCCACACCGACTATTTGTTTCATTTGTGACTTATGAGGTATATATCAGTTTTCCGTTAATTATACATGTGATTGCACTTTGATATATACATTGATGTACTGTGTGCAAAGATCTTGATCCGAGGATGGCACAAACAACACGCAGGCTTGACCGTCTGAGGTCGGGTCGCTACACTCATGGTCTAAGGAAATGATACTTGACATTTGGAAAAGCTCTAGCTAAACGAACTACACGATCTTTGAGCTATGCTTAGGATTGGGTCTTGTCCATCACATCATTCTCCTAATGATGTGATCCGTTATCAATGACATCCAATGCCCATAGTCGAAACCTTGACTATCTGTTGATCAACGAGCTAGTCAACTAGAGGCTCACTAGGGACATGTTGTGGTCTATGTATTCACACGTGTATTACGATTTCCGGATAACACAATTATAGCATGAATAATGCATAATTATCATGAACAAAGAAATATAATAATAACCATTTTATTATTGCCTCTAGGGCATATTTCCAACAGGTGGAGCGTGGACTCGACTCCAATCACATAATGATCACGGAGTTCACCAACAACCACAAGCTGGACGCCAAGGACATTGGGGAGGCCATCTTAAAGCTGCATGAGAAAATCGAGCACCTCCAAGGCCAGATCTATGACCTGCAAAACCAAAACTGTGAGTATGAATATAGATTCAAGAGGATAAGTTTGGCTGCACATTTAAGGATCCCAGAGACTCGATCATCCTTCTATGATGGTGAGCCTATGCCTTGGAAGAGGAACGGCAAGCCTACATCAACAACAACTCCATCTCCTTCACCAGCAAAAGAGATATAATCACATGGGTATGGGCACTCCCCTTGGCAACTGCCAAGCTTGGGGGAGGTGCCCCGGTATCGTATCACCATCACACTCCTATCTTTACTGTTTTTATTAGTTCGATCCTTTTGGTAATATCTTGATCTAGCAGAATAAATTTTTAGTATGCTCTAGTTTTGAGTTTTGCTTTTATGATCCTTCTATGTAATCGAGTTCGTGAGCTATATATAATAAAGATTAGTGTTGAGTCAAGGGCTTGATTATCTTGCTATGATCGTGAGGGAATTAAAGAAAAAGAAAGAATAAAAAGAAATAAAGAGATCATATTGATCTTATGGAGAGTAATGACTTCACATATAAAGAGTATGATGAATAAAAGTTGTTGAGAGTTGACAAACATAGTTTTGGTCATCATTGCAATTAATAGGAAATAATAAAGAAAGAGAGGTTTTCACATATAAATATACTATCTTGGACATCTTTTATGATTGTGAGCACTCATTAAAGTATGACATGCTAAAGAGTTGATGTTGGACAAGGAAGACAACGTAATGGGTTATGTTTTCTTATATCCGAAATAAACTATATTGTCACGGATCATCCAACATGTTGAGTTTGCCTTTCCCCCTCATGCTAGCCAAATTCTTTGCACCAAGTAGAGATACTACTTGTGCTTCCGAATATCCTTAAACCCAGTTTTGCCATGAGAGTCCACCATATCTACCTATGGATTGAGTAAGATCCTTCAAGTAAGTTTTCATGTTGCTTGCAATAAAAATTGCTTTCTAAATATGTATGATCTATTAGTGTGGAGAAAATAAACTTTATACGATCTTGTGATACAGAAGCAATAAAAGCGATGGACTGCATAATAAAGGTTCATATCACAAGTGGCAATATAAAGTGATGTTCTTTTGCATTAAGATTTCGTGCATCCAACCCTAAAAGCACATGATAACCTCTGCTTCCCTCTGCGAAGGGCCTATCTTTTACTTTTACCTTATGCAAGAGTCACAGTGATCTTCACTTTTCCTTTTTTACATTTTATCCTTTGGCAAGCACCTTGTGTTGGAAAGATCCTAATATATATATATCCAATTGGATGTAAATTAGCATGAATTATTATTGTTGACATTACCCTTGAGGTAAAAGGTTGGGAGGAAAAACTATAAGCCCCTATCTTTCTTTGTGTCCGATTAAAACTCCATACCCATAAGTATTGCGTGAGTGTTAGCAATTGTGAAAGACTAAATGATAGTTGAGTATGTGGACTTGCTGAAAAGCTCTTATATTGACTCTTTCCGATGTTATGACAAATTGCAATTGCTTCAATGACTAAGATTATAGTTTGTTGGTTCTCAATGAAATTTCTGATTCATACTTGACATTGTGAATAGATTATTACTTGAGCATAAGAAATCATATGACAATATCCATATATGTTGCTGTTATAAGAATGATCATGATGCCCTCATGTCCATATTCTATTTTATCGACACCTCTATCTCTAAACATGTGGACATATTTACCGTTTTCGGCTTTCGCTTAAGGACAAGCGAGGTCTAAGCTTGGGGGAGTTGATACGTCCATTTTGCATCATGTTTTTTATCGATATTTATTGCATTATGGGCTGTCATTACACATTATGTCACAATACTTATACCTATTCTCTCTTATTTTACAAGGTTTACATGAAGAGGGAGAATGCCGGCAGCTGGAATTCTAGGTTGGAAAAGGAGCAAATATTAGAGACCTATTCTGCACAGCTCCAAAAGTCCTGAAAGTTCTCGGAAGTTAATTTTGGAATTAATAAAAAATACTGGCGAAAGAATCCACCAGAGGGGGGCCACACCCTGGCCACGAGGGCGGGCGCGCCTACCCCTGGGGCGCCCCCTGCCTCGTGGGCCCCCTGGCAGGCCTCCGGTGCCCATCTTCTGCTATATGAAGTCTTTCATCCAAGAAAAAATTATAAGCAAGCTTTCGGGAAGAAACTCTGCCGCCACGAGGCGGAACCAATCTAGGGCTCCGGCAGAGCTGTTCTGCCGGGGAAACTTCCCTCCGGGAGGGGGAAATCATCGCCATCGTCATCACCAACGATCCTCAATCTCCATCAACATCTTCACCAGCACCATCTCCTCTCAAACCCTAGTTCATCTCTTGTATCCAATTCTTGTCTCTAAGTCTGAGATTGGTACCTGTAGGTTGCTAGTAGTGTTGATTACTCCTTGTAGTTGATGCTAGTTGGTTTATTTGGTGGAAGATCATATGTTTAGATCCTATATGCATATTAATACCCCTCTAATTATGAACATGAATATGCTTTGTGAGTAGTTACGTTTGTTCCTGAAGACATGGGAGAATTATTGCTATTAGTAGTCATGTGAATTTGGTATTCGTTCGATATTTTGATGAGATGTATGTTGTCTCTCCTCTAGTGGTGTCATGTGAACGTCGATTACATGACACTTCACCATTATTTGGGCCTAGAGGAAGGCATTGGGAAGTAATAAGTAGATGATGGGTTGCTAGAGTGACAGAAGCTTAAACCCTAGTTTATGTGTTGCTTCGTAAGGGGCTGATTTGGATCCATATGTTTCATGCTATGGTTAGGTTTACCTTAATACTTCTTTTGTAGTTGCGGATGCTTGCAATGGAGTTACGTTTGTTCCTGAGGACATGGGAGAAGTCTTGCTATAAGTAGTCATGTGAATTTGGTATTTGTTCGATATTTTGATGAGATGTATGTTGTCTTTCCTCTAGTGGTGTTATGTGAACATCGACTACATGACACTTCACCATTATTTGGGCCTAGAGGAAGGCATTGGGAAGTAATAATTAGATGATGGGTTGCTAGAGTGACAGAAGTTTAAACCCTAGTTTATGAGTTGCTTCGTAAGGGGCTGATTTGGATCCATATGTTTCATGCTATGGTTAGGTTTACCTTAATACTTCTTTTGTAGTTTCTTAAGGAAATATGCCCTAGAGTCAATAATAAAGTTATTATTTATTTCCTTATATCATGATAAAGTTTATTATTCATGCTAGAATTGTATTAACCGGAAACATGATACATGTGTGAATACATAGACAAACATAGTGTCACTAGTATGCCTCTACTTGACTAGCTCGTTAATTAAAGATGGTTATGTTTCCTAACCATAGACATGAGTTGTCATTTGATTAACGGGATCACATCATTAGGAGAATGATGTGATTGACTTGACCCATTCCGTTAGCTTAGCACTTGATCGTTTAGTATGTTGCTATTGCTTTCTTCATGACTTATACATGTTCCTATGACTATGAGATTATGCAACTCCCGTTTACCGGAGGAACACTTTATGTGCTACCAAACGTCACAACGTAACTGAGTGATTATAAAGGTGCTCTACAGGTGTCTCCGAAGGTACTTGTTGGGTTGGCGTATTTCGAGATTAGGATTTGTCACTCCGATTGTCGGAGAGGTATATCTGGGCCCACTCGGTAATGCACATCACTTAAGCCTTGCAAGCATTGCAACTAATGAGTTAGTTGCGGGATGATGTATTACGAAATGAGTAAAGAGACTTGCTGATAACGAGATTGAACTAGGTATTGAGATACCGACGATCGAGTCTCGGGCAAGTAACATACCGATGACAAAGGGAACAACGTATGTTGTTATGCGGTTTGACCGATAAAGATCTTCGTAGAATATGTGGGAGCCAATATGAGCATCCAGGTTCCGCTATTGGTTATTGACCGGAGACGTGTGTCGGTCATGTCTACATAGTTCTCGAACCCGTAGGGTCCGCACGCTTAAAGTTTCGATGACAGTTATATTATGAGTTTATGTGTTTTGATGTACCGAAGGAGTTCGGAGTCCCGGATGAGATCGGGGACATGACGAGGAGTCTCGAAATGGTCGAGACGTAAAGATCGATATATTGGACGACTATATTCGGACATCGTAAAGGTTCCGAGTGATTCGGGTATTTTTCGAAGTACCGGAGAGTTACGAGAATTCGTATTGGGCCTTAATGGGCCATACGGGAAAGGAGAGAAAGGCCCCAAAGGGTGGCCGCACCCCTCCCCATGGACTACTCCGAATTGGACTAGGGAGGGGGGCGCCCCCTTCCTTCCTTCTCCTTCTCCCTTCCCTTCTCCTACTCCCACAAGGAAAGGAGGAGTCCTACTCCTGGTGGGAGTAGGACTGATCTCTTAGCCGTGTGCGGTGCCCCCCTCCACCATAATTCACCTCGATAATATCGTAGCGGTGGTTAGGCGAAGCCCTGCGTCGGTAGAACATCATCATCGTCACTACGCAGTCGTGCTGACGGAACTCTCCCTCAAAGCTCGGCTGGATCGGAGTTCGAGGGACGTCATCGAGCTGAACGTGTGCTGAACTCGGAGGTGCCGTGCGTGCGGTACTTGATCGGTCGGATCGTGAAGACGTACGACTACATCAACCGCGTTGTGCTAACGCTTCCGCTATCGGTCTACGAGGGTACGTGGAAAACACTCTCCCCTCTCGTTGCTATGCATGACCATGATCTTGCGTGTGCGTAGGAATTTTTTTGAAATTACTACGTTACCCAACAGTGGCATCCGAGCCTGGTTTTATGCGTTGATGTTATTTGCACGAGTAGAACACAAGTGAGTTGTGGGCGATATAAGTCATACTGCTTACCAGCATGTCATACTTTGGTTCGGACCGACATTACGCGTACGCTTACGCGAGACTGGTTTCACGGTTGCGAGCACTCATTGCTTAAAGGTGACCGGCGGGTGTCTGTCTCTCTCACTTTAGTTGAACCGAGTGTGGCTACGCCCTGTCCTTGCGAAGGTTAAAAGAACACCAACTTGACAAACTATCATTGTGGTTTTGATGCGTAGGTAAGAACGGTTCTTGCTAAGCCCGTAGCAGCCACGTAAAACTTGCAACAACAAAGTAGAGGACGTCTAACTTGTTTTTACAGGGCATGTTGTGATGTGATATGGTCACATGATGCTAAATTTTATTGTATGAGATGATCATGTTTTGTAACCGAGTTATCGGCAACTGGCAGGAGCCATATGGTTGTCTCTTTATTGTATGCAATGCAATCGCCCTGTAATGCTTTACTTTATCACTAGGCGATAGCGATAGTCGTAGAAGCATAAGATTGGCGAGACGACAACAATGCTACGATGGAGATCAAGATGTTGTGCCGGTGACGATGGTGATCATGACGGTGCTTCGGAGATGGAGATCACAAGCACAAGATGATGATGGCCATATCATATCACTTATATTGATTGCATGTGATGTTTATCTTTTATGCATCTTATCTTGCTTTGATTGACGGTAGCATTATAAGATGATCTCTCACTAAATTATCAAGGTATAAGTGTTCTCCCTGAGTATGCACCATTGCGAAAGTTCTTCGTCTTTGAGACACCACGTGATGATCGGGTGTGATAGGCTCTACGTTCAAATACAACGGTGCAAAACAGTTGCACACGCGAATACTCAGGTTAAACTTGATGAGCCTAGCATATAACAGATATGGCCTCGAACACCGAGACCAAAAGGTCGGCGTGAATCATATAGTAGATATGATCAACATAATGATGTTCACCATTGAAACTACTCCATCTCACGTGATGATCGGACATGGTTTAGTTGATATGGATCACGTGATCACTTAGAGGATCAGAGGGATGTCTATCTAAGTGGGAGTTCTTAAGTAGTATGATTAATTGAACTTAAATTTATCATGAACTTAGTCCTGGTAGTATTTTGCAAATTATGTTGTAGATCAATAGCTCACGTTGTTGCTTTCATATGTTTATTTTGATATGCTCCTAGAGAAAATTGTGTTGAAAAATGTTAGTAGCAAAGATGCGGATTGGATCCGTGATCTGAGGTTTATCCTCATTGCTGCACAGAGGAATTATGTCCTTGATGCACCTCTAGTTGACAGACGTATTGCAGGAGCATATGCAGACGTTATGAACGTTTGACAAAAGCTCGGTATGATGACTACTTGATAGTTTAGTGCACCATGCTTTACGGCTTAGAACCGGGACTTCAAAAATGTTTTGAACGCCACGAAGCATATAAGATGTTCCAAGAGTTTAAATTGGTATTTCATACTCATGCCCGTGTCGAAAGGTATGAGACCTTTGACAAGTACTTTGCCTACAAGATGGTGGAGAATAGCTCAACTACTGAGCATGTGCTCAGAATGTCTGAGTACTACAATCACTTGAATCAAGTGGGAGTTAATCTTCCATATAAGATAGTGATTGACAGAGTTCTCTAGTCACTATCACCAAGTTACTAGAACTTCGTGATGAACTATAATATGCAAGGGATAACAGAAACGATTCCCAAGCTCTTCGTGATGCTGAAATCAACGAAGGTAGAAATCAAGAAAAGCATCAAGTGTTGATGGTTGACAAGACCACTAGTTTCAAAAAAAGGGCAAAGGGAAGAAGGGGAACTTCAAGAAGAACGGCAAGAGAGTTGCTGCTCAAGTGGAGAAGCCCAAGTCTGGACCTAAGCCTGAGACTGAGTGCTTCTATTGCAAAGGAACTGGTCACTGGAAGCGGAACTGCCCCAAGTATTTGGCGGATAAGAAGGATGGCAAAGTGAACAAAGGTATATTTGATATACATGTTATTGATGTGTACTTTACTAGTGTTTATAGCAACCCCTCAGTATTTGATACTAGTTCAGTTGCTAAGATTAGTAACTCGAAACGGGAGTTGCAGAATAAACAGAGACTAGTTAAGGGTGAAGTGATGATGTGTGTTGGAAGTGGTTCCAAGATTGATATGATCATCATTGCAGACTCCCTATACTTTCGGGATTAGTATTGAACCTAAATAAGTGTTTATTTGGTGCTTGCGTTGAGCATGAATATGATTTGATCATGTTTATTGCAATACGATTATTCATTTAAGTTAGAGAACAATTGTTGTTCTGTTTACATGAATAAAAACCTTCTATGGTCATACACACCAACGAAAATGGTTTGTTGGATCTCGATCGTAGTGATACACATGTTCATAATATTGAAGCCAAAAGATGCAAAGTTAATAATGATAGTGCAACTTATTTGTGGCACTGCCGTTTAGGTCATATTGGTGTAAAGCGCATGAAGAAACTCCATGCTGATGGGATTTTGGAATCACTTGATTATGAATCACTTGATGCTTGCGAACCTTGCCTTATGGGCAAGATGACTAAAACTCCGTCTCCAGAACAATGGAGCGAGTAACAGATTTGTTGGAAATAATACATACTGATGTATGCAGTCCGATGAGTGTTGATGCTCGTGGCAGGTATCATTATTTTCTGACCTTCACAAATGATTTGAGCAGATATGGGTATATCTACTTGATGAAACACAAGTCTGAAACATTTGAAAAGTTCAAAGAATTTCAGAGTGAAGTGGAGAATCATCGTAACAAGAAAATGAAAGTTCCTACGATATGATCACAGAGGTAAAATATTTGAGTTACGAGTTTGGCCTTCCGTTAAAACAATGTGAAATAGTTTCACTACTCACGCCACCTGGAACACCACAGTGTAATGGTGTGTCCGAATATCATAACTGCACTTTATTAGATATGGTGCGATCTATGATGTCTCTTACCGATTTACCACTATCATTTTGGGATTATGCATTAGAGACAGCTGCATTCACGTTAAATAGGGCACCATCTAAATCTGTTGAGACGACACCGTATGAACTATGGTTTAGCAATAAACCTAAGCTGTCGTTTCTTAAAGTTTGGAGTTGCGATGCTTATGTGAAAAAGTTTCATCCTGATAAGCTCGAACCCAAATCGGAGAAATGCGTCTTCATAGGATACCCAAAGGAGACTGTTGGGTACACCTTCTATCACAGATCCGAAGGCAAATTCGTTGCTAAGAATAGATCCATTCTAGAGAAGGAGTTTCTCTCGAAAGAAGTGAGTGGGAGGAAAGTGGAACTTGATAAGGTAATTGTTCCTTCTCCCGAATTGGAAAATAGGTCATCACAGAAATCAGTTCCAGTGATGTCTACACCAACAAGAGAGGAAGTTAATGATGATGATCATGAAATTTTGGATCAAGTTACTACAGAACTTCGTAGATCAACCAGAGCACAATCCGCACCAGAGTAGTACGGTAATCCTGTTCTAGAGGTCATGTTACTTGACCATGACGAACCTACGAACTATGAAGAAGCGATGGTGAGCCCAGATTCCGCGACATGGCTTGAGGCCATGAAATCTGAGATGAGATCCATGTATGAGAACAAAGTATGGACTTTGATTGACTTGCCCAATGATCGGCGAGCCATTGAGATTAAATGGATCTTCAAGAGGAAGACGGACGCTGATAGTAGTGTTACTATCTACAAAGCTAGAATTGTCGCAAAAGGTTTTCGACAAGTTCAAGGTGTTGACTACGATGAGAGTTTCTCACTCGTATCTATGCTTAAGTCTGTCCGAATCATGTTAGCAATTGCCGCATTTTATGAAATCTGACAAATGGATAAACAAAACTGCATTCCTTAATGGATTTATTAAAGAAGAGTTGTATATGATGCAACCAGAAGGTTTTGTCAATCCTAAAGGTGCTAACAAAATATGCAAGCTCCAACGATCCATCTATGGACTGGTGCAAGCATCTCGGAGTTGGAATATACGCTTTGATGAGTTGATCAAAGCATATAGTTTTATACAGACTTATGGTGAAGCCTGTATTTACAAGAAAGTGAGTGGGAACACTACAACCTTTCTGATAAGTATATGTGAATGACATATTGTTGATCGGAAATAATGTAGAATTGTCTGAAAAGCATAAAGGAGTATTTTGAAAGGAGTTTTTCAAAGAAAGACCTCGGTGGAGTTGCTTACATATTGAGCATAAAGATCTATAGAGATAGATCAAGACGCTTGATAAGTTTTTTCAATGAGTACATACCTTGACAAGATTTTGAAGTAGTTCAAAATGGAACAATCAAAGAAAGAGTTTCTTGCCAGTGTTACAAGATGTGAAATTGAGTAAGACTCAAAGCCCGACCACGGCAGAAGATAAAAAGAGAATGAAAGTCATTCCCTATGCCTCAGCCATAGGTTCTATAAAGTATGCCATGTTGTGTACCAGATCTATTGCATAACCTACCACTGAGTTTGGCAAGGGAGTACAATAGTGATCTAGGAGTAGATCACTGGACAGCGGTCAAAATTATCCTTAGTGGAATAAGGATATGTTTCCCGATTATGGAAGTGACAAAAGGTTCGTCGTAAAGGGTTACGTCGATGCAAGTTTTGACACTAATCTAGATGACTCTAAGTCTCGGTCTAGATACATATTGAAAGTGGGAGAAATTAGCTAGAGTAGCTCCGTGCAGAGCATTGTAGACATAGAAATTTGCAAAATACTTACGGATCTGAATATGACAGACCCGTTGACTAAAATTATCTCACAAGCAAAACATGATCACACCTTAGTACTCTTTGGATATTAATCACATAGCGATGTGAACTAGATTACTGACTCTAGTAAACCCTTTCGGTGTTGGTCACATGTCGATGTGAACTATGGGTGTTAACCACATAAAGATGTGAACTATTGATGTTAAATCACATGGCGATGTGAACTAGATTATTGACTCTAGTGCAAGTGGGACACTGAAGGAAATATGCCCTAGAGACAATAATAAAGTTATTATTTATTTCCTTATATCATGATAAATGTTTATTATTCATGCTAGAATTGTATTAACCGGAAACATGATACATGTGTGAATACATAGGCAAACAGAGTGTCACTAGTATGCCTCTACTTGACTAGCTCGTTAATTAAAGATGGTTATGTTTCCTAACCATAGACATAAGTTGTCATTTGATTAACGGATCACATCATTAGGAGAATGATGTGATTGACTTGACCCATTCCGTTAGCTTAGCACTTGATCGTTTAGTATGTTGCTATTGCTTTCTTCATGACTTATACATGTTCCTATGACTATGAGATTATGCAACTCCCGTTTACCGGAGGAACACTTTATGTGCTACCAAACGTCACAACGTAACTGGGTGATTATAAAGGTGCTCTACAGGTGTCTCCGAAGGTACTTGTTGGGTTGGCGTATTTCGAGATTAGGATTTTTCACTCCGATTGTCGGAGAGGTATCTCTGGCCCACTCGGTAATGCATATCACTTAAGCCTTGCAAGCATTGCAACTAATGAGTTAGTTGCAGGATGATGTATTACGGAACGAGTAAAGAGACTTGCCGGTAACGAGATTGGAATAGGTATTGAGATACCGACGATCGAGTCTCGGGCAAGTAACATACCGATGACAAAGGGAACAACCTATGTTGTTATGCGGTTTGACCGATAAAGATCTTTGTAGAATATGTGGGAGCCAATATGAGCATCCAGGTTCCGCTATTGGTTATTGACCGGAGACGTGTGTCGGTCATGTCTACATAGTTCTCGAACCCGTAGGGTCCGCACGCTTAAAGTTTCGATGACAGTTATATTATGAGTTTATGTGTTTTGATGTACCGAAGGAGTTCGGAGTCCCGGATGAGATTGGGGACATGGCGAGGAGTCTCGAAATGGTCGAGACTTAAAGATCGATATATTGGACGACTATATTCTAACATCGGAAAGGTTCTGAGTGATTCAAATATTTTTCGGAGTACCGGATAGTTACGGGAATTCGTATTGGGCCTTAATGGGCCATACGGGAAAGGAGAGAAAGGCCCCAAAGGGTGGCCGCACCCCTCCCCATGGACTAGTCCGAATTGGACTAGGGAGGGGGGGGGGGGAGGGCGCCCCCTTCCTTCCTTCTCCTTCTCCCTTCCCTTCTCCTACTCCCACAAGGAAAGGAGGAGTCCTACTCTCGGTGGGAGTAGGACTCCCCCCTTGGCGCTCCCTCCTCCTTGGCTGGCCGCCTCCCCCCTTGCTCCTTTATATACGGGGGCAGGGGGACACCCCATAGACACAACAATTGATCTCTTGATCTCTAAGCCGTGTGCGGTGCCCCCCTCCACCATAATCCACCTCGATAATATCGTACGCGGTGCTTAGGCGAAGCCCTGCGTCGGTAGAACATCATCATCGTCACCACGCCGTCGTGCTGATGGAACTCTCCCTCAAAGCTCGGCTGGATCGGAGTTCGAGGGACGTCATCGAGCTGAACGTGTGCTGAACTCGGAGGTGTCGTGCGTTCGGTACTTGATCGGTCGGATCATGAAGACATACGACTACATCAACCGCGTTGTGCTAACGCTTCCGCTATCGGTCTAAGAGGGTACGGGGAAAACACTCTCCCCTCTCGTTGCTATGCATCACCATGATCTTGCGTGTGCGTAGGATTTTTTTTGAAATTACTACGTTACCCAACAGTTGCGGATGCTTGCAATAGGGGTTAATCATAAGTGGGATGCTTGTCCAAGTAAGGACAGCACCCAAGCACCGGTCCACCCACATACCAAATTATCAAAGTAGCGAACGCGAATCATATGAGCGTGATGAAAACTAGCTTGACGATAATTCCCATGTGTCCTCGGGAGCGCTTTTCTCTATATAAGAGTTTGTCCAGGCTTGTCCTTTGCTACAAAAAGGATTGGGCCACCTTGCTGCACCTTGTTTACTTTCATTACTTGTTACCCGTTACAAATTACCTTATCACAAAACTACCTGTTACCGATAATTTCAGTGCTTGCAGAGAATACCTTGCTGAAAACCGCTTATCATTTCCTTCTGCTCCTCGTTGGGTTCGACACTCTTACTTGTCGAAAGGACTATGATAGATCCCCTATACTTGTGGGTCATCAGTTATCAATTGCCTAGGGACAAATAACTTTCTTGTGATAAAAAGCTCTCTACTAAAACTAACTTAGTTATTTCTTTATCTAAACAACCCCTAGCTTTTACGTGTTCTTCATTATCTTGCAAACCTATCCTATCACATCTACAAAGTATTTCTAGTTTCATACTTGTTCTAGGTAAAACAAACGTAAAGTGTGCGTAGAGTTGTATAGGTGGTCGATAGAACTTGAGGGAATATTTGTTCTACTTTTAGCTCCTCGTTGGGTTTGACACTCTTACATATCGAGAAAAGCTACAATTGATCCCCTACACTTGTGGGTTATCAATACCATGTCCAACTTAACGATCAAGCCGTTTGTTGACTTTTACTACCACATGGCACTAATTAGTGGGCCTGGTATGTCAGAAATTGGATTATTTCTCTTGAAATTGATCATTAGTGTTTATTGAGAAAATTAGCAAGAAAATCTGTAGATATTTGGGGCGTCCAAAAAATGTGGTGGCAATTCGAAAACTAAACTTGAAATATGGTGTTTTTTTGCAATTCACTCGTTTCTGTTCTTCAAGTTCACCAAAAGTCTGCATTTGGTCCTATCTTTTGGGCGACATTTGGACCCTTGGGTCCCAAAACCAGAGAACTTTTATCCGGAACCAAAGCAAAATGGTATGGAGGCTTATGTAGCACTGGTTTTTAAATCCCACATGCCACATCGGTAGTCAAAGTCAAAATATCTCTCGGGATGTAGGAGCAGCACACTAGGTAGTCAGTAGCAGCCAATAACCAGCAGCGCCCCCACCTCCGGCTACCTCCCACCACTGATGCACCTCATCCCCGTGCTACTCGCAACCTCCGTCCCTCACCATACTTCACCACATCACCCCCGCAGCTCCATGTGGCAACCCACCGCTCGAGCCTCCCCTCCACCGACATCCCGTGGCCGAGGGTGCCAATCACCACTGCCATGGCCT
Source organism: Aegilops longissima (assembly GCA_021605205.1). Taxonomy (NCBI): domain Eukaryota; kingdom Viridiplantae; phylum Streptophyta; class Magnoliopsida; order Poales; family Poaceae; genus Aegilops; species Aegilops longissima. The sequence continues at coordinate 476,347,092 of CM038678.1, forward strand.
TGCTCCATTGAGCCACTGGAGGATTTGAGCTCATCCACCTCCTGTGACTTGCATGATCTAGAACGTTGTGATGATCGCCTTTGTGGCTCATGTGATGAGCAACGCCGCGACGATAGAGGTGGGTGTGGCAGCTATGACGGGGCGGTGATCGCCTCCGTGGTAGTGAGCCCCAGGTAGCCGACACCAGGAATGTTGAGGTGCATCCATTGTCTTCTTGATGCAGTTGTCGTTCTGGCATGCGATTGGGCATGCGGTTGTGCAGCCTAACGACCCGAGATCAGTTCCTAGAATTGACAGGTGATGCACAGGGGTTTTCCCTCATTTATTGAGGATTAAGTTTGATGTGTGGTGGAACCACTCATCTAAAAATATCTTGATACTCATTTAAAAAATTCGGAGGACCATGTTTATCCTATTACTCATACTAAAATGGCCGTATGCATCCCTAGTTGGTGCAGAGGCTGGGGAAGTGAAATTCTCCCCCTTTTAAAGACACGTTTCGCACAGAAAGAAAAACACCCCCCTGCGTTGCCACACCCAGGCGACTCGGGGGCGACCTTGCTCGCGCCGCCGCAACATCCTCCGTGATCCCTTCCCCGCGCCACCGTCGAAGGACGCCAGCGGGCAAAGCACGCACGGCTGACAGCGGGGGCTCTGCTGCGGCGTCTCGGCGATGCAGGGCATCGATCCGTTAGTCTCGCCCAGCCCCTTGAGACTCTCCGCGCTAGCCCCTGCCCAGCAGGTGGCGGCGCCCTTTAGGGTCGTCCCGGTGTCCTTACCGGCTAGTTCTTCCTTCGCTTCTGCAGTGGCTCGCTCACTCGGGTGCAGACTGGTATGGGGCAGGGGTTGATCTAGGGCTCCGTTCCTCAATCCGATCATCGTTGGATGGGGAACGAGGTGGGGTCGGCCAGTGGTTTCGACGGGCGGGAGCTGCTGGCTCTTGTAGGTGGTGTGGGGGCGCGAACAGGCATGAGCCAGAGCGACGAGGCAGGGCGAGGGCACGTCCGCATAGGTGCCGTCGTGGTTGCCTTCTCCTCTGTTGTTCTGGCCGGCGGCGTCGGGGCCTGCTGGTTTGCTTGGTTAACGAAGGCGGTCCTAGAGTTCTTCTAGTGCCAAGACGGTGTTCTGCTTGATGCCGGTCCTCATTGATCTACCCGTTGACGAGTTCCGAAAGGCTCCGCTGGATATCTCCATTGGCCTTGATGCCTGTAGATTGTTGGATTGGATGGGATTCGGTCGTGAGCGCCCCTATTTCAGCTCGTGTGCCTTTAGGAGGGCGTGACGCGAAGCTTCGTTGTCTGGTGGCATTATGAGACATGTCGGTGTTTCGATTTTCATGATGAAGACAGTGTCGAAGAATGTCATGGTGGCTGAGGCCAGAGGCCTTGTAATGGCGAATTGAGTTGTCCAGGCGATGAGGACTTTGCTAGGTGTTTCGTGACTCATAGCAGCGGCACTGGCAAGTGGGGGCGGCAACACAGGAGGAGTACAGAGTCAAGCTTTCAGGGTGAAAACCCAAAGTTTAGCCTTAATTGATTGTGCCTGGTAGTGGTCTTGTTGAATGCATTGTTTTGAGAGCATGAATTTTCTCCAGGTGAAAACCTAAGATCTATGATCAGGCGACGACGGCGCTTGTGCACTGTTTCCTTCTTGAAGGCGTTGCTTTTGAAGATTTTAAACTTCGAGTGTTGTCTTGGAGGTGGTTCATCCTGCGGCTATAAGGAATTGAACAATGTAGCGGGATATTTTGTTTTTTCTTCTTCTTTTTGTTTTTTTTTGGCTGTGTGCATCCATGATGTCCTTTGGACATTTTGTTGTTGCAAAGGCTGGGTGTAATTAGTATCTCGCGATATTAATATATTTCCTTTATCAAAAAAAGTTGTCGTTCTAGCCTCAAAGGCACAAATGCTTTATGGCATTAGGGGAGGAGCTTCACACGCTTTTGAGGGTCAACATTGATGGGAGAGAGAGTGTCTATGCTCTTGATGGTCCAACCCTTCCGCCTTCATTGAAGAAGGATGGTACTATATATGTCCCATTAAAAATTGTCCACTAGATTTTTTGCAAGATGGTTCGAAGCCTTCTTAATAGTCAAGCTTCCTTATGACTCAAACATAAGATAAATATAGTTAAAACTAGTTGACATCTTTACCTCTTCTTGCTTTGTGGATGGGGAGGAGGGGGTGGGGTGGGGTGGACCACGTTTATTGTTCGACTATGAGACTAATATCTGGCCATACATCTTGTAAACATTATTCCCTCTAATCACTTGTCATTTACACCAAACCCAATTAGGGGCCAAATTATCCATTTACGAAGCCTACAAGCCAAAATGTCATCGGGGAAGATCACCGCCGTCACGTGGTAACTCTGCATCACCTCTAGGTGAGCCAAATCTGGTGTGACTTGTCAAGAGGCTCAAAGAAACCTCGACAGGTTCATGAAAGGAGCACGGAAGACGACTCCCCGAAACTGCAGAATTATATTTCTTATAGACCAACAAACATGCAAACAATATCAGAACTACGCTCGATGTGCTTCCTATTTTATCTGCAAATAAGAGGGGAAAACATTAAGGGAGATTGCTGTAGCATTTAGATTGGTTGAGTGGAATATACCTAGCATACCACCCCAGTCAAAAGGAAGTTTGAATGAGAGAAACATATGTGAAGTTAATATTCATTCATAACTTAAGTGTCTTGTGGAAGGATATGGCTGGTATGTTTTTTGACGAGAATGGCAGGCGCTCTGCCTATTCATTAAGATACGGAAAATGAAAACAACAATACAAGAGTGAATGTATATATCTCACACGTGTGAGATATAACTTGGCTAGTAAAATACCTGTTCACGTCTAAACTCAAAATTTTAATTTATCAGGGACTTGCTCTGCCATTCAGATGGTGGCTGCTAACATTTTACGTCCACATGGGGAGCAAGTTTAGTGATCATTTTTGAAATATCAAACCTTGCTTGTCTTATATTAAATCTTGTGCAAGCGTTTGCAGTGAGATAGTAGCTTGTTTGATAATAATATATGACCACAAGGGAGAAGCAAAATGATGAACTCGAGAATAAGAGATGTGTCTTACACAAATTTTGTTTCTTCAAGCGTAAGGAGAGTGCATCCCCTGCAATAGTTGAACGTGAATGCTAATAAGTAGATGAAATATAAATTTACTGAAATTTATGGAGCTACTATACTGATGTATCGTAAGTTATCACTATTATTACATTGATCCCATGTAAAGTCATGATGGAGTTACGATGCAAGTTTTAGATCTCTAGTTCCTATGGGAGGGATTTGTACCACGCAGATGCGGGGGCACGCAACCCCTTTTTCTTTTGGCTTTTGATTTTCAATCTTTCATATGTTGTAAATAAAAAGTCTAAATTAAATTTCATTTTGCATATTCGTGTTTCTGGTGACATGCGTTTTCAAACGAGATCCATTTTGAATACGTTTTGATGGGTATTTAAAAACATCGTTAAGTTTTCACTTTTGAAACTTGTTACGAGCGACAAACAAAAACATAAGTTTCAGAACTTGGATCGACGACTTCTGAAACTTGGTACGAGCCACCGACAAAATTTGATGTTTCAAAACATATGACCGATAAAATTGCAAGTTTCAGAAAATAAGACTTAAAGTTGTTGTGCCCGCGGATCCAACATCTTTGCGGACCGTGAGGCAATCGGGCGGCCAACAAGGCTGGGAAGGTGCGTGCTCCGCCCCTACCTGCAACTGTGAGTTTTGTGTTCCTAATTTGTTCCAACCAAAATATGATTCATTTTGCAAACTTAAATTTCTAGGACTACTGATGGATCAAATTAAGGGAAGAAGTTTCATTTGACAAGACTGATCGAAGGCGACCCTGCAGCGGCGAGTGGTGGAGCGGCTCGGCCAGATCTGCCATGTCTCCTTCCCTTCTCCAGCGCGTTTGGTCTATTGGTGGGAGGTGGTGGCCTGCTGCCACTCTGCGTAGGACGGCAGATGCTTCCAGTTTGTGGTTTTGTTGCAACTTTGTCGAGTGGGTGGGACTCAACAGGGGCGGCAGATCATGAGATGTGCTCTCAGCAGTGGATGTGGTGGTGGTTGGGTTGCGGTTGATGGTGGGCCGATATGGGTAGTTGGTGGCAATGCATCTCCGAGTAAAATCCCGTTTCTAGCCTTGGCTGGTTCGGGCAACAGCGACACTCGCGCGAACCGCTATCTTTTTCGAAAGCTTTGTCGTGGAGTTATGATCCTACCTCTCCCCGTGGACTTGGCTCCGAAAGGAAACTTCAAATTTTATGGATCGGGCTATGGAGGTGTCTTCGCGCCTCTCTCCTCCTTGGGGGCATCAACTTGGAGCCGCATGAGAAGCAAACTATGGATGGCAACTTCAAGTAGACCGATGGTTGTGCAGTGGCGGCGGTCGTGCATTGCACATAGCTATTGAGATCGCGAAAAACTGATGGCGACAACACATGAGTGACTTTGATGGTGGTGCTGCTCAAGCACCTGGTCTTGAGCTCCGGGTTGAAAGACTAGACATTGTTCCGATATGCTCGAACTGGTTCTTCATGGTGAAAACTTAGATCTGGCCTCGGGTGGTGGATACGATGACTGGTGGCACTTGAGCATCGCGCCCTTCGTGAAGGCACTATTGTTGACCTCGTTGTCCATGGCGTGTCATGAGATGGTTGATGTGGATATGATCATTGATGTAGTTTGCCGATTAGGGTTCTGATCATTTAGATTTTTCCTCGCCTACGCATAGCTTTGGTCTTATATGACTTTTCTATTTGCCGGCTTGTTTTTGTGTGCATGCGTTGGTATTAGCTGTGTGCATCCTAACTATACAGATGCCGTGTATATACTTTTCATGTTTGTATCATCTTGATACTCCATTTTGAGCCAATAAAATTCATCCATTGCAGAAAAAAATAAGAAAGAATGTTGATTAGATTGGAGAAGAGGTTTCTTGTGCTCATTTTAATGAAAATTGAGCCAAGGGCGACCCGTTTGATAAAAGGAAGTTTTTTTTGGAAATGAAGGCAAAATATTTGACTCATCAATTAATTAAGTAGAAGAGAATTGGTTGATTAGTTAATGAAAAATCAGAAAAGTGATACGAATAAGCCACATGCAAATTGTTCTCTAAGCATGAACCCACGACACAAATGAACCTTGACACCTCTACATCCGAAAAGAACATCTCGACAAGAGACAACGGAGCCACCAAAACCGCAGTGACACGTCAAAACCATGACGATGGGCCAAGAGACTGAAGACCATCCATCAAGCAGCCGCTGTCACTTTCCCTAGCGCGCCACTCTTCCTGCCTTTGCTCATGAGAGACTTCTCCTTTAGGATGTCGGCACATGGGCAAACACCAACGTTCTTGGTTTTGCCCCTGGTTGGGCAAGAAATTGCCTTGCCCGATCTAGGAGTTGTCGGCTCCAAGCTGGCGAGCAGACACAATTCTCTTTCGCTAAGAGAGAATTGGAATTAGGTGCCAACGCACTTGGCGCAACAACATCGACAGTCACAAACACTACATACCCGATGGGCATAGGTGACTGAAGGACCGCCACACCCCAAGTGAGCTCACCTCATTCGGAGTCGGAGGAGGATGGCAGCTGGGCCGCAGTGGCGCGGAAGGGCAGAACACACTAGGGAAAATTCCTCTCTCGCCTGTGTAATATGTGTGTGTGCGCGCCTTGGAGATTTCGAGATGCTCTATCCTATGATCAGAAGAGCTACTATAGGAACAATTCTTATGAATTGAAATCCTCCAAAATTCATATGAAATTCCTTTAGGCCTTGTTCGGTTGACAGGGATTTAGGAGGGGTTTGGCAGGAATTGAGGTGGATATAATCTCTTACAAGTCCACTCAAATCCTCTCCAATCCTCTTGAGAAGAGGTGTAACCGAACAAGGCCTTAGTTGAAAGAGGCCCGTAGCGGCCTAACTTATGTACCAAGTGATGTTTTTACTGACTAGCTCCCTACTGTAAGTTTGTGCAAGCATGCCACTTGAAATTTTTTTTTTGTCGGTATCAACTTTGAACATGAAACTGCGTACGACTAGCACGACACTGACGGGGGGAAGCCTACAGCTGATGGAGGGTTGCTATCATCATATGCCCGCCGTCTACTGCTACTGGTCTCATCCTGGTTGCCAACCCCATAGGCCATAGCTCCACGTCTGACTTGGTAAGCTTGTACTAATATATGAACGCGAAGCTTCGGAGACCATAGAAAATGAAGATGTTCAGTACATTGCATATCCAGCTCCTATTTTCTCTTGTTTTAATGTATTTGGAATGGTCAGTCTTGTTGCACGATTTCTACACAAATGTCGGTCGTGACTGAGACGTGCCAGTCGACCAATAGCAAGCTGACTACAGGTCAACGCATACTACCAGCACGCAAGACTTCGACTTTGCGGCTCGCAAGCGCGCGGAAAGACATTCTATCAGCGCAGCAACCACCACGGCGAAGTCGCGCGAGCGGTTCGCCAAGAAAATTCGAGATCGAGCGCAGAATCTATGCATTAGGCAGTACTGAATGAGCAAATCAGTAGGAGTGCGTAGTACGTACCGCACCGGAGCTTGTTAGCGCCATCGTCGCAGACGCACGCGAAGCCGGTCCCACCGTGCTCCTCGATGCGCCCGTATCGGCACCGTCCGCCGGACTGCTCGCATGCGCAGCACCGCTCGGACCGATCATCGTAACGCATCTCGAACCCGCCGCTGAGCACCGCACGGAGCGACGGGTTCCCCGGACGACGCGGGCTCATCAGCACCGGCGTCGTCACCGCCTCCTCGCACCCGTACGCGCGCGCGTCGCCCGTGACCCCGTCGTCATCAGGGAGCACGTACCAGGCCATGCTCTGTTCCGGGCACCCGTCGAGTTTCACGGCGGAGGGCAGGGAGACGCCGGCCTTGCAGTTGTAGAGGAGGGTGAGGTTGGAGTTGGAGGGCGTGAGCTGCAGCGACGAGCGGGGGTCGACGGAGAGGCTGAAGCTGAGCCGCGGGCAGGTCGTGTTCCAGGCGTCCACGTCGGCGAGGGAGACGGTGCGGTTGGCGTAGTCGATGCGCAGGACCCTGTACTGGTGGAACTGGACGTCGAGGATCGGGGCGTTGTCGTTGCAGGAGACGCCGAGGCCCGGGTAGCCGCAGTTGGGGCCGGAGTTGGCGAGCCAGAACGGGTAGGTGATGCTCTGGCCGCCGCAGGTGGCGTTGCTGCAGGAAGCGGAGGGGCGGGCGTCGGCCGTGGAGAAGGGGAGCAGGACGAGGAGGAGGAGGAGGAGCAGATGGTACATGGCGTGGATCTCTGAGGAAGAAGACCGCGACGGGTGCCTGTGCCACGGCGATCGATCGAGGGAGTAATAAGGCCGTCGGGCTGGGTGGAATCGATCGGTTGTTCTACTGTGCGTGGAAATTTTTTGGTGCCAAGAGGAGACAACGACCACGAGTCAAGGGAGCAGCTGATCCATTCCACGACCTTTTCCAACATGAGGGGCGAGGCGAAGCTACCGGGCTGTAGCACCGGAAGATTGGAACTTTAGTCTTTAGCCCACGAGAGCACACCACAGCACCACTTTTTCTTTTCTTTTAGAGGGAAAGCAGCACTTTCTTTTTTCTTGAAACAAGGCAAAAAATTTGTTATTTTTATTGATTAGGAGAGAAGTTTTAACAGGTACCGCAAGGCGGGGGAATGTAGTATTACATTACACAGGTGTCCGCCCAAATACGAGCCTCCTCCTTTATCCTAGCAGTGATCATGGTCATCGTGGTAGCGACATTCCTAAAAATCTTGCATTGCGCTCATTTCAGAGTTCCCAGGAAACAAGCATGAGCATGGAGGCCAGAGCCTTCCTCGAGGGCCCCCATCTAGGATAGTCTTGAACCACCATTCCTTTACAAAAATCTCGTGACGCCAGCCCGCGGTGATAGCACTGTTTATGCCGATCCATGAAGCCACACCAGCCCAAACGCGTTGGGAGAATCTGCATTGGAATAGGAGATGTAATGCAGATTCAGTAACTTGCTTGCATAAGGGGCAAAGCTCACAATTGGGCCATCCCCGATGATGCATCATGTCTGCTGTCCAAACACGATCATGGATGACGAGCCAAGCAAAAAACTTGCACTTGGGAAGAGCCCAAACTTTTCAAACGGACATGTTCATGCTGCTCCTGAGATGGCCCTCGAGCTGCCCCATGTAGGCCGAAGGAGCGGAATACTCGCCGCTTATAGTGAGCTTCCATAGGATAGTATCGCGGACACCGGCAACAAGGCTGATCCCGAACACCCTTTCCCAAAGGAGGGCGAACTCCTGGATGTGCCCCAAGGTAGGCCATGCTGGGTGTTTATTTGGTTGAGCCAAAAATTGTTCAGGAGTCCCTTTTGGACTGTGCACGTCTTTTTCTTAGAGATGTCGTAGAGAGCGGGCGCAATGTTTTGCGGCCTGATCCCATCCAGCCAAGAGGAGTTCCAGAAGCTCGCGCTGCAATCGTCTCCAATGCAAACCATGGTGGCAGCCATGAAAATGTCTCTGTCCTTGTCGGTACATGGTGTTCCAGAGCCTAGCCAAAGCTTGGGGGTCCGCTCATTCATATCAAAGCCAACGAAGATGCAAGGCGGTGGAAAATTTCTCAAGGTTGAGCACTCCTAACCCACCATAAATCCTTGGCTTACACACAAGTTCCCAATTGACTTTGCATTTTCCTCCCGTGACCTTGTCACAACCTGCCCACAGATATGTGTATCTCAAATTATCAATCTTCTTCCTGACCTCCACCGGTAAATCAAGAGGCATGAGATAGTAGATTGCAATGGTCGTGAGCACCGCCTTGACGAGGACAATACGACTTGGGGTGGCAACGTGCTTGGCCGCCCATGGCGGGAGCTTGCCGGCGACATTGTGCTCTAAATATTGGAAATGTATCCTTTTGAGCCTTCTAACTGAGACGGGCAGCCCCAAATATCTCATTGGGAAGCCGGAGCGAACTGCCGGAAAGTCATGTAGAACATCATGAAGATGGATGCCCTCGCAACGGATGGGCGCAACGAGACTCTTGGCGACGCCAAGAATTGAATATCACTTTTAATGGGTGCAACGAAAGCATCATCGGCGTACAAGGGCACCTATGTGCGACCACCAGACGCCGATGACCTAAGCCACATAATTTAGCAGCCAGAGGAATCGGCCAGACAATTCTGGACACGGTTCCTAACTTAGAAAAATCAAATAGTCGACTGCCCGGACGCAGAGGCCCTCGCAGCCTTCAAACATAACATCTGTGACGAATGGCCTGCCCGGCACCTAGGACAGGAAAAGCCGAAATCCATGGCAGCCCTCACAACACTCATGACCCGCTTTTGCGCGGGAGAAGACAGCTAGCTAGCTCGTAGTAACAACATGACCAAGAGCCCTGGTAATTCGGATACCAAGGACAACAATGGCAGGCCGCGTCGCAACAAGCACAAGCGCCGCATTAACGGCGATAATGCTGAGGATACGACAGTTAATGCCGGATTCAGAGGCTCTAAACCCGTCAGCGGAAAAGCCATTTAAAAGAAATACTCCGGGCCCGGCCCGGTTTGGACCGAATACTCGATCGCTCGTGCGATTCACAAGACTTCAAAACCAGCCAACCACACCAACAGGGATTGTTGGGTGTTCAAGCAGCAGCAAGTTAAATGCCAAAACAAAGGACAAGGGGCTGCATAGCGATGACAAGGAGGAGCCCCGGCCGCCGAACAATAGGGGACGGAAGGGCTTCCCCCCACAAGTGCAGACGGTGAACATGATATACGCAACCCACATACCCAAAAGGGAGCGGAAGCGTGGACTCAGGGACGTATATGCGTTGGAGCCAGTCGCCCCAAAGTCCAACCCATGGTCCTTCTGCCCGATCACTTTTGATCGAAGGGACCATCCCACTAGCATCCGCAATGGCGGATTCGCCGCATTGGTTCTAGACCCAATCATTGACGGATTTCACCTCACTAGAGTCCTTATGGACGGCGGCAGCAGCCTGCACCTGCTTTATCAGGATACAGTGCCAAAAATGGGCATAGATCCTCAAGAATTAAACCCACAAAGACGACCTTTAAAGGCGCCATACCAGGTGTAGAGGCCAATCTGACAGGCTCGTTACACTTGAGGTGGTCTTCGATCCCCGGATAATTTCCGGGCGAGGAGTTAATCTTCGAGATAGTCCCGCCCGCAGTGGCTATCACGCACCGCTTGGACGAACCGCATTGTAAAGTTCAATGCGGTGCCGCACTATGCATACCTCAAGCTCAAGATGCCAGCCCTCAAGAATCATTACGGTCAATGGAAACACCGAACGCTCTCTCCGAACGGAGGAGCATACGGCGGCCCTCGCGGCGGAAGTACAAAGTAGCCTCTCAAGGCAATTCTCGAGTCCGGCTATTAAACGTCCGGACACCGTCAAACGCGCCTCGAGTAACCTACAACAAGATCGCCTCGCACGTTCCGAAAGCACGCCAGAGCAATGCGGCCCCAACCCCAGCCCTCGCGAATTGCGAAACCAGTACTACACGTACATAATTATGCTCTGGAAATACCATGGGCATAGGGGGCACGACCACGGCATGCCCAAAATGCGGCTCAACCGCACCAGGGGCTCCCGATTTTGTCATTCTTTTTTTTCTTACTTTCAGGACTCCACCCTCCGGAAGGCCTGTCCGACAGTACAATCGCCGAACATACGATGCAACAGCCAGGGAGGCAGAAAGCTACGTCGAGTGTCTAGGTGGTCTCTATAACGAGCAGTATACTTGTTTCACATATCATCCCGCAGCTCGCCCCTGGAGGGGGACATGTCAAATAATCCCATCTCTTGCTTATCGCACTATTTGTATCGTTCTGCTTTTACCACAGACTTTTCAAATAAACAATACATAGCTTTTGTCTATTATTGCATTCCTTTTCTATGTAAACATGTTCCGTTATGACATTATGCAACCATACACTTTGGTACGACCAATACACGAGGGGCTTAAGTACCCCAGAATATGGTGTGAGAAGTCCGAACACTCTCACGAGTGTGGCACCCCGAACTTATAGCATTATATGCATCGGCTCTGAATCATGTTTTGGGTCAATAGTTGGGTTTGCCCGACTCCCATGTTTTGGTACCTTACGGTCCGTTATATCGGCTAAGGTAGCGCTAGGAGAACTACTGCGATTGTGCCCCGGTTGAGTTGGGTTAAGCACCTCAGTAGAGAAAGCTAAAACTGACCGTCATGATAGGGCGAGAGCTGGTCGCTGTTCGAGAGGTTTCGAGTCCCTAAAGACTTATGCCGCTTAGAGCGAGGAGTCGGCTTTGTCCGCCTAGGCGTGATAGCGCCTCAACTCGGTCTTCCGAATACTAGGGGCTTCACGAATTTAAAATTATAGAATTCTATGGCTGAGAGTGATAAAGCATTATAGTCCGATTGCCTTGTTCATTGTGCCGAGCGCCTCAAAGGACCCAATAATGGGAACAAGAGCGCCAGGTTTATCCCAACACCCCAAAGACTGTGGCATGGGGGCGTGTTTACGACTCGCCATCTCTCGATTTAATAAACGGGCGCATGTAAGGTAATATTTTAAATTCAACAAGCGTTGCTTAGCGCAGATGAACAAGTTTTCAGCGCATGTGATAACACGAGCGAAGTTTACTAAAAATTACATCCTTGGAACATTCATCCGCCACAAGGCGGACACCTTCAGATGCCCTCATAATACATCTCGGCTTGCGATGATCCTTGCTCTGCGGTGGCCCATCTGTCACCAGCTTCTCAAGATCCATCTTGCCCCAAAGGCACTTTAACACGGGCAAGGCCCCACGGGCGCCTTTTGATGCATACGGAGTGCTTGATGACTTCAAGCCGTGGACAGCATCCGCCACCGCCCACCAGCCCAAAGTAGCTCCTGACATGACCTCCCTGTGCCATAGCCGAACTATAAGGCCCTTCATGGTATGTTCGCCACCTTATGGAGCTCGACCAGCTGCTTCAGCTAGTCGCTCAAGGGCGCCGGGTGTCCGCCTCAAGATATCGAGACCGTAACACCTTCTCCGCCGAGCTCCCTCCTCGGCCCGGTAGTAGGCGGCAGCGTCGGACACACTGCGGGGTAGATCTGCGAATGCTCCTGGAGAGCTCCGGACTCGGGTAAATAACAAGTAATTCACTTTCACGTGCTTGCTTTGCATAAAGAATGCCTTACCCACCGCTATCTTCTTCATCGCCTCAATTTCCTGGAGGGCTTTTTGAGCTTCGGCCTTGGCAGATTTGGCGCTCTCAAGGGCAGAGGCAAGCTCGGACTCTCGAGTATTTGAGTCAAGCTCCAAACTCTCGTGTTTTTTCACGAGAGCCTGGAGCTCTTGCTCCACCTCCTCCACTCGCGCCTCCTGCTTTTCTCGCTCGATGCGCTCCACACCGCATTTTCTTCGCCTTGACATCGCTTTCTTGTGGTTGCCACAGGATGTGGCCCTGTAATACCCACGTTGGTCCTGCCATTTTTGCAACCACATCTTTTTATATACTTACATAAGGTATTACTTACCTTCCTTGTCCTTGAGCTGCTTTGGCAAGGCCGAGCTCGCTCTCGGACCGCTCAAGGCTCGCTTCAATGCATCGACCTCTGCGGTCGGGCGGTAGAGGTCAGCAGCAGCAGCCTGCATTCCCATATTGACATACTTATGTTAGACTCCTGCAGATATCTTTTGATCCTCGTTCGGCTTTTCTTTCCCAACACCAAACCGAGCATCAGGGCTACTGTCTATGCGGTAATATTTTTACATATCTTAAATACATACCTCAAAGCCTGTTAGAAGGCTGGCACAAGCTTGACCAGCCCGCCTTGGCGGATCGAACCTTCTCGGATCACCGCACTCATAATAGTGCGGTGCTCCTCGCCGATGGAAGCGCCGTTAAGCACCTCCAAGAGATTATCCGGTGCCTCCGTTGGGACGGAGGTCACCGGCGCCGAGGATTGCCCTTCTTACTAGGGGCGCCGGACTCAAGTCACTTGAGGTTCAGTGCGGTGTCCGCCCAGGCCGGACTTGGAGCCCTTGGGGTTTTGTCCCTTTGCGCCTGAGTCGGGAGGTCGCCTTGCGGCGCCTCGTGACCACCTCCTCCTGGCTTGGACCCTTTGGGACTCCACCGGCATCATCCGCAGCGAGGAAGGAGGCGGCCGGAAGTGAAGTGCTATTCACATCCGACGAGCTTAAGGAGCCGCTCGATGACACGCCGACCAGGCTCGGGCCGGACTGCATGATTATATTCGCGCCGGAAGATCTTGTGCAACAAAGGAACGCCATGAGTTATTCTGGTATCCGGATACTTATGATTTTGCCAGGGGCTTGGCCCTGGATGGCCACTCCTCTTCGCCGTCGTCGGCGTTGGTGGAGTAGTCCGGAGGAAGGGTCCTCCCTTCTTGACCTCCGCCCCCGCTTGGGGCGACCTTCCTTTTCTCTCTCTTCGGCTGGAGAGACCTCTTCCTCCTCCTTGTTTTCGTGGGAGGAGTCCGCCTTGGAGTCATCGGTCGATGAGTCTGACACCACCAGGCGCCGGGAACTCTTTCGAGTTCCCGTGGCCTTCTTCTTGGCCTTCTTCTCCGGCACCACGTAAGGTGCCGGAACCAGCAGCCCCGTCAATCGGGCGTCCGCTGGGTCTTCGGGCAAGGGAGCCGGATAGTTGATCTGCCTGGACGTCTTCTGCCAATCCTGTCAAAGGTAAGGGAGTTTAGATCCCGCATAGGGTCAAACTATGAAAAACAAGTATCCTGTAAAGGGTAAATAGCTTACCGTGTTGGCTTGATGTTGCGCGCTGAATCCGCGATCCTCGGTAGCGAATGCGGGACCCTCGGCTCCCTTGAACAGCACCTTCCAGGCATCTTCGTACATAGTGTCGAAGAGCCTGCTCAGGGTTCGGTGCTGTGCCGGATTAAACTCCCACAAGCTGAAAGCCCGTTGCTGGCACGGGAGGATCCGGCGGATGAGCATGACCTGGACTATGTTGACGAGTTTGAGCTTCTTGCTCACCAGGTTTTGGACGCAGGTTTGAGTCCGGTCAGCTCTTCGAATTACCCCACGACAGCCCTTTCTTTCCAGGAGGTGAGCCGTGTGGGGATGCCAGATCGAATTCGGGGCCGCTGCCCATTCAGGGTCACGCGGCTCGGTGATGTAGAACTACCCCGATTGCCACCCCTTTATGGTCTCTACGAAGGAGCCCTCGAGCCATAGGACGTTGGGCATCTTGCCCACCATGGCACCTCCGCACTCCGCTTGGCGGCCGCCCACTACCTTCGGCTTGACATTGAAGGTCTTCAGCCATAAGCCGAAGTGGGGCTGGATGCAGAGGAAGGCCTCACACACGACGATGAACGCCGAGATGTTGAGGATGAAGTTCGGGGCCAGATCGTCGAAATCCAGGCCGTAGTAGAACATGAGCCCCCGGACAAATGGGTGAATTGGGAAACCTAGTCCGCGGAGGAAATGGGTGAGGAACACCACCCTCTCATGGGGCCTAGGGGTGGGGATGAGCTGCCCCTTGTCCGGGAGCCAGTGCGTGATGTCATTAGACAAGTATCCGGCTTTCCTCAGCTTCTTGATGTGTCCCTCCGTGACGGAGGAGACCATCCACTTGCCTCCTGCTCCGGACATGGCTGGAGAAGGTTGAGGTGGGATGTGCGGACTTGGTATTTGGAGCTCGAAAAGCGAAAATGGATAAGCAAAGGAGGAAGAAGGCATAGATGAAAAGGTGGATCCTTATCCCTTATATGGGCGGACGAGACTGCACGTCCCCACCCGCCTCGGGTAAAACTCGCTATCTCCCAAGCGCCATAATTAATGGCACGGTTGGGTTACCCACGCCCGTATTGATGAGAATCCTCGAATAAGGGACACAATCTCAGCTTCGACAAGACGTTAAGGAAACCGCCGCTAAGTGCTTGAGGTGGGACAATAAAAACGGTTCAATAAAGGCTTGGCCGCAGTGTGATGTCACGCATGGAATACGCCGCCAGATTGGATTTGTGTAAATATTATTCTCTCTACGGTGGTATGTGGAACTTATTTTGCAGAGCTGGACACTATCCTTGTGTTCAAAATCTTCTATGAAATATTCAAAGGAGGAACCCGCCTTGCAATGCCGAAGACAATCTGCGCGTCGGACTCGTCGTCATTGAAGCCTGGTTCAGGGGCTACTGAGGGAGTCCTGGATTAGGGGGTGTCCGGATGGTAGGACTCCTGGACTATGAAGATACAAGATTGAAGACTTCATCCCGTGTCCGGATGGGACTTTCCTTGGCGTGGAAGGCAAGCTTGGTGATACGGATATGTAGATCTCCTCCCATTGTAACCGACTGTGTAACCCTAGCCCTCTCCAAAGGTCTATATAAACGGAGGGTTTTAGTCCGTAGGATCTAACAACAATCATATCATAGGCTAGCTTCTAGGGTTTAGCCTCTCCGATCTCGTGGTAGATCTACTCTTGTACTACCCATATCATCAATATTAATGAAGCAGGAGTAGGGTTTTACCTCCATCGAGAGGGCCCGAACCCGGTAAAACATCATGTCCCTTGTCTCCTGTTACCATCCGCCTAGACGCACAGTTCGGGACCCCTACTCGATATCCGCGGTTTTGACATCGACACTTGCCGCCGGTTATCTCCTCGTTAATCGGATAATTCAGTCCGACAAAATGAGAGTGTGTACAAGGTTACTTACCAGCCTCCAACAAAAATTTTCAAGGCCCAGAGAAGCTGGGATCCCGCTCAAATACCTTGCAAGGACTGTGATTGTATTCCGCTAAACAACACGTCCGCACGTGCGAATGAACATCAATCTTTCGCCGTCGTTCGATCGAGCTAGGAACCACCCGCAACGCCATGCCGCTTTTCTTTGAAAGGTTCTGGGATTAGGAAGGGTAGGGACACCAAAGCGCCTACAACATCATATCAAGTTGAGTCAAATAAAAAAGGGCTCTTGATTTAGTCAATCTTAAGAACAACATGTTATGAACATGAATATTTTTTCAGTAAATGTTGACAGTAATATAAGCAAGCCATCATGATATCATAGGAAAGTAACATACTGCTGTAACAGCCGTTTGTAGCGATGACTGGAGTAGGCCAGCAATACGTCCAGCCATAGAAGGAGTCGACAGCGTAAATGAAGCCCTTCTGTTCAATGGCATCAGAGAACCATGGAGGATGTATGATCCTGCGATGGACGTGCAGATTTATCCGCTTACTGGAGTGACCTGTCAGATAGGCGAGACCGCGGTTGAAGAATGCAATTAGCCTGAAATCTTTATAATTCACAGATCTTGTGGGCACTTGGCAGATTACAACCTTGAGCAAATCAAACTTGGTATCATGTTGGCTACTATAAGATTCCGAGTATTCTGGGTCGCGGCGCCAAAGCAGTGCAATGTTAATCGAAGGAAGGGGGATCAATCGCCGGGTGTAGACCTCCACGAGCATCCAGCTGCCGCGACCGTCGACGAGCACCATCCAAGACGTGTTCATGCCGACCCAGTACATACCGTTAATGTAGCTGAGGCTGACGGGGATTGGATCGCAGTGAAGGGGGTTGATGCTCACCACCCTACGATCGTTATGCTGCGTGACATGCCGTTTCTGAAGATCAGGCGGCATCAGCAAGCAAGGAGCTGCCTTAAAAGCTCCGGCCTGAGGGCTTTGAGTAAACGGTACAGCCCGACGAGCACGCGGCGAGCGGCATGGTATCGAGATTGTCCACACGCCAAACAATGAGCTTGATTACCTCTGTGGGGAGCGAATTCCAGCCACTCTTTTCGGCGGACGCTGCTCGGTTCTGCCATTGTTAGTGCTTTGTTTGAACAAGGGGGGAGGCGCCTTTAGCGGGATGGAAGCTTGGACGAGATTATGTGCGGACAAAGATGGAGAAGCTTAATATGTGCTGCGGGAAGTGGACAGGTGAGGATGACTACAACACGCCGCTTGACTTACGAGACACATACTAGCAGCATAGGGTCATATCGATGCCAGACAACTTGCTTGAGTGATCACAGTACTGGTACTCCCTACAGTACCTACTATAGTACTATGCCCTAGCTTGCTAGAGTAGAGTAGTAGAGTAGGACTCTGCTCTACTACTAGCACCGGAGGAGTAGTATATTCTAATCTAAAATAGTTACAAACTTCAATGCCCGAGCATGGAACGACTACGAACCGTGCTCAAAGACCGTGTCTACGTGGTGTTTGGACTTATATGCAAAAAAATAGCAAGATGCCCGTGCATTGCACGGCACACCATCATCACCAACTTGGTTTTTCTCTACTCCTACTCCTATAAAAGACTCAGTTGGTAATGATGGATGCGAGGAGGCGTGTTCAACCGGGCGTGCAGCGGACGACGCAACACTATTCGATTTGTTACAAAAAAAGTAGTAGAGATAGAGACATAGGGAGGAGCACGAGGTTGTGGGAGATAAGGATGAACGAGGCAAGGCCTTATCTGTAAATGTGGAGAGAGGTGCGGGTATCTTTTGTAAAATTTTCATAGTTGGCTTTCTATCCGTCAGATATAGATCGGACGGTCTATATTACAAGATGGCAGGCATACCATCATCACCAACTCGGTTTTCCATAAGAGTAGATATATATAGATATAGATAGATAGAGACTAGGGAGTACTAGTAAGGACACCATCTATCGCTTCGTGTGCTACTCCAGCGCTCCATTCGGCGGCATAACGCCCCTATAGCCACTCCCTCCTGCGCTCCATTAGGCGGTATTTGTTGAAATCTGGGAGCGACTCGCGATCGCCGGCAGCCACGACTTCACCGACGACGACTTCTTCCCGACCTCGCAACCTCTTCCTCAACGACATGGGCAACAACTCAACGCCAACGGTGCTGCTCCCGCTGCACCGTATGTGTTTCTGTCCTTCCTGTTTGAAATCGTGGTAGAATTCATGTTTCTACTCAGATCCTACTACTATGCTAGTCCACATGATTAGTTTCATCTTTGTTATAGCCGTCATGATTTATTTTGTGCTTATTCGGATTAAATCTCGTAGTAACTTGCTCACATATTCAATCGGCGCAACGCCCCTACAGCCACTCCTGCTTCATGGACGGCCTGGTCGATGCCTCCAAGGAGCCCTTCGTCCCACTGCTATGAGTGCCCGATGCCGTTTTGTGGCTCATCGGCGGACATGGTGCATCACCATGGATGCGCAGCAGCGGTCCGCTGGCCCTTGGCGGAGAACATCAATTACGACACGTGCTACCGGTTCACCATGCCGGAGTCGCTGGAGGATCACCGCCACCGCTAGTCTCGGAGGGAGGACGGCGTCTTCCTCTTGATCGTGGGCACCGGCGAGGTCGCAGCGAGGCCGCCCGCCTCTCGTAACGCGGCGTCGGGCGCCGCCGCGACGCCGACACCGACACAAGGCAGATGTACGGGTGCGTGGTCAATGTTACTACCCTCCGGTCGTGGGCGGTGAGACCGGCCTCATCGGACAGACTTGGACTCTGAGGAGCTGGGACTATCCCGCCAATGTGGACTTGGAAAACCCATGGCATCCGTTCCATCCTTTACCCGCCGACTCGGTGCACGGGGACTCCAAGGAGGTTCACCTGGACATACGCATTATCAAGTGCACTTAGAAAACATGTAGTGTGTGTGTGGGCGCTTATGGCCCGTGTCTTTGCCGCTTTTGATTTTGTAAGCTTGTCGTTAAACTTGAGTGGCTTTCGCCGCAGTCCTTCCTTTGAACTGCTCCTCTCAGTGAGCTGATGTAAGACACTTTGGGTTTCATTTGATAATGGAACCGGGGAGGAGCCTCCCTGTTCTTCTAAAAAAATACGCATTATCAAATTAAATGTTGATCATTAGTCTTCGCTCAATGCAGGATCTTGCTCTATTGGAGTATCACGCATGAATAAAAGTGTATCCATTTATGGTTTAGTCTAGAATCTTCCATGTATGAATTTTTACTACAGTACTGGTGAAAGACTTACGATGAACCATTTCTTACATCTCCTCGCCCCTTGCAAGTCATCCTGATTTAATCCCTCCGCCTAGGTGTATAAGGGCATGGTTAATATTACTTAATAGTATAGCCAACTGTTGACTATAAGAAAGTGCCATGTCATCTGTAGCCAACATGTATAACAATCGATACTCAAAACTAATTCTTAAAGATCATTTCTTGCAAAGCACAATAAGTGTTATTTCTTCACAAGTTTTGGATGCAGGTTGAACAGTTGAACGCTTTTGTTTGCAAAAGATACCTTTTATCTATTTCACCCGGATGTTTGTGAGCTCTAGAGATGAGATAATATCCAAGAAACCTATCGATACCGTTACACATGAGATGACCCCACATCCTTTGTCAAAATAAACAACTCCCCGATCAATGCATTTCACTCTTCGTGCAACGACGGGCACCTTACTACTATAGATTAGTACGACCAAAATTGAACTAACATTATATATAGTACGATAAATACTGATGCATGTCACCTAAAATTATATCATTCAAAACTATGTTCAAATACTGAATCCAACGATATAGTTTTTGTTGACATGCACTAACATTTTGTCAGTTAAATCTTCAGTCAAATTCAATGGGGGACTAATAAACCACGATCGATGTAGTACAAGTGTAGAGGGCGGCGCTGCACGGGAGTCTCACCTCTCACTCGTGGCGCGGCAAGAAAGCCATCATATCACAAAACCCAACCACTCCCAGTAATAAGTGGCCTGGTAAAATAAACGGACAAGCAACCATCACATCCCTCCGTCTTTTTTGCATTTCATCTCTCTGCATTTACTTTCTCCGGTTCATCTTCCACACTTGATCCCTAGCTACTACTCCTAGGGCCAGTTCTTTTGGCGGCTTCCCCGTCTTTTCCCAAAAGACTAGTCACAGCGCCTCACTCATTTATTTGGGCTTCTAAACTACTACTCCGTCCTGGTTTATTCCTCACCATTGTAATTTGTGCTAAATTTTGACCAAAGATTTAACTGATAAAATGTTACTCAAAACACTTAGGTGCGGTGCATCTAGGTGTGTAAGTCATCTTACGAAAACCAAATAATCCCAAAACACTTAGGCGCGGTGCATTAACTTCTACCTCGTTTCTTGTTTCTTGACATATCAACCAATAAGAGATAAAGAGTGTGCATGCTTTTAATGACTTGAGATATCAAACACGACATGCAGTGGTTAGTTCATTGCATGCAATACTATTAATTAGAAAATAAACATTAACGCTTTCGCTTTTCTCCTCCTCCTTGGTCACGGTGCACAGCCTAAGATGACTTACTCACCTAGACGGATGGAGTAGTGCATGTGACATGCACTAACATTTCATTAGGTAAATTTATGATCAAAATTTGACATAGATTACAATGAGGACCAATAAACCAGGACGGAGGTAGTAGTTATGGGATTACTAATCTAGAAGCCTAAAAGAACCGGTCCCTAGTACTCCTACTAGTAGTAGTACTCACGTTGGAATCGTTTCATAAGCTTGACTAGTGATGTTTTTCTACTTTTACAAAAACCGCATCGTAATGTTAAAACGTGCATTTGCACGCACATAAGTAATAGTAGTACTCCTCCGCCTAGGTGTACAAATCTTCCCTCCTTGGTCACCGTGCACAACCAAAGATGACTTATTGACCGGACGGAGGGAGTAGAAAAGTCTGCAAGCATATATCGAGAGAGACGTGTAGTCCGATAGTATATAGTAAAGTTTGTGCTATATGCACGCATTTGCAAAATGCGTAATAATACACAACGCTTCCAAACTTTCCTTTACATACTTAATTAAGGACGCTAAAATTCCTGAACGCTCGGGATTTATCATTTGCGTCCCAAAACTAATGAGATCGCCTATTTAAACAAAATTATACTCCTCCTAAAAGCCACGGCGCCGCAGAGCGCTTGGCGGCGCCACGAGTGCCCCTGGTGCGCGGTCGCTTCCCAGCAAGACCGACACAACGCCTCTTCCTCAGCCTCGCAACTCGCGAGGTGCTGATTGGCGGCTTTTGTGGGCGAGCGCGATCTCACCGGTGTGGTGATCCGCGCCAACAGTACTCCTCCTGGCTGAAGCGTGCACCGTCCACGTGACGCCAAGCGCGCTTGGGCCCGACTGCACTCAGGGCGTCGGCACGGGCGTCCTCCGCCACCCTCACGGCCCTCGCACGAGCCTTCTACCAAAGAACCAATTGCTTGACTCTCTCGGACGCGACATAGATCTCCCAGAAAGCTTGTTGCGTGGTGCGCTTCTCTTCCTCGGCCTTCTTCTCCGCCTCTATTTTGGCGCGCTCTGCTGGAGGCAAAGCCTCCCACAAGGCGACATCCATTTCTTGCCAAAGCTCCTCAAGGTTGGGGGCTCGGCGGGCGGCGCGGCGTTCTCCTCGTAGTGGGGAGCCGACGCATCCTTCGACGCGCGTGCTAGGGAGATTGGGAACGCCGACGCGTCCACCTCGACACGTAGCGGCGAGGAGCGGAACGCCGACGCGTCCTCCTCGACTAGTGGCGGCGAGGAACGGAACGACAACGCGTCGCGTAGCAGCGAGGAGCGGAACGCCGACGCGTCCTCCTCGACTAATGGCGGCGAGGAACGGAACGGCAACGCGCGGACCGGCCCCAAGCGGTGCAGCGAGGGGCTCCTAGGGCTTGGGAGGCGATGCCATGGTGGTCGACGTGAGAGGGAGGGGAGGAGATAGCGATGAACGTGAATGTGAGGGGAGGAGATAGCGATTTGTGGGAGGCGCAGATTTATAGCGAGCAATGGCACACCTACGTAAGATATGGACTGAGCTGCACTGACTTAACTGCAGGTCCAGTTGCATCACTGACATGTGGGCCAGTACACTGCTGGGCCCGTATGTCAGTGACCCAATGCACCTGAAGTTAAGTAAAAGCTACGTGGGCATATTTGTTGGAGTAAATTACGGGGGAGCGAAGGGGTGGAAATATTGCTGGTCACAACGGATTGGACGAGCGTGGGGGGGGGGAGGAGGGTCATGCATGCAGATTTTTTCACACGGGGTGGAGTGGTGGGACCGCTGGAGGGAGAAGGAGAGTTTGGGAGGCATATTGTTTCCACACATGGAGAGGAAAAGATTTGGAGACGAACGGGCTTCCTGCAGGTATGGGGAACGGTGCATAATAAGTCATCTTGCATTTCGGAATAGGTATAGTCTCAAGTCATTAAAAACATACACGCGCCACACATGTTCATATTTCAAGGTGCACTAAATTATTGCATGCGATGATTAAGGCTGGCCATAATGATGGTATCTTAGCTGGTATCATGCACACGGGAATAGCAAACATGCTGATGTGGCAAAGAATTAAAGAAGAGAGGGGGGTTAGAGTAACTAGTGTTCATGCATGCATTGGTAAACACATTTTTTTGTGAAGAACGACAGCATTAGTTGAGTACTTTTGCAGACTTCAAAAACTATTCCACCGGCTCTACTATCTTGCTAAGAATAGGTGAAATTTTTGAGACGAGCCCTTTAAACTAGAAGGGAGGTAATGGTACTCTAATAGCTAGGTGTGTAAGTCATCTTACGAAAACCAAATAATCCCAAAACACGTTTTATTGTTTCTTGACATATCAACCAATAAGAGATGAGGGTGTGCATGCTTTTAATGACATGAGGCTATCAAACATGACATGCAGTGGTTAGTTCATTGCATGCAATACTATTTAATTAGCAAATAAACATTAATGTCTCTCGTTTTCCCCTCCTCCTTGGTCACGGTGCACAGCCTAAGATGACTTACTCACCTAGATGGAGGGAGTATCAACATTCACAATGTCAAATCAATATTTTTACACTCATTATAAAACGTAGTTCTTATACTCATTATAATCAGTATTGTAGATATTGATATTTTTAGTATAAATTTGGTCATGGGATTTCATTGATGCCTGTCAAAGCGTGGAGGAACCGGAGCTTAGGGCTTGCATTGCCGGTCTCTACATAGGTATTTCTCTTCATAATCCTGTAATTTTAGAGACTGATTGCGCTTTTGTGGTAGCGTCTCTTGCATCGGGGGACTATGACAGTCTGCTATGCGTGACCTGAAGATGAAAGCGTTGAGCATCTCGAAGTTGATCAACAATCTTCAATTGTCAAAGATTAGCCGTTCGGCCAATAAGGTGGCACACTTAATCGCTAAGTATAGCTTTGACAATAGATTAGATGGTATTCTTGTAAATAACGTACTGCCCTGTGTGGTGAATATTGTATCGAATGAGTGTACTGGTGTGGCTGGTTAATTAATATAAGGTGGTGTTAAAAAAGTATATATTTGGTCAAACACTTTGCAAACGGTTGACGGGAGTAAAAAGGACCAGAGGGAGTATCATGCATGCGGAGTAGGCAAAAAATTGCTCATTTATAGCCGGTCGAAGTCTCAAAGGGCGCGACCGCGCGAGGGAGGCGAAGGTCGTGGGAGGCGCGACGGTTGACGGAATTAAGTGAAGTTACATCCACGCGCCGGCATGGCGTGCGAACAGGCAGAAGCTATACCGTCAGGCCTACGATATGGGTCTAGTAGACATGACATCTAGTGGGTCCCGCATAGTTCTCGAGAACTCTTTGGGGCTTGCAGCCTTTATCCACCGGGCAAGCCAGCAACCCCACGCCATTCAGACGCCCTACTCGTCCCCATCTTCTACCTCACAACAGTTCGCCTCCCCGTCGTCCGCCCTTTCACATTAGTTCGCTCCCGCTTTTTGGGGTACAACAGTTCAACTTCTCCTAACCCTCCTCCAAAATCTATGGCCTCCCAAATCTCCATGGTCGCCGCTGAGTACCAGGTTAGAGCCATCACCGCGATCAGTTCATCGTCATTTACACACGTGGATCCGCGACGGTGAAAGCATGGCTTGCTCGCTTCCTACACATGTTCAATAGTTCAACGGATGAGTGGGTCACTGGGCTAGATGTGGAGTACACCACAGTCCTGGGACGAGAGAAGGATCTAAAGGACGAAGAGAGGAAGAAGCCCGCCGTGATCCAGGTTTGCGTACATAACGTTTGCTTGGTCTACCACATATGCCATGCCGACGTTGAGTGCCAGGATTTTAAGAACTTCCTCAAGGACAAAAGAGTGAAATTCACATCAGAGGCTTTAAGAACGATAGAGATGTCCTGCGTCCGATAGGTCTTGTTGTAGGCCAGCCCTTCGATCTCCGTAGGCAAGCCTGGTGTCCTCCTCTCAACCTTCAATGCTGACCCCGGCAGCAGCCATGATTGATCCTTCAGACGCTAAACCAAGAAACCTCATCACGAAGTTTCATCATGCATGGGAGTCAAGACATTAGATGAAGATCACATCCTGTACGCAGCAATGGATGCCTACCTTTGTTTAAATATCTACATGGGTTGGATGAAGAAGCGAGCCCGTGTCCGGTTCAAGCAAAGAAGGCCGCGAAGAGGAAGAGGAAGAGGGACGAGGACGAAGTCGAGGACGTGGACTCGGACCGAGTAGGTGGCGTGCCGCCGCTCATGCTGGTTCTACTGCAGTGTCAAGCGGACTAGTTGCTTAGTTTATTTTCAAGGGTGTGTTGTCTTTGAGGCCCCAGCAGAACTATGTTTATGTTCTTCTCGTTATTTGAACTCTTTAGTACGTAGAGTAGTACTAGTACTATGTCTTACTACTGTTCTTCTTGCAGTTGGTACTATCGTCAGATCTTCGTGTTCCTACTGTACTTAATACGCTCGTATTAGTAGTATAATTTGGGTCACCGATTTGTGAAAGAAGTTCGACGAGCGAAGGAAGAAGACGATAGAAGAGGTGGAAGAAGCCCTTCTAGCCATCCATGTTGCATCAAACGGCTCACATGAGTCGATCGACCCAAATTGCTCCTTTAGATTGCAGGATCCACGTGGCATTCAAGGTCTCGAAGGTAGATTCGCATCCGCACCGGTTTGCGGGCTCGACGCTGCTGACGGCTTCGCCGCGACAGCCACCATGCGCGCGCCTCCGCTGCGGCGGAGACGATAATGACACGCTAGTTCCTCCTCGCCGGCGTGCTGGAGCACGCGCTCGTTCTCCTCTTCATACGCTGCGTGCATAGACGCGGCTCCACCAGTTGCTCGCGTGCTTGGAAGCGCGGTGGCATGGCGAGGAGGGACTGCAGACGACGTGAGCGGGCGAGCCTTCGGCTTCATGGCACAGGGATGGCGGCGACACGGCGGTGATGGGCGAGAAATTGTTGGCCGGAGCAGGCGGGCGCCGGCATGCGCAACGGCGGCGGCGGCATATTGATGAGTGCGTGTATGGGAGCTTACTTTAGTTTTATATAAGGTTGGTCAAACTTAAAAGAAAACCGTACTAGTACACGTAAACTAGACTTAGGCAACGCTTTTATTAATTTTTTTTGAAGTTAGTATCACAGCCACGATACGGAATCCTGTGCAAGCGCGTGAACCGCGGCAGCGCGGTCGATCGAATGGTGCGTCACCGTGTCGCGCTCGAAGGACATCCACCAAACCTTTTTGTGTGTGTGAAAACAATCCTTGAATATTACTCAAGTTTTTTTTCCTGGGAAAGTTCTTGACGCTGCAATATTTCTATATATTTGAATTTAGCTCCAGTTTGTGTTTATTTGGATTTGGACGTTTTAGGTGCGCCCTAGTTTTTTTAATACTTATTTTGTGTGTGTGACTGAGAGAGAACGTGTGTATGTGTCCATATGTGTGTTGTGGCGGAAGGGCAATGTGGAGACGGTGTGCGTGTGATGTACATAGAGAGGTGTGAATGTGCAAATGATCATGCATGAGTGAGACATAGACAGATGCCGATACGTTGTGTATACATGAGAGAACGGTCTTCTAGTTTACTGTGTGTGTGTGTGTGTGTGAGAGAGAGAGAGAGAGAGAGGAGCATCCGTAACACAACAACCATCTCTCTCGATTCATCCGTTCTCAGACGATCGCATGCAACACATGCATCAACGCACATTTTGACACCCTCACTCGCCCCTGCCCACCTCAAGGCCCGCACAATCTCTTCGTGAATACCCATTTCTCTCCTTAGGTTTGTTTTCGCCAATATCGACACACACACACACACACACACACACACACACACACACACACACACACACACACAACACACACGCACACTCCCCGAGCACACAATTCATCCCCATCCAAGGTTATACGGCGACCACTCTCTTGTGCTTCTTTGCACCCCAACATGCACAACACCTCAATCTTCAAAGAGGGCATCGAGCAGATCAAGACGGCGACCACACCGCTAGAGAATGCGGGTCATTTGGAAGGGGTGATGTGACGATGGCTGACCGACTCCTCCCCACCTCTCTCTCTCTTGCACAAAATTACCAATCCCTCTCTCCCCCGCACAAAATTATCAATCCCTCAACCCATGAGATCCTTCCCCTCTCATCCATGTTTTTCCAGCTCTCTCATCAAACATGTTGTCTCTTCTCCTCCACGTATACAGAATCCGGATGCACACGCATCTCACGAATATACATGTCTCCATCTTTCTCACAGACCTAACTTCTTCCTCTCTCTCTCTCTCTCTCTCTCTCTCTCTCTCTCTCTCTCTCTCTCTCTCTCTATCTCTCTCTGTCTCGTTAGGTCTGTCTCCTACTCTCTCGTCCACATACATACAATCTTTCCCGCCCTATCTGCTCCATCTTCAAAAGCTCTCTCTGCATGTTTCATTCACTCAATGGGATATAATGTTGCTTCTATAATGGATGATGTAGAGTTTTGGTTGTTTTTGTTGCATCCTACAAAGTAATAACTATGAAATGCATTTAGATTCTCATTTGACTGGGATTATGTGAGTTTGAGCATGTTGTGAAGTACTATAGACCTTGTATACATCTTGGGATTCACAATGATTGTAACTATTGAATTGTATAGACCATTACATTCAAGTCAATAGCCTAATATATTTATTTCACAATTTCAACAAATGATTAGTTCACTACAAACTAAGAAAACAAATGTGTACTCCTCCGTTTTTATTTAAGTCCGTATTAGCATTGGTCAAAGTCAAGTTTTGTAAATTCTCGAAAGCTTATAACAAAAATATTAACATATACAATAACAAATAAATACCATTAGATTCATTATTGAATGTACTTCCACATCATACATATTTGTTATGGTAAATGTTTATATTTTTTATAAACTTGGTCAAACTTTAGGAAGTTTGACTTCGTCAAACCTAATATGCAGAGTTTACTACTACTACTCGCTAGTTGCTTAGCCGAATCACTCAACACGCCACACGGGAGTCCAAGTGTCACAAAATTTTGAGGTCGGCGGAAAATCTCCGCAACCCTGATTCGAGCAAAGGGAAGTTACCATCATAGCCTTCGAACAGGCCTATGGACGACGCTTGATAGGGGCT
Source organism: Aegilops longissima (assembly GCA_021605205.1). Lineage (NCBI taxonomy): Eukaryota > Viridiplantae > Streptophyta > Magnoliopsida > Poales > Poaceae > Aegilops > Aegilops longissima. The sequence continues at coordinate 476,374,527 of CM038678.1, forward strand.
GTTTTCGAACTCAGTTCACCCTACCCAGCCAACCCTACCCCGGCACCCGAGTAGTACACCTGAATACTCCCCATTTTCTATCCCCACCGCAAAATAGACTTCTCCACGGCACCGCAACCTTCGTGCTCCTCCCTTTACATCGGGCGCACTCGCCCACCATAGCGATCTCGCCTCATCGACGACCAGACGCCGCGACCGGAGCCGGTCCACCATCGTCAGAGACGGAGCCTCTTCCCCGCATCGCCTTCCACGGTCTCGGATCTGCTTCCCGAAGCCGACGCTAAGCGCAAAAAGTACCACCGTCGTGGACAATGAACTGACTCCCGTTGCCGACCATGACTCACAGAGGCCGCCGCGACCATCATTCTCCTCCTCGATTGGCAATGTGTGTATTTAATCACTTAGCAGTACATGTCCAGTTCCAACTTTGTTCATACCTACCCTTCAATTTTCCTGGGTGCTATTGTTCCCGTAAAAGTAATTGGTTATAGCCTCCATTGTCCAACAGAATATCAGCTGGTAATTGTGCGTCACTCCTGTATCACGCTGTGCTTGGATAGGTTTTTCATCTGCAACCTGTAGTGTGGCAAATGATGGAAATGTTTTTAGAACTAGCAAGATGCCCATGCGTTGCACGCATCAAGATGCATTTGTATGAGTATTTTATATTGTGGGAGAAAAGGATGAACGAGGGAAGGCCTTATTTGCAAATCTGGAGAGGGGTATGGGTATCTTTCTGCAAAATTCCCATTTGTTTCCTTCCTATATGTCAGATATAAATCAGACGGCCTATATTGCAAGAAAAAAAAGTACAGAGAAAAAAAAGTAGACAGTAAAGGAAGTAGAGATAAATATTAAACATTAAATATAAAATAAATATAACCGTAGAGAAGAGAGTAGAGATAGCAGAGACGTTGGAAAGGATCGCACACGCGCTGAAAAAGCAGCAAGGCGGCGCTAGTTTTTGGCGCTGTGTCCGCGCTTTATAAAATCCAACGCCCCACCGCTCTGTGCCTCGCCACCGCTCTCTCCCCGCTTTTTCGCCGCCGCGCCGCAAGGCGCCACCATGCCGCCTGCCGCCAGGAAACTTTGGGATACCGCGGCGTCGCGCGCGCGCCGGGCGCTTCTCCACCGAGATCCGGTTCCACGGATGCGCCGCCTCGCAATTTCGACACCGCTAACGGCCGCCCGCCATACAGACGACGCGACAGCGTGGCGCCTCCGGTGGCCTCATAGAACATTGAACTTCCCCAACGTGCCGACGCGGGAGCGGGCGCAGGAGCTCGCGCCTCTGCCGCGGCTTAGCGCCGACGAGGATCGTCGCGACATCCGGAGGCGGGAGCACCGTCTCGGCATCGCCGAGATGGACGAGGAAGCCATGGCGCTGTGGCGCCAACACTTCCCGCAGGACATCATCAACGAGCGCGAGTTCTACGCGCAAAGGAGGGCGGAGAGGGATAAGAGGAGGGCGGAGCGAGCCGCCTATCGCGAGGACAAGTGTCGGTGTCAAAACCGGCGGATCTCGGGTAGGGGGTCCCGAACTGTGCATCTAGGCGGATGGTAACAGGAGACAAGGGACAAGATGTTTTTACCCAGGTTCGGGCCCTCTCGATGGAGGTAATACCCTACCCCGCTTGATTAATATTGATGATATGGGTAGTACAAGAGTAGATCTACCACGAGATCGAGAGGCTAAACCCTAGAAGCTAGCCTATGGTATGATTGTTGTTAGATCCACGGACTAAAACCCTTCGGTTTATATAGATACCGAATAGAGTTAGGGTTACACAGAGTCGGTTACAATGGTAGGGAATCTACATATCCAGATCGCCAAGCTTGCCTTCCACGCCAAGGAAAGTCCCATCCGGACACGGGACGAAGTCTTCAATCTTGTATCTTCATAGTCCAGAGTCCGACCAAAGATCATAGTTCGCTATCCGGACACCCCTAATCCAGACTCCTCAAGAGCTCCCTCGAACCAGGCTTCAATGACGATTTAGTCCGCGGCGCATATTGTCTTCGGCATTGCAAGGCGGGTTCCTCTTCCGAATACTTCATAGAAGATTTTGAACACAAGGATAGTGTCCGGATCTGCAAAACAAGTTCCACATACCACTGTAGAGAGAATAATTCTTTGCACAGATCTGCTGACGTATTCCGCGGCGTGACATCACACCACAGCCATGCCTTTATTCGAATCGTTTTTTACTGTCCCACCTCAGCACGTTTAGCGAGGCGATTTCCTTGGCACGTCTTATCAAAGCATAGATCGTGCCCCCTTATTCCGGGATTCTCATCAATACGGACGTGGGTAACCCATCTGCGCCATCGATTCGGGCGCTTGGGAGATAAGCGAGTTTTACCAGGTGGCGGGGACGATAGCTTCGTCCGTCCATATAAGGATAAGGATCCACCTTTTCACCCACGCCTTCTTCCTCCTTTGCTCATCCATTTCACAAGACTCGAGCTCCAGCGCCTAAGTCCGCGACACCCCACCTCAACCTTCTCCAACTATGTCCGGAGCGGGAGGCAGGTGGATGGTCTCCTCCGTCACGGAGGGACACATCAAGAAGCTGAGGAAAGCCGGATACTTGTCTAATGACATCACGCACCGGCTCCCGGACAAGGGGCAGCTCATCCCCACCCCTAGGCCCCATGAGAGGGTGGTGTTCCTCACCCATTTCCTCCGCGGACTAGGTTTCCCAATTCACCCATTTGTCCGGGGGCTCATGTTCTACTACGGCCTGGATTTCGACGATCTAGCCCCGAACTGTTGGGGAACGTTGCAGAAAATTAAAATTTTTCCTACGGTTTCACCAAGATCCATCTATGAGTTCATCTAGCAACGAGTATTCAGATTGATAGCATCTACATACCACTTTGTAGATCGCAAGGAAGCGCCGGAGTGAACGTGGATGAGGTAGTCGACTTGCCGCGATCCAATTCACCGATGATCTAGTGCCGAACGGACGGCACCTCCGCGCTCAACACACGTGACGGTCAGCGTAACGCCTCCTTCTTCTTGATCCAGCAAGGTGAAGGAGAGGTTGAGGAAGATGGCTCCAGCAGCAGCACGACGGCGCAGGATGGTGGAACTTGCAAGATTCTCGGCAGGGCTTCGCTGCACTACGGAGGAGGAGGATGTGTTGGAGAGGGAGAGGGGCGCCCAGGGCAAAGTGTGCTGCCCCTCCCTCCCCCTTTATATAGGTGCCAAGGAGGGGGAGGGCGCAGCCTTGCCCCTCCTCCAAGGGAGGGGTGCGGCCAAGAGGGGGAGGTGTCCACCTCCCCAAGGCACCCCTGAGGTGCCTTCCCCTCATGGACTCTTCCCTCCTTAAACCCTAGGCGCATGGGCCCTTGGGGCTGGTTCCCTTGGCCCATGTGGGCCTAGGCGCACCACCTAGGGCCCATGTGGCCCCTCGGGCTTGTGGCCCCACTTCAGGACCCAGGACCCTCCGTGGTCCCAGACAATACCGATATCACCAAACTTGTCCCGATGGTCAAACAGCACTTCCTATATATAATTCTTTACCTCCCGACCATTCCGAACTCCTCGTGACGCCCAGGATCTCATCCGGACTCAACAACATTCGGGTTACTGCACATACATATTCCTATAACCCTAGCGCATCAACCTTAGTGTGTAGACCCTACGGGTTCGGGAGACATGCGAACATGACCGAGACGGCTCTCGGCAATAACCAACAGCGGATCTGGATACCCATGTTGGCTCCTACATGCTCCACGATGATCTCATCGGATGAACCACGATGTCAAGGATTCAATTAATCCCGTGATACGATTCCCTTTGTCAATCGGTATTTTACTTGCCCGAGATTCGATCGTCGGTATACCAATACCTCATTCAATCTCGCTACGCAAGTCACTTTTCTCGCATCAGTAATGCATGATCCCGTGATCAAACACTTTGATCACATTGAGCTCATTGTGATGATGCATTACCGAGAGGGCCCGGTGATACCTCTCCGTCAAGCGGAGTGACAAATCCCAGTCTCGATCCATGTCAACCCAACAGACACTTTCGGAGATACCCGTAGCATACCTTTATAGTCACCCAGTTACGTTGTGACGTTTGGCACACCCAAAGCACTCCTACGGTATCCGGGAGTTACACGATCTCATGGTCTAAGGAAAGGATACTTGACATTGGAAAACTCTAGCAAACGAACTATGCGATCTTATGCTATGTTTTAGGATTGGGTCTTGTCCATCACATCATTCTCCTAATGATGTGATCCCGTTATCGATGACATCCAATGTCCATAGTCAGGAAACCATGACTATCTGTCGATCAACGAGCTAGTCAACTAGAGGCTCACTAGGGACATGTTGTTGTCTGTTATTCACACATGTATTACGATTTCCGGTTAACACAATTATAGCACTAATAAAGACAATTATCATGAATAAGGAAATATAATAATAATGCTTTTATTATTGCCTCTAGGGCATATTTCCAACAGTCTCCCACTTGCACTAGAGTCAATAATCTAGTTACATTGTGATGAATCGAACACCCATAGAGTTTCGTGCTGATCATGTTTTGCCTTAGGGAGAGAGTTTAGTCAACGGATCTGCGACATTCAGATCCGTGTGCACTTTACAAATTTCTATGTCTCCATCTTGAACATTTTCATTTAATGGAGTTGAAGCGACGCTGATGTGCCTAGTCTTCTTGTGAAACCTGGGCTCCTTTGCAAGTGCAATAGCTCCAAAGTGTTGTCACAGAAGAGCTTGATTGGCCCCGACGCATTGGGTATGACTCGAGGTCGGTGATGAACTCCTTCACCCAAATTGCTTCATGTGCTGCCTCCGAGGCTGCCATGTACTCCGCTTCACATGTAGATCCCGCCACGACGCTTTGCTTGCAAATCGCACCAGCCATCGCCCCACCATTCAAAATATACACGATCCGGTTTGTGACTTAGAGTCATCCAGATCTGTGTCGAAGCTAGCGCCGACGTAACCTTTACGACGAGCTCTTCGTCACCTCCATAAAGAGAAACATTTCCTTAGTCCTTTTCGTGTACTTCAGGATATTCTTGACCGCTGTCCGGTGTTCCTTGCGGGATTACTTTGGTACCTTCCTACCAAACTTACGGCAAGGTTTACATCAGGTCTGGTACACAGCATGGCATACATAATAGAACCTATGGCTGAGGCATAGGGGATGACACTCATCTCTTCTATATCTTCTGCCGTGGTCGGACATTGAGCTGAGCTCAATTTCACACCTTGTAACACAGGTAAGAACCCCTTCTTAGATTGATCCATATTGAACTTCTTCAATATCTTATCAAGGTATGTGCTTTGTGAAAGACCTATGAGGCGCCTCGATCTATCTCTATAGATCTTGATGCCTAATATATAAGCAGCTTCTCCAAGGTCCTTCATTGAAAAACTCTTATTCAAGTAGGCCTTGATGTTGTCCAAGAGTTCTATATCATTTCCCATCAAAAGTATGTCGCCTACATATAATATGAGAAATGCTACAGAGCTCCCACTCACTTTCTTGTAAACACAGGCTTCTCCATAAGTCTGTAAACCCAAACGCTTTGATCATCTCATCAAAGCGAATGTTCCAACTCCGAGATGCTTGCACCAGCCCATAAATCGAGCGTTGAGCTTGCACACCTTGTCAAGATTCTTAGGATCGACAAAACCTTCCGCTGCATCATATACAATTCTTCCTTAAGGAAACCATTAAGGAATGCCGTTTTGACGTCCATTTGCCATATCTCATAATCATAGTATGCGGCAATTGCTAACATGATTTCGACGGACTTTAGCTTCGCTACCGTGAGAAAGTCTCATCGTAGTCAACCCCTTGAACTTGTCGATAACCCTTAGCGACAAGCCGAGCTTTATAGATGGTCACATTACCATCGCGTCATCTTCTTCTTAAAGATCCATTTATTTTCTATGGCTCGCCGCTCAACGGGCAAGTCACCAAAGTCCATACTTTGTTTTCATACATGGATCCTATTCGGATTTCATGGCTTCCAGCCATTTGTCGGAATCCGGCCCGCCATTGCTTCCTCATAGTTCAAGGTTCACCGTTGTCTAACAACATGATTTCCAAGACAGGGTTGCCGTACCACTCAGTGCGGAACGTGTCCTTGTTGACCTTCGAATTTCAGTAGGAGCTTGATCAAGCATCTTGATCATCATCATTAATTTCTCTCTAGTCGGTGCGGGCACCTCGAAACGTTTTCTTGAGTTTCGCCATTTTCCGTTCAAGAGGTAACACTTCATCAAGTTCTACTTTCCTCCCACTTACTTCTTTCGAGAGAAACTCTTTCTCCGTAAAGGATCCATTCTTGGCAACAAAGATCTTGCCTTTGGATCTGAGGTAGAAGGTATACCCAACAGTTTCTTTAGGGTATCCTATGAAGACGATTTTTCCGATTTGGGTTCGAGCTTTTCAGGTTGAAGTTTCTTGACATAAGCATCGCATCCCCAAACTTTTAGAAACGACAGCTTAGGTTTCTTCCCAAACCATAATTCATACGGTGTCGCCTCAACGGATTTCGACGGAGCCCTATTTAAAGTGAATGCGCAGTCTCTAAAGCATAGCCCCAAAAGATAGCGGTAAGTCGGTAAGAGACATCATAGATCGCACCATATCCAATAGAGTGCGACACGACGCTCGGACACACCATTACGTTGAGGTGTTCCAGCGGCGTGAGTTGTGAAACTATTCCACATTTTCTCAAGTGTGTGCCAAATTCGTGACTCAAGTATTCTCCTCCACGATCGATCGTAGAAACTTGATCTTTCTATCACGTTGATTTTCAACCTCACTCTGAAATTCTTTGAACCTTTCAAAGGTCTCAGACTTGTGTTTCATTAAGTAGATATACCCATATCTACTCAAGTCATCGATGAGGGTGAGAACATAACGATAGCCTCCATGAGCCTCAACACTCATTGGACCGCACACATCGGTATGTATGATTTCCAATAAGTTGGTTGCTCGCCCATTGTTCCTGAGAACGGAGTCTTGGTCATTTTACCCATGAGGCATGGTTCGACGTGTCAAATGATTCATAATCAAGAGACTCTAAAAGTCCATCTGCATGGAGCTTCTTCATGCGTTTGACACCTATGTGACCAAGGCGGCGAAGCCACAAATATGTGGGACTATTGTTATCAACTTTAACTCTTTTGGTATTCACACTATGAATATGTGTATCATCACGCATTTAGATTCATTAAGAATAAACCATTAACCATCGGAGCATGACCATAAAACATATCTCTCATATAAATAGAACAACCATTATTCTCGGATTTAAATGAGTAGCCATCTCAATTAAGCGAGATCCAGATACAATGTTCATGCTCAAACTTGGCACTAAATAACAATTATTGAGGTTTAAAACTAATCCCGTAGGTAAATGTAGAGGCAGCGTGTCGACGGCGATCACATCGACCTTGGAACCATTCCCACGCAAGATCGTCACCTCGCCCTTCGCCAGATCTCCGCTTATTCCGCAGCTCCGCTTTGAGTTACAAATGTGAGCAACTGCACCGTATCAAATACCCAAGAGCTACTACGAGTAATCGGTAAGGTACACATCAATTACATGTATATCATATATACCTTTGGTTTTGCCGGCCTTCTTGTCCGCTAAGTATTTGGGGCAGTTCCGCTTCAAAGGACCACTTCCCTTGCAATAAAAACACTCGATCTCGGCTTGGGTCCATTCTTTGGCTTCTTCCGGCAACTTGCTTATCGGGCGCTGCAACTTCCTTGCCGTCCTTCTTGAAGTTCTTTTACCCTTACCCTTCTTGAACTTAGTGGTTTTATTCACCATCAACACTTGATGTTCTTTCTTGATTTCTACCGCTGATTTCAGCATAGCATATACCTCGGGAATGGTCTTTACCATCCCCCGCATATTGTAGTTCATCACAAAGCTCTTGTAGCTAGGTGGAAGCGATCGAGGATTCTGTCAATGACCGCTTCATCCGGAGATTAACTTCCATTGAGTCAAGCGGTTGTGCAACCTGCACATTTTGAGTATGTGCTCACCGACAGAGCCATTTTCCTCCATCTTACAGCTAAAGAATTTGTCGGAGACTTCATATCTCTCGACCGGGCATGAGCTTGGAAAACCATTTTCAGCTCTTCAACATCTCATATGCTCCATGTCTCTCAAAACGCTTTTGGAGTCCCGGCTCTAAGCTGTAAAGCATGCCGCACCGAACGAGGGAGTAATCATCGCAGCGTGATCGCCAAGCGCTCATAACGCCTTGTTCTGCAGGAGAATAGGTGCGTCACCCAGCGGTGCTCTTAGGACATAATCTTTCTTGGCAGCTATGAGGATAATCTCGTGTTCCGGACCCAGTCCGTATAGTTGCTACCATCGTCTTTCAGCTTGGTTTTCTAGGAACGCGTTGAAGTTGAGGACTACGTTGGCCATTTGATCTACAAGACACATTGTAAATATTTAGACTAAGTTCATGATAATAAAGTTCATTTAATCAAATTTAATGAACTCCCACTTAGATAGACATCCCTCTACTAGTCATCTAAGTATTACATGATCCGAGTCAGCTAGGCCGTGTCCGATCATCACGTGAGACGGACTAGTCAACATCGGTGAACATCTTCATGTTGATCGTATCTTCTATACGACTCATGCTCGACCTTTCGGTCTTACGTGTTCCGAGGCCATGTCTGTACATGCTAGGCTCGTCAAGTCAACCTAAGTGTTTTGCGTGTGTAAATCTGTCTTACACCCGTTGTATGCGAACGTAAGGACCTATCACACCCGATCATCACGTGGTGCTTCGAACGAGCGAACCTTAGCAACGGTGCACGTTAGGGTGAACACTTTCTTGAAATTATTATGAGGATCATCTTATTTACTACCGTCGTTCTAAGTAAACAAGATGCAAAACATGATAAACATCACATGCAATCAAATAATAAACGTGACATGATATGGCCAATATCACATAGCTCCTTTGATCTCCATCTTGGGGCTCCATGATCATCTTGTCACCGCTTGACACCATGATCCTCATCATCATGATCTTCATCATCGTGTCTCCATGAAGTTGCTCGCCAACTATTACTTCTACTACTATGGCTAACGCGTTTAGCAATAAAGTAAAGTAATTTACATGGCGATTCTCAATGACACGCAGGTCATACAAAAATAAAGACAACTCCTATGGCTCCTGCCGTTGTCATACTCATCGACATGCAAGTCGTGATTCCTATTACAATAGCATGAACATCTCATACATCACATATAGATCATTCATCATACATCACAACTTTGGCCATATCATATCACAAAGCACTTGCTGCAAAAACAAGTTAGACGTCCTCTAATTGTTGTTGCAAGTTTTACGTGGCTGAATTAGGGTTCTAGCAAGAACGTTTTCTTACCTACGCTCAAACCACAACGTGATTTGTCAATCTCTATTTACCCTTCATAAGGACCCTGTTCATCGAATCCGATCCAACTAAAGTAGGAGAGACAGACACCCGCCAGCCACCTTATGCAACTAGTGCATGTTAGTCGGTGGAACCGGTCTCACGTAAGCGCACGTAAGGTTGGTCCGGCCGCTTCATCCCACAATACCGCTGAATCAAGATTGACTAGTAACGGCAAGAAGAATTGACAACATCTACGCCCACAACAAATTGTGTTCTACTCGCACAAGAAGAACTATGCATAGACCTAGCTCATGATGCCCTTTGTTGGGGAACGTTGCAGAAAATTAAAATTTTTCCTACGGTTTCACCAAGATCCATCTATGAGTTCATCTAGCAACGAGTATTCAGATTGGATAGCATCTACATACCACTTTGTAGATCGCAACGAAGCGTCGGAGTGAACGTGGATGAGGTAGTCGACTTGCCGCGATCCAATTCACCGATGATCTAGTGCCGAACGGACGGCACCTCCGCGCTCAACACACGTGACGGTCAGCGTAACGTCTCCTTCTTCTTGATCCAGCAAGGTGAAGGAGAGGTTGAGGAAGATGGCTCCAGCAGCAGCACGACGACGGCGTGGTGATGGTGGAACTTGCGAGACTCGGCAGGGCTTCGCCGTGCACTACGGAGGAGGAGGATGTGTTGGAGAGGGAGAGGGAGGCGTCCAGGCAAAGGTGCTGCTGCCCCTTCCCTCCCCCTTTATATAGGTGCCAAGGAGGGGAGGCGCAGCCTTGCCCCTCCTCCAAGGGAGGGGTGCGGCCAAGAGGGGAGGTGTCCACCTCCCCAAGGCACCCTGAGGTGCCTTCCCCTCATGGACTCTTCCCTCCTTAAACCCTAGGCGCATGGGCCCCTTGGGGCTGGTTCCCCTTGGCCCATGTGGGCCTAGGCGCACCACCTAGGGCCCATGTGGCCCCCAGGGCTGGTGGCCCCACTTGGTGGACCAGGACCCTCCGGTGGTCCCAGACAATACCGATATCACCGAAACTTGTCCCGATGGCGAAACAGCACTTCCTATATATAATTCTTTACCTCCGGACCATTCCGAACTCCTCGTGACGTCCAGGATCTCATCCGGACTCAACAACATTCGGGTTACTGCACATACATATTCCTATAACCCTAGCGTTATCAACCTTATGTGTAGACCCTACGGGTCGGGAGACATGCGAACATGACCGAGGCGGCTCTCGGGCAATAACCAACAGCGGGATCTGGATACCCATGTTGGCTCCTACATGCTCCACGATGATCTCATCGGATGAACCACGATGTCAAGGATTCAATTAATCCCGTATCGATTCCCTTTGTCAATCGGTATTTTACTTGCCCGAGATTCGATCGTCGGTATACCAATACCTCATTCAATCTCGTTACCGGCAAGTCACTTTTCTCGCATCGTAATGCATGATCCCGTGATCAAACACTTTGATCACATTGAGCTCATTGTGATGATGCATTACCGAGAGGGCCGGTGATACCTCTCCGTCAAGCGGAGTGACAAATCGATCTCGATCCATGTCAACCCAATGACACTTTCGGAGATACCGTAGCATACCTTTATAGTCACCCGATTCGTTGTGACGTTTGGCACACCCAAAGCACTCCTACGGTATCCGGAGTTACACGATCTCATGGTCTAAGGAAAGGATACTTGACATTGGAAAACTCTAGCAAACGAACTATGCGATCTTATGCTATGTTTTAGGATTGGGTCTTGTCCATCACATCATTCTCCTAATGATGTGATCCCGTTATCGATGACATCCAATGTCCATAGTCAGGAAACCATGACTATCTGTCGATCAACGAGCTAGTCAACTAGAGGCTCACTAGGGACATGTTGTTGTCTGTTATTCACACATGTATTACGATTTCCGGTTAACACAATTATAGCACGAATAAAGACAATTATCATGAATAAGGAAATATAATAATAATGCTTTTATTATTGCCTCTAGGGCATATTTCCAACACGAACTTCATCCTCAACATCTTGGCGTTTATCGTCGTGTGCGAGGCCTTCCTCTGCATCCAGCCCCACTTCGGCTTATGGCTGAAGATCTTCAATGTCAAGCCGAAGGTAGTGGGCGGCCGCCAAGCGGAGTGCGGAGGCGCCATGGTTGGCAAGATGGCCAAAGTCCTATGGCTCGAGGGCTCCTTTGTGGAGACCATAAAGGGGTGGCAATCGGGATGGTTCTACATCACCGAGCCGCGCGACTCTCAATGGGCGGCGGCCCCCGAATTCCGATCTGGCTTCCCCACACGGCTCACATCATGGAAAGAGAGGGGCCAGACGTGGGGGGATTCAGATGAGCTGTCCGGACTCCAAACTTGCGTCCGAAACCCGGTGGACAAGAATCTCAGGCTTGTCAATGTAATCCAGGTGATGCTCATCCGCCGGATTCTCCCATGCCAACAACGGGCCTTCAAATTGTGGGAGTTCGATCCGGCACATCACCCAACTCTGAAGAGGCTCTTCGACACTAGGTACGAAGACGCCTGGAAGCTGATGTTCAAGGGCGCCGAGGCTCCCACATCCGCTACCGAAGATCGCAGATTCAGCTCGCAGCGTCAAGCCAGTGAGGTAAGTTATTTTACCCTTTATGGGACTCTTGTTTTTCATAGATTGACTCTATGTGGGATCTAAAACTCCCTAACATTTGACAGGACTGGCTGAAGACGTCCGGACAGATTAACTGTCTGCCCTTTGCAGCCAGACCAAGAGACGCCCGCTTGGCGGGGCTGCTGGCTCCGGTGCCTTACGTGGTGCCGGAGAAGAAGGCCACGGGAACTCGAAAGAGCTCCCGGCGCCAGGTGCTGTCGGACTCATCGCCCGACAACCTCGAGGCGGAATCCTCCTCGAGGAAGAGGAGGAGGAAAAAGCCTCTCCCCAACGGGGAGAGAGAAAAGGAAGGCCGCCTAACCGGGAGGCCGGAGGGTCCAAGAAGGAAGGACCTTCCTCCGGACTTCTCCACCAGCGCCGATAACGACGAGGAGGAGGGCCAACAAGGCCAAGCCTGGCGATATCATAAGTGTCCGGATACCCATGGCTCTTTTTTCATTGCATAGTGTTTTCTAATGCCGAATAATCATGCAGCCCGCCCAAGGACGAGCTCGCCGCTTCGTCGAGCGGGTCCCTGAATTCGTCAGAAGTGGAGAGTACTTCACTTCCGGCCGCCTCCTCACCTCACGCTGCTGACGATGCTGAGGTGGGGCCCCAAGGGGGGCCTGGTCAAGAGGAGGTGGCGCAGGAGGCGCCGCAAGGCAGCCTCCCAGACTCCAGGTGCGAGGGGAGCGAGACCCTCAGGGGCTCTAAGACCGACTCCTGTCCGGACTCCATACTGGAACCTTCAGCGGTTCCGAAGTCCGGCAAGCGGCCCCTTCGTAGGAAGGGTAAGACGCCGGTGTCCTCCGCCCAACCGAGGCACCGGATAGCATCGAGGCGCTTAACAGCGCCTCCATCGAGGAGGAGCACCACACCTGTTATGAGTGTGGTGATCTAGAAAGTTCACCCGCAAAGAGCGGGCTGATCAAGCCTGCACTAACCTTCTAACAGGCTTTGAGGTAAGTTTAGAATATGTAAAAATATTACCACATAGATAGTAGTTCTCGATGCTTAGTTCGTGTTCGTAAAGAAAAGCCGGACTAAGGATCTAAAAAAAATATACGCAGGAGTCTAACATAATTACGCCAATATGGGAATGCAGGCTGCCCTGCTGACCTCTGCCAAGACCGATGCTGGAGGTCAATGCATTGAAGGAGAGCCTCGAGCGGTCCGAGAACGAGCTCGGCCAAGCCAAGAAGCAGCTCGAGGACAAGGAAGGTAAGTAATACCTTATGGAATTTAAAAATGTGGTTGCAAAAGATAACAGGAATAACATGGGTACTCTGGGGCCACGAGCGAGGTGGCGACCTCAAGGAGGCGTGTCCGCGATCGAAAACAAAGCGGCGCGTGAGCGCACCGAGCGAGAGAAGGGGAGGCGAGCTGGCGGAGGTACGACAAGAGCTCCAGGCTTGCCTCGGCTCTTGATAGTGCCAAAGCTGCTAAGGCCGAGGCCCAAAAAGCCCTCCAGAGATTGAGGCAATAAAGAAGATCGCGGTGGGTAAGGCATTCTTTATGCAGAGCAAGAATGTAAAAGTCAATTATCTAGTACTTACCGAATCCGAGCTCTCCAGAGCTGCTCGCAGATATGCCATGGAGTGTCTCCGATGCCGCCGCTTATCGAGCGAAGAAGGAGCTCGACGGAAAAGGTGTTTTGGTCTCAGATGTCGAGGCCGAACACCGGTGCCCTTTGAGCGACCAATCAAGCAATTGGTCGAGCTCCACAAGGTCGCCGAACAGGCCATGAAGGGCCTTATAGCTCGGCTGTGGCCAAATGAGGCCATGCACAGGAGCTGCCTGGCTAGTGCGGCGGCCGGTGGATGCCTCGCCCATGGATCAAGTCATCAAGCGCCCGTCTGTATTGAAGGTGCTCAGGGCCCTTGCCCGTGCTAAGGTGCACTGGGCAAGCTGGACGCGAAGAAGCTGGTGACGGACAGGCCGCCGCCGGGCAAAGAACATCGCAAGCCCGAGAAGTATTATGAGGGCGTCCTGAAGGGTGCCCGTCTTATAGCGGGTGAATGCTCCAAAGATGTAATATTTGAGTGGACTCGCATTTGTTATCCTGTATGCTGAAAACTTGTTCATATGCGCTAAGCAACGCTTGTGAATTTAAAATATTACATTCTGTGCGGCCGTTTATCAAATTTGAGAGATGGCAAGTCATTGGCTTCACCCCATGCCACGAGTGCTGGGGTGTTCGGATAAACTTGAGCGCTCTTGTTCCCATTCTTGGGTCCTTCGAGGAGGCGCCAACGCAACGAACAAGGCAACCGGACTTATAGTGCTTGAACACTCTCACTTAGCCATAGAATTCTATAATTTTAAATTTCGTGAAGCCCCTAGTATTCGAAGACCGAGTTCGGGCGCTATCCACGCCTTAGGCCGGACAATGCCGACTCCTCGCCTAAGCGCATAAGTCTTTAGGGACCCAAAAACCTCTCGAACAGCGATCGGATCTCGCCTATCATGACGGTCAGTTTTAGCTTTCTCCACCGAGGTGCTCAACCCAGCTCAACCGGGCACAATCGCAGTGGTTCTCCCAGCGCTACCTTAGCCGATATAACGGAACGTAAGGTACCAAAACATGGGAGCCGGGCAAACCCAACTATTGACCCAAGACATGATTCGAGCCGATGCATATAATGCTATAAGTTCAGGTGCCGCACTTGTGAAAGTGTTCGGACTTATCACACCATACTTTTGGGGTACTTAAGCCCTGGTGTATTGGCCGTACTAAAGTGTATGGGTGCAACATGTCATGAAATGAACATATATATAGATAAACAAAGGAGTGCAATAATAGGCGAAGCTATGTATTGTTTATTCAAAAAGGTACTGCAATGGAAGCAGAACAATACAAATAGTGCGATAAGCAAGGGATGGGACTATTTAACATGTCCCCCTCCAGGGGTAAGCTGCGGGATGGTATGTAAACCAGGTATAATGCTCGTAGTAGAGACCACCTGGACACTCGACGTAGCTTTCTGCTTCCCTGGCTGTTGCATCGTGAGTTCGGCAATTCTAGTGCCGTACAAGACTTCTAGAAGACGGAGTCCTGAAAGTAAGAAAAACGAAGAAAGAAAAAGAATGACACAATCGGGAGTCCCTGGTGCGGTTGAGCCGCATTCTGGGCGTGCCGTGGTCGTGCCCCTCCCCTTAGGCCCATGGTATCTCCAGAGCATAGTTATGTACGCGTAGTAATCGGCTTCGCAGTTTTGCGAGGGCTGGGGTTAGCCGGATTGCTACGCTGCGTGCTCGATCGTGCTAGGGCGGTCTTGTTGTAGGTTACCCGCGCCGCTTTGACGGTGGCCGGACGCTTAATAGCCGGACTCGAGAATTGCCGTGAGAGGCTGCTTTGCACCTCCGCCCGAGGGCAGCCGTGTGCTCCTCCGCTTGGAGAGAGCGTTTGGTGTTTCCATTGACCGTGATTTCTCCTCGAGGGCCCGCATCTTGAGCTTGAGGTATGCGTGGTGCGGCACCGCATTGAACTTTGCAAATGCGGTTTGTCCAAGCAAGGCGTGATAGCCGCCATGAACGGGACTATGTCAAGATTAACTCTTCGCTCGAAGTTATCCGGGATCCAAGACCACTTCGAGTGTAACCGAGCCTGCATAATTGGCCTCTACACCTGGTATGACGCCTTTAAAGGTCGCCTTTGTGGGTTTAATCCTTGAGGGTCTATGCCCATTTTGCGACCGTATCCTCGATAAAGCAGGTTCAGGCTGCTACCGCCGTCCATCAGGACTCTAGTGAGGTGAAATCCGTCGATGATTGGGTCAAGAACCAATGCGGCGAATCCGCTGTGATGGATGCTAGTGGGGTGGTCACTTCGATCAAAGGTGATCGGGCAGGAGGACCATGGGTTGAACTTCGGGGCGACTGGCTCCATCGCATATACGTCCCTTAGCGCACGCTTCCGCCTCCCTTTGGGTATGTGGGTTGCGATATCATGTTCACCGTCCGCACTTGTGTGGGAAAGCCCTTCTGTCCTCTATTGTTCGGGCGGCCGGGCTCTTCCTCGTCATCGCTATGCAGCCCCTTGTCGTTGTTTTCAGCGCTTAGCTTGCCTATTTGTTTGAACACCCAACAATCCCTGTTGGTGTGGTTGGCTGGTTTTCGGGGTGCCATGTATCCGCACAAGCGATCGAGTATTCGGTCCAAGTTGGACGGGCCCCGGTATTTCTTTTGAATGGCTTCTTCCGCTAACCGGTTTAGAGCCTCTGAATCCGCATTTATCGTCGATCTTCAGCATTATCACCGCACGCGGCGCTTATGCTTGTTGCGACGCGACCCGCCATTGTTGTCCTTGGTATCCGAACTACCGTGGTGTTTGGCCAAGTTGTTGCTTCGAGCTAGCCAGCTGTCCTCTCCGCGCAAAAGCGGGTCATGAGTGTGGTGAGGGCTGCCATGGATTTCGCTTTTCCTGTCCTAGGTGCGGGCTAGCCACTCATCGCGGATGTTGTGTTTGAAGGCTGCTAGCGCCTCGCATCCGGACGGTCGATGATCTGATTTTTTGTTAGGAACCGCGGCCCGTAATTGTCCGCCGATTCTTTCGCTGCTGAATTATATGGCTAAGGTCATCGGCGTCGGTGGTCGCACATATGTGCCCGGAAGTTATCAAGGAATGCGGCTTCCAGATCCTCCCAACAACCGATTGACTCTGGCCGGCAAGCTGTTGAGCCAATGCCGAGCTGGTCCTTTAAGCTTGAGTGGGAGGTATTTGATGGCATGTAGATCATCACCGCGGTCCATGTGGATATGGAGGAGATAGTCCTCGATCCGCACCGCAGGATCTGTGGTACCATCGTATGATTCGATGTTTACGGGTTTGAAGCCCTCGAGGGATTTGATGATCCATTACTTCATCTGTGAAGCATAGTGGGTGTCTTGGCGCCTCAGATTGGGCTATATCACGACGTAGCTCATATGAGCTTTGTTCATCGTGGTTCGCCCGGCCGGGTTTGTTGTATCCGCGTGACGGTAATCATCCCGAGTCGTTACGCCCACGCCGATCTGTAGATCGATCTTGTATGCTTTGCCTTATCCTCCAATATATCTCGCAAGTCCCGCGCTTTCCCGTGCCTTGGTACTTTTGAGCGGTGTCGGGCGTGGCTTGAGCGGAGGGCCGAGAGGCTTCTTTCGCGCGCTGCTGTGGTGGCCGGTCTGTCATGTTGTGCGCCATCGACGTGGGTGCTTCCTCCTCGATCGAGGCAACGACCCACGCTTGGGGTAGCTTTTGAGGGCGTTCGAGTTCATACTCTTGGCTGCAAGGACTTCAGTCCATTTGTCGCCTAGCAGGTCTTGGTCAGCTCTAAGCTGTTGCTGCTTTTTCTTGAGGCTGCTTGCCGTGGCTATGAGCCTGCGCTTAAAACGCCTTGTTCGACGGGGTCCTCTCGCACGGATTTAATTTGTCGCCATCGAGGCTTGCCTCGCCTTCGGAGGGTGGTGCATAATTATCGCCCTCTACCTCTTTTTTTCGCCAGACTTGTCGGCGGACTTGCTTCTCCCTCCTCCCCGCCGAGTCCCGCCGAGGGGTCATCTTCGCACTTGTCCGGGTATTATTGTCTCCCGTGCCGTAATCGCCGCTTTTATTGTGGCGGATTTAGAGCGGCGCGGCCGACGCCGGGCGCTTGGGTTGTTTCTTGGAGGGGTCATCCTCCGCCGTTCCATCGCCATTCCCATCTTTTGGGATGTCCACCATGTATATGCTATATGAGGAGGTGGCCTTCCAGTGCCCCGTGGGCGCTGGCTCTTGATCGTCTCCGCATCGTCAGACATACCGCCGATGTCTTGAGTCAAGTCGAGCATGTCGGTTAAATCATCGGCAGTGGCTACAAAGTGGGTGGTGGGTGGGCGTTGAATTTCTTCGTCGTCCGAATCCCAACCTTCCCGATCAGTAGTTCACCAGGGGCTCCACGACAAAGAGAGAGACTTTAATGAGTTCAGGATATCGCCAAAGGGCGAGTGCTGAAAGATGTCCGCGCGGTGAACTCCATAATCGGCGCCCAGCCGGATCATTGGCGGGGCGAGGAGGTTCGGAGTCCGGAAAGGAGTCCGACACCGTGGAGTCACGAGCTTTGCAAAGGACGGGGATGGTGTTCGCTCAATCGCCGAGATATTTCAGCCCCGAGGCGGTGTCCAACCAACCGCCCTCGATCGCTAAACCGACCGGATTAAGGGCCGAGCGGATCGGTGCGGCCTCGTGGCGCTGTTCGGCGGCAGAGCTAGATCGTACCCATCAAAACAGTGCGGCACACTCGGCTGTGGCTCGAATCCGTCGAAGATCAAGATTCCGCGGACATCGGCCGTATAGTTCAAGCTTCCAAATCTGACCGATGGCAGGGGCGTAGCTTTCGATCTGCTCCGGATGGCCTAGCGAATTGGCCCAGATGCAAAGCCGCCGAATCGAAGATCTGTCCGGGGAGAAAAGTCTCACCCTGGACTGCGTCGTTGCTAATGATTGAAGGAGCCATTGGGCCTATAGGTGACGACACAGAGGAACTCTCAATGAAAGCACCAATGTCGGTGTCAAAACCGGCGGATCTCGGGTAGGGGCTCCCGAACTGTGCGTCTAGGCGGATGGTAACAGGAGACAAGGGACACGATGTTTTTACCCAGGTTCGGGCCCTCTCGATGGAGGTAATACCCTACTCCTGCTTGATTAATATTGATGATATGGGTAGTACAAGAGTAGATCTACCACGAGATCGGAGAGGCTAAACCCTAGAAGCTAGCCTATGGTATGATTGTTGTTCGTCCTACGGACTAAAACCCTTCGGTTTATATAGACACCAAATAGAGTTAGGGTTACACAGAGTCGGTTACAATGGTAGGAAATCTACATATCCGTATCGCCAAGCTTGCCTTCCACGCCAAGGAAAGTCCCATCCGGACACGGGACAAAGTCTTCAATCTTGTATCTTCATAGTCCAGGAGTCCGACCAAAGATGATAGTTCGGCTATCCGGACACCCCCTAATCCAGGACTCCCTCAACAAGCGTAGGCGAAAAGCGGACGCTCAATTCAACATGAGGCTAGGAGCAGTGTCGCCCTGGGAATCCGACGATGATCGGTATCTTCACGCCTATAGTCAGACGTCGGAGGAGGACATCACCGAGGAGGAGTCGGACGACGAGGAGTAGTTGAATTATCTTTTTTTATCTATCTATGCTAAGAACTATCCTCTACTCTCTAGTATCTACTTCTCGATCTCAG
This sequence comes from Aegilops longissima, assembly GCA_021605205.1. Classification (NCBI taxonomy): domain Eukaryota; kingdom Viridiplantae; phylum Streptophyta; class Magnoliopsida; order Poales; family Poaceae; genus Aegilops; species Aegilops longissima. The sequence continues at coordinate 476,393,819 of CM038678.1, forward strand.
CACTGTAAACGCTTTTTTAAAGCACTGCGCGTTGCGATTCTGTTGGAGATGCTCTAACATGGTAGACGAGTGCTTTAATGTTGCCCACAAGATGCACGAGTATTACTAGTAGTATTTTCTTGCCATGTTGAGATTCTAAAACCACGAGTGTGTACATGCAGAGGAGCAATGAGGACCAAACATGGGATATTCGGGACATCTTCAAGGAGCGTGGCAAGTTATAGAGGAGCTGCACCGAACCTGTAAAACGAGCTTTGGTAAGTAACACCCTTTCAATTACTTTCGTTTAGCCTCATGTTCTTCGATGTGTATATGTTGTAGTTTCTGTTTCTCTTAAGCGTGGTGTTCTCCGATGTGTAATAAGAAGAGTCTTAATCATCCTAATGCTTTCGTTTTTAACTTGATGTAGGAAGTGGGTGTTCTCACCTTGTAGTCTGTTTTTATATTTCTTTTCCTTTTGAATTCACTTCTCCGGTTCATTTATCCGGCTTCTACTAAATGGATCTAGGTTTCTCGAGTATTGATCTAAAAATTAAGTAACTTCATGTCGGGATGCGTTCTCATGAGGAGGGAAGTATGGTCAACCTCGAGATCATGTTTCCAAAATGAGGCTGGATTACACACAAGGTGTCAGTTCCCTAATGATGCTGGATTAGACACAAGGTGCAAATTCCCCGATGATGCTGGATTACACACAAGCCAGGTGGAGCCATCAGCTGTTCGTCTCCTCGTGGCATTAGTAAAGGCTGAAGGAAAGCGTGCAGCAGCCCTTGAGAATGTAGCTGAGTTCCTGAAGAAGCGAAAAGAGCAATCAGATGCTCTCTTCACCCAAGCCAAAGAAGCCAGAAATAAGCTAGCAGAGGCAGAGCAGGCTAGGCGTCTCCTGCTATCTAAAACTGTTGTCAATACAAATTTCCTTCATAATAGCTAGGTTCAAATGTTTATCCATCAGCATGCTGTTGTGATGTCGTGCATCTACCGATGTGGCACAAAATGTTTTTTGGATCATGTAATAACAACAATTACTTTCCAAACAATAATGCATTTAAGCATTGGACATGGTATAGTTCACGCGCAAGCCCGACATTCCAAGTTCAACTTCCACATCAAACTCATGTTCACAGATATCTGCACATTCATACATAATGTCCAGTTGTCCACAACCATGATTCACTTCAAAGACAAAAAAATGTGAGGAGAGTTATAAATAAAGAAAAACCTCTACTAGTTCCTGCTACCAGTGAGAGCACAACAAGTCAAGACCATGCGTAAATTAATTACTCCCTCCGTCCCATAATATAATACGCTTTTTGACACTAGTATAGTGTCAAAAAATGTCATACATTATGAGACGGAGGGAGTATATTTTAGTCATGTTTTCTGTTCTAAAATGCCTGCGGCTCGCGGAAGGGCGTGTTGTTGCACACGCCGCAGATTCAATGAAGGCAAAGGGCAGTCTTAAGCTGGTTGTACGCAAGCGAGGAGGCGTGCTCAGCCGGGCTGCAGCGAGTGTGGCCCTCTTGGCGTGGCGTCGATTCAATGCTGCGCTTATGAGAGGTCACGTCGTGTTAGAGCAATCACTCCCCCCAGTCCTTTTTTGTTTGGGTATAACAAAATCTCGTTTTCCATTCACATTTTACAAGTAAAATTCACGAAAAAACTTTGAACCAAAGTACAATGGGGACTAGTAAACCAGAATGGAGGTAGTAGTTTTTTAATCAAAGAAGGGTTTCCCTTCCGACATCGAAAACCAGCATCTAAATCTAAACCATAGTATTTGCCCTAGAACTACCAGGTTCAACATCTCGCAACATAAACCCATACAACCATACGCCAAGGAGGTACGTAGTACTATGAATTCCATTTTTGCTCCATACCAATCGTTCTAAAAACTACTTACTACTTATAACGTGCCATTGAAAATCGGAACTCTTAACCCCGCTAAAAAACAATATTTTAAACATGGCTACTCGATCTGTGGCAACTGGCGAGCCACCACGCTCCAAGTCGTTCACCTGCGGTCCCGACCATCAACTCCTACAAAGGTGCTCCACCACGTACCCGGTATCCCCAAATGCAGCAATCATGCGCCTAGGGTTTTAGGGTTTACTTGTTAATGTCGCCTTTACGTAACACTCATGTGTGTGAGACAGTGAGAGGCCGACTGCGTGCGTGCGCCTCTTCTCTTCGTATATGTACTCCACCGTTTGTCTGGTGTCCAAAAAATTCTAATAACTACTAGCAATGTGCCAATGCGTTGCCACACGATCAAAGTAGATTAATACATATTCACCGATTTGATAGAAAAAAAGTCTAGTTTTGAAATACGTATATCACTAAAAATATGTTATGTTTCACTCAAAATATATTCCTTTGGCGGTTTTGATGAGATAAGGGAGGAATGTTGTTGGTTTCAAGATTCGAGAAGTGGTATATGTCTAATTTCTACTCTTACTAGCAAGATGCCCGTGCGTTGCACGGAACATCAAGATCTTGTGGGAGAAAAGGATGAACGAGGGAAGGCCTTATCTGCAAATGTGGTGAAGAGTGCGGTTAAATTGCCATATTTTCCTTCCTATCTGTCAGATATAAATCGGACGACCTACATTGCAGGATGGCAGGCCCACCATCATCACCAACTCTATTTTTATCTCTACTCTTATAAAAAGCATTTTCGGTGATGATCGTGTGCCTGCCATCCTGCAATATAGGCCGTCCGATCTATATCTGACGGATAGGAAGGAAACTATGGAAATTTTGCAAAAGATACCCACACCCTCTCCACATTTGCAAATAAGGCCTTCCTCGCTCATCCTTTCCCCACAAGATAAACTACTCATACAAATGCATCTTGATGTTCCGTGCAACGCATGGGCATCTTGCTAGTTGTTGCAAAAAGCCCATGTGTGTGTGAGAGAGGGAGAGTGGAGGAGGACGGAGTGCATGTGTGACAAAGACACAAGTAGTGTCTGTGTGCGATAGGTATCAGCTTAAAATGGGGTGATAGTGTGTGTGTGTGCACGATCGAGAGGGCGTGTCTCAAGAAGGGAAGAAAAAGCTACATAGATACAAGAAGAGGGAGAGAGACATGTATGCGATGGTGGAAGCACGAGTGTGCGGGTGTATAAACCTATCTACTGGCTAGCCAGTCGGTAAATGTTTGTGAGAGAAATGCGAGTCGGGGTGCGAAAGCGAGATTTTTGTGTGTGTGAGAGAGAGACGGTAGTCGGGAAGGGGAGTGGAAGCAGGAGTTGTGTGTGTGTCTGTGAGAGAGAGAGAGAGAGGAGACGGTAGTCGGGGTTGTCTGATTTGTAAACAAATGAATAATGTCAGTCTGGGATGGATACGAAAAGGAGACCGCAACAAATGTTGTGTCTACAGGAGAGAGAGAGAGAGAGAGTAATCTTAGTGGTATGAGTCATATGTAGAGACATATAGGGTGTGTGAGAGAATCCCATAGAGAGAAAGAAAAAGTGAAAGATGAGTGGAGATTGTGTGTGTGTGGCGGTGAAAAAGAAAGCTTAGGTACCGAGTGATACCAGAGAATAGTAGAGACGTGAGAGATAATGAAAACCGTGTAATGTATAATGATAGGGAGAGTGTGACACTTCTCAAGGGACGCCGAGAGACCATGTTTGCGAGGATAGGAGAAACATGAAGTGAGCGTCTTGGTGAGCTGGAGAAAAGAGAGTGATAGCTACCGAAGGAGCATGCATGCGAGAGAGATGGGCGTGAAAGGAGGAACAAAAAGGATTCAAATATTTGAATTCGAGATGATGATACATGTAATCCATACTCGAACCAAAATTGATCTATCAAACATGCATACTCATATGAATTCACGCACATCTATGTTATTTAATATCTAGATATTACTGATCCATACATTTTAGTAGAACATAATTTGGTTAATTTTTTTGAATTCAACCTTAAGATTTGAGATCGTTGTATTTGTAAATCATATTATACATATAAAGGAGCAGAATTCTTTGTTGTGCTTTTGAAAGTATATATAAAAAATTGATGTATATAGAATGTAATTCCAATTGAAAATGGATCCCCCTGAAAAAAATAGTAGAATACAAACGGGATTCGATTGAGTTGGCACGGTAAACGTGCAATCGTGAAAAATTTGAACGAAGCGGGAAAGTCGCAGAACCCGCCCAAAACCAAAATCTGCGAGATGGAAATCACTACGCCTATCCTCGCCACGCAAAGCCTATCTCGCTGGATTTCTATAGGTTTCTATAGGGGTAGGTTTGTAATTTCACCCAAACGTGACGTAAACGCCTCTCACCGGATTCATACGGTGGGCGCTAAAACACAGTGTGCCTCGGCCAAATCGACTCCTCCCGATTCATATTCATACACGGTGGGCGCAAAAAAAAAATCGTCGGCAAATATTCGGTGTATGCGAGATTACTGTCCTATCCCCAACCGACTAATGTTGCTGTGATGTAGTAGAAATTTGAAACGGGGGCTAAGTTTGTAAATTTCCTCACATTTGAGACAAGCGCGCCCTGAATACATGGTTCCCCCCTTCCTCTCTACCTCCCTTTTCCCCATTCGTACTCCGTGGGCGCCAAAACACCCTCTCCACCCCACCCTCCTCCGTCCGCCGCCGTCCGCCACCCCATCCACCACCGTCCTCCTCCACCATGCCGGAGCTGATACCCCAACGCCGCCGTCCATTACAAGAGATCGGCCTCTCTCATCCACGCCTTCGGACCGGGATCCTTGCATCCCGTCCTCTCGCTTCATCCCCGCCGTCGTCCACCTTGTCGGCGCCGCTCCTACGACCGTCTCGTCCACCGCGCCCTGCCGCCACCGTCTACCCTCCTAGATCTGCTTCCACGCCGCCGACAGCCATCGCTACCGCAGCACCGTCAAATTCTCAGCAGATGCGTACACGACGCCGCACTGAGAGGCGGTACTCTTTCAGATTCGCTCAACTTATTTATCGCAGCAAGAAAATAGATCGCCACCGCTTTACTCTGATTTCTTGTCTTGGTTGTGAAGTTTCCTTTGTCCGGTTTGCACCTTCAGATCCGCCATGGCACGCTCAACACTATACTCCCATTGCTTATGGTTTTCCCTTTATATTCCACACTAGTTAAATCATAGTAGACTAAATTTCAAAATTGGGTCACTCGATTTTCAGAGCTCACGGAGTTCGCCAAAGGCGGTCCAAGGGCTCGGGTGGTTGTGGGGCCTCACGAACGAAGAAAACTCGACGCGGGTGGGGGTGGGGGTGGTGGAGGAACACAGGCGGTGGGGGCCGGTGGTCCGGCCGGTGGCCCGTTCGGTGTTCTGTATGGGAAGAATTAAGAGACGAGGAAGAAGAAGGGTTAGGAGACGTAGGATCTTCATCCAACCGCCTGAAATGGTCGAGAGACAGCTGGGAGTTGCATTCTTAATGCGCTCTGGTTCATCTTGTGTGGGCACTGCGCAATCAACATTTTATTATCCAAAATCTGCTTGCTCTTCTTTACCATGTTCCTCTTCCGTTCTTCTTTAATATGTACTCTCTCCGTTCCTAAATACAAGTCTTTGTATAGATTCCACCATGGACTACATATGGAGCAAAATGAGTGAATCTACACTCTAAAATGTATCTGGATACATCTGTATGTGATCCATAGTGGAAATCTCTACCAAGACTTATATTTTGGAACAGAGGGAGCATGATAGTAGTACAGTATGTTCCTTGTACTGAAGATGAGCAGGGACATTTGCAGTGTAGAGGTCTATACGGTCGGTTGTGATGGACACTTTGAGCCTCTTTGATTCGTAGGATCTCGTAAACATAGGAATAAGATTTGTAGTGGCCTGCCCACTTGAATCCTATAAGAATAGCAAGGAAATGCGCGGAGCTATGTCGCCTTTGAGAGTTACATTGATATTAACAGTACCGCACCTTCACTTGAAGAGAGCTGGTATCCGAAGCCTTTCTTGCCATACTGGCAATACTAGCACATATATTCCAGCAAGTTCCACTTTGCTGATTTTACTCTGATGCTTAAGGTTTTCCCGTGATATCTACACTATGATCTGTGTAGCTGCTTTGTGTCGCACTAGCAGCAGTCCACTCTTGAAGCTAAACACTGTAATGACTTACAAAATTGGCACCAAGGCATTGAGTGCCATTCTAGATGCAATGAAACTCATACGCTCCCCACCTGTTGACTCTTGTTCAGAATATGATCCTAATGACTATTCTAACCTCGAGGAGTCAAAGGCAGATGGCATGTCCTGTTCACCCATCAAGGTGCCTGTTCTAGTTTGGCAATGTTTTATTGATTGCGGGTATCTTGCATATGTTGTCTTGCATTTCTTGTACTTTGTTGCACCGCCATCTGCTTAGTTTACTCATCATATATGTCGAGATGCCATGCCCATCCATTATCAATACATATTCCATCTGTCATCATACCATGTTTTTCCACTCAAATGTTGTTCGTGTGCATCAGACATCAAAAAGGAAGAGGGTGATTGCCGAACCTTAAGGAGCACCAGCAAAGTCTTTGAAAAACGTGGTGGTGCCGGAGAAATCAGACAGCACCCCACTTATATTGGTTGTACAACCAGTGACACAAAACGTAGGACCGACTCCAGCAGACTGCACTCCATACTTCTTGGCCACACCACTAGCCCCACCACACAGGACCTGCACTCTAGCAAAAGGTATACTGATTTCATTTGCCATAGCACCAGTTGTACCACAGAAAAATCCCACTCCAGCAAAAAGTACAACAAGTCCACCGACCGAAGACCTATCCCAACTGCAGAGACGGCCAATTCCTGCAGATTGGAACCCCATTCCATTTATTCCCAGTTTAAAATACAATGCTTTCAATGTTGTTAGGGACTACGTGCATATATTCCCATCATGGGAAGATTATTGTGAAGACAAACACCATTTTCACATCTTCCTGTCCAACTTACGTGTAAGTGCTATTATTCATGGTTATTATTTTCCCATTTTCTGCTGATTGAACACATCAATGATTTACATTACATTGTTGTAACTAGGCGAGGGTCGATCTGGATAGTCATGACGAGCAAAGCTTGCTTGTGCTTTTCAAGGAAGCATTGCAGCAGTATCGGTGTTACCTGAGGAAATCACACTTTGGTGGCAAGTCTATAAACGAATTTCCGGTGAAGTCTCCTGTGCTAAATTTAGAAGACATTGAATGGAAAAACCTTGCTATGCACTGGTCTCGTTACCAGGATGAGGTACTGCCTATGAAATCACATGAAAATTTGAACTTCTACTTTTTCGCATGTGCCTTACGGATCTTTTTTGCAGGAAATCTGCTCGAAGAAGAATTCCGGTTTGAAAAGAACGACAGGATATCGCAAATATGCTGCCCACTGCTTTGCTCTGGTTAGTACATGTTGTCCTGTATCACTGTACTTGCATACATACCTGGTTCATTATGTGACAACAGTATGCATGACAACTTGCTTATCAATTGTTCGCTCCAAATTATCTGATCTGTATGAATGGTTACATTAGTGTAGAATATATCCAATGCCAATGTTTTTTTAGCTCTGCATTGTTCTTGTAAGTACATACTGTTCTTTATTTGTGTACTTATAATGACAGGTAGTTGTTCATGTACCATCACTCTGCAGCTTATTTTCCTTTGCCCTCCATTTTCTACACAAATCTATATTTACTCTTACCATAAGGTTGGTACTGAAGAAGTTTAGCTGTGCATTGCTCTTGGCTGTACCTTTTGCCTGTATCGCTGCACTTACATTTATAGCTACTTGGTTATGTAGCATCACTCTTCATCTTATATTAAATATTCTCCATTTTTTCGTATATTATCACATCTATATTTACTCTTAACAAAATGTAGAATAAAGGCAATGCTTTTGAAGAAGATTCTGTGGTAAACTTCTTGAATTACCCCCCCATCAGCATGGACAAGGCCTTTATAGAGCCTGTCTTCACCAATAATGTAAGTTTGTCCATCTCAAGCCTTCAAACTTTGTTGTATATATTTGGTTAGGCATGACTGCAATAACTGTTTATTTTTGGTGTTTGCATCAAATTGCTTATTTAAAGTTTATTATGTAGTTCATAAACAAAAGTTTGTCCTTCCTCAATTTAAGTTTTCAGTTGTACAACCAAGTTCCTTCTTCATACCATGTAAATTAAACTATCTGAGCAAGTGATCTTCTTTTGCCTTCGCATGTATGCTTCATTCTTCATCCGTAATCCGGTGGTGTGGTGAACCTACCCACTACAGCACAATGTCCTATTCTGCAATGTCTTAACTATGAACAATGTCATATCATTCTACTATTATTTAAACCGTCTCTTTATTTGCCAATTTGAAATGGTATAAATTGACAGCACACTAACCATTGATACTTATGATTTCTTGATCTATAATCCAGTGTTGTCGTGAAGCTGCCAACTCCTTCACAATGTCATTTCCTGCCATGTCTTGACCTGAACAATACCATATTGTGTTAATGCAATTTTAAACTGTGTCACTTTATTCGTCAGTAAGAAATGTGATGAATTGTTAGCACTGATACTTTTACGTGCAAAACCTGTCATCTGTCTGCTTGTTTATCTTTCAGAGTGAGGAAGATATAAGTGTTGAACAAGCGCAGTCTCATCATCTTGCTCAGCTGCTTGCGCTGCAGCTCCCTAGCAGAGCTAAACTGTCTTGAACTCTATTGGAGTGTTGTCGGTTTTGTATATTATTTTGTCGGCGTGTTTATTTTCACTGGTGGCGATCTTTGATGCCCAGTGTATGTAATCTGTTGTCTGCTTGTGCTTTATTATCATAGTAGCGAACTTTGATGCCCAGTGGATGTAATATGCCGTAATTTCTTTATTGTATAGTCTAGGTTTTTTCTTATTCACGATGCTGCAGTTATTTTACTGTATATATATCCTGTCTTCGCAGTAAACCGACCAAACCGTAAAATTACGGTACATAATCGGGCCATCATGCAATCACGATGTAGGTTGGGCCGAAACGTCGAACAGCTCACGGGCGGCAGCAGCCGAAATGAACCCCGCCCATGATTGTGCGAATCAAATCATGGGCTTTAACAGCCAAAATTGTCTCGGTCCTTGTTTGGCCCAATCGGATATCGGCCGCGAGCGGCCGGATGCAAATCGGGTCGTAGTTAGGCCCAACTATATGACGGGCTTTTAACGGCCGAAATTAATATAGGGCGAAATATTAAACGGGCCCTTAACAGGACAAAACTAATATCAGGCCGAATTACTAAGTGGGCCTTTAGCAAGTGGGCCCAAAAGCATAGTGTCCAGTTGCCGGGCCGAATTTGATATGGGCCATAATTGAGCCCAAAACCTCTTAAAGGGCCGGACCTGATCTGGGCCGTAATTTGGCCCAGAACGTGGGAGGCTTATAACGGACCGGATCTCATATGGGCCACTTTTAGGCCCGGAACGTGGCAGGCCATTAATGGACCGGATCAGATATGGGCCGGCATTTGGCCCAAAACATGGCAGCCAGTTAATGGGCCGGCCTACGAGGTGCCTCAAAATCTTGTGGGCCTACAGCTGGGCCGGCCCATTAATGTCGGCGAAATCTCATGGGCCTTAGCTGGGCCGACCCATTATGATCCGCAAGAATCTTGTGGGCCTTTACCTGGGTCGGCCCATTATAGCACACAAAAATCTTGTGGGCCTTTAGCTGGGCCGGCCCATTATGGCACGCAAAATCTTTTGGGCCTTTACCTGGGCCGACCTATTATGGCCCGCAAAATCTCGTGGGCCTTTAGCTGGGCCGACCCATTATGGTCTGCAAAATCTTGTGGGCCTTTAGCTGGGCCGGCCCATTATGGTCCGGAAAACTTGTCGATCTTTAATTGGGCCGGCCCAATTAAACTTGTTGAGCCATGCCACGTGTCGACGTATCATAGGCGCCTTCTGTCCAATGAGTGGATGACATATGTCCCAGCGGTGAGCCGACACGTGTTTCCTCCAGCCAATGATGATTTTACACGTGGAAAATCCCCATTGGCCGGGGATGTTAACGGGTTATTGGATCCAAAACCCGACCCAATAGCTTAACAGCGTTCTGTTACGGTGGGTGCCACGTGTCGGTCACCCTTGACAAAAGCACTTCTGTGACGCGCGATTTATTGTCATGGAAGTGGACACTTCCATGATGATAATTTTCGTAATGTCATGGAACACTTCTACGACATCACAGGTATGACTATCTTGATTCTGTCATAAATTTGTCATGGATGTACATGCATGACAAAAAACGCGACCTACTGTGACAAACACGTATCATCACGGAAGTGTATTTTTTTGTAGTGATAGTCGAGACCACTCCCGGTGATGACCGTAATTTGAGGAGTTCATGTATTCACTATATGTTAATGCTTGGTTCCAGTTCTCTATTAAAAGGAGGCCTTAATATCCCTTAGTTTGCAATATGGACCCCGCTGCCACGGGAGGGTAGGACAAAAGATGTCATTCAAGTTCTTTCCATAAGCACGTATGACTATTTACAGAATACATGCCTACATTATATTGATGAACTGGAGCTAGTGTCGTATCGCCCTAGGTTATAACAGTCTCATGACGAATATCATCCAACAAATCACCGATCCAAAGCCTAAAAATTTATCTTATATTGTTCTTTCTAAGTTACTATTGCTATCATCACTGTTACACTTGCTACAAAATACTGCCATCACTGTTACTGTTACCGTTGCTCCTGTCACTACTATCAAAACTATCATATTACTTTGCTACTGATTACTTGTTGCAGATAATTAATCTCCAGGTGTGGTTGAATTGACAACTCAGCTGCTAATACCTTCAAATATTCTTTGGCTCCCCTTGTGTCGAATCTATAAATTTGGGTTGAATACTCTACCCTCGAAAACTGTTGCGATCCCCTATACTTGTGGATTATCACACGGCGTACAGCTCGCACGCTTCTTGGTGAGCCCTCACATTGGAGTACAGCTCGCACGCCTCCTGTTTAGTCAAGCACTCAAGCACCTGTTCGCATGGCACCTCCTGGCCATTAAAAGAGCGAGGAATGGCATCACGTGAATGGTTAACAGAACACACATAATTTAAATTATACAAAACATTTGAGATGTTACAGCGGCAGCTGTTTGTTTCAAAATTCCTTTGTTGGCTGTTATTCGAGTGCGGCTTCTCTCAAAATGGACACGAAAAATACCACAACATGTCGGGTGCCATTCCATGATAGCATGCCAAGTTTCATGAATTTCAAACGAGTTTCGCATTTACTACAATTTAAAAACAAAGTATATCAACGTTTTGCCGGCAATCAACAGTGCCCTGGTGTTTGAAATTCATTCTCATTTCTTGCATGGGACCTAAGGATGCACCCAAGGACACAAATTTGATTTTTCAACCAATTTATATGCACTGGAGCATGTGCGTGTAGTTCAAATCTGAATTATGCACATAAAATGCCGAGAAAACCTAGTTAATGTATAAAAATGTCCAAACAAACCGTGAAAAATTCCAAAATTTAACGCAACACTCCTGTTGTTCTCTGTTGACACTAGAAAATTTTTGAAAGCAATAAGAGGCAACATATATCGTTTCGTCCCCAAAGGTGGCACGTTCCCTACTGAAATCATCACGCTTGTTGTGAGAAGCTTGTACCCAAACCTGCCCCAACTGGGACAAATTATTACAATGGCATGTTGATGCCGCTCCATGATAGCATGCCAAGTTTCATGAATTTCAGATGAGTTTTGGATTTACTAGAATTTAAAAACAAGGTATCTCAATGTTTGCGGCCGAGTGACGGTGGTAGGGTGTTTGACATTCATTCCCATTTCTTGCATGGGACCTAAGTGTAACATCCCAATTTTATTAAGGATGTTAATAGAATCATTCAATGCATAGCACATTTCTTTGCATTTTGGAGTTCTTAAAATATTCAAATAAAATTTTTCCACTCGAGAAAAACAAATGAGAGGGGATAAGATGATTTCCTCAAAATTATAAAAGAGTGGGAAATTTTATTTTGAATATTATTTGAAATTTTGGAGTTTATTGGTATTTAGTTTATTTGCGAAAAGTGCATTAATTGCATTATGAAAATGTTTTAAAAAAATGTTATGTGCTTAAGTTAATGTTCATTAGGTTCTAAATATTGTATAGTTATTTTAGAAATTATTGTGGTGTTTTTATTAATTCATTTGAATTATTTAGGGCCACTTTAGTGTTCGGTTTAAAAAAAACGCACGCACTCACCCGCTTGGACCGAAACCAATTCGGCCCAGGAGCGCCCCGACTGACCCAGCTGGCCATTTGGCCCAAGGCCAGCACCCCAGCGCCCGAAGCCTTCCGCACCGATCGACCGCTCCGCGCCCGCCCTCGCTCGCCTCCTCTTGCTGCCACTGCCAGGTGGGACTCGTACGTCAGCCCGTCCCCAACCTCGCGCACCGCGCGGGATAAACATCCGCGCCTCGCCGCCCGCAACCGCCGGCCGCCTCGCGCTCGGATGAGGCCTTATCCGTCGACCCCGAGCCCTCTGCCCTTGCCTATATAAAGGCCAGAACCCCCTCTTCCAAACTCGCCATCCCGCTTCTTCCCACGCCGCTCACAGCCACCGCGCTGCCCGTTCGCATCTCGCCGGAGCCGCGCCACTCGTCCATTTCGTCGTCTGTGGCACCCCTATCTCTCCTTCCTTCGTCAATTGGATCCCCGCGACAACGCGCATCTGTTTGACACGTTTTTTGCCCCTAGGTACCGTCGGAGCCGCCGCACCGTCGACGCCGGAGTCACCGGAGCTCCGAGCCCCGCCATCCTCGCCCCGCCCCATCCGGTCGCCGCCGACGCACGCCGCCACCACCTTCGCGACGCCCTTAATGCGCCGCACCTCCCCGTCTTCTTCCCCATCGACGAGGACCACCGCAGCCGCCGCCCCCTCCGTCACCGATGCCGCGCCGCCGTCTTCATCGTCGCCGGCCACCACCACCACCCACTGTGAGCCACCACCCCACCCTCACCCGTTCGATCTACCATGGACGGCCCAGATTAGATTAGTTTCTTTTTTTATTTTGCGAAGAGGTACGCGGTTAACTGCGGTTCGCTTAGACTGTGCGGTTTATTTAAACCGAGCTTCGGTTTTTCTTTAGTTAGCCGTCACCACTGTTTTCTTATTTAGTGGCCGTTCGTCGTATAACCTCCGCAGCGGACGCTGCTCGGCCAGCCACGAGCCGCCACGTGGCCAGGGACTTGGTTGCGATAGTTTTCTTCACTGTTTAGTCCCTTTTATCACAGATTAGTCCCTGAGCTTAGATTAGCCATAACTTTTTAACCGTGGATCCAAACTCGATGAAACCAGCGGCAAATCTTCGTATTGTTTAGATCTATCCAGAGGTATCCTTCTTGCAAACTTTTGTGAGATTCAAATTTGAATTTATTCAAATTAGAATTCAAACTTCAAATGGCCATATCTCTCAAACCGAAGCTCCGATTAAGTTGATTCTTTTTGCACTTTGTCACCGTAGCCAAACCCTATCACCTGGACCTTTGTCACAATAATTTTCACACACTAGAATATGTTTATTAATATTTTTACTAGTATGCAAAGTATGCACTATAGTTCACATCACTTCTTGAACCATAGGCCTATGTTGTTTTGCACTTAGAATATTTTCATGCTAGTTAAGTGTGATGTTTGTTCATTTGGTTTTCCCGAGACTTTTTGCTTTGCATGTTCTTCTTGGTTCTCTGAAATGTTTGCTTATGTTTGTTTATCTTCTTTGCGATAGATTGCGGAGTGAAGCGTAATATTATCAGTCTTTAGAATTCAACCAGCAGTACCAAGGCAAGTTGCATCTTGATCATGTTTCATTACCTATGTTTTTATTATGAACTTAGTCCTTTGCGGTAGGACTGCATGGTAGGAATTAATGCCGTATGACTATGCTTACACCAAGTAGTTTATTGAGGTAGGTCTGAACCTTACCACATTGCCGCCATCGTGTTACATTATGTTGCTTCTCTAAGTAGACGTGGATTGGGGAGTGATCATTGTAAAGTATGAGTGACAATGTAGTAAATAGGACCTAAGATAATTAATGAACTACCTGGGCGGAAACTTGTTGGAATGGTTATGGCATGCGATTAGGCACGATGGAAATCCATGGTGGTGCACCACTAGTGGACCATCCGCCAGCTCAAAGAGATCAATCGTATTCTCATGTCTAGAAGCTTACGTGTGCAGCCACAAGCCAATATGGGCTCTGGCTTAGTTGAGTATTTAGTGTGACCCCTTCCGGGATGGGCTAGCTGATGTAGAATGATGTAGGTGTACCGGCCTATCCGTGGGTTAAGGGGGAACATTTTCAAAAGACTATGTCTCGATCTTCCGATCATGGAGGTGGTCGAGTCTTGTGGGGAAAAGTGCGCAACCTCTGCAGAGTGTCAACCTAATCGATTAGCCGTGTCCCCGGTTACAGACAAGTTGAGCATCTAGTAGTGGAAATGCCGGGAGATCTCCTCACCTTTAATTAAATAGTTGGGTTTTAAATGAAACTTGGGAACGGATGAAGTTGGATTTGCCAACTCATCCTATGCAAATGTGTAGTAATAGAATAACATCTTTTCTAATAGGGAAAAACTAGCTTTATGAAAAAACTAAACGTAGAGCTTTCCACCAGCCAAATTGCATGTACAAGTAGGTTCTTTACACTTATGATGTGACTTGCCAGTACATTCAATGTACTGACCTATATGGCTGCAACTTATCACGTTGCAGATATATCCGACGAGGATTAAGGTGCGATAGGTCGATGTTCTACACTCAACCTTGCTCGTGGAGTTGGACTCATTTAGTACTTTGCTTCCGCAATATTTTGTTTGTTGGCTCTATGCCCTATTTTGTAATAAATGTATTGCTCCTGGACTATCGATGTAATAAAGAGATGTGTGTTATTTCTGTTATTTCATCGACTACTGTGTGTGCTAGCAAGTCGATCCAGGGAGTAGCACGGTAAGCACAGAGACTTCGACTCTTACCGGGTCGGGTCGCTACAAGATGGTATCAGAGCACACGTTGACTGTAGGACGCGACCCCTAGAAAATGGAAAATCCATAGGATAAAAAGCTATATTTTTCACTTTGCCTATATATCCTTTGGTCTCGTACCTTCTCTGCTTCATTACTAATTTCTTCCCTCTTTCAAAATGTAGATGTCGTCCGCCATTGTCGAGTTCGAGCAGCCGGATGAGACCATGCCCTTTGGACGGCAACTGATGAAGATCATGAAGCACCTGAAGATTGGGCTTCCCACATTCACTGGAACTTTCACTGCCACCTTGCCCGAGGAGACACGTTGGAGGATCGATGCTCATATCCCCGGACGCATCCTCGGAAACCACACCAAGCCCATTGATTTCCATGTGGATACTGCAACATGGGGCTTGGGCAGGGGCATCGCTGCTCACATTGCCCTCGGACGCATTCCAGAGGAGTATGACGAGGACCTCAAGAAGACCTCCTTCGTGATGTACGGACGCCACGAAGCAAATGGAGATATGGTGCGTACCCTGGAGGACAAGACGATAGCATCCCAAATCCAGGACATGGAGGATCACATTCGTATGATGGAGCTGGAGCTGTCTGACAACATGATCGTCATCAAGAACCTCATGACCCGCAAGGCCGATCTCGAGGAGGAACTCCAAGACGCTCGCATCGAGCATGAGGGAGAGCTGGATGCACTGCAGGAGAAGATCGACGACCTGAAGCTTGAGCTTGAGGAGGCCGAGGAGAAGCTGGATGAGGGAGAAAACATCCAGGAGGATCACTCTTATGGAGATTACGGCAGCCAGGACAAGGACCAGGATGGTGAGCTTGGAGTTGACGACACAGACAGTGATGCAAGGACACCTGATGTCAACATGGTTGACTGGTCTTCATCCGATGAGAGTTAGATTTTATACCACCATTAGAGTTAGAAATTTGATTTTGTTATCCAATTAGTTTTACTTCATTTGTAAGACCTTGTCAAACCTTGTGACATGGCTTACCTTAGGTTTGATTATTTGTGTGAACCTCTTTGTTTGAAATTGAATTGGAGTGATTTGAAGTTTTATTGCTATCATGTGCATATGGGTAGTGTGATTTTAATCACTAGGCTTTATTCTATTCTAACTCCTCATCCACTCTAAACCCATCAGATGCCTCCAAGACGTGACCCCGGATTCAACTTTCCGCCGGAGCTCACACAATTGATCCAGCAGCAGAATGCTCTTATGTAGATGCTCATTCAGAACCAGAACCAGAACATCAACAACAACAACAACCCACCGCCGCCACCCCCAGTTGACAGTCTTACCCGTTTTCTGAGGCTGAACCCACCCGTGTTCTCTAGCAGCATGGAGCCGATTGTCACAGATGACTGGCTCCGCAAGATAGGAAGGGAGCTGGCCACGACAGGATGCAATGATGCTGAGAAGGTGAAGTTTCCCGTCCATCAGCTGGATGGCCCGGCCTCTGCTTGGTGGGAGAACTACATCACCACATACCCCTTGGAGAGTGTGACTTGGACTCAGTTCCAGCAGGCATTCCGCACTGCTCATGTCTCAGTTGGAGCCATGAGTCTGAAGAAGAAGGACTTCCGCAGCTTGCGCCAGGGAGGACGCACGGTATCTCAGTATGTTGATGAGTTCAGTAAGTTGGCCTGTTATGCCCCAGAGGACGTGGCCACTGATGCAACCAAGCAGGAGAAGTTTCTGGAGGGACTGAACGATGAGTTGGGAGTTCAGTTGACTATGGCGACCTTTGCGAACTATCAGGAGCTGGTTGATAAGGCTACCATTCTCGAAGGCAAGCACCAGTAGATGGAGAATCGTAAGAGGAAGTACGTTCACGGGAAGTATAACTCTGGATTTCAACAAAAACCCCGCTACAACCCGTACTCAGGAAGTTCTGGATCAGGCACTAGCAAATTTGGAGGGAATCATCATAACCATGGAGGCAACATTCAACATGGAGGAAATGGACACAACCACCATGGCCACAAGCATGGAAATGGCAATTGCAATGGCAATGGAGGGAATGACAATCAGCAGCATTTCAACTCTTCTACACCAATGAAGAAAAATCTGAGTCACACCACTTGCTTCAAATGCAAGAAGACAGGGCACTACTCCAATGAGTGTCCTGAGGCGCAGAATGGAAATGGAAATGGCAATGGGAATTCTGGAGGCAAGAAGCCTAATCCTTTCACTAAGGGGCATGTGAATCATGTCAATGTGGAAGAGGTCTATGAGCAGCCTGACGCAGTGATTGGTAAGTTCTTGGTTAATTCATTTCCAGCACTCGTTCTTTTTGACACTGGTGCATCGCATTCATTCATATCAAGGGGATTCGTGGATAAATATAAGTTGCCTACCATAGCTCTTAAGTCACCCATTCTAGTGAGTTCCCAGGAGCCGAGTCTATGACTAGTCAGGGATGTTTCCAGTTGCCTTTGAACATAGGGGGACATGTTTTTCCATGGACATGATCATACTAGAGTCACAAGGGTTGGATGTAATCCTAGGGATGGATTGGATGTCCAAGTATGAGGGGAACATTGATTGTGCTAGTAGATCAATTTTTCTCACCACCCCAGAGAAGAAGAGGATCAAGTATGTATCTAGGCTTAAGCCTAAGAGGACTCAAGTGAACTCTCTTACGGGAGTTGTCCAGGAAGAAGTATCAGTGTGAAGGATTATCCTGATGTATTTCCAGAAGAGTTACCGGGTATGCCACCAGATCGGGAGATTGAGTTGCTGCCAGGTACATGACCTATCTCCAAAAGGCCGTATCGGATGCCCGCTAATGATTTGGAGGAAGTCAAGAAACAGATTAAGGATTTCCTAGAGAAAGGGTATATTTGCCCGAGTTCATCACCTTGAGGAGGCCTAGTACTCTTAGTGGAGAAGAAGGATGTAAACTTGAGGATGTGTGTGGATTACCACTCTTTGAACGAGGTGACCATAAAGAACAAGTATCCCCTACCGATGATCAATGACTTGTTTGACCAGCTAGAAGGAGCTAGTGTTTTCTCCAAGATCGATCTCCAATCGGGTTATCACCAATTGAAGATCCGTGAGAAGGATATACCCAAGACCGCTTTTACCACAAGGTATGGGCTTTATGAGTATACAGTCATGTCCTTTGGTTTGACTAATGCTCCTGCCTATTTTATGAGCATGATGAACAAGGTGTTCATGGAGTTCTTGGATAAGTTCCTTGTGGTTTTCATTGATGACATATTGGTTTTCTCCAAGAATGAGGACGAACAAGCTGAACATCTGCGCTTGGTTTTGGAGAAGCTCAGAGAACATCAACTTTATGCCAAGTTCAGCAAGTGTGAGTTTTGGCTCAAGGAAGTCGGATTCCTTGGACATGTTGTGTCAGGTGAAGGGATTGCAGTGGACCCTACCAAGGTAGAGTCAGTCACAAAATGGAATGCACCCACCACAGTTGGCGAGATTCGCAGTTTCCTTGGACTTGCAGGATATTACCGGAGATTTATTGAAAATTTCTCCAAGATTGCAAGGCCCATGACAACGTTGTTGAAGAAGGACACCAAGTTCGTTTGGACTGAAGAGTGTGAAGCCAGCTTTCAAGAGTTGAAGAAGCGTTTGGTTACAGCCCCATTACTAATCCTGCCTGATGTACACAAGGACTTTCAGGTGTATTGTGATGCTTCACGTCAGGGACTTGGAGGTGTTCTTATGCAAGAGGGAAAGGTTGTAGCTTATGCTTCACGACAGCTTCGACCTCATGAGTTGAACTATGTCACGCATGAGTTGGAGTTGGCAGCCGTAGTGCATGCACTCAAGACATGGAGACACTATGTTATTGGGAATCGTTGTGATGTTTACATGGATCACAAGAGTTTGAAGTACATTTTCATGCAGAAGGAGTTGAATCTCAGGCAAAGGAGATGGTTGGAACTTATAAAGGATTATGACATGAGTCTACATTATCATCCAGGAAAAGCCAATGTTGTGGCGTTGCTTTGATCCATAAGAGTTATGTTAATACCCTTACAGCAGGAGGTTTACCTCAGGAGTTATGTGATGAGCTTAGAGACCTTCAGTTGGAAATAGTTCCAACAGGTTATGTTGCCGCACTCGAGGTACAGTCCACCTTGTTGGTAAGAATCAGAGAGGCCTAGAAGTTGGACCAAGGTATTGCTAAGATAAAGGAAATGATGAGCAAAGGGAAAGCAGCAGGATTCCGTGAGGATGAAAATGTAACCATATGGTTTGAGCAACGGATCTGCGTACCCAATGACCCGGAGATCAGGAAGTTGATTCTTCAGGAGGCTCATGACTCACCATATTCAATACACCCAGGCAACACCAAGATGTACTTGGACTTGAAGGAAAGTTTTTGGTGGGCCGGTATGAAGTGAGAAATTGCAGAGTATGTGGCAATATGTGATGTATGTCAGAGAGTAAAGGCGGAGCATCATAAACCAGCAGGTTTACTTCAGCCGTTGCTGATACCTGATTGCAAATGGGATAAACTTGGTATGGACTTTATCACGGGGTTACCCAGGACCCGTTCAGGTTATGATTCCATTTGGGTGATAGTGGATCATTTGACCAAGGTTGCTCACTTCATTCCAGTGAAGACCACCTATACTAGTGCTAAGCTGGCAAAGATATATATGACCAGGTTCGTATGTCTGCATGGAGTACCGAGGAGCATCGTATCAGATAGAGGAACACAGTTTACCTCAAAGTTTTGGAATCAGTTGCATGAAACTTTGGGTACCAGGCTAGAGTTCAATGCAGCCTTCCATCCGCAGACTGATGGGCAGACAAAGAGAGTCAACCAGATTCTGGAAGACATGTTGAGAGCTTGTGCACTAGACTATGGGTCTAGTTGGGATAATAACTTACCCTACGCAGAGTTTTCGTACAACAACGGCTATCAAGCCAGTTTGATGATGGCCCCTTTCGAGGCATTGTATGGCAGGAAATGCAGGACAACTTTGATGTGGAATGGTGTTGGAGATCGCAAATTGTTTGGACCTGATTTGATCAGGGATTCTGAGGAGAAGGTCAAGTTGATTCGTGACAGACTTAATATAGCTCAATCAAGGCGGAAGAGTGTAGGACCTTGAAGTATGTCTAGAGGGGGGGGGTGATTAGACTACTTGACCAATTAAAAACCTATCCTTTTCCCAATTTTAGACTTTGGCAGATTTTAGCTATCTTTGAACAAGTCAAGCAATCTTCACACAATTCAAGCAAGCATGCAAATAGTATATAGGCAGCGGAAATTAAAGCATGCAACTTGCAAGAATGTAAAGGGAAGGGTTTGGATAATTCAAGCGCAATTGGAGACACATATGTTTTTGTCGTGGTTCCGATAGGCGGTGCTATCGTACATCCACGTTGATGGAGACTTCAACCCACGAAGGGTAACGGTTGCGCGAGTCCACGAAGGGTCCACGAAGAAGCAACCTTGTGTATCCCACCATGGCCGTCGCCCACGAAGGACTTGCCTCACTAGCGGTAGATCTTCATGAAGTAGGCGATCTCCTTGCCCTTACAAACTCCTTGGTTCAACTCCACAATCTTGTCGGAGGCTCCCAAGTGACACCTAGCCAATCTAGGAGACACCACTCTCCAAGAAGTAACAAATGGTGTGTTGATGATGAACTCCTTACTCTTGTGCTTCAAATGATAGTCTCCCCAACAATCAACTCTCTCTCACAGGATATGGATTTGGTGGAAAGAATATTTGAGTGGAAAGCAACTTGGGGAAGGCTAGAGATCAAGATTCATATGGTAGGAATGGAATATCTTGGCCTCAACACATGAGTAGGTGGTTCTCTCTCGAGGCTGGTAAGTTGGAAGTGTAGGCTTGTTTCGATGGCTCTCTCCACGAATGAAGAGGAGGTGGAGGGTATATATAGCCTCCACACAAAATCTAACCGTTACACACAATTTACCAAACTCGGTGGGACCTAATCAACAAACTCGGTCTGACCGATTTAGTAAACCTAGTGACCGTTAGGGTTTTTGGTGGGACCGACATGCAACTCGGTAGGACCGATATGGTTAGGGTTAGGGCATAACATAATCTCGGTGAGACCGATTACACAAACTTCGGTGAGACCGATTTTGGTAATTAGCTAACCGAGAGTTGGTCGTAAACTCGGTGGGACCGATTCGCTCTTTCGGTGGGACGAAAAGTTACGAAAGGGAAACGGAGAGTTTACATTGCAATCTCGGTGGGACCGATCGCTCACTTCGGTTAGACCGAAACGTTACGAAGGGAAACAGAGAGATTACAATCCCATCTCGGTGAGACCGAGATCCCTATCGGTAAGAACGATTTGCCTAGGGTTTGTGGCAGTGGCTATGACATTTGAACTCGGTGGCGCCGGATAGAAAGAATCGGTAGGGCCGAGTTTGACTTTAGGTTTAGGTCATATGTGGATGTGAGAAAGTATTGGAGGGTTTTGGAGCATATCACTAAGCACATGAAGCAAGATGCTCATTAAGCAACACCTCATCCCTCCTTGATAGTATTGGCTTTTCCTATAGACTCAATGTGATCTTGGATCACTAAAATGTAAAATTTAGAGTCTTGAGCTTTTGAGCTTGAGCCAATCCTTTGTCCTTGATATTTTGAGGATCCACTTTCATCATCCATGCCATGCCATTCATTGAGCTTTCCTGAAATATTTGTCTTGGAATAGCATTAGCTCAATGAGCTATATGTTGTTATGAATTACCAAAACCACCTAGGATAGTTGCACTTTCAATCTCCCCTTTTGGTAATTGATGACAACATATAGATCAAAGCTTCGACAAATGATAATAAGATTGAAAAACATCGTCGCTTTGAGAAGTATGTGATAAGCAAGAGCTCCCCCTAAATTTGTGCATATTTTAAGATTTGCTTTGGACTGCAAATGCACAAGGAATTAGGCTCATGGGTTACTCTTCCATGTCACATACATCTTGGTGGAGCGCTCAAAATAATAAAGATTGAATACATGCACTCATCACCAAGCACAGTGAATGATCATATAAGGATAAGTAAGATAATAACGTATAACAAGCATAAGTGTAGCTTATGATCAAACGCATGATCATCAATGTCTCACAGGTAATAGCATAGTATCTCAAGCAATTAGAAGCAAACAAAGTTCAACCAAGAAGACAAGAGAGAACAAAAGCAGCAAATCTCTCTCTCGAAGCCTATGATCTATACATTTTTCTCCCCCTTTGGCAATAAGTTACCAAAAAGTTCCTAGAAAATGCATAGGACTATATCGTCTCTCAGTCTTGGTCTTCTGCTAGTGGCGTAGAGATGGCTTCTTGGACGAAGACTTCAGTAGATGTGGAAGGAGCAGAAGGAGTTGGTGCTGGAGCTGGTTGCGCTGGAGCTGTAGCTGGAGCAGATGAAGTGACTCGTGTGTGCGGTGCGGCTCTGCAGCTGACTTCGAGCTCGAGGCACTCTGGCAAATGCATCGCTTGTTGTCCTGCCCTTCCTTTCCTGCATGTCATCATGTAGCTGCTCCTGGTGGCTGAATCTCGATTACTTTGACATCAAGATCATATAATTTTTGTTCCGTGATTCTTTCCGTGCTCTCCCGGTTTTGAGTTAGGTGGCCAACCCTTCTCAATCCGCAGAGTTGATGCTATCAAGTAACCAAGCTGCTCCTCGCTTGTTCTTGAGAAAGTATTCAGATGCCTCTGCTAGAGTTGGCATCTTGGCAGCCTTCTCTTTACTTGCCTTCTCCTTCTTCTCTTGAGCTTGTACTGATGATGGTTCATTCTCAGTCATGACAACTTGATTGTCTTCAAATTTAGGATAGAGAACCAAGTGTTCCTTATCCAACAGATACTTCCCTGTGCCCATCTTTGAGTTAATCAACTCCTGAATCTGTGGGGCATATCCACAGCTCCTCTTTTGGTCTGCTGCTGTCCTCTTGATAGTTTCAACTATGAGGCTCATGATCTTGAATTTCTGGGGCACATAAAAAATGTGAAGCAAGTTAATTGCATGCCCTCTGATCATGTTGTGGTCACCTGATTTGGGCAACAGAGTGTGCCTTAGGATCCAGTTGATCGTTGGCAGCCCTGACAGAAGAAAATGAACTGATCCAAACTTGAAAGTCTCAAGTGCATCATCTGGGATCTCCTTGTACATCTGTGACATTGAGTTATGACCCATCTTCTTCTTGGCATAAATGTCCAAGTCATCTTCACTTTCCTTTGGGGCATTGATCAGACTTGCCCATTCCTCTATGGTTGATTGGTATCTCGTTCCTTCTGACATCCAAACTATCCTGCCATCTGGATAGAAATGTGCTGTGGAGTAGAATTGCATAATGAGCTCGTCATTTCAGTTTGAGCTTCTGCCCAAAAAAATCTGCAACTCCACACGCACTGAAGCTGTCATATACTCCAGGATAGTGTTCTTCATTCTCCTGAATGTAGGTCCAGTCAACCCACCTCATATCACAAACTATGGGCTTCTTATCCAATAAGATGGTCTCATAGAAGTCCTGCTGCTCCTTGGTGTGGAACATGTAATCTACAACAGTCCTTCTCCTAGTAGCATATGGATCTGACTCTCTCCATAGCCTCAACCCTAAATCTCTCCTGATCTTCATGTTATCAGCCACAGGATGAGCATCATTGTGGTCTGGAATCTTGGGTTTGAGCTTCCTTAGGACCTGCCCTTCATCATCTTCCTCAGCAGCAACATCAGACATTGGTGCCTTGTTCTTTTCAGCAGCTGGTATACTCCTGGTATTTCTCTTAGGTGCACTCTTGGGCTTGGGGCAGCTTTGGGTGCTACTTTGGGCTTTGAAGTTGCAGCCCCTGATTTGATAGCATCACCCATCAGCTTTTGTGCCTTGGGTGCTGGTTCAGCAACCTCTTTTTCTTCCTCTTCTTCCATCATGGAAGGCTTTCCTATTACTCTGGCCATGGTCTTCTTGACCCTTTCCTTCCTTTTATTTCCTTCAACAGCAGCAGGCTCTTTGGGTTGGGATACCAAAGAAGCTTGAGTGGAGACTCTGGCTTTGGACATTGGTTGTCTTCCTGCAGGCCTTTTGATCTTCATTCCTGGCTTAACTGCAGTTGAGCTGTACTCCTTCTTGAGCACTTTCTTCTTTGAACTTGCCCCATCCTATACTGCCACATAGTCCTCATCCTCAGACTCTGAGGTCTTCTTCTTCCTTGTCCTCGTGGCAGCCTTGGGAAAATTGCTGGGAGTGCTTCTGCTCCCCTCATCTGAGCTGCTAGAGGGACTAGTGCCCTCACTCATGTGAATCTGCTATTCTGACTTGTTCTAGCTGTCACTTTGGTCTGACATGCTGCACACATCGATCGCTGACCCCGTGAATAGTTATAGATGAGGTAGAGTGGATGAGCATCACAAAATGCAGAGATATTTGCAAAAGAATGATTCAAAAAACTTAGTTTTAGTTTTCCACGGAAAGCATTTCGGATCTACGATTTTCAAACTCGGTGATACTGAAGCAGTTTTGGAACCTAAACTAGTGAACTCGGTCAGACCGAGTCACACTTCGGTGGCACCGAGACTGCTAGGGTTTCACAAAGTTTTAAAATCGGTCACACCGATTAGCAATTCTCGGTCAGACCGAGAGTTACTAGTGCAATGGCGTTAGCCAAATCGGTGGGACTGAGTTTTTCAACTCGGTGGGTCCGAGATGGTTTCGGCGGAAACCTAACCTTAAATTTTCGAATCACACCTATTCTAAGGATTGTTTTGACTGGATAGAGATGTTTTAATCGTGGCAAGAAGCATTATGAACACAATGTGCTGAGAATCAGACGAGGATAACACTGTGATCGAGTTCATACCCTAGTTCGGCGGTGAACTCGCTACGGCGGCAACGGCGGAGAAGAATTCTGTTGACGGCGGCGGAGACCAGCGACAGGAGGCGGCTGGCGATGAAGTCGACGATCCGGAGACCTAGTAGGCAGATAAAGCTAGGCGTGGGCGAGGAGTTTCAGAGAAAGTTTTCCAAAATTTACCCGTGTGAATATTAGCCCGACACTGTCGGTGTGACCGAGTGGAACAACTCGGTGGCACCGAGATGCATAACTGTTAACAGTTACAGCAACTCGGTGTGACCGAAAAGTTCAAATCGTTGCACCGAGATGAAAACCTAGATCGACTAAGTAATCTCGGTATGACCAAAATGGATGAATAGGTCAGACCGAAAATCACAAAGAAGTTTTGGAAGTTTAAGTCTATGACGAATCGGGGACTCCGAGTGCTTGTCACACAGAGTGGTTCGAATCTGACTTGATCAAATTTTGTGATGTAGCATGAATAGAGTTTGAGACGAGAAGAGCATAGATAGCTAGAGAAGGTTCTTAGGCATTCTTGTCCATCCACTTGGCGAAAGAAAAAGAAAACAATCAATCAAAACAACAAGTGGATGTCCTTGAATGAGTTAAATATGCAACCAACATGCTCACACAATAAAATGACAAATGAAATATGTGACAAAGCATGCACAACCAATTCTAGCATCTATTAAACAACTGGCGATGACTAGGTCATCTATATATGAGTATATTGACTTAGGAGTCAAATGAGAACATTTGATCATAGGTCATAATCATCGTTTAAGCTCAAGTGGGGTTACCACTTTTACATAAAGCATTTATGTGTTCACATCATTAGAGTTGCTTTGACTCAATTCTTAAGAGTTAATCTCCCCCTAGATGTGAGATCCCCCCTTAAAGGGATAAACTAACCTTGGGTTTTGTCGATGATGACTTCATGTAGGTGTTGAAGATGTGGATGCTCAATGTTGATGTAGATCTTTTTGGAGCAAACCTTTGGAGTGAGTTGCACTTTCAATACCTACATGGGTTAGTCCCACAAGGAACAAACAAGAATATCCATAGACACAGAGTGATGCACACACAAAATGATGTCCATGAAAACATTAGGTTACCTTGTCCCTTGCCTTACCAACATGAGGTTTTGTGACTCCTTGAACTAGTTCAAGATATGAAAGGTGGTTGCACTTGTCCTTGCCATAATGATATGAGTGAAGAATGTTGGTGGAGTCAACCTCAAGAACTCTCTAGTTC
The DNA here is from genome assembly GCA_021605205.1 of Aegilops longissima. Taxonomy (NCBI): domain Eukaryota; kingdom Viridiplantae; phylum Streptophyta; class Magnoliopsida; order Poales; family Poaceae; genus Aegilops; species Aegilops longissima. The sequence continues at coordinate 476,419,949 of CM038678.1, forward strand.
TTCTTTTTCTGGATCTACATCACCTTGATGGGAATCCTTGGTGTAGTAGTTGTACTTGATGAAGTAGAACTTGACGTAGTCTTGGGAACCCACTTGACCAAGGCCTTAGGTGCTTCTTCAAATGCATCAATCTCCTCTTGAAGCTTGTCCTTGCCTTTGTTCTTGTGGTCTTGTGGTGGAAGATCATCTTGTGCTTGTGTTCCCTTGAAGGAAGTAGGATCATACTTCTCTTATTGAGGAACAAACTTCGTCTTGGGGTATTGATCTTCTTCCCACTCTACTCCATTGGCATTGAACTTTCGCTCAAAACCAACACCTTGATTCTTCCGTGCCTTCCTTGCTTGCGTACAATTTCCTCAAATTGCTTACTCCCGGCAAGGCTCTTGTATACACCTTTCTCTATAATTCCCTTCAATAAGCTGTTTTCTTGCTCAAGTGTAACTTGGCTAAGAGGATCATTAGTGGAATCAAGAGAACTACTAGAAGCAACAATATTGGATTTAGCATTGTTATTGTTACTACTAGAAGAAGAATCTTTCTTGTTCTTGTTGCTAGACTTGACTTGAGGCATGTAAGTAGATAAGAGTAAACGCTTGGCAATGCAAGAAGAAATTTTCTTACGGAGATCATCATTGATCGCTTTTAGGAACTCATGCTCTTGCTCAAGATTGAGCTTTTCAAAGCGTAACTTCTCATGAGCCCTTAAAAGTTCTCGATGACCTTCGAAGATAGTTTCATGAGCTAACTTAAGAGTGTTTAGTTCTTTAGTTAGACGCTCAATCTTCTCCTCATCATTTTCATTCGTTTCATCTTGATTAGCATGATTAATTTACGTTTCATCATAGTATTCATCACTAGAGTTGTCAACAAGTAAATCATCATCACCTAGCAAGTCATCTTCATCACTATTAAAATCAACATACTCGGGGTGTGTTACCTTAGGACCTTTGGCCATGAAGCATCTACCAATTCCTTCATTTGGTGATTCAAATATGTCGAGGAGTTGGTTGACACAAGTGCTAGACCGCAACACCTTCATCTTGAGTGTATTCGAGTCGGAGTGATAGCTTCTCTCGGAGTGATTATCGAGTCGGAGCGGATACCCATTCACCAACGTGAGCTTGATGTCTTCGATTTGTGTAGCTCTTTGATGACTTGTCCTTCCTATCCTAATCCTTGCTTCTCCGTGAGGGTCTTCGCTCATAACGATTATCTCTACTCCTTCTCTCTCTTGGTGGTGATTCTTCTCTTCTACTTCTTCTCTTGGGAGAATCTTCTCTCCTTTTGTAGGGTGTCGACACTCATTGGAATAGTGTCCGGTCTCCCACAATTGTAGCAATTGCGCCTCGACTAGAAGATCTTTTGTCATTGTAGGACCTTGACTTAGAGCTTCTTTCTTTGCTTCTACTCTTGTAGAATTTGTTGAAGTTCTTCACCATTAAGCTCAATTCTTCATTGAAGGTTTTTTCTCACTTGATGATGTGGGGGCTTCACATGAGGCTTTGTAAGCACCGCTTGATTTGTTGTGAAGTTCCTCCTTATCCTTGAGTGACATCTCATGAGCAACAATTCTTCCAATGACTTCCGTTGGCTTGAGATCTTTGTAATTTGGCATCATTTGGATCAATGTGCACACGGTATCATATTCTCCATCCAATGCTCTTAGGATCTTCTTGATGATGAATCTGTCGGTCATCTCTTCACTTCCTAAGCCGGCAATCTCATTTGTGATAAGAGCAAGCCTAGAGTACATTTCAGCGACACCTTCACCATCCTTCATTTTGAACTTGTCAAGCTGACTTTGGAGCACATCCAACTTGGATTCCTTGACGGAGTCTGTACCTTCATGCATATCAATCAAGGTATCCCAAAATTCCTTTGCATTCTCAAGACGGCTGATTTTGTTGAATTCTTCGGGGCACAAGCCATTGAAGAGGATATCACAAGCTTGAGCGTTGTATTGCAGCATCTTCAAATCTTCCGCGCTAGCTTCACGGTTCGGTTCTCTCCCATCAAAGAATTCACCTTGCAAACCAATACACACAATAGCCCAAACGGCGGGGTTATGTCCAAGAATATGCATTTTCATCTTATGCTTCCAACTAGCAAAATTAGTGCCATCAAAGTAAGGACCTCTACGGTGATAATTTCCCTCGCTAGGCGCCATACTCTCCTAGGTTGTGAAACCAAGGCTATGACCACCAAAAGCTATGGAAATCAAAGCAAATGGAGACCAAAGCTCTGATACCACTTGTAGGACCTTGAAGTATGTCTAGAGGGGGGGGGGTGATTAGACTACTTGACCAATTAAAAACCTAACCTTTTCCCAATTTTAGACTTTGGCAGATTTTAGCTATCTTTGAACAAGTCAAGCAATCTTCACACAATTCAAGCAAGCATGCAAAGAGTATATAGGCAGCGGAAATTAAAGCATGCAACTTGCAAGAATGTAAAGGGAAGGGTTTGGAGAAGTCAAACGCAATTCGAGACACGGATGTTTTTGTCGTGGTTCCGATAGGTGGTGCTATCGTACATCCACGTTGAAGGAGACTTCAACCCACGAAGGGTAACGGTTGCGCGAGTCCACGGAGGGCTCCACCCACGAAGGGTCCACGGAGGGCTCCACCCACGAAGGGTCCACGAAGAAGCAACCTTGTGTATCCCACCATGGCCGTCGCCCATGAAGGACTTGCCTTACTAGCAGTAGATCTTCACGAAGTAGGCGATCACCTTGCCCTTACAAACTCCTTGGTTCAACTCCACAATCTTGTCGGAGGCTCCCAAGTGATACCTAGCCAATCTAGGAGACACCACTCTCCAAGAAGTAACAAATGGTGTGTTGATGATGAACTCCTTGCTCTTGTGCTTCAAATGGTAGTCTCCCCTACACTCAACTCTCTCTCACAGGATTTGGATTTGGTGGAAAGAAGATTTGAGTGGAAAGCAACTTGGGGAAGGCTAGAGATCAAGATTCATATGGTAGGAATGGAATATCTTGGCCTCAACACATGAGTAGGTGGTTCTCTCTAGGCTGGTAAGTTGGAAGTGTAGGCTTGTTCTGATGGCTCTCTCCATGAATGAAGAGGAGGTGGAGGGGTATATATAGCCTCCACACAAAATCTAACCGTTACACACAATTTACCAAACTCGGTGGGACCGAATCAACAAACTCGGTCTGACCGATTTAGTAAACCTAGTGACCGTTAGGGTTTTCGGTGGGACCGACATGCAACTCGGTAGGACCGATATGGTTAGGGTTAGGGCATAATGTAATCTTGGTGAGACCGATTACACAAACTCGGTGAGACCGATTTTGGTAATTAGCTAACCAGAGAGTTGGTCAGGTAAACTCGGTGGGACCGATTCGCTCTTTCGGTGGGACTGAGAAGTTACGAAAGGGAAACAGAGAGTTTACATTGCAATCTCGGTCGGACCGATTGTCGTGGTTCTTAGTCTGACAGTAGAATGGGGGGTAGGAATGGAGAGTCAAGATCCTAGCTATGGAGTAGTTGTATACGCAAGGGATTTACGAGTTCAGGCCCTTCTCGGAGAAGTAACAACCCCACGCCTCGGAGCCCGGAGGCGGTCGATTGGATTATATGCGTATGTGTTCTGGGTGCGAACCCTTACACCGTGGGGGGGTGGCTTATATAGAGTGCGCCAGACCCCAGCCAGCCCACGAAAGCGAGAGGGTTTAAGGTACGTTAAGACCTGGTGTTCTTTGGTAACGTCGGACATAAAGTGTCATCATGACCATAAAGACTACTTAATTACAGACCGCTTGGATACTGAGTGATTCTGAGCACCGATGGTCGAGTGAGCCTTCTTGGTCGAAAGTGTCTCGATTACGTCGAGTGGAAGCCTACCGGTCGATTGGAAGGCAGCTTCTTTCGTGCGAGTGCCCTCTGGGAGGGTACCTTTGGGCAGGTCTATGACCCTACCCTAGGTACATGACTTCATCATTAGCCCCCGAATGGATCGAGGTTTGAGTGAGGAAGGAGTTGATAATCTTTCCGACCTGTTCTTTGTGTTGCGATTGTGACTTACTCTTGGATCAACGACCTTTTAGTGATGGCGTCAACTTCTGTTTCAGTCGCCTTGATCCATTCTTCACATTTGTCGAGTGAACTTTGTGAACTTGAGGATTTCCGAGCGACGGATCGGAGGAAATCTGTTGTCGACAAAGTTGCTCGCGGTTAGCGGATTTCGAGATCTGAATTTTGGGAAGCGCGAAGAAGCGAAAACTCGCGACACTCGGATGGGATAAGGCGATGACGCCGATCTTCAAGCGCCGCCTTTTTCGCCACGACAAGGCTACCGCTGTGGATTTGACAGATTGCTGGGCCTACCGGTCAGCCATTCGAAGCGGCCTCATATAAGGCATCGACGGGTATTTTGAGCAGTGTGACCCCAATCTTCCCTCCTCCGCCTCCAAATCCTTCTCGCTGCGCGCCTTAGCTCGCTCAGCGCCGGAGATCGCACTGCTTCACGACGACCATGGTGAAGGAGAAGACCGCAGCCTTGAGCGGGTGAAGAAGGCGCGCCAAGGCGAAGGGGAGAGCGCCCCACGGGGTGGATCTTCTTCAGCGGTCCAAACTGCCGCAAGGTTGGGTCCAGGAGATTGGATCCGCCGACCATCACCGAGAAGGACCTCAACGATCCGCCAACGAGGGATTGATCCCCATGGGTCGGCGAGGCTTCCAGGAACAGAGTGGCAGCCGCAGCCTGAAGAGGGTGAGTGCGTTCTCCTAGCCACTCATGTAGATCGGGGATTTTCTCTGCCGCCGAATCCTTTCTTCCAGGGGTTTCCGAACTTTTTTGGAACGCAACTCCATCATTTCACTCCCAACTCCATTGCCTATCTTGCTGCTTTCGTGTCGTTGTGCGAAAACTTCTTGGGTTGTCGGCCGCACTGGGGCCTATTCAAGCATATATTCACTTGTCGCTCTCAGACGGTGAAGAAAGCGAACCCGAATGACGAGAGAACCCAAGTAATCCAGATGTGTGGGGGACTCGGGGTCCAGATGAGGGGGGAGAGCGCTTTTCCGGCTATGACTCTCCCCGACTCGGTTAGAGGGTGGCAGTCGACCTGGTTCTATCGCTAAGACCAGCCGACGCCGGGCGGTCGACCGACTCCTCCTTTCTCCATGAGTCGAGTGAACAAGCCATCTTCCCTGAAGGTGCTACCAGAGGAGAAGGCCCAAGTAAAATTGTTGATGGAACGCGTAGTCCAGCTCATTCGCGACGGGTGACCGCATGGATCTTCGAAGTTTTCCTCCGACGGCGTATTCAGCCACTCCAATACCGAGGCCATCCGATGTGGATGTACTCCGGTACGGATGATACCACTCGGGTCCATCCAGAGGAGGTCAATGACGCCACGCTGGAGAAGTGGATGACTGCCATCACAGGAAACAAAGATAATCCTCGCGGAGCTAGGAGGATTCCCCCACTCGACCATTCTTACGATCCAGACAAGGTATAACCACTTATCTCTGACTGTGATTCTACTACATTCATTCTGTTTTGATGCCAATTCATCGACTGACTTTTGCCTTGTTTTGTTGTCTTCTAGGCCACCACTGAGATGTACTCGATGCCCAACGGGGCGGAGGAACCAGTCGAAGAAGAAGAAGGAAGCGGAGGTGAAAGCCAGGAGGAATGGGAGTCCAACGGCGAGGAGGATGAGGGGGGCGACAACTCTGGTGAAGAGGAGGATGAGGAGGAAGAGGAGGAAGATGTCGATCCTCCCCGCTCGGAAGGAAGGTCCAAGTTGACGCATGACCCAGCGGCCGAGCGCGGTAAAGCTATTGCGCCCACTGGGCAGTCGACGAAGCGACCTCGGACAACTTCCCCTGCGCCGACTGAGAAACCGCCGAAGCAACCTCGAGCAACGTCGTCGAAGCCGGCGAAGGCCCTGCCCAAGATGCGGATGGTCATTCCCACCATCTCCGGGTAATCAGCAGAACTTGTATTTCCCTATTCAACATGAGTGTACTTTTGGTCGACTTGATGACTGATCAGCCGATTCTTGAAATCTGCGGTCTGCTACCTCGAGACCTCACCAAGCACGAAGATCAGAAATGGAAGATGCCGTCACCTCCAACCTTGGTATGATCTCTGCAGTTTCGCTTTTAGTCTATTGGATTTCCATGTTTACTTTTGAATCTTTCTTGTAGTTCCGCCTCATGTCATTGATCTCCCCGATGATGACGAGGAAACGCCGTTGAGGAAGAGGAAGAACAAGAGGGTGCCTGCTGGCAAGGCTACTCCAGCCAGACGATACCGAGACGCTGGTTTCGAGGGAGGCAACACCGCCGGGCCTCTGTGTCTTTTGCTGTATCACGACAAGTGCCCGACCCACTTCGTCGATCGCTGATCCACCATCCTTTTTGCTACACACCACTTCCCGGAAGACCAAGTGAGTGCTGCTAAGGAGGCTATACGCCAGGCAGGGATCATGATGGAGCAAGTGAAGGCAGTCCGAGAGGCCAGCCAGGCGGCCTATGATGCTAGTTCAGCTCTCCGAGCAATGTCCAAGTAAGTTGATCGTTGCTTGCTCATAGGATATGCTACCTGAAACCGCTTCTTTTTCAAGATTTATATATCTGACACCCACCGGGTGGGTGTGTCGATTGAGTTTTTGTGGGGCACGCTGAGTGCACCCACCGGGCGAGTCCCGAGGCTATGGTGGACTACGTGCATCGACTATAGTCTTTACACTTTGAATCTGCTTCACTCGGCCTGGTCGGACCAAGTCGAATGGAACCGTAAAACCGGTGGGGGCACGCTGAGTGCACCCACTGGGTGTAGTCCCCGAGACTATGGTGGACTGCGGGTAGTCGGCTATAGTCTAAAGAACTGTTTTTTTTACCGTGGCTGACCGCTGACAATTAGCCATGGTTTTAGAATCATAACCTTTTTGCCTCTTTTGGTCGACTGGTCGAACCAAATTGGTAAAACCAAGGGGGCATCGCTGAGTGCACCCGCTGGTGTAGTCCCCAGACCACCGTCAATGTTTTGATTCGGTGTAGTCTTAGAAATGCTATGATTTTTCCTTAGTCACCGGAAGTGATCTGTCTTTGATGTCTTTTGTTGATTGACTCTTTGTAGAAATCTTGTGAGCTTGTGGCTCGCTATCTTGAGTTAGAGAACAAACAGATCCAGCTCAACCTCGACTTGAAGCTTGCTCAGAGAATTTGCGTATGCGAAGGATGAAGCAAAAGGTATGGCTGGTGAGAACTTGACGACTGTCTTTGTTTTTCTGCTCATTCTCAACTCGTTCTCATTGTTGCTTTGCGATAAACCGGAGGAGACTCAAGAAGAAGGACCTTGACCATGCGAGAGTATGTATATGCGGCTTTGAGAAAACAAAGCTCATTGAAGAGAAACTTGCCTCTACCGGCAAACTTGAAGATGAAAATGCCAAGCTAAAATCCGCTCTTGACGCGCCAACAAGGAAGTTAGTCAACTGAAGAACGACAAGATTGCTCTGTCTGACAAGGCTGGCCAATGGCGGGGAAGTGAAATGACACGAGGTTTATCTTGGAGGGCTCGCCAAGAAACTGTTCCTCATGCTTGAAGGTAATCTCTTTTATCCGATTGTCTTGCTATCACCGCTCATCGCATGATTGTTGTTTTGAGTCCGAGCTGTGTTTTAAGAATTTGTCAAAACTTCAAGAAGAAACCAATCAGTGGAAACCAGCCCGACCCCATCAACTCTCCCGTGAAGGACGGTTGCTATGAATGTTCTTCGATCGAGTCTCGTTGTTAGCGTGGTGGATTATCTTGCTCAGCGAAAGCTGCGTGTCGCGGATCGACTCAACTCTCGCCGAGCAGACGCTTGTAATGACCTTGAATCTTAATGACTCGAATGAATGAGATTCCAAGTCGAGTGCAAGAATGGAAAAGTCTTACGCGTGTGTGGTGCTGATGTTGCCCTGTCCCTGGTTCATGTCCACTGCAAGGAAGCGCAAGAGGAAAAGCTGGCGTCCCTCAAAGTTGCCAACACCAGGAAGTACGACTTCCGATCTTTCATGGAGACCTTCATCGCTGCTGCTACCCGTATTGCCGACGGAATCGACCTCGACCACTTTGTTGCACCTTCCAGTCCTCCACCGGAGGAGTAAAAAACTTCTAAGTCCCACCTTAAATTTGCCTCGGAATGCTGAGTGGTTTTTGTAACCGACAAATTTTAACAGGCTTAACGCCTGAGCACTTTCGGATCCGTAGGACGTTTATCCGAACTTGATCTATCCTTGAACATGCTTTATTTGCCTTCGAGAGAACTTTGCTCTTCATTCGGAATATATTTCATTGTTGTAAGTAGTATCCTTGAGGTGAAACTCCAGTCGACTTGTACTTCAGCTATCTTGCAGGTAGAGACGGAGCACAGACTGCGACTGACCTCGTCATTCTTGCGGATTGGGATGGACCGCACGTTGTACTTGTGGCGAAGCTCCGAAGGAGAAGGTAGCAGTCGACATGTACCTCGTCGTCCTTGCGGATTGGGATGGACCGTACGTTGTACTTGTGGCGAAGCTCCGAAGGAGAAGGTAGCAGTCGACCTGCACCTCGTCGTCCTTGCGGATTGGGATGAATTCCTTACTTAGGCGAGTCACTGGCTGCAGCTAAGCCTCCGAGCGGGAGGTGTGCTCTCCACTGTAGGATTTTTATCTCTTAGGCGAGCACTGGCTGCAGCTAAGCCCCGAGTGGGAGGTTTGCTCTCCACTCGGTAGGGTTTTTATTACTTAGGCGAGCACTGGCTGCAGCTAAGCCCCAGTGGGAGGTTTGCTCTCCACTGTAGGATTTCTATTACTTAGGCGAGCACTGGTTGCAGCTAAGCCCCAGTGGGAGGTTTGCTCTCCACTTGGTGGGGTTTTTATTACTTAGGCGAGCACTGGGCTGCAGCTAAGCCCTCGAGTGGGAGGTTTGCTCTCCACTCGGTAGGATTTCTATTACTTAGGCGAGCACTGGGCTGCAGCTAAGCCCCCGAGTGGGAGGTTTGCTCTCCACCCAGTAGGATTTTTACGGTGTAGCTCTGAAGGAGAAGGTAGCAGCCGACCAGCACCTCGTGCAGTCCTTGCGGTTGCTCATTATATTGAATGTTTGCTTAATCCTTGGGCTATTGCTAAGCCCCGAGTGAGAGGATGACTCTCCACTCGGTAGGATTTTGAATACTTAGGCGAGTACTTGGACTGCAGCTAAGCCCCCGAGTGGGAGGCTGGCTCTCCACTCGGTAGGATTTTGAATACTTAGGCGAGTACTTGGACTGCAGCTAAGCCCCCGAGTGGGAGGCTGGCTCTCCACTCGGTAGGATTTTGAATACTTAGGCGAGTACTTGGACTGCAGCTAAGCCCCCGAGTGGGAGGCTGGCTCTCCACTCGGTAGGATTTTTAATACTTAGGCGAGTACTTGGACTGCAGCTAAGCCCCCGAGTGGGAGGCTGGCTCTCCACTCGGTAGGATTTTTAATACTTAGGCGAGTACTTGGACTACAGCTAAGCCCCCGAGTGGGAGGCTGGCTCACCACTCGGTAGGATTTTGAATACTTAGGCGAGTACTTGGACTGCAGCTAAGCCCCCGAGTGGGAGGCTGGCTCTCCACTCGGTAGGATTTTGAATACTTAGGCGAAGCGGATTCGCAGCTAAGCCCCCAAGTGGGAGACTGGCTCGCCACTCGGAAAGGATTTTTTGTACAAACTTAGGCGAACCGGATTCGCAGCTAAGCCAACCACTGGGGGAAATTTCAACAAAAAGTAATAACAATCACTGGGAAAATTATAACATTCTTGTCTTAGATAAACGAACTAGAAAAGTACTTTTATTACATCTCAACCGAGTGAGTATTTAAGTATAAAAGGGGCGGAGCAGCTCCACATTCCAAGCTCGAGGCTCGTCAATCTGGCGATCAACGTTGTAGAGATGATATGTGTTTGACACGAGAAAAATATCTAAACTCCGGGAGAAAGGAAGGGGAGTGTATTTCTCTCTTGCGCCAGGAAAGGGAAAAGTAAATATGCGGGCGTGCCAGTGTACCGTTGTACACAAAGAAAAAGGTATGAGAAACGAGTATTTCATTAATCTCAATGGAGAAATAAAATTACAAGATCCCATAAGGAAAACAAATCCGCTCCGTGGCCTACTAGCGCGGCCAGCCTGACTGTGGCGATTGTGGTCTCCTGGTTCCCGGGGCCTCGGAAGGCTCCCGGTTAATTACTCCCGTAGGTTGCTCCGCGGGATACCTCCGATTAAGCCGTGTGGTCGTCTTCATCGTCTTCGCTTCGCGTCCTCCATGCATGATGATGGTGATGTGTGTGTGGGCAGCGGCAGAGCCCGTGTCCTCGTCGGTACACACGCCGCAAGTGGCGTAGCCTTAGCGGTGGCCGCGCCCGCCCTCGCCGTCGTGCCTCGTCGGTCTTGTCGGCATTGGAGTAGTTGGTGTTGTGGTAGCATGGGTCACGCTCGGCTTAGACTTCTTGACGACATGTTGCTTCATCGGGGTATTCAAGGGGGCTACGCCCTGCGGGAGTAATAGTTTGGAGAGACCGGTGTCAGTATAAAAACTGACGCGCGCTCACATTGGCGTGGCCGGGGTGGTTGGCACCTTATCTCGGCTAGACGCCGAGTATTCGGCGGTCCGCCAAGACAAAGGAGGCCGCTTCACGAGGCCGTGGAAATGTGGCGTTGTAGAGGCCGCGTCGCCTTGGGCTGGTGCTACGCCGAAGGGTGACCTGTACGCCGGCGACGCCGTGGACCTGTTCGCCATGGTGGGTGCACCTCTCGAAGGAGGGATCGGTCTTGTACTGCGTCGCTGCAAACACCGGCCCGGTGAAGGATCTGCACGCCATTGACCTGTTCGTCGGGGACGCGCGCCTCATGAAGGAGGAACCGGTCTTAGATACGTCGTTGCGGATATTGGTTCCACCAAGGACCTGTACGCCGTGATGGGAAAAGCGAGTCTCGGGCTGCGCCGTCAGTGAGCTCCGGCTCCGCCGCACCGTCCCCTCCAAGAGTGTGACGCAAAACCTGTACACCAGTGTCTCCTTTGCCATAAACCTATTCACCGTAGCCTTGTCCGTCGCAATCTGTGCGTCCTGAAGGGAAAGGCGAGTCTTGGGCTGCGTCGTCAGCGAGCTCCGGCTCCGCCATGCTGTCTCCTCCAAGAGCGTGATGCAAAACTTGTACGCATGCGTATATCCTTTGCTATGAACCTGTTCACCGTGGCCCTGTTCGTCGCAATCTGTGCGCCGCGACCTGTACACCATGGGCTATTCGCTGAGGGCCATGAAGGCCTCCATGGTAGAGCGTTGGGGCTAGCAGTTGGACTGGATCGTTGAAGAGCTCCGGCAGCTCCCGAGTAATCTCCAGCCAAGAACATGACACCTGAAAATGAGGGGCTTGGCATAGACAAACTCCAGCGGTGTCGGTGTAGTCTTCTGGTCCGGTGAGGTCGTCAACTGCGGCGGCCACGCGATCACACGAGCGCCGTCTCCGGTGACCGGCACGTACTCTCGGTGTAGTGCATGCATGCACCCTTGCACGGATGGCCGCCGATCTCCGTTGGGGCTGCGGTTCGTTGGGTGGATGTGTGCTTGGTGGCTGGTGAGTGCGCCGGCGACGGATGGATGTAGCACTGGCGAGACTTCTCTCCGGACGTGCGTGACGAATGTATGGATCTCCTGATGGATGGACGTGTGCGTTGTGAAGGGCGGCGGCCTTGTGGCGTCTACGCGTGCGTGCCTCTCCCTCCTTTTCTTGCTGCAACACATGTAAGGTGGAAGGAAAGAAGTACAATAAATTAGTGGGGCTTGCTCTGCTCCCTGTTCTCCATCTCAGCAGGCGCCGGTTTGCTTGCGGGCAGCCTGACACAGTTGGAGGCAACCCGTTGCCGGGGCGCTCATTGTTGCTGCCGAGTGTGTGCCTCCGCATCGTCGCCGCTGTAGGCGTGCCCTATGTGTGGCTTCTCTTCTCCTGATGCTTCGTACATGAGGTCTTGGCCCTCTGCTCGAAGCCGCACCACATGCGATGCGCGTCTCCAACTGGGCGCGTCCGCTTCTCCTCGGGCGAGGCTCCGCTTCTGGGTTATGCCGCCTGTGCCGTCGCCGCCTCCTGGCTGGGTGTCTTCTCTTTGGCCGCCTGCTAGACGAATGCATACATATAGATCAAAAGAAGTTAGTCAGCAGGGTATGCTTTGCTGCCCGTTCTTCATCTTGTCGGGTGCTCGCTTGCTGTGGGCGTGTCCAACGTCAGATCGTTGGCAACGCGCTCCCGCCGCCATCGTCGCCGTGGCGTGTTCTTCTTCTCTGCCGCCACGATGCCTCCAACATGGCGCCGCTGCGAGCAGCTCACGACAGCGCACACACAGTACGTGCCTTGCGAGTCGACATCGTCGCAGTCGGCCCATCACAGAACTCGGGACGAAGCCAGCGCCGCCGCCAGCGCGGGGCGCGTCTCCTCTTGGCCGCGTCCGTTGCGTGCCGTCTCGCGTCCCCTGGTCGTCCTCGATGCGTACGTGAGTTTTCTATCTGGTTGAAGCTCCGGCTGGCATCTCTTCTATATCCCTGATAGACGAAAATATATATGTATATCAAAAGAAATTAGTCAGCAGGGTCATCCTCTCATCGGGTGCCTGCCTGCCGTGGGCGCGTGAAGCGCGTCCAATGTTGGATCATTGGCAACGCGCTCCCGCTGCCGTCGTCCCCGTGGATGCATTCTTCTTCTTCTCCGCAGCCACGACGCCTGCGGCACGACGCCGCTGCGAGGGGGAGCGCACACGCAGTGCGCCATCGGCCCGTCACCGAGCTCGGGACGTAGCGAGCGCAACCTCCGGCGTAGCGCGTGAGTCGGCCCAATCCCCTCGACGCTGCACCAGGGGCGCGTCTCTTCCTGGCCGGGGCCGCTGCCTCCCCTGGGTTCCGCGTCGACGCCGCCGCATGGGCGCCTCCCCTGCTGGCCTCTCCCTGGTCGCCCCCTTCTTGGACGCATGCTTCATTATCCGGTTGACAAGCTTTGCGATCTACAAGTCTGCATGGTGAAGAAGATAAAAAGAACGATAAAGGAATTAAGTAACATGCATAGTTCCTGTATGGATTCGGCCTTGATGGAAGTCTTGATGTTGCTACCACCAAGCGCCTCATCGACGCCATGGAGATGGCATCGGGGCTTCTTTTCTGGACGCCGGCTCGTCGGCGCCCGTCGCCAGGGCACAGCGAGCGTCATCCGCAGCCGCCTTGGTCAAGAGCACCATGTGCTAGGGCCTCTTCTATAGGCTCCTCCTTGTATCTCCTTCCTTCCGATGCGATCTCCTAGACGCAGCCGCATGGGCGCGTCTCTGGCCGGCTGGCCTCCCCCGTCGCTTTGTTGCTCTTTTCTCCCCCCGGCTGGGTGTCTGGTGCATGGGTATATATAGGCAGTGGAGGAAGGCCGCCGAGTGACGCGTCGCGAATGGCTGCTCCCGATTTTGCTGGAGGAGATATGGATGCGTGGCGATGGAACGCCCCGATCTTTTAGCTTTGGCTCATCCAATCCTTTCTATGTCGTGGCGATGCTTATCTCTTCGGCGTTTCATCTGCACGTACAAATCTGCACACAAAAAAACAATTACCTGACACGCACCTGGTTCACGTGGCTGCTGGTAGGCCTGTTCCTCTGCAAACGTCGGTTAGCCAGGCACATGGGTATTCGGCTACTCGCATATGCATACGTGGCCGGCCGGTGTACCCATATTTGATGTACGGTATATACACCGGGTCCTGGACCACGTACAACCCGGCCAGGTCACACACGTACACACTGGCTCTACCGAGTCGTGATCATGTGCTAGTACGCACGTAGGTAGTTTTGTCATGCATCTTCACGTGCATGCATGGAACATGTAATACTTCGATCAACCAGCCCATGTACTAGTTATAAGCACACATATAAGTGCAAGTTAAATGATTGGGCCAGCTAACGGACTGGTCAATAGCCCATTAACCCTCACTTTGGATCTAAGGGCATGTGCACGTGCAAGGGCACTCCTTGCTCCATGCGTTAAAGATGTATGTTTATCATCTGGGCACATTATCATCAAGACAACTCTTTTTTTTGAATTTTTTTATTCATTATTTTTCGTACTGTATATAGTACAAAATCTCGTCGAACAAATGCCCCCTCGCCAAGTTGAATTCGAGCGCGGAGCGATCAAACTTAACTTGGCGAAAATATGTGACCATTTAGCGCAATTTCTTGCGGCTTAGTTTTTTTTTTTTAGATTGCGCGGGTAGATCCTTCCGCATTTTCACCTACCAAGGCAACTTGTTGGGCCATTTTGCAGTTATGGTGCAAAACCAACAATATGACCTCAGGTAACACCCATTCTATAGCGAATTGCCGTGTCACGTTTTGGAGAGTTTTATCAACCTAGTCGCGACCGCCTAGCAGCTACGGTGCCAGCCGACTAGATCAAAGGGTTTCACAGATTCATGCTGGCCGCACTGGCGCATTGCACTGCTCCCGTGATCTTCATATGACGATGTAGGTGAGGCGTCGGTAGACCATCGACAACTCCGTTTCACCATGAGTGGTGTATCACCTGGTGGTATGCCGGGACGCCATCGGCCTTGCTGAAGATCAAGGGGACGATATTGCCCCCAGGCTTCATTGTTGTTGGAGAGGGGGTACCGAAGTGACATCGGCATCACCCTTACGAACATAGGCGCTTCCTTCCTACGCCCATTCTTCATGTTGGTGCAGATGATTGGTTGACCGGATGCCGTCAGCATATCAGGTTGATGTCGGGATATCATCGACGTCCACAGGCGTACAGGGTTGCCCCCGATGCCTGTGTTGTTGGTTGTTGTAGAGACTCGACGTTGGGCTGCCGTTAGCAATGCCAAGAAGTACCTCTTCATTGGCTGCAAAAGATGTTGGGGAAGCGCAACAACTAGAAACACCCAACAAAGCAAAGCTAACCAAAAGGACAAAAAAAAACTTGGTTGGTTTTTAAAATGTTGGCTTTCCCGTTATACACTAGCTATAGGTGTGACGTCCGAGAGGGCCACCAAAGGACTTATCATCGGGAATCGTCGAAATACCATGACGATTACAACTCAACAACGGCATAAGCCCCGGTGTACGTGTATGAAGACGCCGTGTTTCGGGATGCTTCCGAGAGGCAACAGAAATTCATGTTCTAGCCCATCATCGTGTGGAGGGGCGCCACAGCTCGCCATGCCCCCTGCGCATGCTTCATGAACCCAGAGACTTGGTTATGGTAGGTTCAGGGTAGATGTTTTTGGGAGAACAGCTTGGCGATTTTTCTTCATGCCTTATTGAGGGGTGGTGAACATCTACCTTCCGCCTTCTTTCCAGTGAGTCTTGTACTGCTTGGGACAACTTGACAGCTTCTTGGACTCTTGTGATTTTTTTGCTTCTTGGAGATTTAGGATTGTTTTTTTTTGTGCGGATTGATTGATTGACCGCAAACTTCATGAACTTGCTTGCACTTTTGTGGATTCTGCTTACACTTCTTGAGGATTCTTCTTCCATGACTTCTCGAAGACCCACCTTGAGAACTCGGAAGGCACCTGTTCACCTCTGTGGCCTAAGAAAACCCTCTGGCATTTTATCTGGAGCTTTTGGTGGCGTACCCCAGGGTTGTCATGTGGCTACGTACTGAACCAACTTGCATTGGGCCAGGTAGCCACCATGAATCTTTTCCTATAGTCTCCCCTGGGATGCGAGCCTCTGCGAACATGAAGCATGACAGGAAACATGAAGGGCGCGGGGTCTCGGCGCTCAAAAGTGCCCAAGTAATCGTCTCCGCTGCCTCCGAGAGCATACGCCTGATACGTGTCGTGCATTGTGGGTGTAGGAGCCGCTCTACCTGCAACTTGACACATTGTGCCACCCTTTGACAAGTCCTAGGGTAGCCAAAACTTCAATCAACAGCATGATGTGGTAGAGGAAAGCCCCTTTTTTTTGTTGGTCTGAGTCCGTTAAAATTGGGGAGACCAAGAAAATATCCACAACATGCAACGAAGAGTGCAATATGGATCCGATAGCCCACTAAAAAGGGGTCTCCCCGAGCAAAAGGCAATGAAAGAGGCAACATTTTAAGAAAAATATTTTTTAAGGAACCTTCCGTTGATTGGGGGCATAGGCGGGCTCCAGGAATCAACAAGCTGGTATGCACCCCGTCGTGAGACTTGCTCAACGACGTATGGTCCTTCCCACTTTGGCTGGAACTTCCCCTTCGTCTTGTGCGTGATGACGATGGGTCGACGGAGCACAAGGACCAACTCGCCCTTCCGGAATACGCGTTGCTTGACGAGCTTGTCATAGGCTCTCACCATGTTCTGGCGATAGAGCTCTAAGTTTTGCAGGGCATGGAGTCTTTCCTCTTCAAGGGCGTCAAGCTCTTGGAAACGAAGTTGTACCTGTTCATCTTGGGTGAGCCCTTCCTGGATAGCCACCCGTAAAGAGGGTAGCTGGACTTCCAATGGCAGGACTGCTTCGCTCCCATAAACGAGAGAGAATGGAGTAGCTTGTGTCGGGGTACGGACTGTAACGCGGTACGCCCATAAGGACTCGAAGAGACGATCGTGCCAGTCTCTCTTGTGTCTTGTCACCGTCTTCTTGAGTATCTTGCCGAGCGTCTTGTTGAAGGCTTCGATCGCCCCATTGGCTTGAGGGTAGTAGCCGGTGGAGTAGTTCCACTTGATCTTGTACTTCTCCATGAACCTGTACATCTTGTTGGACTTGAATGCCTTGGCATTGTCGGAGGTGATGCAGTGTGGAATCCCAAAGCGATATATGATATTTCGCTCTAGGAACTTGATGACGTTGTCGCTCTTCACCTCCCGTAGTGGAACGGCTTCCACCCATTTGGAGAAGTAGTCTGTCGCGGCGAGGATGAAACGATGCCCCCCGGATGACGGAGGGTCAATGAGGCCGATGACGTCGATTCCCCAGGCGTCAAATGGCCAAGAGGGAACTGTTGGGTGAAGCGGGACCGGCGGCTGGTGCTTGAAGTCTCCATGTACTTGACAGTTGTGGCATGACCTGGCCACCAAGGCAGTCCGCCATGACGCTTGAGCCGATAGTATCCTGCAAGACGTATGCTGTGATACATCTTAGCTCCTCCTTGGTGCCCGCCGCAGATTCCATGGTGCATCTCCTGGAGGATCTTCTCGGCTTCACGTCGGTTGACGCATCGAAGTAGGACCTCCTGTCCATGAGACCTCCTGTATAGGACACCTGCTTCATAAAGATAAAAGGGGAGTCGTCGTTGTAGTTGGCGTCTCGCGACGGGGTCGTCGGGGAGACTGCCATGCTTGAAGTAGTCGAGGAAGGGTTGCAGCCACTCGTCTTCCTCCATGGTGTTCGTCATGATGGAGTTGACTTCATACTCCGCCGGGATAAGCTCCAGAACAGCTGGGAGGAGCCACCTTTCTTCAACATTTACCTTCATGGTTTTATTATCTGGGAGCACCAATGCTGCCGCTAGTTTTGCCAAGGCATCAGCAGGCGCATTTCTGCTTCGCGGGAGATGGAGCACTTCAACATGTTGAAAATTTTCCATGAGGTTCCGGGCCGCATTGTAGTACGGCACCAGTTCAGCCTTGCGCACCTCGTAGATGTCATTGACTTGACGAACTATGAGGTGGGAGTCACCAATGGCCCATAGAGAATGGACTTTCATGGAGAGCGCCAGGAGAAGGCCGAAGATGAGCGCCCCATACTTCTTTTCATTATTTGAGCATTCTTCCTTGAGGAGGGAGAATGCATGATACCTCACTCCTCCTTGTGGCATCTTGAACACCAAACCTGCGCCTGCCCTTCGCCTTGTGGCTCCGTCGCTGCGTCGTAAATGCATGCGGGCGCCCGTCAAAGTAGAGCTCCCACGGTGCCTCGAGGTCGATGGTGAAGACCTCCTCGTCGGGAAGATCAGTGATGAGGTGGTGGAATAGAAGGGTTGAGCGGTACGTCCGTCGCTCCGGCGATGCTTAGTCGTATACCTCCGGCTTGTCGATGTCCGCTGATGAAGATGTCTGGCCTAGTCAGCTCAGACAGGTGGGCGGCCTTCGCCTCGTCGGTTCCCGGCCTGGTGGTGTCCGCCTCGTCGGTGTCGAACATGGTGGCTTGCCTTCGCCTCGTCGTTGCCCGGCAAGATAGGTGTAGCGTCATCGGAAAAGGACTTGTCGGTGAAGTGGCTTTGCCTCGTCGGAGCTTGGACGATGTTGGGGAACGGTGTTGATGTAGAAGTTGGAGTAGACTTGAGTGTCACCGCATAGCATGCGGCATTGCTTGAAGATGACGAGCTTGTCGATGTAGCCCTTAGGGCATCGCAGTTACGGGTACGACCTCCGCTCGGTGTAGACGGTTGGCGTCGAAGAATGGCGGCGTGCTGGTGTAGTCGGCGTCCTTGCCAGATGAAGAGTTGATGATGTTGGCGACCGATGCACCGTGTCGATGTAGTCGAATGGCGGCGTGTTGGTGTAGTCGAATGGCAGCGTGTCGGTGTAGTCGGTGTCCACGCCGGCTGTGAAGCCGATGAAGATGGTGACGGCATGTTGATGTAGCGGTCCTCCTCGTCGAGCCAGGGGTTGATGTCGGTGGCCCCGCCGTAGTCGTGGGTGCTGAACGTGGAAGTTGTAGAGGATAACTCGAGCGCCGGGGTTGCTGAGTGGTGTGACATGTTGATGTCGCGCACCCGGTGATGTCTATGGAGACACATCTGGTTCTGGCTTTGCCGGCACGCGTCCCAGCATGATGGTGATAATGCTTGATGTTGCTAAATCATCCTGTACACGTGAGTATGTAGACATCTCTTGGCTGGTTGAAGACATCTACATGTGGATGCCAATGAAACATAGTTCCTGCCTCGGCATGACCTTCGTTGGCGCACGTGGTCTCTGCCTCAGGGCGCATGCGTGTAACTGCCGCCTTTTGCCGTCATGAGGGAAACGTGGATTGAAACGGAGTGCATCTCATGCTAGGAGATGGTTGATGAAGACATGAAGAAGACAAAAGGCAAGCCGTAGTCCACGGCAAGGCCGGATCACTAGCTGGCAGCCCCATCGTGTAATCTTCATATTTGACGAGGTAGTGTGAGGGCAGAGCTAGCAGCCGGCCATACGCAAGCAAGCTCTGATCGTTCCCGCCACCGTCTCCGTGGAGGTTCCATCGCCCGCTCGTCGGATGCACCGTGGAGGTAGATGGTGAGGACGCCGGGCTGCACGCCGGCGGCCCCGGTGACAACGCCATGGAGGTGGACATGGCGCGGGGGTTGTACGCCGGCTCGTTGGATATGGCGCCGGGCTGCAGGCCGACAGCTTCGACGTTGTTGTGGCGGTGTAGATGGCACCGGGATGCACGCCGGCTGTACCTTCGACATCGCCGCCGAGGTGGAGTTGGCGTCGAGCTACTCACCGATGGCCTCGCCACCGTCGACGTCATGGCGTCTGGTGCGTCCATGGAGTTGCAGTAGTCGGGGCGTCTGGTGTCGGTGTAGATGGGAGAATGCACAGCCGGGTACTTCAGGATGCAAGTGCTGGTGCAGATTGAAGGGAGCTTCGCCGGTTCATTCTCCGGCGCGCGTCCTTCGTTGCCGTGCAGGGTGCCGTGACCGCCGGCGGCTCATCCGCGACAGTGTGTTCTGGCTACGCATGTGCCCACGAGAGGGTTCTCCTCAGAACGGTGCCCGCGGCCTCATCAACGCGTGTACTCACCGCCTCCTAGTTGTGTGTGTGCATCTCCCCGTAGAGTGCTCTGCGTCGTCGCTCCTCGGCGCCGCTGATGCGGGTGCATCTCCATCTTGGTGTCTCCTCGCTGGGTGAGTTGCCCGTCATGCGAGTTCCCCCAGGATCGCCGTAATTGGTGCAATCTTCAGGCTCGGACGTAGTCCGCACCACCACCGGCGTGGCGCCGCTGTGAGCTAGCCTCTGTTGGCGTATCTTCCTCGCCGCTGCCACCACGGGCTTTGGGCAAAGTCTCCTACTGCCTAGGTGCCCACCTTGAGCGAGTCTCCGCCAGACGCAAACCGATGCCCATGTAGACGAACTTCCTCTGGTTGTATATGCGCTTCTACAAGAAAGAAGATTAAAGCAGAGGGGGAAAATGCATTGTTACGCCTCTTGCAGCATGGCGTTGCCGCCGCCGGCATGTCTGCCAAGCTAGGCATAGTTCCTCCTTCTCGTCGAACGTGCGGACCAATAATGATCGCTTAGCACGCATCCACAAGTTACCAAGCCAATTAATTGTTGGCGGCCACTTTGACTTTTAGCAAGGAACTCGGGCATAGAGTGTGCCCCTGCTCGATAGATCCGCCTTCATTTATAGACGTTACTTCATGCCCTTGGAGCAACGAATGCCCCCAGACAATAGCAACACCTCATGAACACGAATTTGGCCTCCAATTCTAGACAATGACGAGGCATATTAAAATTGCACCCAAGAATTGGCATACTCTTGAAGAAGACTTGAAGACGAATTTGACGACAATTGTTGCACAGCAAAGATGGGAGGAGAACCATGTCCCACTGGGCGTGCCAATTTGTTTGACACGAGAAAAATATCTAAACTCCGGGAGAAAGGAAGGGGACTGTATTTCTCTCTTGCGCCGGGAAAGGGAAAAGTAAATATGCGGGCGTGCCAGTGTACCGTTGTACACAAAGAAAAAGGTATGAGAAACGAGTATTTCATTAATCTCAATGGAGAAACGAGGCCGTGGAAATGTGGCGTTGTAGAGGCCGCGTCGCCTTGGGCTGGTGCTACGCCGAAGGGTGACCTGTACGCCGGCGACGCAGTGGACCTGTTCGCCATGGTGGGTGCACCTCTCGAAGGAGGGATCGGTCTTGTACTGCGTCGCTGCAAACACCGGCCCGGTGAAGGATCTGCACGCCATTGACCTGTTCGTCGGGGACGCGCGCCTCGTGAAGGAGGAACCGGTCTTAGATACGTCGTTGCGGATATTGGTTCCACCAAGGACCTGTACGCCGTGATGGGAAAAGCGAGTCTCGGGCTGCGCCGTCAGTGAGCTCCGGCTCCGCCGCACCGTCCCCTCCAAGAGTGTGACGCAAAACCTGTACACCAGTGTCTCCTTTGCCATAAACCTATTCACCGTAGCCTTGTCCGTCGCAATCTGTGCGTCCTGAAGGGAAAGGCGAGTCTTGGGCTGCGTCGTCAGCGAGCTCCGGCTCCGCCATGCTGTCTCCTCCAAGAGCGTGATGCAAAACTTGTACGCATGCGTGTATCCTTTGCTATGAACCTGTTCACCGTGGCCCTGTTCGTCGCAATCTGTGCGCCGCGACCTGTACACCATGGGCTATTCGCTGAGCGCCATGAAGGCCTCCATGGTAGAGCGTTGGGGCTAGCAGTTGGGCTGGATCGTTGAAGAGCTCCGGCAGCTCCCGAGTAATCTCCAGCCAAGAACATGACACCTGAAAATGAGGGGCTTGGCATAGACAAACTCCAGCGGTGTCGGTGTAGTCTTCTGGTCCGGTGAGGTCGTCAACTGCGGCGGCCACGCGATCACACGAGCGCCGTCTCCGGTGACCGGCATGTACTCTCGGTGTAGTGCATGCATGCACCCTTGCACGGATGGCCGCCGATCTCCGTTGGGGCTGCGGTTCGTTGGGTGGATGTGTGCTTGGTGGCTGGTGAGTGCGCCGGCGACGGATGGATGTAGCACTGGCGAGACTTCTCTCCGGACGTGCGTGACGAATGGATGGATCTCCTGATGGATGGACGTGTGCGTTGTGAAGGGCGGCGGCCTTGTGGCGTCTATGCGTGCGTGCCTCTCCCTCCTTTTCTTGCTGCAACACATGTAAGGTGGAAGGAAAGAAGTACAATAAATTAGTGGGGCTTGCTCTGCTCCCTGTTCTCCATCTCAGCAGGCGCCGGTTTGCTTGCGGGCAGCCTGACACAGTTGGAGGCAACCCGTTGCCGGGGCGCTCATTGTTGCTGCCGAGTGTGTGCCTCCGCATCGTCGCTGCTGTAGGCGTGCCCTATGTGTGGCTTCTCTTCTCCTGATGCTTCGTACATGAGGTCTTGGCCCTCTGCTCGAAGCCGCACCACATGCGATGCGCGTCTCCAACTGGGCGCGTCCGCTTCTCCTCGGGCGAGGCTCCGCTTCTGGGTTATGCCGCCTGTGCCGTCGCCGCCTCCTGGCTGGGTGTCTTCTCTTTGGCCGCCTGCTAGACGAAAGCATACATATAGATCAAAAGAAGTTAGTCAGCACGGTATGCTTTGCTGCCCGTTCTTCATCTTGTCGGGTGCTCGCTTGCTGTGGGCGTGTCCAACATCAGATCGTTGGCAACGCGCTCCCGCCGCTGTCGTCGCCGTGGCGTGTTCTTCTTCTCTGCCGCCACGATGCCTCCAACATGGCAACACGGGGCCGCTGCGAGCAGCTCACGGCAGCGCACACGCAGTACATGCCTTGCGAGTCGACATCGTCGCAGTCGGCACATCACAGAACTCGGGACGAAGCCAGCGCCGCCGCCAGCGCGGGGCGCGTCTCCTCTTGGCCGCGTCCGTTGCGTGCCGTCTTGTGTCCCCTGGTCGTCCTCGATGCGTACGTGAGTTTTCTATCTGGTTGAAGCTCCGGCTGGCATCTCTTCTATATCCCTGATAGACGAAAATATATATGTATATCAAAAGAAATTAGTCAGCAGGGTCATCCTCTCATCGGGTGCCTGCCTGCCGTGGGCGCGTGAAGCGCGTCCAATGTTGGATCATTGGCAACGCGCTCCCGCTGCCGTCGTCCCCGTGGATGCATTCTTCTTCTTCTCCGCAGCCACGACGCCTGCGGCACGGCGCCGCTGCGAGGGGGAGCGCACACGCAGTGCGCCATCGGCCCGTCACCGAGCTCGGGACGTAGCGAGCGCAACCTCCGGCGTAGCGCGTGAGTCGGCCCAATCCCCTCGACGCTGCACCAGGGGCGCGTCTCTTCCTGGCCGGGGCCGCTGCCTCCCCTGGGTTCCGCGTCGACGCCGCCGCATGGGCGCCTCCCCTGCTGGCCTGTCCCTGGTTGCCCCCTTCTTGGACGCATGCTTCATTATCCGGTTGACAAGCTTTGCGATCTACAAGTCTGCATGGTGAAGAAGATAAAAAGAACGATAAAGGAATTAAGTAACATGCATAGTTCCTGTATGGATTCGGCCTTGATGGAAGTCTTGATGTTGCTGCCACCAAGCGCCTCATCGACGCCATGGAGATGGCATCGGGGCTTCTTTTCTGGACGCCGGCTTGTCGGCGCCCGTCGCCAGGGCACAGCGAGCGTCATCCGCAGCCGCCTTGGTCAAGAGCACCATGTGCTAGGGCCTCTTCTATAGGCTCCTCCTTGTATCTCCTTCCTTCCGATGCGATCTCCTAGACGCAGCCGCATGGGCGCGTCTCTGGCCGGCTGGCCTCCCCCGTCGCTTTGTTGCTCTTTTCTCCCCCCGGCTGGGTGTCTGGTGCATGGGTATATATAGGCAGTGGAGGAAGGCCGCCGAGTGACGCGTCGCGAATGGCTGCTCCCGATTTTGCTGGAGGAGATATGGATGCGTGGCGATGGAACGCCCCGATCTTTTAGCTTTGGCTCATCCAATCCTTTCTATGTCGTGGCGATGCTTATCTCTTCGGCGTTTCATCTGCACGTACAAATCTGCACACAAAAAAACAATTACCTGATACGCACCTGGTTCACGTGGCTGCTGGTAGGCCTGTTCCTCTCCAAACGTCGGTTAGCCAGGCACATGGGTATTCGGCTACTCGCATATGCATACGTGGCCGGCCGGTGTACCCATATTTGATGTACCGTATATACACCGGGTCCTGGACCACGTACAACCCGGCCAGGTCACACGCGTACACACTGGCTCTACCGAGTCGTGATCATGTGCTAGTACGCACGTAGGTAGTTTTGTCATGCATCTTGGCGTGCATGCATGGAACACGTAATACTTGATCAACCAGTAGTATCTTAGTTATAAGACACATATAAGTGCAAGTTAAATGATTGGGCCAGTTAACGGACTGGTCAATAGCCCATTAACCCTCACTTTTGATCTAAGGGCATGTGCACGTGCAAGGGCACTCCTTGCTCCATGCGTTAAAGATGTATGTTTATCATCTGGGCACATTATCATTAAGACAACTCTTTTTTTTGAATTTTTTTATTCATTATTTTTCGTACTGTATATAGTACAAAATCTCGTCGAACAATATGCTCCATTGTGGAGAAATCTCGTGACGATGAAGGGACCTTCCCAAGTGGGAGCGAGCTTGTGTGGTTTCTGTTGATCCACTCGGAGGACCAAATCTCCCTCTTGGAAGGCTCGACTCTACACATTTCTGGCATGGCATCGACGCAAGTCTTGCTGATAGATAGTCGAGCGGATCAGGGCCATCTCCCTCTCCTCTTCCAAGAGGTCGACTGCATCTTGCCAGGCTTGTTCCACTTCTTCTTCAGAGTATAGTTGGACTCGAGGCGCATTGTGAAGCAGGTCACTCGGCAGAACTGCTTCAGCTCCATAGACCAGGAAGAATGGAGTTCTCCCAGTCGAGCGATTAGGAGTGGTCCTCAATCCCCAGAGAACTGATGGAACTTCGTCGACCCAAGCTCCTGCTGCGTGCTTGAGATCACGCATCAGCCGTGGTTTCAACCCTTTGAGAATGAGGCCGTTTGCACGCTCTGCTTGTCCATTCGACTGAGGATGAGCAACTGAAGCATAATCGACCCGCGTGTCCTGAGAGGCGCAGAAGGCTTTGAACTTGTCATTATCGAAGTTTGACCCATTGTCGGTGATGATGCTATGCGGAACTCCATATCTGAATATCAATTCTCTGATGAAACTGATAGCAGTGCATGCATCGAGGTTCTTGATGGGCTTGGCTTCGATCCACTTGGTGAACTTGTCGACTGCTACTAGCAAATGAGTGAAGCCGCTTCTGCCAGTTCTCAGCGGTCCAATCATGTCTAATCCCCAAACAGCGAAGGGCCAGATGAGTGGAATGGTCTTCAAGGCTGAGGCGGGCTTGTGTGACATGTTGGAATAGAACTGACACCCTTCACACTTATCGACTATTTCTTTTGCCATTTCATTTGCTTTCGGCCAGTAAAATCCCGCTCGGTATGCTTTAGCCTCAATGGTCCGAGAGGACGCATGATGTCCACAGGTCCCAGTGGATATCCTCAAGAATTATCGACCTTCTTTACGGCGTGATACACTTCGGCCGACTCGATCGCGCTTTCTCTGTATAACTGTCCCTTGATCCTTTGTAAAGGCCTTGGATCGATGGACGATCTGTCGAGCCTCTTCTTCATTCTCTGGGAGCTCTTTCCTTAGGATATATGCGATGTACGACACTGTCCAGTCGGGAGTGATGACCACAACTTCCATAATCAGGTCGACCACGGCTGGGACCTCAACTTCAGTCGGATCATTGGCACTCTTTTGCTGCGGGGCTTCTTCTGTGAAAGGATCCTCCTGCACTGATGGTGCATGAATGTGTTCCAAAAATACTTTACTAGGAATGGCTTCCTTCTTGGACTCTATATTCACCAAATCATCCGCAGCTTGATTTTTCAGTCGGGGTATATGATGAAGCTCTAACCCCTCGAATTTCTTCTCCACTTTCTCCTTTGCATTAAAGAACTTTGTCATAGCTGGGCTTCAAATCCCTCCTTCATCACTTGATTAACAACTAGATCCGAGTCGCCGTAGACCATAAGGCAACGGACGCCGAGTGAAATGGCCATATGCAACACATACATGAGTGCCTCATATTCTGCTTCATTGTTGGAAGAATCAAAGTGAATTTGGAGAACGTATTTGAGCTTATCTCCTCGGGGGGAAACCAATACAACCCCCACACCAGAACCGTTCAGCATCTTGGAACCATCGAAAAACATAGTCCGAGGTTCGAGTGAACTTGAGTCGAAGCTGCTGTTCGATCCACTCGGCGAGGAAGTCTGCTATTGCTTGGGACTTGATGGCTTTCTTTGCCTCAAATTTGATATCAAGGGAAGGAGTTCAATCGCCCATTTAGCCACTCGACCCGTTGCATCTCTATTATGAAGAATTTCCAACAATGGGCGTCACGACGATCGTAATGGAATGATCGGAGAAATAATGAGCAACCTTCTTTGTGGTCATATAAATCCCATAAACAAGCTTCGATAGTGAGGGTATCTTTGCTTTGATGGGGTTGACACTTGTAAAGATAATAAAGCGGGCGTTGAAATTTGAAGGCTTTTCCTTCTTCTTCCCGCCGACCGTAAATACAGTCATCGACGACTTGGCGATGGCTGCAATGTAAAGCAACAAAGGCTCTTTCTCGATAGGAGCAGCAAACACCAGTGGGTGGAGAGCGAGCTTTTAGCTCGCAAACGCTGCATCGACTTCGAGTCCACTCGAACTTGTCGACTTCTTCATCAGCGGTAAAGAGGCAATGCCTTTTCACCGAGGCGAGAGATGAATCGACTTAAAGCGCCAAGCATCCAAGAAGCTTCGGACATCGTGCACACGCATAGTGGTGCTTCATTTGGAGTATAGTGCCAACCTTTTCGGGTTAGCATCGATTCCTCGCCGTAAACGAAAACCGAGTAACTTTCCACGGGAACTCCAAATGTGCACTTTGATGGGTTAAGCTTGATATCATACCTCCGAGATTGGCAAATGTTTCAGCAAGGTCAGTCAACAGGTCGGAACCCTTTCGTGGCTTGACCACTATATCATCCATGTACGCTTCCACCTTCCGACTGATTTGAGTGAGCAAACACTTCTGAATCATCCTCATGAACGTGGCTCCGACATTCTTGAGACCGAATGGCATGGTGACATAACAGAAGCACCCGACGGTGTTTTGATCTCATCGGGTCCATACAGACGGATCTGATGGTACCCGGAATAGGCGTCTAAAAAAGACAACCTCTCACATCCCGCAGCTTGAGTCGACTATTTGGTCAATGCGAGGAAGAGGGAATGATCTTCGGGCAGGCCCGATTGATATGCTTGAAATCGATGCACATGCGCAATGACTTGTCCTTCTTGGGGACCATGGCGACATTGGCGAGCCACTCGAGTGGTAGATCTCTCGGATGAACTCGCCGCTAAGAGCCGAGCCACCTCTTCACCAATGGCCTTTCTCTTCTGGACGGCGGACCGTCGAAGATGTTCTTTAACCGGTTTGACTTTTGGGTCGACTCGTAGGCGGTGCTCAGCCAGCCCCCTGAGAACACCCGACATGTCAGCAGGCTTCCATGCAAAGATGTCCCAGTTCTCACGGAGGAACTGGATGAGCGCTTCTTCCTATTTTGAGTCGAGTGTTGTTGAGATGTTGGTCGGAGCAGCATTGGGATCAGTCGGGTGAATGTGAACATGTTTCGTCTCACCGGACGACTGGAATGCTGACTCCGTAGCGGGCTTCTTAGCTCGCAAGAAATCACTCGGATCTGCACTTTTCTGATACTCTTGTAACTCTACCACTGCCAACTGAGCATTGGCGATCTTAGAGCCCTTCTGGAAGCACTCTTCCGCCTTCTTCCGATTGCCCGTAACAGTGATCACGCCCTTGGGGCCAGGCATCTTCAGTTTAAGATACACGTAACATGGTCGGGCCATCAAGCGTGCATATCTTGGCCTTCCCGAATAGCGTGATAAGCGCTCTGAAATCCATGACCTCAAAGGTCAACTTTTCTTTCGGAAATGCTTGAATCACCAAAACTACATCAAGAGCAATTTGGCGAGTGACTCAGCCTTCTTTCCGGAATGACTCCGTGGAAGCTCATGTTTCTTGATCGAGTGCGGACGTCGGAATGCCCATCCCTTTCAACGTCTCTGCGTACAATATGTTCAAGCCACTACCACCATCCATCAGAACTTTGGTCAGTCGAGTGCCTTCGACGACTGGGTCGACCACCAACGTTTGCCTCCCAGGGGTGGTAATGTGCGTCGGGTGATCGGACTTGTCGAATGTGATGGCGGTCTGGGACCATTTCAGATGGTCGGGCTTCGCCGGAACGACCATGTTCACTTCCTGATTGATAACCTTCAATCGACTTTTGCTTTCGACGTCAGCACAAATCATCAGGGTGGAATTGACCTGGGGATATCCATCATCGTTGTCATCTTTGTCCTCAACTTTGTCTGTCTCCTTATCCTTATCCTTGGGCTGTTTCCCTTGGAACTGCTGAATCAAGAGCCGACACTGTTGAGTGGTATGTTTCGGGTAAATGAGTTTACCCTCTTCATCTTTCTTCGTGTGAATGTGACATGGCAAATCCAACACGTCATTTCCATCCTGGTCTTTCACCTTCTTGGGGTTCCAAGGACCCTTGGGTTTCCCCTTGAACTTTCCTGGGGTCACAACCAAGGCCTCTCCGGGAGCAGCTGGCTCGGCTTTGCGCTTCTGCTTCCGACTGGAATTTCCTCCATGGCCTCATTAGCGTCGATTTGTATTTACCACTCCGGAGCCGATCCTCTTCTTCACCATTTGCATACTTGGTGGCAATCTCCATCATCCGACTCAGGGTCATATCTCCGGTTCGACCAATTTCAAACTCAACTCTGTTCTTGACACCTTCTTTGAAGGCACTGATCGCTGGTGATCGATACATTCTCAAGCTGTGTGGTGCAAAGTGATCCACCTCTGGATATAATCTCTCAAAGTTTCACTCGACTTCTGCAGACACGACTGCAACTCCGTCAACCCTGCTGGTCGCTTGCAAGTCCCTTCAAATGTCCTGACAAACACTCGGGCAAGATCTTCCCAAGTGTAAATCTGCTGGTGCTAAGCGATTCAACCACGCTGGCTGAACCCTCCAACATAAGAGGCAAATGCTTCATGGCTACCTCATCGTTATCGCCGCCGATCTGAACAGCCACTCGGTAATCTTCAAGCCAAGTGTCGGGCTTGGATTCACCAAATGAACTTATTGACTCCGATCGCCAACCTGAAGTTGGGAGGAATCACCGCTGCTCGATGGCTCATTGAAACACTCGCCCCGAGACATGAACTCTGCTGCTTGGAGGGAATATCTCATCCACGGCCTTCTCGGTGAGCTCTGTTCTGTCGACCAAACCTTGAACGATAATAGATCTCACATCAAAGCCTGGTTCCCTGGGGTCGACTGGAACTCTTCGCCCAACACGTGGTCTTTGGCGTCGTCGTCCTGCTTGCCGAGGAGCGTATGATCCACCCCTTGGGGAGGAGTGGGCACTCGGCGTCGATCATTGTGATCGAATCGGTGCTCATATTGCTCATGACTCTTGTATCGATCATCACGCCGCCCCCACGCCTCACGCCTCGGGGCGATCTCGGACTATGGGCCGATGGATTGAATTCGCAGCGACGGATCGGCTGTGAATCCTGTTCCGCGACTGTGATACGACTGAGTTTTGGTCTCCTGCCGCCCGGAGCAGATCTCTGATTTGTAACAAACCTCTACCCGCTTCCAACCGGGAAGGCTGAATTGACTCTGCTATACGGGCGACAGCTGCTAAATTCTAAATCGGAGTTCGATATACCTGAGTTGGTGGCTGGAAGAGCCGACGCCGACCGATTCGGAACCCTTGGTCGTGCGGCGCTCGTCGAGTACTGTTGAAGGTTCTCGGTCGAAAGCGCTCAGCCAGGTTGGCCAAGCGCGCATCCTCCAAGGAACGAGCCTCGGGGGTTTCTCCAACGATAGGAGTGTGAAGCGCATCCATGTTCCGACGGTGAAGCTCCTCCCTCTGAAGCGAAGTGAGGGGCTCGGGCAGGTACTCTTCGTGGGCTTGCGCCGGATCGCTTCCACCGCCACCTCCGTTGGTGCGGGGAATCCGAGGGACTGCGTGGTCCATCGACCATCGAGAACCTCTACCGCCGGGTCATCGCTATCGCTTTTCGGGACGCATCTTCGCAGAGCAGTCGGCAGTCAAATAGGCCGTAGAGAGATTCGTCGGGCTCGATCGCCGCGACTTGGGGGGTGGCCGACTGGCGAGCCACCGCATGCCTCACCCACCGCTAAAGCCTCGACCGACCGGAACGCTTGCTCCGGCGGGAGACTGGGAGCAAGGACGGCACAGGAGCCGACCCATACTGGGTCGACGGTTGCCGCAGGAGGACGCTGCGGACACACGCGTGAAAGTGCGTCGCTCCGCGGACGGGGAGCGTGTCCACGTCGAGTGGAATCTCCTGAAGCCAAGCGGAGTCGTCGGCAATGAACGTGAGCGCACCGAGACGGATCTCACGGCCCTCGACCAGAACTCCACCTAAAACCATGATGTAGGAGATCGAAAGAATCCCAACTTCTCCAACAAATCGCTAGAACACCTGCCCCACGGTGGGCGCCAACTGTCGTGGTTCTAAGTCTGATAGTAGAATGGGGGTAGGAATGGAGAGGCAAGATCCTAGCTATGGAGTAGTTGTATACGCAAGGGATTTACGAGTTCAGGCCCTTCTCGGAGGAAGTAACAGCCCTACGTCTCGGAGCCCGGAGGCGGTCGACTGGATTATATGCGTATGTTTTATAGGGTGCGAACCCTTACGCACTGGTGGAGGGTGGCTTATATAGAGTGCGCCAGACCCCAGCCAGCCCACGAAAGAGGGTTTAAGGTGCGTTAAGACTGGCGTTCGGGTAACGTCGGACATAAAGTGTCATCATGACCATAAAGACTACTTAATTACAGAACGTTTGGATACAGAGTGATTCCTGAGCACCTGATGGTCGAGTGAGCCTTCTTGGTCGAGTGTCTCCGATTCTGTCGAGTGGAAGCCAACCAGGTCGACTGGAAGGCAGCTTCTTTCGCGAGTGCCCTTGGGGAGGGTACCTTTGGGCTGGTCTATGACCCTACCCTAGGTACATGACTTCATCACCGATCGCTCACATCGGTTAGACCGAAACGTTACGAAGGGAAACAGAGAGATTACAATCCCATCTCGGTGAGACCGATTTGCCTAGGGTTTGTGGTAGTGGCTATGACATTTGAACTCGGTGGCGCCGGATAGAAAGAATCGGTAGGGCCGAGTTTGACTTTAGGTTTAGGTCATATGTGGATGTGAGAAAGTAGTGGAGGGTTTTGGATCATATCACTAAGCACATGAAGCAAGAGGCTCATTAAGCAACACCTCATCCCTCCTTGATAGTATTGGCTTTTCCTGTAGACTCAATGTGATCTTGGATCAGTAAAATGTAAAATGTAGAGTCTTGAGCTTTTGAGCTTGAGCCAATCCTCTGTCCTTGATATTTTGAGGGATCCACTTTCATCATCCATGCCATGCCATTCATTGAGCTTTCCTGAAATATTTGTCTTGGAATAGCATTAGCTCAGTGAGCTATATGTTGTTATGAATTACCAAAACCACCTAGGGATAGTTGCACTTTCAAAGAGTTATGCTGATGCTAAACGCAAGGAAGTGACCTATGAAGTGGGAGATAGAGCATATCTTCGAGTGTCTCCACTTCGAGGTATTAAGAGATTTGGAGTCGAGGGAAAGTTAGCACCACGATTGTGGGGCCATACAGAGTTCCGGAACGCAGAGAAGAGGTTGCATACCAGTTGGAATTACCAGAGGCTTTGTCAGGAGTTAATGATGTGTTTCATGTTTCCCAGTTGAAGAAGTGTCATGCAGAGATGGCAGAGATCCCTTTGAGAGATAAAGTGCCACTAGAGGCAATTCAGTTGGAGAGCGATCTGACTTATGAGTAGAAGCCGGTTAAGATTCTTGAGACTGCAGAGAGAATCACTCGTACCAAGATCATCAAGTTCTGCGAGGTTCAGTGGAGTCACCACACCGAGGAGGAAGCCACTTGGGAACGAGAGGAAGATCTTAGACAAGACCATCCACACCTTTTTGCAGGCCAACCCGAATCTCGAGGACGAGTTTATCTTAAGGGGGGGTAGGTTTGTAACATCCCAATTTTATTAAATTTGGATGTTAATAGAATCATTCAATGCATAACATATTTCTTTGCATTTTGGAGTTTTTAAAATATTCAAATAAATTTTTTCCACTCGAGAAAAACAAATGAGAGGGGATAAGATGACTTCCTCAAACTTATAAAAGAGTGGGAAATTTTATTTTGAATTTTATTTGAAATTTTGGAGTTTATTGGTATTTAGTTTATTTGCAAAAAGGGCATTAATTGCATTAGGAAAATATTTTAAAAAAATGTTCTGTGCTTAAGTTAATGTTCATTAGGTTCTAAATATTGTATAGTTATTTTAGAAATTATTGTGGTGTTTTTATTAATTGATTTGAATTATTTAGGGCCACTTTAGTGTTCGGTTAAAAAAAACGCACGCACTCACCCGCCTGGACCGAAACCAGTTCGGCCCAGGAGCGCCCCGACCAGCCCAGCTGGCCATTTGGCCCAAGGCCAGCGCGCCAGCACCCCAGCGCCCGAAGCCTTCCGCACCGGTCGACCGCTCCGCGCCCGCCCTCGCTCGCCTCCTCTCGCTGCCACTGCCAGGTGGGACCCGCATGTCAGCCCGTCCCCAACCTCCCGCACCGCGCGGGATAAACATCCGTGCCTCGCCGCCCGCAACCGCCTCGCGCTCGAATAAGGCCTTATCCATCGACCCCGAGCCCTCTGCCCTCGCCTATATAAAGGCCAGAACCCCCTCTTCCAAACTCGCCTACCCGCTTCTTCCCACGCCGCTCACAGCCGCCGCGCTGCCCGTTCGCATCTTGCTGGAGCCGCGACACTCCTCGTCCATTTCATCGTCTGTGGCACCCCTAGCTCTCCTTCCTTTGTCAATTGGATCCCCGCGACAACGCGCATCTGTTTGACACGTTTTTTGCCCCTAGGTACCGTCGGAGCCGCCGCACCATCGACGCCGGAGTCGCCGGAGCTCCGAGCCCCGCCATCCTTGCCCTGCCCCGTCCGGACGCTACCGACGCACGCCGCCACCACCTTCGCGACGCCCTCGACGCGCCGCACCTCCCCGTCGAGGAGGACCACCGTAGCCGCCGTCCCCTCTGTCACCGATGCCGCGCCGCCGTCTTCATCGTTGCCGGCCAACACCACCACCCACTGTGAGCCACCACCCCACCCTCGCCCGTTCGATCTACCATGGACGGCCCAGATAAGATTAGGTTCGTTTTTTTATTTTGCGAAGAGGTACGCGGTTAACCGCGGTTCCCTTAGACCGTGCGGTTTATTTAAACTGAGCGTCGGTTTTTCTTTAGTTAGCCGCCGCCACTGTTTTCTTATTTAGTGGTCGTTCGCCGTATAACCTCCGCAGCGGACGCTGCTCGGCCAGCCACGAGCCGCCACGTGGCCAGGGACTTGGTTGCGATAGTTTTCTTCACTGTTTAGTCCCTTTTATCACAGATTAGTCCCTGAGCTTAGATTAGCCATAACTTTTTAACCGTAAATCCAAACTCGATGAAACCAGCGGCAAATTCTTCGTATTGTTTAGATCTATCCAGAGGTATCCTTTTTGCAAACTTTTGTCAGATTCAAATTTGAATTTATTCAGATTCGAATTCAAACTTCAAATGGCCATATCTCTCAAACCGAAGCTCCGATTAAGTTGATTCTTTTTGCACTTCGTCATCGTAGCCAAACCCTACCACCTGGACCTTTGTCACAATAATTTTCACACACTAGAATCTGCCTATTAATATTTTTACTAGTATGCATAGTATGCACTATAGTTCACATCACTTCTTGAACCATAGGCCTATGTTGTTTTGCACTTAGAATATTTTCATGCTAGTTAAGTGTGATGTTTGTTCATTTGGTTTTCCCGAGACTTTTTGCTTTGCATGTTCTTCTTGGTTCTCTGAAATATTTGCTTATGTTTGTTTATCTTCTTTAAGATAGATTGCCCAGAGTGCGAAGCAGAATATTATTAGTCTTTAGAATTCAACCAGCAGTACCAAGGCAAGTTGCATCTTGATCATGTTTCATTACCTATGTTTTTATTATGCACTTAATTCTTTGCGGTAGGACTGCATGGTAGGAATTAATGCCATATGACTATGCTTACACCAAGTAGTTCATTCTGGTAGGTCTGAACCTTACCACATTATCGCCATCGTTTTACATTATGTTGCTTCGCTAAGTAGACGTGGATTGGGGAGTGATCATTGTAAAGTATGAATGACAATGTAGTAAATAGGACCTAAGATAGTTAATGAACTACCTGGGCGGAAACTTGTTGGAATGGTGGCGACGTACAGTGGGGCACGCGTGGGAAATCCATGGTGGTGCACCACTAGTGGACCGTCCGCTCAGGCTCAAAGAGATCAATCGTATTCTCATGTCTAGAAGCTTACGTGTGCAGCCACAAGCCAATATGGGCTCTGGCTTAGTTGAATAGTTAGGGTGACCCCTTCCGGGATGGGCTAGCAGATGTAGAATGATGTAGGTGTACCGGCCTATCCGTGGGTTAAGGGGGAACATTTTAGAAAGACTATGTCTCGATCTTCCGATCATGGAGGTGGTCGAGTCTTGTGGGGAAAAGTGTGCAACCTCTGCAGAGTGTCAACCTAATCGATTAGCCGTGTCCCCGGTTACGGACAAGTTGAGCATCTAGTAGTGGAAATGCCGGGATATCTCCTCACCTTTAATTAAACAGTTGGGTTTTAAATGAAACTTGGTAACGGATGAAGTTGGATTTGCCAACTCATCCTATGCAAATGTGTAGTAGTAGAATAACATCTTTTCTAATAGGGAAAAACTAGCTTTATGCAAAAACTAAACATAGAGCTTTCCACCAGCCAAATTGCATGTACAAGTAGGTTCTTTACACTTATGATGTGACTTGCCAGTACATTCAATGTACTGACCTATATGGCTGCAACTTATCACGTTGCAGATATATCCGACGAGGATTAAGGTGCGATAGGTCGATGTTCTACACTCAACCTTGCTCGTGGAGTTGGACTTATTTACTACTTTGCTTCCGCAGTATTTTGTTTGTTGGCTCTATGCCCTATTTTGTAATAAATGTATTGCTCCTACACTATCGATGTAATAAAGAGATGTGTGTTATTTCTGTTATTTCATCGAGTACTGTGTGTGCTAGCAAGTCGATCCAGGGAGTAGCACGGTAAGCACAGAGACTTCGACTCTTACCGGGTCGGGTCACTACACTAAGCATGCAACCAAGGATACACATTTGATTTTTTTAAACCAATTTATATGCACCAGAGCATGTGCATGTAGTTCAAATTTGAATTATGCACATAAAATGCCTAGAAAACCTAGTTAATGTAAAAAAATGTCCAAATGAACCCCGAAAGATTCCACTATTCAACACAACACTCCCGTTGTTCTATTTTGACACTAGAAAAAATTTGAAAGCAATAAGAGGCAACGAATATCGTTTCGTCCCCAAAGGTGGCACGTTCCCTACCGAAACCATCACGCTTGTTGTGAGAAGCTCTGGTTTGTGAGAAGCTTATACCCAAACCTGCCCCAAATGGGACAATTTTTTACCACGACATGTTGATGCCGCTCCATGATAGCATCCAAAATTTCATGAATTTCACATGAGTTTTGGATTTACTAGAATTTAAAAACCAGGTATCTCAATGTTTGCGGCCCAGTGACGGTGGCATGGTGTTTGACATTCATTCCCATTTCTTGCATGGGACCTAAGCATGCCACAAAGGACATATATTTGATTCACTGGTACGCGTCGGTCCCTTTCCGCGACGGCATTTGGAACCGCTGCCAAGTGAGTGTGTGAGATAGGGGGGGGGGGGTCCTTCCCACACGACCCAGAAACCGTTTGGGATAGGGAGCCTTGATGCATATAGTTTTTCCTATATAACTGTTTTCGATATCTCGAATATCCCAAACACTTCATCATTGGTACTCGTTTGTGCTCGCATTGCCATCGCAGTCGGAGTTTTGTGGTTTTACCGAAAACCACACGGATTCCAGGCACGTATACCTGGCCATCTCTCGGGCCGGGCCGGGCTTCGGGCCGGGCCAACCAAAGCCCGACGCAAAAACCCAGGACCGAGCCCGGGAGTTTTACGATGCCTAGCACATCTGAGGGAGTCCTAGACTAAGGGGTCCTCGGGCGTCCGGCCTGTTGGACATGGGCCGGACTAATGGGTTGGGAATATACAAGGCTGAAGACTCTCTCCCGTGTCCGGATGGGACTCTCGTTGGCGTGGAAGGCAAGCTTGGCGACCAAATATGAAGATTCCTTTCTCTATAACCGACTTTGTACAACCCTAGTCCCCTCCGGTGTCTATATAAACCGGAGGGCTTAGTCTGGAAACATATATACAATCATAGCCAAACAGGCTAGACTTCTAGGGTTTTAGACATTACGATCTCGTGGTAGATCAACTCTTGTAATACTCATATTCATCAAGACCAATCAAGGAGGAAATAGGGTATTACCTCCATAGAGAGGGCCCGAACATGGGTAAATATTGTGTCCCCCGTCTCCTGTAACCATCGATCCTAGACGCACAGTTCGGGACCCCCTACCCGAGATTCGCCGGTTTTGACACCGACATTGGTGCTTTCATTGAGAGATCCACTGTGTTGTCATCAAAATGTTCGATGGCTCCTTCTATCATCTACAACGATGCTGTCCAAGGGGAAGTCTTCCTTCCCAGATAGATCTTCGTGTTCGGTGGCTTCACACTATGGGCCAACTCGCTTGGCCATCTGGAGCAGATCGAAAGCTACGCCCCTGGCCATCCGGTCAGATTTGGAAGCTTGAACTACATCACAGATATCCACGGGGACTTGATCTTTGACAGATTCGAGACTACGACAACCGCTCCCTGCCACCACAATGAACATGACATAAATCTGTCATCGGACCAAACCCAGGAGATAGTGCTTGTAGCTGCTCTGGCCTTAGACCCCGAGCAGATCGCGCCATTCGAGGAAGGGAAGCTCAACCCCGCCACGGAAGCCGCAGACTCAGCGGTGTTGGAGCCGCACACAGACCTAACTTCAAGTGACGTCTGTGCCACCGGAACCATGGACTCGTCTCTGGCCACAGGCGAACCTTATGCATCCGCACACATCGAGCTTGATCAGTCATCGATCATTGAATGCAGCTCCGCGGACATCTTCCGGCACTCGCCCTTGGGCGACGTGCTAAAATCGTTAAAAAATCTATCCCTAGGGGGGACTCTCAGTTGAATTATATCCGGTTTGAACTGGAGGCTGATGATGGAGAACTTCGTTTCCCACCCACCACCCAATTCATAGCCACTGTCAAAGACCTAACCAACACGCTCGATTATGACTCCGAAGACATCGACGGTATGGACGACGATGCCGGAGAAGAGGAGGCCCAAAACCCACCGTATACCGGACGATGGACGGCCACTTCCTCATATGACGTATACATGGTGGATGCACCAAAAGATAATAGCGGCGATGACAAGGAAAACCCAGTTGAGGATCACCCTCCTAAGACACAACCAAAGCGCCGGCATCAGCGGCGCCGCTCTAAATCGTGCCGCATAAAGGACAGCAACACTGGCACAGGAGACGATAACACTCCGGATGGTGCCGAAGACAGAGAAGACCCTGACGAACAAACTGCCGAACATGACAATTGGGAAGATGGGCAAGTTAGCCCTGATCAATAGGCCATAGACGAACACTCGGAGGATGGTAGTTATCATCCACTCTCCGAGGAGGAGGCGAGCCTCGTCAACAAGGACTTTATCATACCTGAGGAACCTCTCGAGCAGGAGCGCTTTAAGCACCAGCTAATAGCCACTGTAAGGAGCCTGAAAAAGAAGCAGCAGCAGCTTCAAGCTGATCAAGATCTGCTCAACGATAGATGGACTGATGTCCTGGCAACCGAACAATACGACCTTAAGCGCCCAGCCAAAAGTTACCCGAAGCACAAATTGCTACCTCAGTTTGATGACGAGGCACCCGTACCATCATCGCGCAATGCGTCTGACCGACCACCACGCGGTCGGGATAAAGCAGCAACTCAAGCCGAACACCAGACTGCCCCACCTCGCCGTAAAGGCAGGGATAAAATAGCTCGGGGTTATACATATGACCTTCAGCAGGATGTGGACAGTAGAGCAGGACATAACAGATCGATCTATGGATCGCGAGGATGTGCCCCGACACGTGACGACGGCTATCTATTCGGACGTGACAAGCCTAGTCAGGCCCAGGCCGAAAACCACAGACGGACTCCATCGGAGCCACGTCGTGATGTGGCCCGATATAGAGGCGCCGCACACCCTCTTTGCTTCACTGACGAAGTAATGGATCAGGAATTCCCAAAAGGGTTTAAACCCGTAAATATCGAATCATACGATGGAACAACTGATCCCGCGGTATGGATCGAGGATTTTATTCTCCACATCCATATGGCCCGCGGAGATGACCTTCACGCCATCAAATATCTCCCACTAGAACTTAAAGGGCCAGCTCGGCACTGGTTAAATAGTCTGCCTGAAAATTCTATTGGCTGCTGGGAGGACTTGGAAGAAGCCTTCCAAGACAACTTCCAAGGTACATATGTCCGGCCACCAGATGCCGATGACTTAAGCCACATAGTTCAATAGCCTAGAGAGTCAGCCAGGAAATTCTAGACTAGGCTCCTAACTAAAAAGAACCAGATCGTTGATTGTCTGGATGCCGAAGCCCTAGCGGCCTTTAAACATAGCATCCGCGACGAATGGCTCGCCCTCCACCTCGGCCAGGAAAAGCCGAAGTCCATGGCAGCCCTCACGGCACTCATGACCTGCTTTTGTGCGGGTGAGGATAGTTGGTTGGCCCATGGCAAAAACACAGCAAGTGAAATGGGCACCTCCGAGGTCAAAAATAGCAACGGCAAGCTCCGATGCAGCAGACACTAACGCCAAAGCAATGGTGAAAACACCTATGACACGCAGTCAACACCGGATTCAGTGGCTCCAAGTCCGGTCAGCGGAAGAAGCCATATAAAAGAAACAATCAGGGACCATCCAGCTTGGACCGCATACTCGATCGTCCGTGCCAGATCCATGGCACCCCAGAAAAACCAGCCAACCATACCAACAGAGATTGTTAGGTTTTCAAACAGGCCGCAAGTTAAATACCGAAAACAAGGAGAAGGGCTCGCAAAGAGAGGACGATGATGAGGAGCCCCAACCACCGAACACAGGGGGTCAGAAGAAGTTTCCCCCTCAGGTCAAAATGGTGAACATGATATACGCTACCCACATCCCCAAGAGGGAGCGCAAGCGCGCACTCAGGGACGTCTATGCGATAGAGCCAGTCGCCCCAAAATTCAACCCATGGTCTTCCTGTCCGATCACCTTTGATCGCAGAGACCATCCGACCAGTATCCGTCATGACGGGTCAGCCGCGCTGGTCCTTGACCCAATAATTGATGGGTTCCACCTGACGCGAGTCCTAATGGACGGCGGCAGCAGCCTCAACCTGCTTTATCAGGATACAATGCACAAAATGGGCATTAATCCATCACGGATCAAGCCCACAAAAACAACCTTTAAAGGAGTCACACCAGGTGTAGAGGCCCGATGTACGGGCTCAATCACACTAGAGGTTGTCTTCGGATCTCCGGACAACTTCCGAAGTGAAGAGTTAATCTTCGATACCGTCCCCTTTCACAGCGTCTATCACGCACTGCTTGGACAAACCGCATTTGCGCGATTCAACGCGGTACCACACTACGCTTATCTCAAGCTCAAGATGCCCAGACCACGCGGCATAATAACAGTTAGTGGAAACACAGAACGCTCCCTCCGTACTGAGGAGCACACCGCTGCCTTAGCAGCAGAAGTAAAGAGCGGCCTTTTCAAGCAGAACCTTAATTCGGCGGCCGGTACCCCAGGACACTATCAAGAGAGTCCGGACTATTTTGCAGCAGGACAGCTCGGCTCGTCAAGAGCTCGACTAGCAATTCAGCCTCCGTCCCAGCCCCGATCAAGTGGCGGCATTCGTACCACGCGTACATAACGACGCACTCAAAATACCATGGGCATAGACGAAGGCATAACTAGCTGGTGGTCCATAATACGGCTCAATTGCCCCAGGATTCACATACTTTTCACTGTTTATTTTTTCCCTTTTCAGGTTTCTTTTCCATAGGCCCTCCCTAATGGCCTGACTACTGGTCCTTTCGAAGGAAAAATACACCAAGATGGCAAGAAGCACAGACGTATAGGGGAATTCCCAGGTGGTCTCTTTAACAATCATTCTACCTGTTTTTAGAACCCACACGCAGCTCTCCCTTGGTTGTGGCATGCTAAATAGCCTTTTGCTTATTGCACTATTTGTATGAATGCGCTTTGACGTATTACCAAATTATAACGAAAACAGTTTGCGGCCCAAATTCTGTGGCCCTAGCTTACTACTCTTTCTGCTTTTCTGTTTTCCTTTTCTTTTGATAAACTTTATCAAATAAGCAACCGTACACTTTGGTACGTTTCAATTTGCCAGGGGCTTCATAGCGCCCCACAATATGGCAACAAAGTTCGAACACTTTTTTACAGTATAGTTCAGCATCCCGAATTTAGCATTATATGCATTGGCTCCGAATCATGTCTTTGGTCAATAGTTGGGTAGCCTGGCTCTTGTGCTTGCTACCTTACGTTCTGCTATATCGGCTAGGGTAGTAAAGGGAGAACTACTGCGATTGTGCCCTGGTTTACCCGGATGAGCACCTCAGTAGAGAAAGCCAAAAACTGAGTGTCATGATGCGGCGAGAGCCGGTTAGCTCTTCGGAGGTCTTAAATCCATAGAGATTTTTCCGCATTACGCGAGGGATCGGTACTTACCCGATCAGGTGTTTACAGCATCCCAGTTCGGATACTAGGGGCTGCGCCTATATTTTTATTGTCAAACTCCTATGGCTAAGTGATAGTGATAAAGCCGTATAGTCCGATTGCCCGGTTCGTTGCGCTAAACACCTCCTTCAAGGACCAAACAATTGGATCAAGAGTGTTTAGATTACATCCCGAACACCCCCGTACTACCTACGAGGGGCAGAAGCCGACGACTAGCCAACTCTCAGAATTTCATAAACACGGCCGCACAGGAGGTAATTTTTTTAAAATATATTATATTACATAACAATTGTGTTTCATCATACAAGGCAGAGACAACATGAATGTATTAATTCAAAGATAATGTCTTGTGCACATTGCGTCGCCACAATGCGAGACCCCTCCAGGACGTCTTCAAAATATCGCTCGGGCATGCCGTGCTCCTTGCCCTCAGGCGGCCCCTCGGTCACAAGCTTGACGACGTCCATCTTCGCCCATCACACCTTGACATGGGCGAAGGCCATGTGCACGCCCTCGATGCAGAACGACCGCTTGATGATATCCAGCCGAGGGCAGGCATCTACCAGCCGCTTCACGAGACCGAAGTAGCTGCTGGGTATAGCTTTGGCAGGCCACAGCTGGATTACTAAATCCTTCATGGCCAGTTCGGCCACCCTATGCAGCTCGACCAGCTGTTTTAGCTGATCGGTGAAAGGCACTGGATGTTCTGGCGCAAGGTATTGCGACCAGAACAACTTCTCTGTTGAGCTCCCTTCTTCGGCTCGGAAGAACTCCACAACGTCTGACACACTGCACGGCAGATCCGCAAACGCCCCTGGAGAACTCCGAATCCGGGTTAGTAAGAAATGATTCTTCTTCACATACTTGCTTTGCATACTAAACACCTTACCTGCCGCGATCTTCTTGGCCTCCTGGATCTCCTGGAGGGTGCCCTGGGCTTCAACCCGGGCCTCTTCCGCGCTTTGGCGAGCCTTGGCGAGTTCGGTCTCTCGAGCCGAAACATCGCAATCCAAGGTCTCGCATTTTTTCACAGTGTCCTGGAGCTCTTGCTGGACCTCGTTAAGCCTGGCCGTGAGCTTCTTACGGGCGGCTTGCTCCTTGGCAGCTTTCTCCTCGGCTTCGGCCAAGGCCTTTTTAAGGGCCTCGACCTGGGTCATCCTCCTACACATATTATGACACTACGGTCAATACACATCATTTATTCTTTCCGAATATATAGCGAGTTATTACATACCTTGCTTGTCTTCTAGCTGCTTCCTCGCCTGGCTGAGCTCCTCCTCGGCCTGCTCCAGTCTCTTCTTTAGTCTGGAGACTTCGGCAGTGTGTGAGGTCGCGGCCAGCAACGACGCCTGCTTATTCATATAAGACACATTTAGTTAGTTTCCTGCGAAAATTAATTGATCCTCTGTCCGGCTTTTCTTTCCGAACACCGGGCAGTGTCTCAGGGGCTACTGTCTATATTGGAATTTTTCTCTTTTGTGTCGCTTACCTCAAAACCTGTCAGCAGGTTGCTCCAGGCTTCGGTTAGTCCGCTCTTGATGGACTGAACCCTCTCAATCACCGTACCCATAAGGATACAGTGTTCGTCCACAATGGAAGCGCCTCGTAGCGCTTCCAGCAGATTATCTGGTGCCTCTGGTTGGACAGAGGTCACCGGCGGAATAGGCACACCCCCCTCTTTTGAAGGAGGTTGCTCGCCGGATTCCAGAGCCATATAGGTCTCCGGAACCGTATTCGGCTGGGCGCCGAACTGAGAACGGCCCCCATCACCAGTGTCCATGAGGATCTTCTCCCCCATGTTTCTGGCGACCAAGGTTTCGCCCTCTGGCGCCACCCTGATGGCCTCCGGAACCTCCCCCTGGCCGGGGAAGGTCCTTTGGGACAGCACCTCAGCGTCACCCTTGGCCTAGGGAGAGTGAGTGGCTGGCGGCGACTCGTGGGCCATCGCCTTCGAATCTAGCGAACCTCCTGATGAGGATTGCTGGGAGCTGTCATGGGCCGAACTGCGATAGCATAATTTAACATATCAATACCATGAAGCAGAGAGGCCGGACACATGGACATATGCGGGTTTCTAATACTCATGATGCGGCCAGGGGCTTGTTTCGGGGGGGTCGCTGCGGGCTGCTGTCAACGTCCCATGCGGAGTTATCCGTGAGGGAGCCCTCCCCCTCTTGGGCACCTCCGCCTCCAGATTTGTGGAGGCAGCCCTCTTCTTCCTCCCCCCATCAAGGGAGAGGTGCTTTCTTCCTCCTCCTCGTCGTCGTCTTCGGCGGCGGAGGAGTGAGTCTTGTCCTCGGACGACACGTCCGAAGCTCCCTTTCGGCGTGGGCCACTCCGGACCCCCTTGGCCTTCTTCTCCGGCGCCTGATAGGGCACCGGGACCAGCATCTTTGTCAGGAGCGGGATGACTGGTTCCTCGGGCAGCGGAGCCGAACATCGAAACTGCTCCGCTTTCTCTGTCCATACCTGAGAAAATGAAATAGTAAGTTGTCTTCCTTGAAACAAGCAAGTAGAGGATACACCTGGAGACGTGAAAGACTTACCGCACTGGCGGGATGGGCAAGATCGTGCCCGCGGTCCGAGTCTATGGCCGGCGGCGTTTCATTGCCCTTAAAGAGCAATTTCCAGGCATCTTCGTGAGTAGTTCCGAAGAGCCTTTCCGGGGTTTGGTGCTTCTCCGGATCGAATTCCCATAAAGG
Organism: Aegilops longissima; assembly: GCA_021605205.1. NCBI lineage: Eukaryota > Viridiplantae > Streptophyta > Magnoliopsida > Poales > Poaceae > Aegilops > Aegilops longissima. The sequence goes on from CM038678.1 coordinate 476,463,359, forward strand.
GCATGTTCGGCTTTGGCATGGGAGGATCCGGTGAACCAGCATCACCTGGATCACGTCGACAAGCTTGATGTTATTATCCACCATGCTTTGGATGCGCATTTGCAGCGCCGTCAGCTCGTCCGACGAAGACCAGTTTGGTCCCTTCTCTATCCAGGAGGTGAGCCGCATTGGGGCTCCGGACATGAATTCGGAAGCCGCGGCCCAGGTAGCGTCGCGGGGCTCTGTGATATAGAACCAAAACTTCTGCCACTCCTTGACAGTCTCCACAAAGGTACCTTTGGGCCATGTGATGTTGGGCATCTTGCTCACCATGGCTCCTCCGCACTCCGCGTGTTGGCCATCCACCACCTTCGGCTTCACATTGAAGATCTTGAGCCATAGCCCGAAGTGGGCGGGTATGCGGAGGAAGGCCTCGCACACGACAATGAATGCCGAGATCTTGAGGAAAGAGTTTGGGGCTAGATCGTGGAAATCTAGCCCTTAATAGAACATCAGTCCGTGGATGAAAGGGTGGAGTGGAAACCCTAACCCACGGACGAAATAAGGGATGAACACCACCCTCTCATTGGGCTTCGGTGTAGGGATGACTTGCCCCTTCGCCGGAAGTTGGGCGATTTCCTCCGCCAGATACCCGGCCACCTGAAGCTCAGTGATGTCCTTCTCCTTTATTGAGGAGGCCATCTAGATCCTGCAATAAGGGGACACGATCTCTGCTTTGACAAGACGTGCCAGTGAAAACCGTGTCTCGAAACATGGAACGGCAGAAAAAAAACGGTTTGAAATAAAGACCGGGTAGACGTGATGTCACATTACAAAAAGTTGTCAGCGGATTGGACTCGTGAAATATTATACTCTCTGCGGTTGTGTGGGTACTTGTGTTGCAGATCCAGACATGTTCATTACGTCCAAAGACTATCTTGGAGTATTCGGAAAGGGGAACCCGCCTTGCAATGTCGAAGACAATCTGCACGCCGGACACCTCGTCATTGAAGCCTGGTTCAGGGGCTACCGAGGGAATCCTGGACTAAGGGGTCCTCGGGCGTCCGGCCTGTTGGACATGGGCCGGGCTAAGGGGCTGTGAAGATACAAGGCCGAAGACTCTCTCCCGTGTCCGGATGGGACTCTCCTTGGCGTGGAAGGCAAGCTTGGCGACCAAATATGAAGATTCCTTTCTCTGTAACCGACTTTGTACAACCCTAGTCCCCTCCAGTGTCTATATAAACCGGAGGGCTTAGTCCGGAAACATATAATCAATCATAGCCAGACAGGCTAGACTTCTAGGGTTTTAGCCATTACGATCTCATGGTAGATCAACTCTTGTAATACTCATATTCATCAAGATCAATCAAGCAGGAAGTAGGGTATTACCTCCATAGAGAGGGCCCGAACCTGGGTAAATATTGTGTCCCCCGTCTCCTGTTACCATTGATCCTAGACGCACAGTTCGGGACCCCCTACCCGAGATCTGCCGGTTTTGACACCGACAACATCACAAATAGTTTAGGACTATAAACCGTGTACGATAGGTAGACAATCACACACATTTAGTTTTCCCGCACCATATGTGATAGTGTCTGACATCACACACGCTTTGCAAAGGGCAACTATGTGCATGCTTGCACACATTTCCTCTCTGCGAACCATCTCGGATTATGGTGTATATCGAAACTTTTGTGTTTTACCAACCGTGTGTGACGTAATGACCTGCACAACGTAATTTCGCCCTATTTTAATTGCTGCTATTTAAAATTGTACCTAATTTAAACTTGAAAGTAGGCTATAGCTTTATTCATATCCATCAGGTTCAAACAACCAATGCATTATTCGATTCAAAGGTACATATGTTTAAGAATTACATAAGCACCAAATAAAGAATGATGTACTGGGGTTCTATACCTGTACTATTACAGATGGTAAAGAAAGAGGTGACAAACATTCCAGTTGCTGAACAAGGTGAAGCAGAATGGCCCTATTGTGCTCTCCTGGATGCAGAAGGCATGCAGGACTCTAGTCCAACCCCTTGTGATGCCGGCCGCCAATCATGTAGTTTGAGAGGTAATCTTGAGTAAACCGCTTCAGATCCTTTGCAAAAGAAAAAGATTCAGATATTGTCATCTAACACAACTCATTACGGGCAGTAAAAAGAAGGCTACAGGGTTCTTACTTACCATCCCGCAGTTCACTATTGTCTTGCATAAAGTGTAAACAAATAGTTCGATTGACATCTTTTGACCCATTTTAATAACAATCTTTATCAGTTTCCTCACTTGATGCTGGTTCATGATTATCTCATTGCCCCATATGCAGAAGGGTCGAAGTGTGGATCTTTGGCAATGACATGTGTACCCAAAAGCACCAAGTTAATATTAGAAGCTAAACAACAATTGCAAAATGATGTAGTACAACACTCCCTCCATCCCATTATATAAGATTCTATTACATGTATATCTAGACATCATCAGAACATTAAGGTAACATTCTTCTTTGTTGCTATGTAGCCTGGGATTGCATATTTAGTCATTCAGTAAAATGCATGTTGCTAAACAACAATTGAAAAACGAAAAGACATGTTAACGGCAATATCCTTAACAACAACCAAATATCGTAATTCATAGTGGTATTGTTGAAACTGTTATTGATGAAATTGAACTACTCGGCAAATAGTTGCACATATAGAGCATCACATTGTGAAGAACTGAAATAAACAAGTCATAAGGACATCTCTAGGCGATCCTTAAAAAGTTAAAGGACTAAAACCCTTAGTGGATATATATATACTCCATCTATTTTTGGCCTTTTCTAGTCGATCCCCTAAACTTAAGGTTGTAAACTTCAATTTGATCAAGTTCAAAGTAGGTTCAACCAAAAGTAGCATGCATTCAAACATAAACATAGATAGTTTTGCATAACTGAACATAAAACATAAATTTACACTAAGCTAAACTACTTTCGGTCGAAGTAGAGGTCGAGCCAATCCTTCCTCGTCATGTACGGTGTGCCGCGAGCCGCGTCCGGGCCGGTACCATCGTCGGGGTCATTGGGGAAGGAACTTCTCCACTCGTCGACGTAGATCTCCTCGTCCTCGGGGCCCACCTCGACGCCCTTCGCACCGCCTTCGACCTCATCATCGGAGGAGAGCGCGATAACCTCGCCGCCCTCCGTGCCGCCGTCCTCGCCGCCTTTGACCTCATCTTCGGAGGAGAGCGCGATAACCTCTCCGCCCTCCATGCCGGCAACGATCGCCCGCTTCGCCTCCACGAGCTCCTGGTGCTGCCGGCGGAGCTCTTGCATGTAGGCCTCGTCGGCGGCCTCGGCCTCGAGGCGCTCCCACGTCTCGCGGTACTCCCGCGCCATAGCCGAGCTCACCACCCCTGTCTCCAGCGGAACGAGGTCGACCGGACATGTGCCGAAGGGAAATTGAGCCTAGCCGCCGCGCCGTGGTAGCGGACCTGCTAGCGGTCATACTCCATGTCCGTGAGCTCGGCCGTGTGGAAGCTACCGAGCCACCAGCGGGTGTGGGTCTCTCGATCTGTAATCTCGGCGACCCACGTCCCCCAGCGCCGCTGCCGGACCCCGAGGTAGGACTTTGTCGGCTACCGGGTCCGAGGGAGGACAGGGAAGTCCTCGAACCGACGTAGGGGCGCGGCGGCGGGCGGATCGGGCCCGTGAAGGACGACGGGGACACCTCGGCGGCCACCTCGCCGGCGTCGGGCGAAAAGGCTGCGATAAACCTCTTTTTGGCCATTGGCTCCTCGAGCTCCCCGGCACACAAGCAGAGGTTGAGGATGGAGGCGCCGGCGATGGCGGCGACCTACCAATGGTTTCGAGGGTTGTGTGTGTCTGTGTGAGCGGAGGTTTTGGGGTGTGTGGAGGGGGGGGGGGCAAGGTTGTGTTTGAGGAAATACTGCGGCAACTGAAAATTTTACTAGGCGGGAGTAACAAGGTGGGGCTACTGAAAATTTGGATCAAGGGCAAGCAGATATTTTTGAGATTCGAGGGATGCAGAGGCGGGAGTAAAATGCCGGGGCTACTGAAAATTTGAATCAAGGGTCTGAAGCAGAGCGAGAGTAACAGACATCGCACATGGTCTGCACATACTAATCGTGTGCTATCAAACATTAAGGACAAACCTTCCAGGCGGTAGATATTTTGGAGATTACGAGGCAGTAATATTTTCAAGATTGCGAGGGATGCAGAGGCGGGATTTTTTGTGGAGCGAGCTAGTGTGCTTGACACACCAGCTGTGGACTATAGCCGACACACCTTCTCGCGTAAGCCATAGGCATACTATACAACGACGGTGCTCCAAGATATTTTGTACTACATGTCACACGGTTGGTGATAATAAACTGTGTGGGATCTACTTGATTAGAATTACAAAATGGGGTCACAGCGGCAATGGACACTGTTTTAATTGCTAGACCTTTTATCTGGAGTGAACATGCAAATATATGTGTGTCGTAAAAGAGTTGGAATTATTCAGAGTTTGTTTGGACATTTTATACATTAAACTGGTTTTGTAGCCATTTCAGGTGCACAATTCAAAATTAAACTACATGCACATGCTCCGGTGCATACAAATTGGTTGAAAAATCAAATTTGTGTCCTTTAGTGCATGCTTAGGTCACATGCAAGAAATGGGAATGAATTTTCCAGGGTTCCTTTGGCCTTTCTTATACATTAACTAGGTTTTCTAGGCATTTTATGTGCATAATTCAAATTTGAACTACAATCACATGCTCCAATGCACCAAAGTTGGTTGAAAAATCACATGTGTGTCCTTGGATGAATTTCTAGGTCCCATGCAAGAGATGGGAATGAATTTGTTGATTGCCGGCGAAACATTGAGATACCTGGTTTTTAAATTCTAGTAAATACAAAACTCGTCTGAAATTCATGAAACTTGGCATGCTATCATGGAGCGGCATCAACATGCCGTGGTAAACAATTTGTCCCATTTGGGGCAGGTTCGGGTATAAGCTTCTCACACACCAGAGCTTCTCACAACAAGCATGATGGTTTCGATAGGGAACGTCCCACCTTTGCGGACGAAACGGTATCCATTGCCTCTTATTGCTTTCAAATTTTTTCTCGTGTCAACATAGAACAACAGGAGTGTTGTGTCATTTTTTGTGATTTTTCGGGGTTCGTTTGGACATTTTTATGCATTAACTGAGTTTTCAATGCATTTATGTGCATAATTCAAATTTGAACTACATGCATATGCTCTAGTGCATATAAATTGTTTGAAAAATCAAATATGTGTCCTTGGGTGCATGCTTTGGTTCCATGCAAGAAATGGGAACGAATTTCAAACACTAGGGCACCGTTGATTGTCGGAAAAATATTGAGATGTCTGATTTTTAAATTCTAGTAAATCCAAAACTCGTCTGAAATTCATGAAACTTGGCATGCAATCATGGAGCGGCATTAACATGCCGTGGTAAAAGAAATTACCCCATTTGGGGCAGGTTTGGGTCTATGCTTCTCACAAACAAGATCTTCTCACAACAAGCCTGATGGTGTCGGTAGGGAACGTCCCAACTTTGGGGACGGAACGATATCCATTGCCTCATATTGCTTTCAAAAAAATTATCGTGTCAACATAGAACAATAGGACTGTTGTGTCAATTTTTGTGATTTTTCGGGGTTCGTTTGGACATTTTTATGCATTAACTGATTTTGCAATGCATTTGTGTGCATAATTCAAATTTGAAATAACATGCACATGCTTCAGTGCATATAAATTGGTTGAAAAATCAAATATGTGTCCTTGGGTGCATGCTTAGGTCCCATGCAAGAAGTGGGAATGAATTTCAAACACCAGGGCACCGTTGATTGCCGGCAAAACATTGAGATGCCTGGTTTTTAAATGCTAGTAAATCCAAAACTCGTCTGAAATTCATGAAACTTGGCATGCTAGCATGGAGCAGCATCAACATGCCGTGGTAAAAAAATGTGTCCCATTTGGGGCAGGTTTGGGTATATGCTTCTCACAAACCAGAGCTTCTCACAACAAGCCTGATGGTTTCAGTAGGGAACGCCCCACAATTGGGGACGAAATGATTTCCATTGCCGCTTATTGCTTTCAAAAATTTTCTCGTGGCAACTAGAACAACAGGAGTGTTGTGTCAACTTTTGTGATTTTTCGGGGTTCGTTTGGACATTTTTATGCATTAACTGAGTTTTCAATGCATTTATGTGCATAATTCAAATTTGAACTACATGCACATGCTCCAGTGCATATAAATTGGTTGAAAAACCAAATCTGTGTCCTTGGGTGCATGCTTAGGTCCCATGCAAGAAATGGGAATGAATTTCACACACAGGGGCACCGTTGATTGCCGGCAAAAAAAATTGAGATGCCTGGTTTTTAAATTCTAGTAAATCCAATAATCATCTGAAATTCATGAAACTTGGCATGCTATCATGGAATGGCAACCGACATGCTGTGGCATTTTTCGTGTCCATTTCGAGAGAAGGCGCATTCAAATAATGACAACCAACAAAGGCATTTTGAAAAAATAGTTTCCACTTTAATATCTCAAACGTTTGTATAATTCAAACCGTGTGCGTTTTGTTAACCATTCACGTGACGCCACGTGTCTTGGTTTTAATGGCTGTAGGAGGTGCCATGCGAACAACTGCTTGACCTTGACAGAACGGGAGGCATGCGAGCGTAGTCGGGTGCACGGGCTGACCGAGAGGTGTGCAAGCTGTCTTCCAATGCGCAGGCTCACCGGGAGGCGTGCGAGCTGTATGCTACGCAGGCTCACTAGGAAGCGAGCCCTTTGACTTCCAGGGCCGCCCGCCTTCCTCTCCAGTAATGGCGCCCGAGCCACTGTTTAATACGGGCGGCCTTACTGTTCTCCTCTCATTCCATCAGCGGCATGGGACGTTGCCGTCGACCGCTACCTCTCAGTGGCGCCAGTTGCCGTCCTTCCGCGCCCCGCCCGTCGATCGCGCGACGACATGATGTTTGATTTACAAGTGAATAACATTGTGTGCTTCCTTGAATACATCAACAACGGTGTTCCGGAGGACGACAGCGACAACGACAGCGCGGCACGCCGCTTCCACTGTCGCCGGAAATAGTTTTTTGGGGTTTAATACTGTATCTCAAATTCTCGATCATATGAATATAAATTCGCAGTGTGACTGAAGGAAAGATACTGTATCTCAAATTATCTTAATGTACAGACTTATCAAACGATTTTCTTTTGAAAAAGCATCAATGGTTTTTAAATATAAAACACTCATCGCAAACGTTTTAGTTAGAACACCCGTATGCAAACCGGCAGCTTCCCCAAGAGGCCAAGGGAAAATGTGCCGAGCAGGATTTATGCATTCCTTCAACGCAAACGGTTGTTTTGCATGACCCGTGTGCAATCACGTACAAACAATTTGGTAAGATTTGCATATCTGTCATTTTGGGTATGTTGCTGTAGTGACCCGACCCAAAATCGATCAAGTCTCGTGGTATGCATTCATCCCAAGATCATGCCGCACACACAAAGACATTGATGAAATAATCAAAGTTCAATCACACCTGAATTTATTACACGATTCTCATATCGAGTCTTTATTACAATAGAATAAATTCGGCCGAAGGCCAACTCATGAGAAATAAACTAAGTAAAGCTGCGGAAGCGTAGAAGAATAGCGAGTCCATCCGACTCCATAGGGCAATCGCCAAGCGTGGATCGTAGCCTCACTCCTGATCGGAATACTCCTCTGCAACATAAGACGTTGCAGCCGTGTAGGTCAGCATTTTGAATATGCCGGCAAGTCATGAAGAAAGAACAATAATAAAATTACTAACACTATATGCAATTTGGCTGTGGGGCTCTAAGTTTCATTGTTTTGCAAAAAGCCAGATTTTTCCCTATAACAAGGACTTGTTTGCAATTACTACAAAATGTTGGTAGTTATTGAGATGGTTCCGCCAACCAATGTCTCATTCCCAATTATTAAATAATAAACCCCTCAATTAATTTATTAAGTTTGGTGTTGAGATATCCGAAATACTTCAGTTCTAGAGGCTCAAATTGTCCGTAACCGGGGACACGGCAAATCGATTAGATCTTTACTCTGCAGAGGTTTGTGCACTTTACCCGCAAGAATCGTTCCCTCCTTTAAGTCTTCGCACTTCATGGTGTTTGAAGACGGACAACGAAACAGGGTCTTCGAAGAGTTCCTCCGCCACCGCCGTACCCATCCAATCCTACCGTTCTTCTACATCTCGTAGCACCGTCCGCCAGAGTCACACCTAGGGTTGACCAAGCCGAGCCCATAATGGCTTGCGGCTGCATGTAAGCTTCCGTCAATGGGGTATCCATCCTTCTCTTCGTGGCTGGGTGAAGCTTTCGCAAGATGTCATGGCGCTTCTCCATGCATCCCGGACAACCGCTGGTTTTCTCCAGGTGCCCGTCAACCAAATCCTCCACCCAAGAGTGAATTTTGAAGTCCATCTTGAGCTTGAAGTCATGGGGTTGTCATCATCTTGACTCTCACATCTCCCTTATGAGTTCACTCAACCAATCCCGTCTACGAGCATAGCAAAAATAAACTACTTCGTCCCGGGCAATGGTAACAAGGGGAATTGGGTTCATCCTACCTCATGATACTACTCAAGAACATAACTTCAATTTCACCTACTGCATGCATGGTGGGGAGGTATAATTCTAATGCAATAAAATCATAGGTATAGTAAAGAAAATATGATCAATGACTTGCCTTGCTGACGATCTTCGAAAGCTAGGGACTCGTGGTAGCAAGCTTCGCACTCTGGAAATTCTACCGAGGCAACAACATTCATATAAGCATACAAACATATGATCACTTAACATAATAGCATACTAACATAACACACAAAACAATTGAACCAAAACCCAAAGAAAACTCGAAGAAATCCAAATCAAAGTTTTTACCACATCAAACAACAATCAAGAAATAGTTTTGCACAACCAAATTTTTCTTAACAGAACCTAAGCATGGGTTTTTGTTAACTAACAGAAAAGAATTCATCATGCAACTAGGAGCAAAAAGAATCACATTAAAAGCTATTATAAAACTCCTATTATGCCTAAAACAAACCTAGCAAGAAAAATTAAAATAAAAGTTTTATTTATTGTAAATAACAGTTCATGGTCTAAAGTTACATAAACTAAGCTAAAATAAACTATCACATAGGAAAAATAAAATATTTGCTAATTAAAACAATAGGAAAACAGTAGCTAGTTAAATAAATAAGAACCACATGATTTTTATTAAAACTATTTTTTATTAGATCTAAAATGCCCAAATAAATTCCTACGGTTAGGCAAGGTCAAAATAAAGTAGTGACAAAAGAATCACTAAAATAAAATATTCCTAACTCATTTTATAGCAGAATTACTAATCTGTCTAAATCTAAAATAAAACAATTTCTAATAATTTTAACATGACTAATTATATTTTCTACAGAAACTACAACAAATTTGCAAACTAACAAAAAAAGAATCAATTAAAAATATTAAGTGGATTAAAAGTTATGGATTTTACAAAACTGAAACTATTCTGTTAAAAACAGAAACGAAAAATAAATAACTAAAAAGAAAAACGGCGCTAATGGGCCCATCTAGCGCTCAGGCGTTAAATAACTAAAAAGCGCCTGAGAAATAAACCGAGTCGGGTCCGGTCTAAACTAAACCTAACTAAACCGGAACTAACCAAATAAACCGTAAACAAAACAGGGTTCTTTTAAAAATAAACCTACCCCTTCGCGATCTAATCTCAACCCTAGGTTTAGATCTAACGGTGGGGGGTGATCTCCGGCGACTTACCGACGGCGACGGTCGACGGCTGCTCGGGCAACGACGGCTCCGGTGGCTCCGGTGGTCGGGGACGACGGCGGAGACCTCCGGCGGGTGCGGCGGAGCAAGGGGAGCTCGGGGGTGGACTCAGGTGAGCTCGAGGGGTTCGGGGATGGCCGGGGCGGTGACAATGGCGCGGCGGCGGTGCGGTGCTCCGGCGACGGATTGCGGGCGTGGGGAGGGTCGGGCGAGGGGGGAAGTGAGGGAACGGGGCGAGGGCGGGGGTATTTATAGGGGGAACCCGGCTTGGAGGAGGGGGCAGATCGGGCGAGGGGATCGGGGAGGATCCCGAATCATTCGGGATTCCGGCGAGCGGCGGCGGGGGTTGGCATGGGGAGGAAGAAGGGGAGGTGGGGCCGGGTGTCAGCGGGAGAGGGGAGAGGCGGGTCGGTCGGGCGACCGAGGCGTAGGCGTTTCGGGTGCGACGGCTCGGGCGTGGGCCGGCTCGTGCGCTGGGCTGCGCCTGTGGGCTGCGCCTGGCCCGTGGGTGGGCCGCCTAGGTGCTGGCTGGGCCGGTTAGCCTGGCTGGTGCCTGGGATTTTCTTTTCCTCTTTTTTTTTGAATTAGGGAGGGGGAGAAAAATATATTTATATATTTTATATAGGACATATATATATCAAAATGATCAGGGGAATATTCCCTATAATTTGAACAGTTTTCCAGAGGCAAAACTCAAACTTTTAAAAAAATTATTTTTCTAAAATTCGAAATAAAATTCAGATTTGAATTCAAAATTTTTGGCAAAGTTTTTCCTCTGATATTTTTGGAGTGTCATGTTTACTCCTCTCATACTTTTTTTCAAGTATTTATCAGGTATTGTTTGAAATAAATTTCAACTGCCGAATTTTGAATTCAAATCCCAACAACTCAAAAACTTCTAAAACTTCAAATGTCACTCAAATTCAAACAATATGCATAGATGCTTAGCTATAATTGTAAAACATTCCAAATGAGAAATTTGAGATGTTACAAACCTACCCACCTTAAGATGAATCTCGCCCTCGAGATTCGGGTTGGCTAGCAAATAGGTGCGGGTGGTCTCGGCGGAGGTCTTCTTCTCGCTCCTAGGTGGCTTCCTCCTCGAGTGATGACTCCACAAAGACCTTGCAAAACTTGATGATCTTGCTGCGGGTGACTCTGTCGCAGTCTCGAGAATTCGGACGGGTTTCTCCTTATAAGTCGATCTTTGTCGAGCTGTATGGCCTCTAGGGCACCGTGTCTCTCAACGGAATATCGGCCATGTCGGCGTGGCATTTCTTCACCGAGAAACATGGAAGACATCATGAACTCCGGACAATCCTTCCGCAATTCCAACTTGTAAGCAACTTCTCCACGACGCTCGAGGATTTTGTAGGGCCAATGAATCGGGTGCTAACTTTCCTTTAACACCGAACCTCTTGATTCCACGAAGTGGGGACACACGAAGATATGCCCGGTCTCCCGCTTCGTAAGTTACTTCCTTGCGTTATCGTCGGCATAACTCTTCCGTCTCGATCGAGCTACCTTGAGTCTATCTCGAATCAGCTTGACTTTCTCTTCGAATCTCGATAAGATCGGGGCCGAAAAGTGTTCGATCTCCAACACCATCCCACAGCAATGGTGTTCTGCACCTCCTTCCGTATAGAGCTTCGAAGGGGCCATCTTGATCGGGTGCGATAACTGTTATTGTACGAGAACTCCGCGTAGGGCAAATTATCATCCCAGCTAGACCCATAGTCTAGCGCACAAGCTCTCAACATGTCCTCCAGGATCTGGTTGACTCTCTCGGTCCGTCCATCATGTCGTGGATGAAAAGCTGTCTTGAACTCCAGCCTCGTACACAAAGTTTCATGCAACCGATTCCAAAACTTTGAGGTAAATTGTGTTCCTCTATCGACACGATACTCCTCGGAACTCCATGCGACATACGATCCTGGTCATGTATATCTTGGCTAACTTAGCGCTGGTATAGGTAGTCTTCACGGAATGAAATGAGCTACCTTGGTCAATCGATCAACCACTACCCAGATGGAATCATAACCTGAACGAGTCTGGGTAGTCCTGTGATAAAATCCATTCCAAGTTTTTCCCATTTCCACTCGGGAATCGGCAAAGGTTGAAGTAACCTCGCTGGCTTCGATGTTCCGCCTTTACTCGTTGGCAAACATCGCATATCGCTACGTACTCGGCAATATCCTTCTTCATACTGCCCACGAAACTTTCCTTCAAATCCAGATACATCTTAGTGTTACCGGGTGAATCGAGTACGGTGAATCATGAGCCTCTGAAGAATTAGCTTCCTGAGTTCGGGATCATTGGGTACATAAATACGATCCTCGAACCATATAGCTCCGTATTCATCCTTACGAAACCCTTTAGCTTTTCCTTCATTCATCCTTTTCTTTATCTCATCAATTTCCTTGTCCGACTTACGGCTTCACGAATTCTTTCGCCAAAGTGGACTGAACTTCCAGAGTTGCAACATATCCTCTCGAACTATCTCCATCGGAGATCTCGAGGTCATCGACTAACTCTGGGGTAATCCTCCGCTATAAGAGTATTCACATAACTCTTACGGCTCAAAGCATCTGCTACAACATTAGCCTTTCCTGGGTGGTAATGCAATCTCATTTCATAGTCCTTGATTAACTCTAGCCATCTCCTCTGCCTGAGGTTCAACTCTTTCTGCGTGAAAATATACTTCAAGCTCTTATGATCTATGTAAACATCACAACGGTTTCCGATAAGGAAATGTCTCCAGGTCTTGAGTGCATGCACTACGGCTGCTAACTCCAAATCATGTGTGGCATAATTCATCTCGTGTGGTCGTAGCTGTCTGGAGGTATAATCTACAACTTTTCCTTCCTGCATGAGTACTCCTCCGAGTCCCTGACGAGAAGCGTCACAATATACCTGGTAATCCTTGTGTATGTCTGGCAAAATCAATACTGGGGCTGTAACCAAACGTTTCTTCAATTCCTGGAAACTGGCTTCACAATCCTCAGTCCAAACGTACTTGGCATCCTTCTTCAACAGCTCAGTCATGGGCTTGGCAATCTTCGAGAAATTCTCAATAAACCTCCGATAATATCCTGCGAGTCCGAGAAAACTACGGATCTCCTTGACTGAGGTGGGCGACTGCCAATCGGTGACTGATTCAACCTTGGCGGGGTCAACTGCTATTCCTTCTCCTAAAATAACATGTCCGAGGAATCCGACTTCCTTCAGCCAAAATTCACATTTCCTGAACTTGGCGTACAACTGATGTTCTCGGAGTTTCTCCAGAACTAGACGCAAATGTTCCTTATGCTCTTCCTCGCTCTTGGAGAAAATCAGTATATCATCGATGAACACCACAACAAACTTGTCCAGATACTCCATAAATACCTTGTTCATCAAATTCATGAAGTATGCAGGGGCATTAGTTAATCCGAATGACATGACGGTATACTCATATAAACCATACCTGGTGGTAAATGCTGTTTTGGGTATATCCTTTACACGGATCTTCAACTGATGATACCCTGATCGAAGATCGATCTTGGAGAATACCTTGGCTCCAACTAGCTGATAAAATAGATCATTAATCATCGGCAGAGGGTACTTGTTCTTGATGGTCATGTCGTTCAAAGAACGATAATCCACAACCATTCTCAGGGTTCCATCCTTCTTCTCTACCAAAAGAACTGGGGCTCCCCAAGGTGACGAGCTTGGCCGAATATATCCTTTCTCCAATAACTCATTAATTTGATTCTTGATCTCTTTCAAATCGTTCGGAGGCATCCGATAGGGTCTCTTGGATATTGGGGCTGTGCCGGGCAATAACTCAATCAGAAATTCAATGTCTCTGTCTGGTGGCATTCCTGGTAATTCCTCCGGAAACACATCGGGAAAATCTTGCACTACTGGCACTTCCTCCTGAACAACTCCCGTGAGGGAATGCACCTGATTCTTCATCGGGATACGTCTGGATACATACTTGATCCTCTTCTGCTCCGGGGTGGTGAGCGAGAACCGACTTCTTGGGCACGATCTATGTTTCCTTCAAACTTTGTCAACCAATCCATGCCTAGGATTACATCCAAGGTCTGGGTTTCCAATACTATGAGGTCTGTGGGAAATTTATGGTTTCCGATGTCGAGGGTTGCATGACAGCCTAAGCGTGCCATCATTTCTCCTCCTACGGAACTGACGCGAAGAGGGCTTCTAAGGGTTCTAGTGGGCAACCCGTACTTTTCCACAACTACCCTTGATATGAATGAATGCGTTGCACCAGAATCAAAGAGTACCAATACTGAACGTGAATTCAATAAAAACTTACCAACCACAGTGTCTGGCTGATCATAGACGTCCTCCACATCAATGTGGTTCACCTGAGCACGAGGAAAAGGGTTGGGCTTCTTTGCTGAGCTTCCATTGCCGTTTCCATTCCTCTGCTTGGCCTCCGGGCAGTCGGTGGCATAGTGCCCTGTTTTCTGGCACTTGAAACAGGTGATGTGACTCAGATCCTTCTGAACCGGGGCAGGACGATGCTGGTTTCCATTACCGTTTCCATTGCCTGTCTTGTTGTCCTGGTTGCGGTTGTTCCCGTTTCCTCCATGGTTATGTCCTCCATGATTATGTCCTCCATGGGTGTGATGGGTATGCCCTCCCGAGTATGGGGCATAACGGGGCTTCGCTGAGCTCCGAGTTGTACTTCCCCTGGCCATACTTCCGCTTGCGCTATCAATCTGCTGCTGCTTGCCTTCAAGTATGGTGGCCTTGTCTACCAGCTCCTGGTAGTTGTTGAAGGTAGCCACCATAAGCTGCATTCCCAGCTCGTCATTGAGTCCCTCGAGAAACTTTTCCTGCTTTGCGGCATCTGTGGCCACATCATCCGGGGCATAGCGAGCTAACTTGCTGAACTCATCCACGCATCGCCCCACGAAGACGGTTCCCTGGCGTAAGTTGCGGAACTCACGCTTCTTGAGACTCATGGCTCCGGTGATACATGGCGGTGCGGAAAGCTTCGCTGGAACTGATCCCACGTGATGGTGGCGAGGGATAAGTGGCGGTGTAGTTCTCCCACCAAGAGGCTGCAGGTCCATCAGGCGATGTGCGCAAAGCGCACCTTCTCTGCATCTGTGCATCCAACGGTGACTAACTCCTTCCGACCTTGCGGAGCCAATCGCCGGCCACAATCGGCTCGGTCTGCTAGAGAACACCGGCGGATTCAGCCTTAGGAAGCGGGTCAAGTTGTCAACAGGGGTGGTGGTGGTGGATTGTTGTTGTTGTTGTTCGTTCGGATGAGCATCGCATGAGGGCATTACGCTGCTGGATCAGCTGGGTGAGCTCCGCCGGAAAGTTGAGACCGGGGTCACGTCTCGGAGGCATCTGGTGTTTTGGGGTGGATGAGAAAATTAGAATAGAACAAGTGTCTAATGAGAAACATCACTACCCATATGAATGCACAATCATAATCACACCAATCATTTATTCAATCATCTCAAACATGGTTCAATCTCGGATTACAAATTTCTCACGACTAATCGAAAATAACGGCCTAACTGATCGACGAAAAAATAAAAATAACATGGCGGTCGACTAAATGTCTTCATCAATTATCCTTGCGTCCTCTGGTGCGGCGTCCTCCGGTGTGGCGTCCTCTGATGCGGCGCCTCCTTTTGCGGCTTTCTTCAGTGGAGCTTTCTTCATAATCCTGATCATTGCTCACGAGGGGTCCGTCATCTCCACTGGGAAAAAGGTCTTCTCCCAAGTCCTTCTTCTCCTCTAATGCGGCAACATCCATCTTCAGCTTGTCGACTCTCTCCATGAAGTCCGTGATTTCTTCTTCATGATCAAGGAAGTCTGCGTGTGCTTTCTCTTCCAGTTCCAGTTCACGGAACAACAGCCTCCTGTGTACCTTCGAGTTACGGCGAGTCTGGATCTCCCATTTCCTGAGGAGACACTCCAAGTCTTGGACATATGAGAGAATGGAGTCGTCCACACAGTGCGGATGATATCTCCATTCCTAGCTCTGCGAGAAATCATGGCGAGGTCGATGGGTCGAGCTCGCCCTGTACTCTTCTCGGAGATGTCCAAGTGCACGATAAATCGCCATGTCTCTTCCGAGGATCCAATTGAAATCGGTAAACTCAAAGTCAATGGGCTCTGAATGTCCTCCGAAGGTCCTCCTGGAATGTGCACCTCAATCAGAAGCGGGTATCCATCGGAAGTGCATTGGTTGGCTTCCGGTGATTGAGGGCAGAGCAATCTTCAGCTTCTTCACGATCTGAACCAGCTTCTTGCCGAAAGGCATCGTCTCGTCTGGCTGGCAAAACTCCGGTAGCAAAACTGGGGTGAACTCGGCGGCCATCTAGAATGTTGAAAATTGGAGAGAAGTCAGAAATGAACAAGGGAGAATTACGGAATGATAAGGATATAAAATAAATAGTCTCTTCCTATGGCTTTCCGATCCTAGGGGTTACGTCCTATGGTCAGCGTGTGCTCTGATACCATCTCTGTAGCGACCCGACCCAAAATCGGTCAAGTCTCTGTGTCTGTACCATCCCAAGATCATGCTGGCACACACAGTACATTGATGAAATAATCAAAGTTCAATCACACCTGAATTTATTACACGATTCTCATATCGAGTCTTTATTACAATAGAATAAATTCGGCCGAAGGCCAACTCATGAGAAATAATCTAAATAAAGCTGCGGAAGCGTAGAAGAATAGCGAGTCCATCCGACTCCATAGGGCAATCGCCAAGCGTGGATCGTAGCCTCACTCTGATCGAATACTCCTCGCAACATAAGGCGTTGCAGCCGTGTAGGTCAGCATTTTGAATATGCCGGCAAGTCATGAAGAAAGAATAATAATAAAATTACTAACACTATATGCAATTTCGCTGTGGGGCTCTAAGTTTCATTGTTTTGCGAAAAGCCAGTTTTTCCCTATAACAAGGACTTGTTTGCAATTACTACAAAATGTTGGTAGTTATTGAGATGGTTCCGCCAACCAATGTCTCATTCCCAATTATTAAATAATAACCCCCTCAATTTATTTATTAAGTTTGGTGTTGAGATATCCGAAATACTTCCAAGTTCCAGAGGCTCAAATTGTCCGTAACTGGGGACACGGCTAATCGATTAGATCTTTACTCTGCAGAGGTTTGTGCACTTTACCCGCAAGAATCGTTCCTCCTTTAAGTCTTCGCACTTCATGGTGTTTGAAGGCGGACGAACGTAAACAGGGTCTTCAGAAGAGTTCCTCCGCCACCGCCGGTACCCATCCAATCCTACCGTTCTTCTACATCTCGTAGCACCGTCGGCCGAGTCACACCTAGGGTTGACCAAGCGAGCCCATAATGGCTTGCGGCTGCACATGTAAACTTCCGGTCAATGGGGTATCCATCCTTCTCTTCGTGGCTGGGTGAAGCTTTCCGCAAGATGTCATGGCGCTTCTCCATGCATCCCGGCCAACCGCTGGTTTTCTCCAGGGTGCCCGTCAACCGTCCTCCACCCAGTAGTGAATTTTGAAGTCCATCTTGAGCTTGAAGTCATGGGGTTGTCATCATCTTGACTCTCACATCTCCCTTATGAGTTCACTCAACCAACCCCGTCTACGAGCATAGCAAAAATAAACTACTTCGTCCCGGGCAATGGTAACAAGGGGAATTGGGTTCATCCTACCTCATGATACTACTCAAGAACATAACTTCAATTTCACCTACTGCATGCATGGTGGGGAGGTATAATTCTAATGCAATAAGGTATAGTAAAGAAAATATGATCAATGACTTGCCTTGCTGACGATCTTCGAAAGCTAGGGACTCGTGGTAGCAAGCTTCGCACTCCTGAAATTCTACCAAGGCAACAACATTCATATAAGCATACAAACATATGATCACTTAACATAATAGCATACTAACATAACACACAAAACAATTGAACCAAAACCCAAAGAAAACTCGAAGAAATCCAAATCAAAGTTTTTACCACATCAAACAACAATCAAGAAATAGTTTTGCACAACCAAATTTTTCTTAACAGAACCTAAGCATGGGTTTTGTTAACTAAATGAAAAGAATTCATCATGCAACTAGGAGCAAAAAGAATCACATTAAAAGCTATTATAAAACTCCTATTATGCCTAAAACAAACCTAGCAAGAAAAATTAAAATAAAAGTTTTATTTATTGTAAATAAAAGCTCATGGTCTAAAGTTACAGAAACTAACCTAAAATAAACTATCACATAGGAAAAATAAAATTATTTGCTAATTAAAACAATAGGAAAACAGTAGCTAGTTAAATAAATAAGAACCACATGATTTTTATTAAAACTATTTTTATTAGATCTAAAATGCCCAAATAAATTCCTACGGTTAGGCAAGGTCAAAATAAAGTAGTGACAAAAAGAATCACTAAAATAAAATATTCCTAACTCATTTTATAGCAGAATTACTAATCTGTCTAAATCTAAAATAGAACAATTTCTAATAATTTTAACATGACTAATTATATTTTCTACAGAAACTACAACAAATTTGCAAACTAACGAAAAAAGAATCAATTAAAAATATTAAGTGGATTAAAAGTTATGTATTTTACAAAACTGAAACTATTCTGTTAAAAACAGAAACGAAAAATAAATAACTAAAAAGAAAAATGGCGCTAATGGGCCTATCTAGTGCTCGGGCGTTAAATAACTAAAAAGCGCCTGAGAAATAAACCGAGTCGGGTCCGGTCTAAACTAAACCTAACTAAACCAGAACTAACCAAATAAACCATAAACAAAACCGGGTTCTTTTAAAAATAAACCTACCCCTTCGGGATCTAATCTCAACCCTAGGTTTAGATCTAACGATGGGGGGTGATCTCCGGCGACTTACCGAGGGCGACGGTCGACGGCGGCTCGGGCGACGACGGCTCCGGTGGCTCCGGTGGTCGGGGACGACTACGGAGACCTCCGGCGGGTGCGGCGGAGTAAGGGGAGCTCGGGGTTGGACTCGGGTGAGCACGAGCGGTTTGGGGATGGCCGGGGCGGTGACAATGGCGCGGCGGCGGTGCGGTGCTCCGGCGACGGATTGAGGCGAGGGAGGGTCGAGGGGGGAAGTGAGGAACGGGCGAGGGCGGGGTATTTATAGGGGAACCCGGCTTGGAGGAGGGGCAGATCGGGCGAGGGATCGGGAGGATCCCGGATCCTTGGATTCGATGAGCGGGCGGGGTTGGCGTGGGGAGGAAGAAGGGAGGTGGGGCGGGTGTGTCGGTAGAGGGAGAGGCGGGTCGGTCGGGCGACCGAGGCGTAGGCGTTTCGGGTGCGACGGCTTGGGCGTGGGCTGGCTCGGGCGCTGGGCTGCGCTGCTGGCTGCGCCTGCCCGTGGGTGGGCCGCCTAGGGTGGCTGGGCGGGTTATTTCGGGTGGCGCTGGGATTTTCTTTTCCTCTTTTTTTGAATTAGGAGGGGAGAAAAATATATTTATATATTTTATATAGGACATATATATATCAAAATGATCAGGGAATATTCCTATAATTTGAACATTTTCCAGAGGCAAAACTCAAACTTTTAAAAAATCATTTTTCTAAAATTCCAAATAAAATTCAGATTTGAATTCAAAATTTTTGGCAAAGTTTTTCCTCTGATATTTTTGGAGTGTCATGTTTACTCCTCTCATACTTTTTCTCAAGTATTTATCAGGTATTGTTTGAAATAAATTTCAACTGCCAAATTTTGAATTCAAATCCCAACAACTCAAAAACTTCTGAAACTTCAAATGTCACTCAAATTCAAACAATATGCATAGATGCTTAGCTATAATTGTAAAACATTCCAAATGAGAAATTTGGGATGTTACAGTTGCCATTTGTCAAACTGGAAAGATTGACGTTTGTTTATCTAGTAACATTGTCATTTGTCAACCTTGTAACACTGCGATTTGTCAAAATATGCAGCTAAAAATCACTAGCACTATGTAATTTTTGCAACTAAAATCAGTAGCACTGTTCATATGGAAACCACTAGCAGGTGTGAATTGATGGACGCATATGCAAATGTACCATTGATTACATACAACAAGTCATCAACCCACAACGGCAAACGGTGATACACGTTGGATTATAGATCATTTCCAACAAAACATTCTAGTAAAGTAAAGTTTTTCTGACACAACAAATAACAAAGCGATGAAATGAACTTCAGCTCAACCACTCGTCGGAGTTGGAAACGCTTGCTTTGAACCAGAAGTGCTTCTCTAGGAAGGGGCAGCTACTGTCAATCTCGAGACCAACGCATGACTGATCATCCAGGCTGAAGCGGCCTATGTCAAGACCCATATTGGGACGGTCGGAAAGCATAGCAATGTCCGAGGTATAGATACAGTTGGTTCTCATAAATGCTAGTAACGTTGTGTCAACAGCAGCTGGATCGCCTTCCACCATCATTGGATAGTTTTGTCCAAGGAAGAGCAAGTTTCCTCCAATATTTTCAATACTGAACTAGGGAGAAGGTGTTGGCGCTAGTACACTTGTACCCATCCTGAATACCCTGCAACGGATGTTGGAATAGGTCCGGAGAGTGCGACCATGCTAGACAACACCTGCTTCCTTAGTAACATCAGCAGTGCCCTGTATACAGACAAGAAGAGGTGATCCATCGGAATAAGTTGCCAGGCACCACTAAGTATATGGGTCCTGCTCGTCCTCATGCTCGTGATCATCAGCATCGTCATCTCCCCCTTGGTCATAAAATTTTTCAAGTATAGGTGGTGGAATGTTCACAGGACCTTGGAAACACAAGAAGGTTAATTAATTAGTAAAGGGAAACTAGCTAACCCGCATGCATGTGGATGAAACAATTATAATTACGGTGGAAGACAAACGTACCGAAAGAATTAGGATTCCATGCAAAAACAGTGCCACGAGTGGTGGCATCAAACACAATACCCTCGTATTGAAGTGCATCACAATCAAGCTTCAAAATATCGAATATCGGGTTCGTATCAGTTTGACTTCGACATATCGGATGTCGGATATCGGGTGATATAACGGGAAATATGTAGATATATCGGATAAAACATGTCTAGTTTTTTACTTCATTATTCTTGTTCAACATTTGTTTTTAGTAAAACAAAATGTATAATATTAATGCTTTAACATGAAACTTTTAGATTCCTAGTTTATTGAGTTGTTGATTAAGAAACTATGAAGGAAAGATTCATAAAATCCTTGCTCTATGATTAAAAACAATATGATATATATGCATTGGTACGAAACATTGTGCATGACTTTGATTATATAAAATGAACTTGTAAATGTATAATCTTATTTCACTTCATTCTAATAAATAATTGTTGTCATCTACATATCGTTCTATATCGCTGGACATATTGGGCTATATATCGTTCATATCGGTCGATATTTCGGTCCATATCGGATGATATGTTTGAAAATGATATTTACAAAATGAGTACAAAAAAAGACACATCCGTGACATTTTGGGCCGAACAAAAAAAAATTATGTCATACATATGACACTTCTATGACGATAATTGTGACAAAACCCGGTATCATCATAGATGTGGTGGGCACCTACTTCTATGACAAAAATTCATGACAGAAAATGGGCTTTTCGTCCTGGGCGGGCCGGAGACACAGCTGCATGACATTCTTTGGGCCGTCCATGACGGAGAAAACCGTGGTACAAGCGAGGGCGAGGAAAATTCGGGGAGTTCCCGGTTACGGTGGGAGGTCGGGGGCCGAGCGATGCGCGTTTGTCTCGTACACATACGCGGCGTGTGTGTGGCGTTAGCTCTCAACCCGAGCGAGGCGTTGGGCTCTAATCGAACCCGGCGATTGCCTTTGCGAGCTACGCGTTGCATCGAACCCGAGCGATCAATCGATGGCTGTTAATCGAACCCGACCAAGCGATTCGCCGCTCTGCTGCTAATGAAGCCGATCGATGCTGCCTCTGGGATGAGCAAATGGCGTTGCGGGGTGGATGAAGAGTGGCGGTGGCGTTGCCTCTGGATGAACAGGACCCCGTGGTGTGGTGGAGGGCTGGATCAATAGTAGACGATGGAGGGGTGCCCGTGGAGGGCTGGTTGAATAGGACCCCGTGGTGTGGAGGGTTGGATGAACAGTAGACGGTGGAGGGGTGCCCGTGGAGGGGAGGTTCAACAGGAGGTCCGTTTCGTCCAAGCCCTCCCGATGAACATGAGGTCCGTTTCGTCCTTCGCTACTGTTAACTGAACCCCTCCCGATGAACATGACCCCTGTTTCGACCGTAGGAGGTCCGTTTCGTCGGTTTTGCGGTACACCACACCCCTCCCGATCAATAGGACCCCCGTTTCGACCGTAGGAGGTCCGTTTCGTCCGTTTTGCGGTACGCCACACCCCTCCCGATCAACAGGAACCCCGTTTCGACCGTATGAGGTCCGTTTCGTCCGTTTTACGGTACGCCAGACCCCTCCCGATGAACAGGATCCCGTTTCGAACGTGGCCTGTCAAACACAAGGCCGTTTCCTCCGTTCTACAGTACGCCAGGCCTCGTTTCCATTGCCTGTTCCGTCCAAGCCCTCCCGATGAACATGCCCACGCATTTCGTTCCGACCCAGCCGGTTGGCTCCCATGCGTTCTGTTGCCTCCCGATGAACACGACGCATTCCGTTGCCTCCCCATGAACACGAGCATTCCGTTCCCTCCCCATGAACACGACGACGACGCTGTTTCTCCGTTCCGACCCAGCCATGTACACGAGCCCTGGCCGTGACGTGTCTGTGAGTAGGCGTTCGAGACCCCTTTGTATGTACACATACGTGGCCGTAATTCGCTCTTGCACCACGGGCGCTGACGTGCGTGTACATGCTACGGCGCGCCTCTACTACGACGCGTGCGTGCCTCTACTACGACACGCGTGCGCCTCTACATCGACCAAGATGTACATACACGTTCACGACTGTAATGACAAAGCTACATATGCTTCGACCAGGTGGGTCCCGTACCGCCGAGCACTTCCTTACTGCGAAGATGTAGCTGGTGGGTCCCAGCAGTCGTGGGGCGAATCGTTTTTTGCCTGACGCACTTCCTTGCGTGCGAAGATGTAGCCGGTGGGTCCCAGCAGTCAGCGGGCAAATCGTTTTTTTGCCCGGACGCACTTCCTTGCGTGCGAATGTGTAGCTGATGGGTCCCAGCGGTCAGGGGGACGAATCGTTTTTTTTTTTGCTCGGACGCACTTCCTTGCGTGTGAAGATGAAGCTGGTGGGTCCCAGCAGTCAGGGGGAAATGTTTTTTCCGCGAAATACAGTGGCCCGTCCGGTGGGTCCCAGCTGTCAGGTGGAGGAATCATTATTTTCCGCGTAATAAGGAGGTACTTCCTTGCTGCGGCCGTGGACCCAGCTGTCAGCCTCTCCACGTACAGTCCACCTCCGATGGAAGTCGTTCCTTGACCATGTTGACCAGGCCGGGCCGAGAGCACCACGGCGGTGGACGACGGCGAGGCCTAGGAAGGGGACGACGCGGAGCTGGGGAAGACGCGGTGGAAGCCCGTGCGGAGGGAGTACGAGGGTTCACTGGTTCGGCTGGGTGTGAGGCTGTCGTCGCCGCAGGGCCTGGCCAGCTGTGGGAATAGTAGGGGGCGGTGAGGCCTCCGCGGCAGCACAGCCGGCCACGAGAGGCAGGAGCATGCGGCACGACCGGCGCTGCTTTGGGCGGCTGGAGCAAGAAGACCAGAGGTTGAAGAAGCACTACGGCCGTTGGATGGACATCGTACGGTCACTGGAGCTAGAATCGTTCATATTGACTAAGTTGACAAAGCCCTCCAGCCCCGTCAACTTAGTTGGCCCACAAGTCATCCTCCCACTATGGTGGGTCCCAGCTAGTAGGGGGTATTCATTTTTTTGTGCGTAATAAGGAGGCACTTCCTTGTGTGCGAAGATATAGCTGGTGGGTCCGACATGTCAGCGGGGGGAACGTTTTTTCGCGAAATACAGAGGCCCTTCCGGTGGGTCCCAGCTGTCAGGTGGAGGAATCATTATTTTGCGCGTACAGTCCATGGCCGATGGATGTCGTTCGTTGACCATGTTGACCAGGCCGCGCCGAGAGCACCATGGCGGTGGACGATGGCGAGGCCTAGGAAGGGAACGACACGGAGCCGGGGAAGACTCGGCAATGGTTGCCCACGTGGTGGGGAGTACGAGGGTTTACTGGTCCGACTGCCGTCGTCGGAAAATAAAAGGAGGTGTGGGTGAGTAGAGGAATGGCCTGGCCAGCAATGAAGTAGGGTGGGGTGGTGCGACACAGGCGGCAAAGCACAACCGGCCACGGAGGCGGAGCAGCAGTCCCATCTCGAGCTGGTTTGGGCGGTGGAGCAAGAAGATCGAGATATTGAAGAAGAAGACGGCCGTTGGATTAACATCCAACGGTCCATTGCTGCTAGAATCGTTTGTGGACTAAGTTGACAAAGCCAAAGTACACGCCAACCTAGTAGACCCACAAGTCAGCCTCCAAATCTGTCCCAAACAAAGATACAACCCGAAATTTCTAGCCAGATTCAAATTAATTTTAAATCTAAATATACCTTAATTTAAATTCAATGAAATTTTACCCGCACAAAAACAATGAAATTTAAAATATCAAAATCTGAAAGAAAACAGTATTTTGGAACTAATTGCCTGTTTGCTGTATTTTTTCATTTTACAGCCCATTTATTATTACATATAGCCCATTTCTTACTACTTATAGCCCATTTTCTGGGCAAAATGCATCCCTCCTCGTCTAGAAAGATTTCCGGCCCAGCAAGGCGTAGAAAAGCAAGTAGGCCAACGTTGGTTATTCTACAAAAAACAAAATAGCTGGCTATCCATTTTCAGAAAGGAAAAAAAACTGGGTTGGTCATGTGCTAAACATATGAAATCAAAGCTTGGGCTAGACGGGCCACGGGTCCCACACAACCCAGTTGATACCCTTCTCCGTCTCGAAAAAACAAAATTACTGCGCGCGCTGCTGGGTCCCTACTGTCATCCTCACCATGTGCAGTCATCTCCTTATTCCTCTCGATTGTTGACCATGCTGAGAACACCGGAGGGCGGCGCTGTGGCGAGCAAACCAATGCGGAGGACGATGGTGAGGCCTCGGACGGGAACAAACAGGAGCCGGGGAAGATCACAGCCAGCCTTGGGAGGCGGGAGCAGGCGGTCCCGCCGTCGCTGGTTTGGCTTTGGCGGCTCGAGGAAGAAGAGACTGAAGAAACGCGACAGACGTTGAATGTCAATCCAATGGTCAAGGTTGGCACAATCATTTGTTGACTAAGCAGACACCAAGTAGCATACTTTTTTATATATAGGAAGAAAACTGCGAGGAAAATGCGTTCGTGTGCCATCCTCCTCACAGGGAACATTCGCCACATAAGTGACTAGCACCCTTGGTTTTCAACCGAGAGGTCTTAGGTTCGAGTCCCAGGAACTCTCAATTTTTTCCTCCTTCCTTCCTCGCAAAAAAAGGGAAAGAAAATCAAAGACTTGGGAAGGCGTACAGAACAAGCTAGTGTACGGTAAAGAGGCGTTACGAGTTTTAGAAAAAAGAAAGGCGTGCTCTCGTAGCTGGTTGAATCCAAACCTAGACTATGACTATATATGGTGCTATGCTACTCGCAAGTAATGAAACTAACATATCCAACGTTCACTTATCCTCTTCTCTACTTACTCTGCCTAGCATCAGAAGCTCTGGCCGTAGCAACCATGTCCGCTGGCTGCTCGTCCACCTGCTCTTCAACAGGCAACAACCAGATATGCGCCAAGTCGCCACCCGTACCATCGCCTGTGGGTCTCATCACACCCCGCCAGACACAAGACCGCAGCCGATTGCTCATCGCAACCCGCTGCCGTTGGTGTGGTGCCACTGCTGCAAATCACGCAGAGTCATCCATCGCGTCTCAACCACAATCCGCAACACTGTCCGAGTCTTCTAAAAATGCCCGAATCATGGGGTAATAATATGTTTAAGTGTTGTTCTGCTGCTTTCAGTTGCTGATTTTTTTAATAGTTTGGTTGATGATCTTCCAATTTGATTCATGCAGAAAAGGGAAGATTCGTGTGATTTATATTTCTGGGAAGTTGCTGATGTGGGGGAATGCAACTACGCTGATTATTTGGTTAGCCGAGGAATCCCAATACCAGCAGGTTGGGGTGTTGGACAAGTAACTGAAGGAACGGCAGAAGAGGAAGATGCAAAGCAGAAAGTTAAATATGATATTCCTCTGATCATGGCCAAGCAACAGCTGCTGAACGGCCTTGACAGCAATGAGGAGATGAAAGAGCTTGTGAAGATAATGGGCAAAATCGATATGCTCTTTAGGATGATTGTCTCTTTATTTGCAGTGTATGTAGCACTCGTGATGTATTCAGTGGCTACGACATGAGAAGTTTGCTGAAACTAGTAATGAATGAAACCTGTGTAGTAGGCTGGGCGTAGTGTTGTGAACATCTAATGATTTCTATTAACGGAAATCAGGGGGTATCCCCTTTTCCTCATATAAATAAATAAATAGCAGAGGCTCTGTCGGGTCATCTTTGTTCTCATTCGAAGACGTCTTGCAAATTGCAGTCCAACAGCAAACTATGTCATCAAATTCAAGTTTCACAGCCAAATATGAGTACAACTAAACAACAATGTCATCATGTTTTAGTTGTCATACAATCACCAAACACAAATCAGCATACATAACAAGTGATGTTCTCACAGCAAAATACTTAACAACATGTTCATCAGGTTTATGTTGTCATAGCAAACACAATTTCACATAGTAGATAAAAAAATGTCTTCTGACAGGCAAATACGACAAAAGCAATGTAATCATCATCCACATCAGCAGCGTCAACATCTTCGCCATGTGTATCAGTCTGAATCATAATTCCCCACGGTGTCATCTTCTTCTTCATCCTCAATGTCCTCAAACGTTGGCTTCTTCTTGATCAACTCTTGTATGTCCACAGCACGACAGACAATCTTTTCGCCGGCGTCATTGACGTGATGGTTCTCAAAGATATTAGGAACATCTGTGTTATCTTGTACATCGGGGCGATGTAAGCATCATCTTGTTGTGCAACTTCATTAAACGAATTCCTCTGCTCAAACCTTTGCAATACTCTCCAGTCATCGCTACGTGAAAATGTGTCTTCCAAGAAAAATATCTGTGTTGCTTGATTTCCCAAAATAAAAGGCTCGTTGGTCCGGTACGCCACCTTGACATTGATTGATTTGAAATAATCATCAGCTCTGGGTTTTGCGATCCTGGAAAACAGGTTATACCAATGGCAGCACAATAGAACCACACACCAATGATCCTCGAAATGGAGATATCTCGCAATCGAACAATGTCTGTTATGTTAGCATACATTTCAGTTGTCTCTTGTGTCACGTATCCGTGCTCATGATGGCACTGTTTTGTGTCTTCCTGCCTTCGTCTCGTGCAAGGGTGTTGTAGCGCACATCTCCAACAACGCAAGATTCATAATGTCTTACCCGAGTATTAGGACCCATTGCTAGTGAGTAAAGGGCATCATCAACTGCCTGCCCATCCTCCCGCATCTTCTTAACCTATGGTTAGAAAATAGACAAGCTGATCATCTTATGTACTCAATATATTAAAAAAACTGACAGTGCACTTCAAAAGCTTACATGGTTCTTGAACCATTTCGCAAACCCTGCCATAACAAGTTTGTCAATGTTTCTTGGATTTTGCGGCAGTAACTCCTCTTTGTAGATGCTGCACAACATAGTGATCACGTCAAACATCTAAATATATAAGAATGTGCTGCAAGTTTAGTAGATTACGATGTAAGCTGCAGTACTGCACTTACTTGATATAAGGTAGTATCTCAGGACAGTTATTCAACACATACCAAACCATTTTGTCCAAATCTTTAGGTTTGTCCTCTTGTCGACTCTTCCCTGTAACTCCAACAGAATAATCGAAAACATTGAGCCCGGGATTGTCTTCACCCACCTCTTTGCTAAGCTGATAAGCTGTTTCAATGTATTTTGAGCAGAATGTCAACGCTTCTGTAGCAATGTAGGCCTCTGCAATGGAACCCTCGGGTCTAGCTCTGTTCCTAACATAGCCCTTGAAAGTGCCTAGCCGCCTTTCAATAGGGTACATCCAGCCATACTGTACTGGACCTCTAAGTAGTGCCTCATCAGGTAGATGAACAACCAAATGCACCATCACATCAAAGAAGGCTGGAGGATATATCTTCTCAAGGTCGCATAGGATAGTTGGTATCTTGTCTCTAAGACGCTCCAAAGCATCTATCCTGATATTTCTACTGCAGAGTTCCCTGAAGAATTGTCCCAACTCTGCAACTGCTCTGTATAAGTCAGGGCGGCCCAATCCTCTAAGGATAACAGGTAAAACCCTTTGAAGTAGGACATGGCAGTCATGAGTTTTCAACCCTTGTACCTTGTTTCCATCTGCACTGACTCTCCTTTCAGGGTTGGAAGCAAATCCATGTGGGAATCTCACACGTGACAGGACCTCGTAGAATTCTTTTCTTTTTACCTTGTCCAAGGCGTATACAAGCTGGTGCCATATCCCGTGGTTTACCTTCATCTTGCACCTTCAAATCCTTTACGATACCCAGGTGTGTCAAATCAATCCTAGATTTTAAGGTATCTTTCGTCTTGCCTTCAATATTAAGAAGTGTGCCGATAATGTTGTCACATATATTTTTCTCGATGTGCATCACATCAAGATTATGCCGCAGATCCAAATCTTTCCAATACTCCAAGTCCCACAAAGTGGACTGCGGGTAAACAATAATCTCTCTTCTACCTGCCACTTCCTTTTCCCACTACCATTACGGGATGGTTTCTGGTGCAATATGCCCTGACCTTCTCTAATTCCACTTGCAACTCATGGTGGTGAGCCTCTTTGGCGCATCACGTTTTCATGCTTTGCATTGAACACATGTCTTGGTATTTTCTAGGATGCGGCTTGTCCTTGGCAAGGAAGCGGCGGTGTCAATGTAACAGATCTTGCTAAGTATTGCATATGACAACGGATTCCTGTCACAGCGAACATATGCATTGTAACCATGTGTCGTTCGCCCTGACATAGTGCCCAAAGCCGGATAATCATGGATGCACCAAATTATAAGAGCACGCAGAAAGAAATCAGCTGGTGGGCTGCTATATAGGTCTCGAGTGAGAACACCCTTCCATAGCTGTTGAAGTTCCTCCACAAGAGGCTCCATGACCAAATCAAAATCCTTTCCAGGACTTTTTGGACATGGGATGAGCAAGGCCATCATGTAGTTTGATTCTTTGGTGCAGACATTTGGAGGCATGTTGTAAGGGATACCAAGCACTGGCCACATGCTATATGTGGCGCTCTGGTGGCCAAATGGGTTAAATCCATCTGAAGCTAAGCCAAGTCTAATGTTTCTTGGGTCAGCAGCAAACTCTTTGTGTTTATCATTGAAGCTTTTCCACTCACTACCATGAGATGGATGGCTCATTACATTCTGATCTCTATACTCCTGGTTCCTAGAATGCCACAGTACATCCTCTCTTGTTTCAGCATCATGAAACAATCTCTGCAATCTTGGTGTAATTGGAAAGTGTCTCAGAACATTATGAGGAATCCTCTTCAAAGCATCGCCAGCTTTCCATCTTGATGATTTGCATTTCGGGCATTCACTTAAGTTGGCATAATCCTTCCGGAACAGAACACAATTATTCTTACAAACATGGATCATATCATATCCAATTCCAACTGCACGAAGGAAATTCTTCATTTTACTGTAGGTGTGGCAGCTCAGACGCATCTGGGAAATATTTGCGGAAAGCAGCCAACATCGCATTGAATGATTTTTTGGTCATCCGCTCAAATGTCTTCACCTGAAGAAAGGTGACCATAGCTGAGAATACTGACAGCTTATTTCCTGTGGTGACAGCAACGTTGCATTGTTCCAACATGCGGGCCCACCGTTTTTCTTCTACAGGTGAAAGTTCATGGAATGCACGAGCATTTTGTAGCATTGTTTCAATGTTGGTCAAACTCACTGGCTCCGCCACCACCACCTCCTCCTCCTCTTCCACCTGAGCATCAGGCAGATCAAGATGGTGATCTGCTGCTTCCACGTAGTCAATAACATTGACGTTCACAGCTTCACCATGATGAACCCACCTAGTATATGTGACCGACATCCCATACAAGTGTAGATGATTTTGCACAGTTGACTGGGGTCTTGTAACTGAATTCATACAACTGCTACACGGGCAGAGCACATCTGATTTCGGACCACCGTACTCAGCTCTTATAAAGTTCATGAAGTTTTCAACCCCCTCGACATATGCAGCGGAGAATGTTCGTGCAGAAGTTATCCAAGTCCTGTCCACCTGTTAGACATACAAATTACTTCTTCTACTAGATATTACAGGAAAAACATATATGCTTTTTTATGAAGTCCAGAAAAAATACCTAGGTAGATGTCTAAAGCTATGCCAAGATATTTGGACGAGCAGATCTAAGTAACGAAATATATGTAAAGCTAATTCAGCAAACAGATTTGAGTGCCAAATTATGGCAGGCTATTTCAGCAGTCAATGAGGGTGAGCACACAGCCATCAAACTATCGAAGGCCATCGCAACAACAAAGATCGAGTATAAAACGGTGTAGAGCTATTTCACCTAACAGATTGGCTACTAGACCATGGCAATCTACGTCACAATAAATATATGGCATGATATTTTAGCAACTAATCGGCCTTGGCATGCCATCTCAGCTAAGAAGATTGAGTGCAGAATAGGACAAGGAAGCTTCTTAAGCAGAGCATATTGACAGTAAACTACTTGACAAGCAGTGAGATTAACGGCGTCTATCAGCTAACATTCAGCGCTACACCGACATGAACGGGCCTCGTCTAGAATGCGCTGCCGTGGGAGAAGCTGACCGCCGTGCGTCTCCACACGAACGCCGCCGGCGGTGGCGGCGCTGACCGCCGGCGCCTCCACAAGAACGTAGCGAGGTGGTGGCGGTAGAGGGACGGCAGTCTACGAGAGCGTACTGTGGGAGCGAGAGGATCGCCGAACCACGGCGCTGACGTATCGGCGTGGCGGGGAGCGCGGCTTTGGCGGAGTGTCGGGGATATAACTGCTGGATGTAAACCGCCCTGAAGGGGCCGGGTTATCCTCGTCCATAATCAGGGCCCACGAAGGCACGCGTGAGGCCCAGAGCCCAGAGGCGGATTAGGGTCCATTTATGTAAACCGCCTTAGTCTTGTAACTTGTCTTTGTAAGATAAGAGAGAAGAGACCGAGCGGACACTTGTATGAGCGGATCGGGACTCACATCAAACCGCCAAGGCGTCAACCCGTGTATATAAGGGGCGACCCGGGCGGGTTAAGGATGAACAATTCGAGGCTAAGCGAAGCTATTGCTCCCAGTCGCGAAATCACATCAATCCCATCACAAACTAGGCGTAGGCTTTTACCTTCATCGAAGGGCGAACTAGTATAACTCTCGTGCCTTTGTGTCGCTTTAACCCCTCTAAGTTAACCCGTCACGATGGCCCTGCGACTAAGTCCTTTCACGAGGACATCTGTCGTGACAATCCCACGACGTTGGCGCCCACCGTGGGGCTATCGCACGATGGTTTGATGATCTTAGGGGGCAAGTTGAAGGACTCGAAGGCTATCTTTGTGGGCGGATGACTAAGAGTCGTCGCGGCAAGCTCTACATCGACGATGCGGATTTGGGGCCCGAGGCGGCTCGGTTGAGTCTGGTGCCGGGTCCCCTTTGGTGGCATACACGTGTTCATCGGCAAGATCGGCGAGCCAGGGCCTGGGCCGGACATCTGCACCGACCTCGTCAAGACGGCTCAGCGGGCGAAGAAGAGTCCTGCCCTGGCTAAATCGGCGGTCAAGCGTGCTTTCGTGGGAGTCATCCACGGAGACTGCGAGGGCGTATCAGCATCTGGCGGCGAAACCGTTGTCTACTCTGATGACGAGTCGTCAACCGGAGAGGCTGAGTCTCTGTAACAGCTGCGAGATGGCCAGATCGGGGGCTGTTCCGACAGGGAGAGTATTCCGGACCCCTTTGATCTACCCAACCGGGTTGGAATCTTCATGGCGGTACAAGCGGCGCTTCACTCTTGACCATGGCGCCCATGGTCGCCGGTTCACCAGCGGTGATGGCTGCCGGGGAAGGAGGCCCTGTGCGCCCACCGGCTCAAGTTTTATCAGAGCTGTTCGACGTATTGGTTGCGCTCATGGCAAAGTCTAATCCGGCGGATCAAGACCTGCACAACGCAGAGATTGCAAAGGTGAAGGAGCAGATCACTAAAGCTAAAGCGGATCTGGCAGCCGCGGACGTGAGGATAGCGGCGGAACGGGCCGCTTTGGATGCCTGAGCTTATAGGCTCATCTTTGGATCGGCGCGTCACATGAAGTCATGAAAAAAATACAGATCCCGTTTACCTTCGGTTTTCGAGGAAGAGATCTTTAATACCCGAGGCAGGGCCCGATAATCCGCCGCCCGGTGGTGAACCGGCCGGAGGCACCCGGACGAAGCGCGCCGTTCAGCCCGTGTGATAGATCTGCCTCGCCAACATGCCGGCGCGCCCGCATATGCGACACCTCCGGGTCACTACTCCAACCCGATGGATAACCTTGTTGCGGCTGCGGCACGGTTGGAGGCGATTCCGATCGAAGGCGATTCACCGCAGGCGGTAGAAACACGCCAGGTCAAAGAGCTCCTCAGGACGGCCCTGGCTCAGCAGGAAGCATATTCATACAGTCGAGATCGGATCCACTCCACCCCCCGCCCAAGCCGGAGCTATAGCCGGCGCGCAGATGAGCCGGCCGTATCAAGCAATGCGCAGCGCGGTCCGCCTCGTGGCAACAACCCGACGGGTGGCTTTGAAGCCGCTCAAGTGGTGGTGGACCGGGCCAGGGCACGTAGGGAGGCCGAGTTGGCAGCACAACATGAGGATCATCAACTCGCGCCGGTTCGGCCGACCATCTTTGAACCGGGGGTCACGTCTGGCTCTTTGGGGGTGCCTTGCCTCGTCCCCGCTTTACGCAATGTACGTTTGCCCAAGGACTTCAAAGGGCCACGCAAGGTGCCTAATTATACCGCCGATTTGGCTCCAGAAGCGTGGATAGAAATCTATGAGATGGCCATGGAGATGCTGGATGTGGATGAAGCTGCGTGTGCTAAGTATTTCACCATGATGTTGGAAGGTACGGCCCGTACTTGGTTGAATAACTTGCCGCCCAACTCAGTCAGTTCATGGACCCAGTTGCGGACCCGGTTCATTCAAAATTTCAAAGACACCTGTAAATAGCCCATGTCTGTGGTGGATTTGGCGCTTGTGTCCAGGCAGAGGGGGAATCCACAACCCATTGGGTGCGCCGCGTTTCGGAGGTTTTACATTCGTCAGACCGGGTCAACCCTGATTCCGCGATCTTAACCCTAGAAGCCAACTGCCGGTTCAAACCATTGAAGTTAAAGCTGGGTCGCATGAAGCGTTTTTGCAATGACATGGGCACTCTTATGGGTGTTTTGGTAAAATATGCTGATTCTGATAGTACCAAGTATCCCGAGTCTGAGGAGGATGACGAAGTAGGGAAGGGAAAGCAGAACAACAACTCCAGAGGCCAGCGACATCGATTCGGCGGTAATGGAGGAAACAAGCGTAAGGCAAGCGGTAACATGGGCGTCAGAGTTAACACCAACGCAGCAGGACAAGGGTCAGTGGCGCAAGGGTAAGCAATCAAACCGGGCGGTGCGCCGAGTCACAATCCGGATCGTTTGAATTACCTATTGAATCAACCTTGTCCGAAGCATGGGACGAAGGAGGCACCAGCGAACCACCTCGGAAGGATTGTTATATTATGCAGGAGTTCAAAACTCTAATGCTTTCCGGTATGATCAAGGGCCCGCTGCGGCGGTTCGAGTCCGCCCGAATTCTGATGGAGGAAATTCGGCCCGAGGGTTCGGTGGTAATCCGGACAATCAGAGCAATCAGAACAATCAGAACAATCAGAACCAAGGGGGTTACAATCAGCAACAGCAGCAGTCGGGTTACCAAAGTA
Organism: Aegilops longissima; assembly: GCA_021605205.1. Taxonomy (NCBI): domain Eukaryota; kingdom Viridiplantae; phylum Streptophyta; class Magnoliopsida; order Poales; family Poaceae; genus Aegilops; species Aegilops longissima. The sequence goes on from CM038678.1 coordinate 476,497,268, forward strand.
ATCCAAAGCAGTTGAACGATGGACAGTACCATGTCTTTACCACCAGCTTGGACAGGCGAGACCGAAAACTTCAGAAGCGGGCGGTCAGTGTTGTTGAACCGGCTACACCGCATTACCTGCGTTGGTCAGAGCAGCCTATCGTATGGAGCAGAGAGGACCATCCTCCCCGGGTTTACAATCCGGGTCAGCTAGCCCTAGTGGTGGCACCTCAGGTGGGAGGATACAAATTTACCAAGGTGCTTATGGACGGAGGGAGCAGCATCAACATCCTGTACTACGAGACCTTCCGACGTATGGTGTTAACGGATAGGCATCTCAGGCCGTCCAGCACAGTGTTTCACGGTGTGGTGCCTGGCAAGTCGGCATACCCGGTCGGTAAGATAGCTCTAGAGGTGGCCTTTGGGGATGAACATGACTCCAGATCGGAAACATTGACGTTTGAAGTGGTGAAAATTCAAAGCCCTTACCACGCCTTATTTGGGCGGCCGGCTTATGCTAAGTTTATGGCACGACCTTGTTATGTCTATTTGCAGCTGAAGATGCCGGGTCACAAAGGGACGATAACGGTTCATGGGAGCCGCGGATCGCTTTGGAGTGCGAGGAAGGTGATGCGGCTTCTGCAGAGTCGGTTTGTGCCATCAAGAGCTAAAGTATTATAAAGACAATGTTGATCCGGCGGATATGACCCGTTGAAGAAGCCAACTATAGAGCACGATCCGGTTTGAAGTTTAAATCGGTGGCTGAGACTAAACTTGTTGATTTTGTGCCCGGCGATTCGTCCAAGCAGTTCACCATCGGTGCTAACTTGGATCCTAAATAGAAAAGCGCTCATCGAGTTCATCCGTGAGAATCGGGACATTTTTGCATGGAAACCTTCTGGCATGCCAGGTGTACCGAGGGAACTCGCTGAGCCCACTCTTAATGTTGATCCCAAGTACAGACCGGTAAAGCAGTTTCTTCGCCGGTTTAACGAGGAGAGGCGCAAGGCCATTGGAGAGGAGGTTGCCAGGCTCTTAGCGGCAGGGTTTATCGTTGAAGTTTTCCATCCAGAGTGGCTTGCTAATCCGGTGTTGGTCCTTAAGAAGAGTGGCACTTGGCGCATGTGTGTGGATTACACAGATCTTAACAAGGCTTGTCCAGCGAGATCCTTCGCCCTCCCGCATTGATCAGCTTATTGATGCTACGGCGGGTTGTGGCGTTTGAGCTTTTGGATGCATATTCGGATATCATCTGATTAAGATGGCGGTTAAGGACCAGGAGAAGGCGGCGTTTATCACCCCTTTGGAGCCTTACGCTATGTATCTATGCCTTTTGGGCTCAAGCGCCCAAGCAACTTATCAACGTTAACGTGCAGTAATTGCTTGCATGAACAGATCGGCCGTAATGTGCATGCTTATGTGGATGATATTGTGGTTAAGTCAAGGAAGAAGGAAAGCGTTGATTGAGGATCTAAGGAAACTTTCGACAACTTGCGGGTGTACAAGATGATGCTCAACCCGGCTAAGTGTGTCTTGGTGTTCGGCGGAGCAAGTTATTGGGTTTTCTTGTGTCCAACAGGGGGATTGAAGCCAATCCGGATAAAATTACAGCTATTACCTCCTTGGCTAAGCCAAAGTGCATCAATGATGTCCAGCGATTGGCGGGTCGGATCGCCGCACTAAGCCGGTTTATCGGCCGCCTAGGAGAGAAGGCCATTCCTTTGTACCGAGATCTTTGAAGAAGGCGGATCGGTTTATGCAGAGTTCATCCGCGATGAAGCATTGGAGGACTTAAAGCGGCTGTTGGCCAACCGCTTTGTTCTCGCCGCTCCCATTGACAAGGCCGCTTCTGTTATATGTTGCTGCTAATGCGGGGCGGTCGGCGTAGCCATTGTGGTGGAGCGGAAGGAGGCGGGGAAGGAGTATCCAGTTCAACGGCGGTTTATTACATCAGCGAGGTCCTCATTGAGTCTAAGCAAAGATATCCGCATTGGCGAAGCTGGTATATGGAGTTTTTATGGCAAGCGGAAGCTGAAGCAATATTTTCAGAGGCACCCCATCACGGTGGTCGATTCAGCTCCCTTGGCGATATCATACGAGAACCGGAAGCGGCGGCGGATTGCTAAGTGGGCTATAGAACCGGGGCGCCACGGTTTAAGGTATGTGCCTCGGACGGCGGTAAAATCTCGAGCACTTGTGGATTTCATTAATGATTGGACGGAGTTGCAAGCGCCTAAAGAAAAGCGGATCATACCTATTGGACCATCCACTTTGATGGGTCCGAGCAATTGGAGGGCTCTCGGGCTGGAGTCGTATTAACTTCCCGCAGGTGACAAGTTACATTCGTTCTCCGCTTAATGTTCCCTTGTACTAACAATGCAGCTGAGTATGAAGCTTTGCTCCATGGTCTCCGGATGGCTAAGGAGATGAATCTCAGCCGGGTTAAGTGCTTTGGTGACTCGGACTTGGTGGCCCAGCAAGTATCAGGTACTTGGGATTCCAAAGATCCACTCATGGCTGCGTACCGTCGGGAGGTGGATGTTGTGGCAGGACACTTTAAAGGATATCAGGTGGACCATGTAGATCGTCGGAAGAACGAAGCGGCAGATGCTCTGAGCCGGCTGGGCTCTCAACGTAAACCGGTCCTGCCCAATGTCTTCCTTGATGTACTGCACAATCCGTCAGTTAAGCTTCCTGATGAAGTAGATTTGGCTATTCCTGATCCGGAGGCTCAGTTGGTGGTAGCCTTGCATGTCATTCCGGATTGGACGCTCCCTTATTTGGCATACATGAACCGGGGCGAGTTACCAGAAGATGAGACGTTGGCCCGACAGATAATTCGGCGGTCTAAGTCTATGACCATACACAATGGCGAGTTGCATCATTGCAGCGTGTCAGGGGCGTTTCAGCGTTGTGTGTCCCCTGAGGAAGGCCGGGAGATATTGCGTGAGATCCATGAAGGGGACTGTGGTCACCACGCCGGTTCAAAATCCTTGGTGGCCAAAGCGTTCCGCCATGGTTTTTATTGGTTAACTGCCCATGCTGATGCGGAGGATCTGGTCAGGCGATGTGATGGTTGCGAAGTTTTCTAGGCGTGCTCACACCGGCCCAGGAATTGAGGATGATTCAATTACTTGGCCGTTTGCAACTTGGGGCTTGACATGGTAGGGCCTTTTAAAAGGTCCAAGGACAAGAAAACACACTTGCTGGTCGCGGTTGACAAGTTTACAAAGTGGGTCGAGGCGAACTGTTAGCAAGTGTGATCGGCCACGGCGGCTCAGTTCATAAAGGGTGATCTTCGGTTTGGATTTCACACAGTATCATTACGGACAATGGCACCAATTTGTCCAAGGGAGCCATGAAGGAGTTTTGTGAGCGTGAGCACATCCGGCAGCGTTTCTTGATGGCCCACCCGCAGTCCAATGGTCAAGCGGAGCGAGCTAATCGGGAGATCTTGAGAGGTATCAAGCCCGGCTTATGGTCCCTTCTGAGAGGGCGCCGGGTTGTTGGGTAGAAGAGCTACCATCTGTGATATGGAGTATAAATACTACCCCTAACAGATCCACTGGGTACACGTTCTTTATGGTTTATGGGCGGAGGCAGTCCTTCCCAGCGATATCCGTCATGACTCACCTCGCGTGGCAGCCTATGTTGAGGCAGATAGCGAGGCTGCGGCAGGGCGATTTGGATCGGCTGGATGAAGAAGCGAGATATGGCGGCTGCTCGTTCGGCGATTTACCGGCATGATCTTAAATCGGTATCACGATCGGTGAGTTAAAACCAGAACCTTTCGGGAAGGAGACTTGGTGCTTGGCTCATCAAGACCGAACAGATATGCACAAGCTATCTCCGCCTTGGGAAGGGCCTTTTGTGGTCAGCAAGAATCTGCATAATGGGGTCATACTATCTCGATCGATGTTCGAGAGCATAAAGACTCACATACGTCGGAAGAGAGACCAACAGGCCGTGGAACATAGCTCATCTTGACCTTATTATACCGAGCCATCGGCTCTCCTTATGTACATATTATGACAATGTATATATTATGAATAAAAGCAATAAACCGGAGCCTCTGCTAAGCGGGGTATCCGTTACGTAAACATCCGGTTTGGTTACATGGAGTTGTTGTCTTAAGCGGCCTCCGGTTTACCCTTGAGGATGTTTTTCAGAAATTTAGATGTCACTTGGGGGCTTGGTATTATCTGAACCAATGCAACACCTCTTGATGGGCGTAAAGCCACCAGATCCTTGAGGGGACATGGTCACATCTGAACCCGATCCGCCTCTTGGTCGGCCTAAGGTCATAGAGTCACTTGGGGGCTTGGTGAACCCGAACCATTGCCATGCCACTTGATCGGCATAATGCCACGGTTTGAGTTGGGGACCTGGCTGACTTGCACCATAGTTACACCTTATGGGGAGCTTGGTCCTGTCCGACCATGGTAACACCATCTGATCGGCTCAGTAAAGCCTCTTCTTGCAAACGATTTTATCATTACCTTTGCTTCTATATTGATTTCATAACTGTTATTTGATTTTTATTGGCCTTCTTAAACCGACAACCTTTTAAAACCGGTTCAAGCTGTCAATTAATGGAATTCGGTCCATTTTTAATCCGGAGATGTTTGTTTCGGTTTGATTTGTTCTGTTAACATCCCATTATGGAGTAACAGGGGGCTTGCTATGACCCGACACGGTTTACACGGTAAACCGGCATTTTAAAAACAGGAGTTGTTTTCTCCTTTGACGGTAACGGTTTATACAACCTCCGCCTCAAGATTGGCTAAGCCAACTGCATGCCCGACGCTGGCAGGTATTTTTGTATCACAAAGTTTTGATCATATACATCAATATTTTCTTATATAAATATATAAGCGTCACAAGCCGGCTGGCGACACAAGCCGCCGTGGCGGTTTAAAGAATTTGTGATTGCAGGCGAACTAAGTTGATGGTTCATCAATCCAAAGTATCAGCACCACCATACAAAGGATCTGGGCCGAGGTCATAAGGGCATTGTTCAAAACAAAGTCTGGCTATCCTATTACAAAGCCTTCCAAGGCCGGTGTTTCGCATGGCGTTATGACTAGCAGTTTCGATGCATCACCGGCTTGTGATTCACGCTTCTTCGCCAGAGTTGGCGTGAGGAAGAGGCGCTGGCGTCGGTTCAACTTCTTCCTCTTCATCACCCAAAGGCGGAAGTCATTGGTAGACCAGTCAATCCGGGTTAAGGCACGAAGACAGCCTCTTCACTTATAAGCTCAGCGGATCAGCGTCGAGGGCATAAGTGTGCTTACGGATTGGAGGAACAAGGCTCGCACTTACGGAATGACAAACTCCACCCGCTTGTTGTTCGCATCATAGAAAAAGCGGTGAACCGTCGGGTTAACCTGCTGCCGATTGACTCGCCCGTGAACGCATCTCCTTTGTTATTCGTTTGAGGCGTCATTATCAAAACTTCGCCGTTCTCTTGGCCAGGGGAAACCTTGGCTATGTCGGCCCGGATCAAGATCCGCTATCCACGCCTTTGGCGCGAGTTAGAAACGATGAAGTGCCAGCCAGACGCGGATCGTTTAACTCTTCAAGCTGCCGGAACCATGGACAGCCGGTCGGTGTATCTTTGATAAAGGGCGGAGCTGTGTTGTCGTCACGAGTGGCACATATGACTCGCTGGGCGCGGTATACAACTGCTCAATCAGCGTGTAAGCGGCCTTGAGTTTCTTCCGCACATCGAGCCGGATGAGCAATACGCTTGCACTGCACCGGTTTCGGACAACTCAGGTTAAACGGCGGAAAAATCAAAGCGGAGGTAATCGGTGCAAATTTTCTTACCAAAGATGGCAGAGGTCATGGCATGAACTTGGCGCTTTAGTCAGTAAGCTCTTGATCGCGGTTTAAGAGCTGATTCAGCATCTTCGCCCGTTTTTCAAACCGGCCTTCTCGGTATCCCAATTGGCCCTTTCGGTTTATACCATTCCTTCAGCTGTTCCATAGTGGCCAAGGTAGTTTTCAACTCATCCTTGGCCTTGGTGGTTTCTGCTTGTTGAGTTTCAGTTAGCACGAAGGTCCTTGAGTTGCACGGTTTCTTGATATATCTCATTACGATAACAAAGGGAACACGTTAGTTGTTTCATTATAAAGTCCCAAGCTCAATACAAATATTCAACTTGGCACTTGGGGCTAATGGCTAGTTGATCTCGGTTTGCTATGGGGATCTGAGAAATTAAGTCCCGGTTTAACTATGCTAAGTTGAACCGGCCCTTGGGGGCTACAGTACTGCGGTTTAAGGCGCATGGTTTCTATGCAAAGTTAAGTGCCGCTTTAACTATGCAAAGTTAAACCGACCCTTGGGGGCTACTATGCAGCAAAGGTACAAGAAAGGCATAATTCCTTACCTCATAGCGGTCCTTCATGCGATTTACGGACCGGCTTCAAAATCACGGCTTGTGTAGAGCCGGTTGAAGCCGGAGTGAAGTTCTTGGGCGAGAGAGGTTGTCATAAGCTGACAGATCAGTTTTCCCTTATCTTTGCTCATAGTAGTAGACTCTTCCTTGGCGCTGTGTTTTGCTAAAGCGACGGTTGGCTAGGAGTGGTGTAGCGATTACTGTCACAATAACATCATCATTTTGACCGGGCTGGCGGATTGGCGGTCTTCTTTGGGCTTGGTGCCTTCATACTCTGGCTCGGCGGTTCAACAATTACGACCCGCTCTGTGGCGGACTTCGGTGGAGCAGGATCACGAGGTTTCCACTTGGGCCTCGGTTCAGTTTACGGCGGATCGGCATTGTCGTCTTGGTACAACTTCGCGGAGCTATTTTTAGCGACTTGAGATTTTCGCCATGCTGCTGCTGGGTCTTCTCCGGATCAACATCTGCGGTAGGCTCAAGGGTTTTAAACTTTTTACTCAAGCGAGCCTTGGTGCTGCAGTGTTCAGAATTAGAGTAAGATAAATTGACCAGCATAAATATAAACCGAATTGGCGGGACATAAGTATGATGCTTACCTGCAGAAACTTTAAGCGGAGGCAGATTGCGTGGTTGATGAACCGCCCGGAGGAGTTGGAAGAGGCGATAATTGGTCAGACGGATTGAGTGGACATCGGAAGAAACCCTTTAAGGGATAGCGCTTTTCGAGAGAACAAATCACCTCGGGCGGCGCTTCCGGGTTGGTGTATCTGGTAAACAGACGAGGTGTCTGTTGGCCACTATGCCGGTCGTCTGCGGCGCTCTTGACCTCTTGTGTCTTCAAGGAAAGGTTTGGATTCAAATGAGCATAGGAATGAGATTTTTCACTTTCCGGTATGCGCGAATTCTCTTAACGCACACGAGGTCGGATTCGGAAGAAAGAAAGATTACCTCAACATGGTCGGCATGGCGGCTTGAGCATCATCACAGGAATTAAAATTGTCGATAAAAGGAAGAATTAAAGGAACAAGCTACAAGCAGAAGAGACACAAAGAGGAGAGCCGGTTCTGGCGACTCCTCGTGAGGATATCAAGCTTTACCTCAGCTTACTGAATCTTCGTCTTCCGGCGGATCGAGAAGACTCGGCGAGTTTTCTTCTTGCCAGCCTTCTTGGTGGTCTTGGACTTTACCGGAGCCGGGCGGTTTGATCCGCTTCGAAGGAGCTGTTAGCTGCGAGGTAACAAGGATTAATGTATATCAGCAAAGTATTAAAAAGGCGAAAAGCGGGCGAGCCTTACATGGCGGTTTTGTTGGCAACCGCAGAATGGAGCCAACCGGTTTGGCTGCGAGCGGTGATCGGTTCGTCAAGCAGCCTCTTTCTGCTACTGCGACTTCAAGCTCGATTAATGGTAGCTCGTGGCGTCTGTGAGGGTCTTGGAGGCTGCGGTGTATTAGATGCATCAATCCGGACGTGGCTTAATGGCAAGATGCCCCAAGAAACCCAACATCGCACAAGGTCCACACCAGTTAGTCCATTGGCCATTAGAGCCGGAGTTTAATGATTTGAGGCGCAAGATTCTTCCGTTCGCGGTGGTCAGCGTAAAGGCAGCGGATGATGGTTGCTAAGCCGGTGAGGGCGGTAACCGGCAAAAGATTCTCGTTGTCGAGGAGCAGTATTCGGCGGTAGAACCAGGTTTGGTTCCAATCTTTTGGATGGCTATGGTGTTTGGCGTGAGGAAAATCTACTTCCTTCCTTTTACGGATTGAAAGCGCCCCAGCTCCGTGTTAGGGCCATCGAAAATTCTGTCTGGCGGTTCAGGTGAAAGAAATCCGGAACAGCTCCACAGATGGTTCCTCTTGAAGGTAGACTTCATAGAAAACCTGGAAATTGCATATATTTGACACGGAGTTCGGACCAATATCCTGTGGATGGAGTTGAAAACTGGCGAGGACATCCGGGAAGAATTTTGATCGGTGGGCAGAATCCCGGTCTAAGTGCTGCACAAACACAATTACTTCTCCTTCTTGCGGATTGGGAGGGCATTACGGCATCCGGAACCCTTGATGGAGGACATTTTAAAGCTAAAAGCGCCGGTGGTGGCGTATCCGTTGAGTTGCGTCTCGGTGACCTTAGACCGGACCCAATTGCAAGCTGAAATTGAGGGGCCATTCGGAAGACTAAACTGCGAAAGGAAAGGAGAAGCGATTCTGGTTCGAACCACGGTATATAATGTTAAACCGGCAATTCAGCAGCCGGTTTCCCATTCGGTTTAGCGAGGACTAATGGAGTAACGGGTTAAGCTATCAAAAGTCAAACCGCCAGCAGCAGAACCGGAAAATCTACTAAGTATGGGCGAAACAGATTTCACATGTGAATGGAGTAATTTAGATCTACCGAAGATTGATGAGGAAAATTTCTGCGACCTATGCAAGCCTCTTAAAGAGGCGGGAAGGTTAAATGCGTCCTAAACAAGAAGATCGAGCAAAATGAAAGATGCATAAAGAGTTAAACTGATGGCGGAGCAGTCGCCGCACAGAATGTATATTACGGTTGAATCATACAGCCATGTCAGGGCAGGTATGAAGAAACTAAGATGAGCACCTATGAACTACGAGATGAGCAGGGATCTTCAGATGTGGATCTAGGGTTGAAAAGGACCTTACCGATCGCGAGAACAGCGGAGGCGCCAAGTTTCTGGTCGGTCGAGGTTGATCAAGTGACTGGCTGACGCTGGCGTTCGAAAGTCGGGGCGGCGGAGCTTCAGGCGGGGCGTCGGGAGGAAGAATAAGTGCGGAAGAAGAAGAAAGGGCTGCCGGTCTATTTATAAGAAGCGGGGCAATTAACAAAGCGCGAGAATCGAGGAGTCAAAAGCGGCGGGCCGGTGCAGCGATCGCCTCGATTTCGAGGATAGTATTAAATGAAGGGAATCTTCTTGTTTGGATTTCTTTATTAAGGATGACGTCAAGGCACCCGGTGCTGCGCGATCGAAGGATGGCGTCCACGGTGGTTCAAGCAGATGGCGGTTTACGAAAGATGAAGGGAGGTTCAGAGTTTCCTAAAAAATGTGGAAGATTAACATGAACCGGTTCAAGTCAATCTGGGGCCTAATGTCGGGGATATAACTGCTAGATGTAAACCGCCCTGAAGGGGCCGGGTTATCCTAAATCCATAATCGGGGCCCACGAAGGCGCAGCGTGAGGCCCGAGCCCAGGCGGATTAGGGTCCATTTATGTAAACCGCCTTAGTCTTGTAACTTGTCTTTGTAAGATAAGAGAGAAGAGACCGAGGCGGACACTTGTATGAGCGGATCGGGACTCATGTGAACCGACTGGCGTCAACCCGTGTATATAAGGGGACGACCGGCGGCGGGTTAAGGAGCAGAACAATTGAGGCTAAGCGAAGCTATTGCTCCAGTCGCGAAATCACATCAATCCCATCACAAACTAGGCGTAGGATTTTACCTTCATCGAAGGGCGAACTAGTATAACTCTCGTGCCTTTGTGTCGCTTTAACCCTCTAAGTTAACCCGTCTGATGGCCTGCGACTAAGTCCTTTCACGAGGACATCTGCCGTGACAATTCCACGACACGGGCGAATGGAGTAGAGGGGGACGGGGGAGGGGGTTTGGGGAATATTATTGGCTAGTTAAGCCAAGGGAGGTTGAATCGGTTTGGGGGAATTTTTGGGTGTGGGGGAGGATTTTTGCACGGTGGGCAGGGGGAGTTTGGCGCATGGTCGGTTTCTCCAAGTGCAGTCCCACGTGTCAGTGAAGAGGCAAGCCGAAGTGCGTTTCGTTGTGAGCCGTGTGCAGGACCGAACATGTGTGGGGTGCAATGTGACCGCAACAGGAGTGCTGTGAGTGTACCGCCTTTTTTCCTTTTAAACTAGGTGCTACGCCCCCTCAAAAAAAAAAATTTGTTGCTTCGCTCGATCCATCGATACTACTACTAGTAATCCGGTAATCCCGACTAAAACGGCACGGCCGGGTCTTTTCCAGCGATATCTTTGGGAGGTTGGCTTAGTTGGGTTTTTAGGACGAGTAATGCTACACCCTCGTAATCCCGATTCGTAATTAGCGTAATGTGAAACATGTGAGCTGTTGATTGTAGATTGGGGGGGAGGGCCCACCACCATGAAAATCAGGGGAGGAGAGAGAGAGGCAATTTCGTTAACCCTTTCGTAGGTTCCGTAGATGTAGAAAGATGTGAAATGCGTGAATGTGTAGTGGACGTACTATTGGAGTGCCTAAGATAATTTGTGTATGTATAGACCCTATGTGTTTATTTTACTTCACATGTTAGATTTGTCTCGGTTCAATAAAAAGCAGAGTTGGTGGTGATGGTGTGCCTGTCATCCTGCAATATAGGCCGTCCGATCTATATCTAATGGATAGGAAGGAAACTATGACAATTTACCCGCACTCCTCTTCACATTTGCAGATAAGGCTTTCCCTCGTTCATCCTTTTCTCCCACAAGATCTTGATCTTCCGTGCAATGCACGGGCATCTTGCTAGTACTCCTACAATATGTATATTATTGTGAAAGTTCATATACACCGGCCGAGATTAATGCAAACACGGCAGATTTTCATTACATTTCGAACTTTTATAGGACAGAAAAATAAAAAACCCGACCCTAAACCTATTCTCTGGCGGCGACCGGCGTCCTCCATCTCGCGATCTCTATGTATGGGGCGGGGTTGACCCGTGAAGTGAAGGCGCGGTCTCGGCGAGGAAGAAGTAGAACACGGATACAGACCGGCCAGTTGGCACACCATGCCCTGCCGCCTCCCATGCCCTACTCATCCTTAGAGGAGTCCCCGACCTCGGCGGTGCCAAACATTGGACGGCGGCAAGTAGGACGCGTGGCTGACAGTGCTCCCGTCACCAGCCGCTAGCGTGGCCACCGCTTGTGCGGTCGCGTCCACGTCTGGCTACGTCGCTATTGCGTCGCGAGAGGCGACTTGAGCGAGGGCGGCGACCTCGAGCTTCATCCCCAAAGACAAGCTCTCCCGCGGAGCGTTCGCACTTGCGGTCATGGCGGATGTGGTGCCAGGTAGGAGGACGATGCGCTATGGTGTGGAGGTTAGCTGGGCGTTGTTGCTTTAAGTAGCGCATTCCGGTGAGGCCAAGTGTCCGGGTGCGTCATTAAGTCGCCGGAGTTGGTTCCTCGGGCACCGAGCCTCTTAACGACGACATATGAATGGACGGCATGAATGCGGGCAGCTGGCGCTGGCTGAGAACGCACCGCGCAATGGCGCGAGGGACGAGGGTTTTGGTGTGCCAGGGTAGTCAGCTGCGGTCGTGGCAATGTTGGAGATGCCCTTTGTTCACATGCGATCCCCGCACGTCATTGAAAAAGCAAGACGACCCGGCATGGTCTCAGATCCAGAGGATGCAGTTGGCCGCGCTACACCACTCCGCGGACGGGTCGCGGCGCCCCGTGCATCCTCGACGAGCCGGGTGTTGGGGTGTGTTTGGATTGTGGCCAAAGTGCACCTTACCAAAATTTTGGTCATGACCCAAAGATTGGCCTTTGTTTGGATGGTTGCCATTTTTTTGGCATGCCAATGAACTCTAGCCAACTCTAGTTCATTTTTCTTGCCAATGTCGGCCAAATCATGGGCAACCAATATCTCAACCAAAATTTTGGTCATGACCCAAAGATTGGTCTTTGTTTGGACGGTTGCCATTTCTTTGGCATGCCAATGAACTCTAGCCAACTCTAGTTCATTTTTCTTGCAAATGTCGGCCAAATCATGGGCAACCAATACCTCAACAAAAAATTTGGCTACCCAATGCTTTGATGGGGCAACCTTGGGCACAAACCAAACATACCGTTGGTCATGCCACAGCACTAACGCCACCCTCGGCACACTAAAACCGACCGTTTCTAGCGACAATGTGAGCGTGTCGCTCACCGCGATCGCCATGTCCAGAGGCGGTGCTGGAGCTGCGCGCCATTGTTGGCCCCAACGACACACATGAACGGTTGTCGGTGGCGAGGAGGTCGTGGGCCAGCTCCTCCATTGGACTAGTCTGCGCTACGTCGTCCCGACGGGTGTGCCCCACATGTCGGTTTCCCTGTTTTCCCGGCCATATTCGAGCGTCAGTGCTCCGCGTTGCGCATTGGGCCTTTCACTATGTAGGCCAAGTGAGACAACTTATTGTTTATTTGAGCCGTTCAAGTATAATCATGTGGCGTTTGCTTATTTCTCATTCCTCTCCAACCCTCTTCTCCATCGATCATGTCGCCCTCCAGTGGAGTCCATCCTCCCGCATGCCTCATTTGAACATTCCGCCGAGTATCATTTGCATGTACCCACCCTAGTCCTCTTTCAATAGATCTCCGGACCCCGAGATGAAATCGAGAGGGAACAAGTGGGGGCACGTGATACCTAAGGCGGATTCAAAATTTTGAACCGGTGATCGTAGCATCCGCAAATCATATATAAAGGGTATTCAATGTTCGTTTCATTTTTGAACGTACAATATACTCCCTCCTATCCTTTCTAGTTTACATATAAGTTTTATGTGTAGTCAAAGTATCTTGACTTTAATCAAAAAGGTAGCAACATTCAACAACGCCCAATCAATATTGTTAGATTCGTACGTACTCATAGATTTGTACTCGAGATGGTTTCCAATTTGACTATTGACAAGATTAATAGTACATGAGATGTATAATGTGAAAATTATATCATTGGAAACTCCTTTCACATAAGAATTTGACTGTATGCTTTCTGTAAGTTGCATGTCATATATTATTACTCTAACATTTGGTCAAAGTTAGCCTCGAAAAATGCATTAGACCCTCTATGATTTGTGTAAGTTGCATGTCATATATTATTACTCTAACATTTGTGTATGTTGCATGTCATATATTATTACTCTAACATTTGGTCAAAGTAGTATAGTGGAAGTGGATCCTCTGACGTAGGTATCCCTGCCTTACCCTCCCTTTCGGTCACTTACTGGCGGACCCCATGCTTTCTAGGCCCCGCATGGCAGTTACTCAATGGGTTCGGCCACGTCAGGGGATCCTCATCCGTAGTATACTCCCTCTATTTTTATTTACTCCGCATAAAACGGAGGGAGTGGTGGTATAATAAATGACACAGGCGGGGGAGGGGGAGGGACGTCGGTTTGCTCTCAACTGCGGTCCCACAAGCGAGCGAAAATGCAAGACGAAGCGCGTTCCATTCGGTGAGCGACGTGGAGGGTCCAGCGTGCCGGGTTGCAACACAAAACCGGCAAGAGCGATGTACAGTCAAAACCGATTGACTGGTCGTCACGGAACCACTATTCACACCGAACCTTATTTGCTCGCCCTCGCCAGCCACTGCCCTAAAACCACACCAAATCTCCAGCCCATTCCCCCACCTTTCGATCCCCTAGCCCGCATCAAGCGTCCCCTAGTTCGCCGGAAAGCCATGGTGCACCGCAAGATCACTTACTACAAGATCTCGATTTGGAGCGCCATGCAGAAATCGCGCGGCGATCGGTGCCACAGACCTCTGTTCTCAAGCTCGCTGCGGTGGGCCAATCCCGAAGTTCTCTCGAGCCAAGCTACGAGGAGGAGGAAGCCGATCCAATGTTCATGGCGGAGGTTGCAACGCAGAAGGCCCCTGATGGGTATGAGACGATGGACGTCGACTTCGTGCCGGCGTCCGAGTCCCCCATGGTACAGGCGGACCAGCGGTTCAACATGGCGATACTAAAGGTGGACCGGGAGGCAGAGGCTCAACTCGACGCGGAGCACGCGCATGCCGCTGCCATCGAGGCTCTCCTGCAGGTGGAACCGGATGTCATGGATGTGAACCGGGCGGCGGAGGCTCAACTTGAGGCAGAGCGCACGGATGCCGCGGCCATCGAGGCCCTCCTGCAGGCGGAACCGGACGTCCTGGACTTGAACCGGGCGGTAGAGGCTCGACTCGACATAAAGCACGCGGATGCCGCTCTCATCGACGCCCTCCTGCAGGCGGAACCGGACGTCCTGGACTTGAACCGGGCGGCGGAGGCTCGACTTGACGCGGAGCGCGCGGATGCCGCTGCCATCGAGGCCCTCCTGCAGGCAGAACCAGACGTCCTCGACTTGAACCGGGTTGTGCTCTCGTCCATGCAGAGCACCCGCATGCTCCGCTTGAACGAGTAGCTGGAGGCCGAGGACAACCACGGTGCGGAGACACACGTCGACAGCGACGGCTGGTTCGCGCCGGCAGCCAAAGACGATGAGGCCGTCTCTTTCCGCGAGCAGTGATAGTTTTTCTTTATGTTTTTGTTTTTATGGATCTTTTGCTGTGTAAAAACATATATTTGTTATGCAAGTCGCCTGACTTGGGTCAGTCTACCATTTCAGGCGGTTGGATGAATATCCTACGTATCCTAACTCTTCTTTCCTTCTTCCTCACCTCTTCTTCTTCCCAAATAGACCACTGCACGGGCCGTACGGATACTCCCCAACATGCGATTGGATAAACATACTCTATGAACGAAAATTATGTGTCAGCGATAGGATGGCTGAGTTTGGTTTGTTCACATGCGACAAAGACGTGTCGATGAGGTGCGTTCCATTGGTTGGGTTTGCGGCATGCAGAGCGATTGTGTGAGGTGCGGTGCGACCATGGCGTGTAGGAGCGACCGTGTGAGGTGCGGTGCAACCGCGACCGTCTTGTAAGTGTACCCCCTTCTCATTTGAAAACTTTAGGCAAGCTTGGCAAAAATGTGTGGCGAAGTTTGGCAATGCAAGGCCTGGACCCAAACAGGATAAGTACGTACGTACTAGGAGTACTAGTGTTAAAAAAGAAAGGCGGGGTATTCCTTCGCGGGATTTAAAATATACAAATCCTCGTTTCACGTGTCAATTAATGCGTATTTTTTTATCCAAAGACCAAAGAGCTAACCATCTCACTCCTCATCGCTTGATTAATGCAGCGCCATGCAAACCAAACTTCTCACTTCCGCATGCATGTAGGGGATATTAATATCCTTGGTTGCTAACCCCATCAATTTTGCCTTGATTAGTGTTTGTGGCCCTTTGCAAATTATAATTTTGATATACTGGCCTTGTGTACAAAAAATGGAGGTAGTAACTATATTTGACTTCCTTACCCATTGCGGTGTGGTTTGGCAAAGTGCGTTCGATGGAGAACACCATTGAGGGAGACCACGGTAAGTCGTTCACAAGTGCCGCCTGCAAGCCGAGACAACCGCCTTATTTGCATCCAGAAGTCCTTTACTAGTACTACTAGGAGTACTAGTGCGGTGAGATGGTTTCTCGAAGAAGGCGATGGAGAAGCGGAGTCGTGAAGAGTGAAATGATGGTTGCTTCCGTGCTTTTGTGATTTGGCGCCTCACCGCTTTGTGATTTGTGATAGAAGGGACAGGGAGTAGACTCTATGCTCTATACTGTACTACATGCATCCAAGCATGGGAGAAAGAGAGACGTTGCATTTACCTATTCCTTCAATCAATCAATCAGGGAGCTTCGGTTCCATCTTTTTGGCTTTGGCAACACCGTCCACAATGGTTCCCATGATGCCAAAAGCTATTTTCACATTTTGCTACACATTGTGGATGCCCTTAATCGTACCACTTGGTTTTGCTCCTGTGTGCTATCTATACAAATCTCAGTTATATTGATCTAAAAAATTATAGAATCAAGATTAGTAAAAAGGAGATGATTTTGCCGCGCGGATGGCGGGGGAGGTTTCTTATTTGAGCAATGCTACATCCATGTAATGGTTTACATAAAGTTACGAAATCATGTGATGTGGGACTATTTGATTGGATTAAAGGAGAGGATTAGGCCCACCCCACCTGAAAATCAGGGGCATATATAGATTAGATGGAAAGTATCGTAGCAGCTCGTAGCCCTTTGTAAGTCTAGGATTAGGCTTCTTATTTTTGAAGGGCGTTGTCTGGCGGTTTCCTAACATGCGGTCCCACGTGTCAGTGCTTTACCAAGCCGATCTGCGTCCCACGTGAGGCAGAACAACCGCAGAAGCAACACGTGGTTAAGTTGAAGAAGATGAGGAGAAGCGGATTCAGCAATGAGTGAAATGATGGTTGCCGTCCCTCCAACTTAACTCAAGGGAAAGGTGCAGCTTTGTGATTTGATGCCTCATTGCTCATTACTACCTTGGCGCCATGGTGAGGGTGCTTCACCCCGCTACTCTGCATTGTATTCGGTATGGCACGTGGACCCGGTAGCTTGATGTCCCACATGTCGTGAAAGGGACTAGAAGATTTATGAAAGCGGCGCTCCACTCTTCTGACGGAGGAGTAGAGCGACATAATGACCCGATGAACTGCCACTCGTCTTGTATAGTACTATAGTTTTGCTGTTTATACGATCCATCGATACAAACCCGATTAACCAGGAAAGGGCAGGATTTTTCTCGTGCGGTAGATGATATCGCCATACATTTCAAAGGCAATTTTAATGTATGCAAACTGAATAATTATAAGTAACAATATGATATCTAGTAAAACTAAAACACATATGATTTATTGTGTTAGAGTGTAGTAGTAGTGCTGTATTGCATAGTTGTTAGATGTCACATGAGAGCGTGTAGAGATGTAGTTTTGGAGGGCCTACAGAGAGAAAGGCGAATCGGTCACGAACTTGAGAATAAGCTGATTACGGTCACTATATACATTTTGCGGTGATTAACGGTCACTTGCTCACGATTCAGCATCGGATTGCACTCGTTGACCGGCCAAATAGTCCGTGTGGCGCCATGTTGACTAGTTAAATTGACCACGTTCCTTGTGGGTCCCACTGTCGATTCGCATAGGTAAAAGGTCGATAAACACAAATTTGTGGCAGCGCGACATGGCTCCAACCCGCGCTGGAATCACCTGGTTGTGTATGTGTCTCTCGGGCCTGATGTGTGCGCATGCACGTGTAGGTTGAGCACTTGAGCGTGACAGTGTGTGTTGGTCGTGTGGTGTACTGGTGTGTGCATGCATGTGTGTGTGTGTGTGTGTGTGTGCGTGTGAGTGTTGCGTGCTTGCGTGGCTGCGTGTGTACGTGTGAGTGTTGCGTGCGTGCGTGGGTGCATGTGTTTGTGTGAGTGTTGCGTGGATGCAGTTCGTGTGCATGCGTGCATGTGTGTATAATCACCACACCAGCTCATGTGTGTTAAAACAGATGGCTCAGATACCAATACAAGGCCACCTTGTCCGCCGTGTTCGCTGGTCATGACTTGAACCACCGTCCAAATATATTTTTGTCGTTTGTTTTCATTCTTACTAGTAAGATGCCCGTGCGTTGCACGTAACATCAAGATGCATTTGTATGACTTGTTTATCTTGTGAGAGAAAAGGATGAACGAGGGAAAGCCTTATTTGCAAATGTGGAGAGGTGTGTGGGTACCTTTTTGCAAAATTGCCATAGTTTCTTTCCTATCCGTCAGATATAAATCGGACGGCCTATATTGCAGGATGGCAGGCACACCATCATCACCAACTCTATTTTTTATAAGTGTATTTTATGTATTTTATAAGAGTGTAGCGTAGAGTAGATACAAGTCGGCGGTGTGGGCACGATGGTAGTGAGATAATGTGATGCAACACTAGAGGTGCCACGTGGAGCGTTTAACTGGTCAACTATTCATGTCATGAGCAAATACAGAGTTGTACGGTGAGCCCGTGACTGTATAATAACCACTAAATGTAAATGGTGACCGTAATCACTACAAAAAAAAGACACATCCGTGACATTTTGGGTCGAACGAATTTTTTTCCTGTCATAGATATGACTCTTCTATGATGATAATTGTGACAAAACCCGGTATCATCATAGATGTGGTGGACTCCTACTTCTATGACAAAAAGTCATGACAGAAAATGGGCTTTTCGTCCTGGGCGGGCCGGAGACGCAGCTGCATGACATTCTTTGGGCCGTCCATGACGGAAAAAAACCATGGTAGAAGCGAGGTGGAGGGAAATTTCGGGGAGTTGCCGGTTACGGTGGGAGAGCGATGCGCGTTTCTCTCGTACAGGTACGCGTGTGTGTGCGAGGCGTTGGCTCTAATCGAACCCGAAGCGAGGCGTTGGGCTCTAATCGAACCCGGCGATTGCCTGCGCAGGCTACGCGTTATCGAACCGAGGGATCGATCGATGGCTGTTAATCGAACCCGATGGGCGATTCGCCGCTCTGCTGCTAACTAAAGCCGATCGATGCTGCCTCTGTGATGAATAGTGGCGTTGGGGGGTCGGATGAATAGTGGCGGTGGCGTTGCCTCTGGATGAACAGGAACCCGTGGTGTGGAGGGCTGGATGAGCAGTGAGCGGTGGAGGGTGGTTGAACAGGACCCGTGGTGTGGAGGGCTGGATGAGCGATGAGACGGTGGAGGGTGGTTGAGCGGTGGCGGTGGAGTAAGCGGCGGTGGAGGCTGGATGAGCAGGAGCCCGTGGAGGTTGGAGGAGGTCGACGGTAGCCCATGGAGGTGGAGGAGGTCGACGGTGGAGATGAACAGTATCCGTGGAGTCCGTTTTGCGATGCACGCCACACCCCCCCGTTTCGACCGTGGCGCTCCAACACAAGTTTGTTTCGTCCGTTTTGCGATGCGTCACACCCTCCCGATCAACAGGACCCCGTTTCCACCGTAGGAGGTCCATTTCCTCCGTTTTCTTGATGCGCCAGCCCCTCCCGATCAACGGGACCCGTTTGAACGTGGCGGTCGAACACAAGGCCGTTTCCTCCGTTGTCGCGGAACGCCAGGCCTCGTTTCCATCGCCTGTTCCGTCCAAGCCCTCCCGATGAACACGACCACGCATTCCGTTCCGACCCAGCCGGTTGGCTCCCCATGAACACGACGATGACGCTGTTTCTCTGTTCCGACCCAGCCATGTACGTATGCGCGATAGGCGTTAGAGACCCTACCTGTATGTACGTACTTGGCCGTATTTTCTTTCTTGCACCCGCGCCGATGTACGTACGTGTACATGCTACGTGCGCGCCTCTACATCTACGACACGTGCGCGCCTCTACATCGACCAGTATGTACGTACACGTTCGCGACCAGAATGACAACGCTACGTACGCTTCGACCAGGTGGGTCCCGACTGTCATGCAGTTCCTTGCGTGCGAAAATGTAGCTGGTGGGTCCCAGCAGTCAGAGGGGTGAATCGTTTTTTTTGCCCGGACGCACTTCCTTTGCGTGCGAAGATGTAGCTGGTGGGTCCCAGTAGTCAGGGGGGCGAATCGTTTTTTTGCTCGGACGCACTTCCTTGCATGAAGATGTAACTGGTGGGTCCTAGCAGTCAGGGGGCGAATTGTTTTTTTGCCCGGATGCACTTCCTTGCGTGCGAAGATGTAGCTGGTGGGTCCCAGCAGTCAGGGGGAAACTTTTTTTCGTGAAATATGATGGCTCGTCCGGTGGGTCCCCGCTGTCAGGTGGAGGAATCATTATTTTCCGCGTAATAAGGAGGCACTTCCTTACTGCGGCCGTGGACCCAGCTGTCAGCCTCTCCACGTACAGTCCACGTCCGATGGAAGTCGTTCCTTGACCACGTTGACCACGCCGCGCCGAGAGCACCACGGCGGTGTACGACGGCGAGGCCTAGGAAGGGGACGACTCGGAGCCGGGGAAGAAGCAGTCGTGGATGCCCACGCGAAGAGGAGTACGAGGGTTCACTGGTTCGACTGCGGTGTGAGGCTGCTGTCGCCATAGATTAACATGGGGTGTGGGTGAGTATAGGGATGGCCTGGCCAGCGGTGGGAGTAGTAGGGGGCGGTGAGGCCTCCGCGGCATCATAGCCGGCCACGGGAGGCAGGAGCACGCGGCATGACCGGCGCTGGTTTGGGCGGCTGGAGCAAGAAGACCAGAGGTTGAAGAAGCACTACAACCGTTGGATGAACATCGTACGGTAACATGAGCTAGAATTGTTCATATTGACTAAGTTGACAAAGCCCTCCGTCCCCGTCAACTTGGTAGGCCCACAAGTCAGCCTCGGTAAGATTGGGTTCCGGTGGCGAGGGGAGTATTCATTTTTTTTGTGCGTAATAAGGAGGCACTTCCTTGCGTGCGAAGATAGTTGGTGGGTCCGACAAGTCAGCGGGGGGCACGTTTTTTTCGCGAAATACAGTGGCCCTTCCGGTGGGTCCCAGATGTCAGGTGGAGGAATCATTATTTTGCGCGTAATAAGGAGGCATTTCCTTGTGTGCGGTCGTGGACCCAGCTGTCAGCCTCTCCACGCACAGCCTACTTCCGATGGTGTCGTTCGTTGACCACGTTGACCACGCCACGCCGAGCGCATCCAAGGTGGTGGACAACGGCGAGGCCCCGGATAGCAACGAGAAGGAGATGGGAAGACGCGGGAGTAGAGTCGCAGACGGAGAGGTGTACGAGGGTTAACTGGTTCTAGTGCGGTGTGGTTCGGCAGTCGGTGGAGAAGAACATGAGGTGTGGCGGGTTGGAGGGATGGCCTGGCCAACGGTGGAGTAGCGCTTCATAGCGAAGCGTGCTAAGCAGAGCTGCTAGCAGCAGGAGGCGGGAGGTGGTCCCGGCGGCGCTGGAGGAAGAAGACGAGAGATTGAAGATGGATGTCGGCCGTTGGATGTAAATCCAACGGCTAACATGTCAGAATCATTTGTTGACTAAATTTACAACGACTTGCATTGGCTTCGACCTATTGGCCCACATTTCAGCCTCCAAAAATGTGGCACATATTCAACCCATTTTTCAGAACTTACAGTCTTTTTTTTGCGCGGTAGAATTTACAGCCAATTTGATCTTTTTTTTTGAATTACAACCATTAGCTGGGCTGGGTGAACAATTAATGTAGCTTTCATGCGGCCCATTTATTTCATTTCCTAAAAAATTACAGGC
Organism: Aegilops longissima; assembly: GCA_021605205.1. Taxonomy (NCBI): domain Eukaryota; kingdom Viridiplantae; phylum Streptophyta; class Magnoliopsida; order Poales; family Poaceae; genus Aegilops; species Aegilops longissima. Next base: position 476,518,487 of record CM038678.1, read on the forward strand.
CATTTGCACTTTATCTAGATACACGATTTTGCTGGGCTGATTCTAATTATAATGTTGGGTTGGGTCAGCAATGTTATCAAAAAATAAAAAAGGGTTGAGCATTTTGTTATAAATATATTTAAATGATAAGTGATATTATTACATTAGTCCTTAAATCTTACCAAGCTTTTGTACACAATCACTAGGATTTTGTGCCAAAACAATCCAGGATTTTATTTGTTAAGAAATTATTTTTATAAGTTAATAAGATGTGGGATATTGTTTTCTTACATATATAAGTATCTCATTAAATATATGATGACAATAAAAATAATATATAATAACATATAAAATAATTTAAATATATATAATATAGTTAAAAGGAAACATAAGTTGTACTGGCGTTCCTATTCTTATATAGAAAAATAGAACAGACCTCTGCGTTTTCTTCAAAAAATACATAAATTGGGCTGCCAAAATAAAACCTCGGATGGGAGGTCCATAGGCGGTCGATACATGACGGCCCTAAGAAAATACAAACAGGCCCTCCCATCCGAGGTCGTGGGCTGCGCATGTTAAAAAATAAGCCTAGGCGGGCAGCCCAAAACCACGCCCAACACTTGCCAAAACTCCGTCCCTCGTTTTCTCTGTGTTTCGCACACTCAACATTGTGTGGGCATTTTGGTATGCATCATATGAAGATGTGCTATGCATGAATGTTGATCAGCATGATGTTAACTGGCTGGTAGTTCCATTTTGACCATGAATAAAACTTCCAACATGATGTTAACCCTGTTTGAAAAGGCCGTGTTAATATAAATGCTCTGCCTCTGAAAGTTGCAGTTTCTTATCTGAAACTGAACTTGCAGTTTCTTATCTGAAACTGAAACTTGCAGTTTCTTCTTGTCTGCACTTTTATACTCCTATGAAACTACATTTTTTTAAGTGCTAAAAATAGATCTCTAGAATTCATAAAATTCTTCATATGCTCAATACTGCAAATATGAAATTCAAAAGACATTCATATCTGAAAGTACTCTCAAAATACACAACACAAAACACAATTCACAACCTGCAAATACTGACAACCCTAAGCTCCTCCTGACAATTCACAACCTGCCCGACTATTGGACTAGGGGGTAGTCCCCTCCTATTCCTCGGCGGTAGACAACCGCCCCGTGAGATGATGTGAATGGCGAGGGAGATGATGGCGGAGAAGCGTCGTCGGGCCAACTACTTTTCTCCTCTTGCAGTTGGGTTCGGTCGACGAAGACTCCACCGGCTCGCTCTGGCAGGACACCCTCACAAACGGCACCCTGTAGATGATCTATCCTTCAATCTCTGGTGGATGCTTCATCTGGGATCGATACTCCCACCACCGCTCCCTCTCGATCGGATTCGGTGAATCTGTTTGCTCCATGGCCCAGAGGAGCAGCTCTATGTACTCCGGCGCGACTCTCTCGGGAGTATCGCCCCTTTTCGCTCTGTTGCAGATATTTGGCCATGGATGTCACCGCCGCGCTAGTTGGTCCTTGTTGTCAAACCAAGGCTGTATCTCCAACATCCTAGCTAGCTTCACAGGGTCGCCGTCTGTGATCCTCATGTATCGGTTGTACTCCTCCATCGATCTACTTCTCCACAGCACCTTCATGCTTGGCGGTGGTTTTTGAATGGAAGAGGAGAGGAGCGGCGCTGGTTTTGGATTAGAACGGGAGAGGAGCGACGCTGGTTTTGGACTGGAACAGAGAGGAGGCGGTGGTTTTGAAATGGAAGAGGAGAGGAGGGCGCTGGATTTAGATTGGAACAGGAGAGGAGCGGCGGTGGATTTAGATTGGAACAGAGAAGAGCGGAAGAGCGGCGCTGGTCTTGGAAGTATTTTTTTGTTGTTTTGTGTATTTTGGGTCAAAGTTTGACCATGTACTGTATGTGACAAGCAAAATGTGAATGCATGTCACCAAAAATTGTATCGTTTGGTTCATATCTGAATGTACTTTCAAATTATATTATTTTTGCAACGTATAACATATATTTTATGTGCAAAAATCATGGTCAATTATGACCCAGAATAAAAGGGAGACTAGTTAATGTGGGGTCGCTTTCTTAATTGAAGGGTAAATTGATTTTGATTTTGATCCAGTCACAGCGTGCCGGCCCTCTCGCCCAATCCTAAATCGCTGCCGCACGCTCCTCTCCCTCTTCTCCATTGCAAAACCACCTCCTCTCCTCTCCATCATCTCCATTCCAAAACCACCGTCTCGCCTCTCCCTCTTCTGATCTTCTCCATTGCAAAACCACCTCCTCTCCTCTCCATCATCTCCATTCCAAAACCACCGTCTTGCCTCTCCCTCTTCTGATCTTCTCCATTGCAAAACCACCTCCTCTCCTCTCCATCATCTCCACTCCAAAACCACCTCCTCTCCTCTCCATCATCTCCATTCCAAAACCACCGTCTTGCCTCTCCCTCTTCTGATCTTCTCTCCATTGCAAAACCACCTCCTCTCCTCCCCATCATCTACATTCCAAAACCACCTCCTCTCCTCTCCCTCTTCTCTATTGCAAGACCACCATCTCTCCTCCCATCTTCCAAAGCTAGCACCGGACCACTCAGAACGACATCTATGGAGAGGATGCAGCAGCGAATCACGCAGATCGCCGGCGGCGACCAGGCAAAGTTAGCCAAGTTGAAGGAGATCCTTAGTTGGTTTGACAATGAGTGGGAGATTTCGAGGACGGTGCGGGCCATGTGGCAATGTATGCGAAAGAGCAAGACGGCGGCGGTGAGGGCGGCGATGTACATGTACTCCTCGGCGGCAGTCACGCCACAGTCCTCCGAGTTCATCGAGTATCTCCTATGGGCGATGGAGCAGACAGATTCGCCCGAGGCGACAGTCAGGCGGAGGTGGTGGGCGTACAGGTCGAAGGTCGAGCACCCAGAGGATAACGAATCGATCGAGTATGGTGTGCCGTTCGTGAGGGTGCAGAGCCAGTCGGAGCCACAGAAGTATTCATTCTCCCACCGCAAGAGGAGGCCGGATGGCGCGACGTCGCTTCCCCGACGTTCTCCACGGTTCCCTCGATGCTCGCCTCGTTTCAACGGCGGCGGTAGGGTTTAAGGTAAGCTTCACACTAACCTAATCTTCCACCTGCTCATGCTTACAATCAGTGTGACAGCTAATGAAAATCATGCTTACAATCAGTCTCCGAGTACTACGCCAATCACCCTAAAATAGCTCTAGACCTTTGGGTCAAAGTTGTGACACAGTGTACAAATAAAGAAAAATAGATTGGTGCTTCTTTCATAAAAGAGTACTCCCTAGAAAACTGCCAATATAAGCTACTAGTATTTGGTTAGAGGATTTGCTGCCGAGAAAGATCCGTCCACGAGAGCGCCACACATCCCACTTGGTTGTGGTGGATGCCAATGCGTGCATGCAACATGGTTGGTGTCGGTAATTTTTACTTGGCACACCTCGCACTCTGCATATATGCCGGTTCCATACGTACATTTGTGCAGTTCCACCAAAATGCAGCTGAATAACCCTGTTTGCACAGATAATGAAAAAGCGTGATTACATTATAGTGGCACTAGTTGATGAAACACACAAAATAAATAGAAGAAAATATTGCGATAGTATCATAGTATGCCATGCATGAGGGCGAGATGGGCCTGCGACGCCTCATCGGCACGCCTCATATGGACATCGTCCCAAGTCTCCCAGATACACCTTACGCGGTGATGAACATCGGTGTACAGCAGTAGTACAAGGAGGCGCCTTGAGACATTCAAATCTCTATTTTTGTACATATCAACTAAAATTAAGCACCCAGTTTGCGTAAACGCTTAAACATTAACAATGGGACTAGTTGATGAAACATACTTTAACAAAGAGAAGCACTTTCTTTATCTACATTGGAAATGAAATGATAGAGATGACACTCGCTCTATTTTAACTGTATTATTACTTCATTTTATCAGTGACACTAGGGTCGAGCAGGTGGCAAACGAGGTGTACCGTGTGTCGCAAGGATGGAGGCCGGGGGTGCTTAGACTGGGATGCTGAAGCTGGCTCTTTCAGTCACCAACATGGATGATTCAATTCATGGGACCTTTGGTGCATTTCACCTAAAATGAAGCAATGTCCCGTGAGCTAGCAGCTTCTTCTTCAATTTTTTTAAGAAAAGGGCTCCAGCCCCGGTTCCATTTCCATCAGAAAACAAAACCCACAGAGCTTCTTCTTCATTAGTTGCAATAAAATTGAGCAATATCAAGGTTGGTTGTGAAGCTCCTGGAATGCTCAACTATAATTTGGATATCATTTGTGTAGTTCAACTAAGATCAAGCGTGAAATGTATATCTCTGTTTGCACAAAAAAGGTGGAAAGGAGGGTGACTAACAAGTAACAAGTGATGAAACATGCATCAAATGAAAAGAAGCATGTTCCTTATCTGAATGGCAATCCTACAAGGACAGTAGCAATTTCTAAAGCAAAGTGGCATTGCTAGATATTAGTGTGGGCATTAGGATTAACTATGACAACCGTTAAATCGACATTACTTTGGGCACGGGAGAGTAGGCGGACCAGGACAGTTGCATTTCTAACTAAAAGAACCAACTTATCTTAATGGGAAATTTTAGCGGGACATGTAAAGAAGTGCCATTGATTCATATTATGGAGGCATTACATTGAAAACAACATTGGTTTAACGTGTCCTTACTTTTAACAAGGCGATCGCTACATTTTACCAAAGTGGCATTACATAAGAGTGGCTCGGGGCAACAAACATCGTAACAGGATATCCGGGTTGGTCCCATTTTTGTTCGGTATAGCCACCTTATCTTGTGTGAGGCTAGCAAATCTAGTGCTGGACTTACTTTGTTGACTTGTCCCCAGTCCCCACTTTCTTTCCTTTTTCAACCAATAGATCGGGTTTATATTGAGTTTGTACTATGTTTCCTTTATTTCCTATTAGACCTAGAGACCAGTTGGATAGCAGGCCTCTGCTACTTTTCGCCCCATTATTTCCTCTTTCACCAAGTCCTAGATTCAGTAACAAATCCTCCCCACCCCCACCCCTTAACCCCTTTCTTCCTTGTTTGAACCAAGTAGTACTAGATTCGAGTGCATGAACTAGTTTTACCTCTTAAGCGTAAAAAATTAGGTGGTTTTCAACAGCCGATCGATCCTATCTACGAGGGGGCCCGAGAAATAGTAAAAGTTACAAATGCAGATGACGTCGGGAGCTTGGGAAGTAGAGCAAGGCCGGTTTCGAAGGAAGTTATACCTGATGGTCGCCGGGATGTCGCTAGGTGGGCGGCGGGAGGCCGGATCTGCCCACACTACGGCAGCGAGGAAGAAGAGGTCGGAGGCCCTCCCTCGCCAGCGGTGCTTGGGAGAGAACGGCAAGGCAGGCTGATCGGGACGCCCAACATTGGTAAGAGCCGTCGCCGAGGACGACCGCGTGAACATTGCACCTTCTCACCTTCCCCGGCGGAGAGGATCCGGCTGGATCTGTGACCAGCGGTGAGAGAGAGAGAGAGAGAGAGAGAGAGAGAGAGAGAGAGAGAGAGAGAGAGAGTGGCCACCGCTGTCGTGTTTAGATCTGGAGAGGCCGAGACGGTGTGAAGAGAGCAACACTAGCAAGCAAGCGGAGGCTCCTGCCTATATAGTGGAGTAGTACTTAGTTTTCTTTTGTCTACCGGAGCCGGCTTGACCTCGTCAATGACTGTCGAGAAGTCTTCATGCACGCGGGTCGAGGCGCAGCTTGTCGTCATTTTGATCTGAAGCGCCGGATTATAACATATAACACGAAAAAATGCCACATGACAAGAAATCATAACCTCACTGCCCAAAGGAGACAACATGAATCTCGACGGACAAACTAGACGAGGAACAAAGCTCAAATTAAAGATAAACTCGTAGAAAAGGGGTCCGTCGATAGATGTCCTAATTAACATAGCCGTCTTGACCTAGATGGCAGCCGAGTAGTCACCTGTTCGTGCATGTGCCCCAATGACTAGCCCAACTCAGTTGTCGATGTTTAACCCTCGCAGTGATCCGAAGCACATGACACATAATTTTGCGAGATGACAAGAAACCTTTTTTTAGATTTCTCACCACAACTACAGCCATGTACAACACAGCCTGCACGATATGTAGATGATAGCCAATCCAGGCGTGTCTGCTGGAGTCTGGTCACATGCATGGATGAACTGATCTTCCGTGTCTTGCGGTGGATCGTCCGAGCACCAACGTAGTACAACACTTCTCTAGTACTATCGCCATCTCCTCTTCTATTAAGTCACCCGACTTGCGGGGCGGGAGTGTGCCTATGGTCGGTTCTCAATTGCCGTCCCACATGTGTGTGTGAACGCAATATGACGCTGTTCCATTCGGAGAGCAGCGTGCTGCACCGACCGACCGTCAGGGTGCGACGAACACGATGTGCGTGTTGTATACTCCGTACATGTGTACCGCCGTTTTCTAGATGCTTTGCTCCATGCGCATGGCGCAATCCATGGATACAAAATTAGTATACTATATACTATTTAAAAGTCGAGGGCGGGCTTTTCCTGCCGGTAGGCGGCGGACAGTTCCGCCTAGTCGGTTCGACAGAGACGCGAGAAGACTAGGGAGTAGGCTGCTGCAAACGAGGGTTGTGTGATTTGGCATGAAGTTACTGCTGGACAGGTGGGGCCCGTGATTTGACTTGCCATTATCATTTTAATCACAAGGCCACGACCGGCGTGAGTCTCCGATTCTGACCACCTCCATACTGGTGCCTCTCCCAATGCTCCACCATGTAGTAGTAGAGGCTGGCTCTTGCATGAGAGCCCACTTTTCCACTTTTCCTTGCCTCTCTTTCCTCCACATATGCAAAATGCCATGTAAAGCGGCAAAGCGCACTATTGTACTTACTTGCTCCTACAGGTGCTTAAGCTTGCCACATAGGCATAAAGTCTGATGTGGCAAGTTAATCAAGAAGAGAGACTAGTTTGGTGACCCAAGGAAGAAACGGTGCTAAGCGCGTGTACCTAGGTGAAAAGACAATTTTGAGTCTATAACTAATTAAATGAAGCAAACTTAGCAACACCATTTCATTGGAAGAGGTCACTCCTTGGCAAATGCAATAAATACTAGTACTCCCTGTGTTCCATAATATAAGAACGTTTTTGGCACTACACTAGTGTAAAAAACGTTCTTATATTATGGGACGGAGGGAGTACGAAGAAAGAGATAGAGATGAGTAAAAAAATACACTTATAGCCAACCTTATAGCCAACCTTGTTGTTGTATGAGTGACTAAGTGATGACTATGTATGACATGCCAACATCAGATAACCTAACGCACCGTGTTAAATCTCCAAGGGCGCGACTGCTGAAAGCGACGCGACGGTCGTGGTAGGCACGACCATGATACGGCTCTTGGCAGCCCTTGGATCTGAGATCAAACGGTCGCATGCTAAGTTGCTGAAAATTTGCGAATAACCCTCCGTGATAGGATATTCACCCATTGGTCTAGAATCACGCCATGCAACCGCTCGATCTCCGATCCAAGGGCTCTCGAAGCCCGTATCATGGGAGAATGGAAAGCCACTACCCTGCTGTTCGTGACGCTGGCAGTTCGCTCCTACTCGTCCCCGCACGTCCTTTAATACTATGGCGGTTCGCTCCTAGTCGTCCCGTCCATTCACATTACGGAAGTTCCACTAATCCTAACCCTCCTCCCAAAACCATGGCATCCCAAATCTCCCCGATCGGCGGTGAGTACAAGGTTAGAACCATCACCGACGATGAGTTCGACATCATCTACACCCGTTCTTCCGCGACGGTGAAAGGATGCCTTTCTCGCTTCAGACGCATGTTCGAAGACTCACATGATGAGTGGGTCGCCGGGCTAGATGTTGAGTACACCACAGTCGTGGGACGAGAGAAGGATCTAAAGGACGAAGAGAGGAAGAAGCCCGTCGTGATCCAGGTTTGCGTGCATGACTTATGCTTGGTCTACCACATATGCCAGCCGACGTTGAGTGCCCGGATTTTAAGGACATCCTCGAGAGCAACCTAGTCAAATTCGTTACTGTAGACTTTGGTAACGATAAAGAAGTCCTGCGTCGGATAGGCCTCGTTGTAGGCAACACCTTTGACCTCCAAAAGAATCGGCTGTTGTCCTCTCGTCAGCCTTCAATGCTGACCCTGGCAGAGCCATGGTTCATCCTTCAGTGTAGTGGCTGGAGAAACCTCCATACACGCTTTCATCGTCATGCATGGCAGCGGAATGTACTAGATATAGACCACATCCAAGACGCTGCAATGGATGGCTACCTTTGTTTCAATATCTACAAGGGTTGGATGAAGAGCAACAACCAAGTTGGCGGTTCAAGCAAAGAAGTATCGCCAAGAGGAAGAGGGACAAGGACGAAGTCGAGGACGTGGACGAGGACTCCGAGTAAGGTGGCGTGTCGTTTCTCATGGTGGTTCTAATGCAGTGTCTACCGGAATAGTTGCAAAGTTTAATTTCAGGTGTGCTTAATTTAATTTGAGGGTGTGTTGTCTTTGAGCCCCAGCAGAACTATGTTATGTTTCTTCTTGTTACTTTAACTCTTCAAGAAGTACATACTAGTATTTCTTACATTTCATCTTTTAGTTGGTATAGTACTACCACTCGCTTATTCACATTATATCGTACAATATATATGGCCAACATCATATAGCCAGCAGTTTAGTTGTCAAAGAATTTCAGGGTGCTTAGTTTTGTCAAAGAATTCGTGGTGCTTAGTTTTATTTGAGGGGTGGGTTGTCTTTGGACACCATTATTGTGACTAGCCTTTTAATAGTACTATATGCATAATTTGGCGATTTAGCGCTCTCTATTTGTACCACCTTTTTTTAATTTCAAGTTTTGCTCCATGGCGCAATCCATTGATACTACTGCTGTACAAAAGTATACATTTTTAAAAGGCTAGAGGGCGGGCAGTCTAGCTTGGTTGGTTTCATCGAGGCGAGGGCCTTTGTGATTTGACGGCTCATTACTGCTGGAAGGCGGGCCTTGTGATTTGACTTTCGATAAATGCGCCGACAACCTGATCGAGGAGGAGCAAAGAACCGTGCGGTATACTCAAGTTTTCCATTGGAGTAGTCTTTGCGAACGGAGGAGCACTGAAACACGGCAGCCCAAGTGCCATATGGTGATAAAAAATGATCTAATTTGCTAGTCATCTCATTGTTAGCATTGTTCTACTCATTCCCTCAAAAAACAAAAACCATTGTTCTATTCATGCCTCGCAGAGAATGTGACACGTGCGGCGAAACACCCGAAGCAAAAGATGAAACACAGCAGCAAAAGAAGAAGGAAGATTATCACCCCAAATGATCTAATTCGCCGCGGAGTCGTAACTGCTTCTTCATCGCCTCCACAACCTCCATCTCCTTGCGCGTCTCCTCCGCCATCTTCTTCATTCTGTCCATGACGCGCGATTTCTCGACGCGAGCCTTCATCATATGTTCCACGGCCGCATTACGTACCTTGACAGCAGCCGGGTGCTCGGCGCGGAGCTTCGCCAACTCCTCCTTCATTCCATGACGAGGGCCTGCAACATCTTCATCGAGGAACTACTATTCTCATGCAGCTTCTTCAGCCGGCGTTCTTCTCCTTCAACAGGTCGATCTCGTGGCGAGCTTCGCCTTGTCCTCCTGAAGTCGCAGGATTTCACCGTGGCCTTCTTCTCCGAGGCAATGCTCTTCTTCAAGCAGCATCACCAAGCCGGGCGGTCAACTCCCCCGCTGATTGAGCTCGGCGGGCATGTCGTCGAGGCTCTCCTTCAAGAACTCCGTCAAGCCTTGGATGAACTCCTTCGCTTATTGAGGTGCTTATTGAGCTGATCGGGCATGTCGCCGAGGGATAACGACTCCAGCTCGCCCGGCTCGGCATGTTCGCCTCCAGCGGCTAGGGCGCTCCCGGGAGCCATCGCTTGCCCGTGAGAGATCTTTCGAGGTCTCTGCGTGGCGGCGAGCCCTCTTTTTTTTCCGCAGCCTTGGTTGCCGCTCCTTGTTACAGTAGTTCTCGACCTAGAGCTCGCTCACCGCCATGGCAACGACGGACGAAGAAGAAGCACTTATGAGGAGGAAAGGTAGAGTAATTTTCGGTTAGGTAGTTCCCTTTTATAACCTAAGTACTAGCACTAGTATTACTAATACCTGCATAGTGGGAACACGCTCAGGTTTGGTATGTAGTACTAGTAGGTGTGAGCAGGCTTCGAATGTGATGGGAACAAGGTAAAGATTAATTGATGGTTTTGGTTTCGAGGCCCAAATGGCTCCCGATGAGTTTAGTGGAACATAAATTTCAAGTAGACTACACTGCTCAAATGCGTAAATATTATGTTCTTGTCAAAAATTGGCACAAAATCTGAAGGAGACCAATGGAAGTACTACTAGCAACCCACGATTTAACTACTCGCATGCACGCAGTGGAGTAATAATGTCTTTCTTCCGCCTCACGCCCACTCAATTTGCATGCGCTGTATTAATTGACCATCAATGAAGTGAACGACTTTACACGCCAAATTATCACATGGGTGGATCTTGGTACAAAATTGCATCCGCCCGTGTACCTGCTGCAGCGTGCGTGAGGGAATGAGTGCATGCGTGGCGTGCGTGCACATCTTTGCCGTGCATGTACCGCCAAGATGGCTCGTGGAGGACGAGTACATTCTTCTCGAACCAGCAGCCCGTCACTGTGATCAATCCACGCAAGGAGGTCGCGACAACGCCTCCACATGTGCCACGTGGCTTCATGAACTATAAGAGAGACACTGTGTAGCGTGCCATTGGTATTCTAATTTACGTGTTTTGCACATACTCGAAGTACTAGTAATTTACACGTGCATTGCACGCATCAGATTTTGCAACCAAATTATGAATAAATACCACACTATAGCATGTAAGCTCTTAGTCATATATGTGTGATGTAGCCCTTCATTTAATTCTTATAGTTCATCTCATTCAAAATCAAATTAGTTTTTATAAAAAAGCTAAGAACGCGTGAATAGGAAAAACATGGAATTATGGTGGAATGTCATATTGAATCCTAGAGGATTGTATGAGTGTTTGATTGTGCATAGAAAAACCGCAGAATTCTTTCAAAGAGGTTTGAGTGGATGGGATGTTTCCTATGAAATCTAGTGCAAATGAATCATATGGAAAAATTTCTATGGTTTACAATGCTACGAATCAAACAACCAAGATAGGAAAAATTCCTAATGATTAGAATCCTCCAAAATTCCTTTGAGAATCCTTTGAATCAAAGAAGCCCTTAATCTATTTTATGATTCATGGAATTGTGCATTGTAAAGCATAAAGTAGAAACAAATAATGGCAATTCAACTAGAAAAAAAGTTTGGGCAGTTATGATATGGAAGATTCTAGAACAAAAGAGAACCACTGTTGTTTTGAGGTTTGTGTATTATGCTTAAGTTCAACCATGGAGTCTGCTAGATTGTACATGTGGCAAAATCCGTGGGGGCTAGAAGATGGTGCGAGGGCCGAGTGGAGGGAGACTATGAAGGAATGCACAAGTGCGAGATCGATATTTAGAGAGAGGGCGAACACGTGCGCTGTTGAATGCTGATGGCGAGCCATGAAAATAAATGAGCTAGGGGCCAAGCATTGCTATTCCTTTACGAGGAGGGTCAATTCATGAAATTAAACCTTTTTAGCAGCAATTGTCTAATGATCACATTTATATTAGCCTCGATATATAGTGATGTTAGGGGGACAGGCCGCCTTATCGCCTCTGTCTTCGCCATTGTGCACGATCCGAGAGATGAAGCGAAGGCATGGATGATGAGAGGGGACGTTGGATATATAATTAATGTGGGTGTATTAGCTATTTATGTTAATCCTATATAGAGAGGTACAGATTGATCGATGTGGACGTGGGAGAGGTATAGATTGATCGACGTGGACGCGGGAAAGAGGGTGAGACCTCACTGGATATATCGATTGATCGGTTTGTGTGGAAAACTATGGAAGACCTAGCTATATACACAAATACATAGAGGGACATAGATCGTTGCGCATGCACGCATGAGAGATAAAGAATGCCCAGTATGAGAGAGAGGGGGATGTGTGTGGGTGTGTGCCTTCATGGGAGACCGACCTGAAGAAAAAGATTGCATGCGTGCGATAGATAATGCCGACTGGTAGTGTGTGTGCATGCATGCACGAGAGAAAGTTAGTGGTACAATTATAAAGAGAAGACTACTGTGTGGGTGTAAAAGAATAGGTGAGGTCATAATCAATGTAAAGTTGAATTCAAATATTTGAATAAGAGATCCTAATGTTCGAAACCCATGCATGCATGAATGTAACAGAGATCTGCGCGGTGTGCTTTGGAAACGAGCATGTTGTAATGTATACACATTGAACAAGGTCAGACTGATTTGAATTTGAGATACCGATGGTAGACATCATTTGCCCATGTCGGATCTGTGCATGTAATTGGAGATGATGGGCGGCTTTCGCATCACATATCTATATCTATACCCCTATATATATATTATATTACATATTTTTTAAATTTTGAGCGGGTAACTTTAACTTTGAAAGATGGTCATTGGATGAGGCGAATCCGAAGGTCCAAAGATGGCAAATTTGAGCACTATTGGCCGTTGGATATCATCTAGATTCCACCAGATTTCGCCACATGTATAATCTAGAAGACTCCGTGGTTGAACTTAAGAATAATGCACAAACATCAAAACACAAGCACTTCTTATTTGTTCTAGAATCTTCCGTATCATAATTGCCCAAATGTTTTTCTACATGATTTGCCATTATTTGTTTTTACTTTATGTCTTACAACACACAATTCCATGAATCTTAAAATAGATTAGCTTTCTTATAAAAACTAGATGATTTTGAATGAAATGAACTATAAGAATTAAACGAACATCTACATCATGCATATATGACTCAAAGCTTGCATGCTATAATGTGGTATTTATTCATAATTTGGTTGCCAAATCTCATGCGTGCAATGCACGTGTACCTTACTCTAGTCTAAATGGTGTTTATGTGTGTGTTGTGCATGTTGAGGTGCAAATTGTCTTTTTTTGGGTACACGTTAAGCTTTTTCTTCCGAAATTTCAAGCCACGCCTTGTTATGCCGAAAATTGAAGCTAGCGTCTCTGTCTATCATGCTGCGAAACTCCCGCCTCTTCAACCCGCGCCTTGTTAGCCCGAAATCTTTAAGATATATCTTTGTCTCGTTGTGCTCCGACAACTCCCTCCATCTCAACCCGCGCCTTTCTATTCCTAAATTACAACGCGCGTGAAAACTCCCACCTCCTGTGAAATCCCGACACGTGAAATGCCCGTGGTACCCTTGAACCGAAAGAACCGCCTCAAATCGGTGGGGGGTACTTTGTTGGGGAACGTAGCAGAAATTCAAAATTTTCCTACGTGTCACCAAGATCTATCTATGGAGAAACTAGCAACGAGGGAAGGATAGTGCATCTACATACCCTTGTAGATCGCTAAGCGGAAGCGTTCAAGTGAACGGGGTTGATGGAGTCGACTGCCGTGATTCAGATCACCGATGATCAAGTGCCGAACGGACGGCACCTCCGCGCTCAACACACGTGACAACCCGGTGGACGCCTCCCACGCCTTGATCCAGCAAGGAGAGAGGAGAGGTTGAGGAAGACTCCATCCAGCAGCAGCACAACGGGTGGTGGTGATGGAGGAGCGTGGCATCCCCCAGGCTTCGCCAAGCACCTAGGGAGAGGAGGAGGAGGAGAGGCAGGCTGCTACCGAGAGGGAGACTCTCGTGTGTTATGGGCAGCCCCCAGGGCCTCATATATATAGGGGAAGGGGAGGGCTGCGCCCCCTCTAGGGTTTCCACCCCCTAGGGGGGCGGCCAGCCCTAGATGGGACCAAGGGAGGCGGCCAAGAGGGGAGGGAGAGGAGGCGCCACCAGATGGGCCTTAGGGCCCATCTCGACTAGGGTTTGCCCTCCCACTTCCCTTGCGCTTGGGCCCCTTGTGGGCGCACCAGCCCCTTGGGGCTGGTTCCTCCCACACTTGGCCCACGCAGCCTTCGGGGCAGGTGGCCCCACTTGGTGGACCCCGGGACCATCCTGTGGTCCCAGACATTACCAAATCGCCTCAAACTTTTCCTGTTACCAAAACAGGACTTCCCATATATAAATCTTTACCTCCGACCATTCCGGAACTCCTCGTGACGCCCAGGATCTCATCCGGACTCAACAACATTCGGTAACCACATACAAACTTCCTTTATAACCCTAGCGCCATCGAACCTTATGTGTAGACCCTACGGGTTGGAGACATGCGCACATGACCGAGACGTTCTCCCGGTCAATAACCAACAGCGGATCTGGATACCCATGTTGGCTCCTACATGTTCCACGATGATCTCATCGGATGAACCACGATGTCAAGGACTCAATCGATCCCGTGATACAATTCCCTTTGTCTAGCGGTATTGTACTTGCCCGAGATTCGATCGTCGGTATTACCGATACCTTGTTCAATCTCGTTACAGCAAGTCTCTTTACTCGTTCCGTAACACATCATCCCGTGATCAACCCCTTGGTCACACTGTGCACATTATGATGATGTCCTACCGAGTGGGCCCAGAGATACCTCTCCGCTTACACGGAGTGACAAATCCCGCCTCGATCCGTGTCAACCCAATGGTCACTTTCGAGATACCGTAGTGCACCTTTATAGTCACCCAGCCACGCCAGACGTTTGATACACCCAAAGCACTCCTACGGTATCCGGAATTGCACGATCTCATGGTCTAAGGAAGAGATACTTGACATTGGAAAAGCTTTAGCATACCTAACTACACGATCTTTGTGCTAGGCTTAGGATTGTCTTGTCCATCACATCATTCTCCTAATGATGTGATCCCGTTATCAATGACATCCAATGTCCATGGTCAGGAAACCGTAACCATCTATTGATCAACGAGCTAGTCAAACTAGAGGCTTACTAGGGACATGGTGTTGTCTATGTATCCACACATATATTGCTGTTTCCGGTCAATACAATTATAGCATGAATAATAAACGATTATCATGAACAAGGAAATATAATAATAACTAATTTATTATTGCCTCTAGGGCATATTTCCAACAGTACTTTCGTAACTTACCCCACATTTTGGACAAGCGCATCTCTAAGCCATGGTTCCCCACTACCATCCCATCCGCCCACCCATTCGTACACTCATGCCGCGAAAACCCGCGACGAAACCCCACACCTTGCTCCGTCCGCCACCCAGCCGGAGCTTCTTCCCCGACGACGTCGTCCACAGCAACACCTCGACGTCCCTCATCCACCGTACCGGATGAGGATCCATCGTCGATCTCATCATCCCGCCGGTTCAGCCACCCCATCCTCCACCTCCAAGGAGCTGCCCCGATGTTCCCCTCGTCTTTCGCACCACCTCCATTCCCACACCTCCGTCTTCACCTGCACCACCGGAAGAGCATCATCATCACCGTTTCCTCGGATGAAGTTGCGGCCTAATCGGCGCCACCAAAGAGGTTTTATACTAATCGCCGCATTTTCTTCTTGATTCGATCTCATGGTACCGCCACGCCGGTCCCGAAAGCCGACATCGCTGCTCCTTCCACGGCGGCATCGCTGGCCACTTCTCCACGGTGTCGCCTCGGCGGCGACGCCCACATCAAGAGGAGCTGATGCTGCTTTAGCTGTCGCCGCGCTGCTGCTCGCTTTCTTGCTCTCGGTCCCCCGCCTGGTCTCGCTCTTGTTATTGCTCTTGCTCGCTGCTGCTCTCGCTCTTGCTCTTGCTTGCGATGCTGCTTCGATTGGCTACACTTCATTGACTGAATCGACTTTTGGGTCATCGATTTCAAGGGGTGGGCTCGTGGGTGAAGGAAGAACCAGCCGCAGCAGGAGGGGGGGCTCACGGAGAGGTACCCCACTATCTATCTTAGGGTTCGGATGGGGCGGTGGTCGGCGGTGGCGGGCGTTGGCGGGCGGTGGCGTGGGGATCGCCGAGAAAAGCTCTGCACGGGGGGGCTAGAGGGATGGCCGGGCGGCGGCGGACCGGCGGTGGGGAGTGTTTCAAGGGCGGGCGGGCGGCGCCGCCATGGGCGGCGGGGCTGCTGTTTGGCCGGTGGTGGCTGGCGGCTCGGGGGTGGAGGTTGAAGATGAACCGCAGCCCTTGATTTCAGATCCAACGGCTGCAAAATCGACTAACCAGAGATGAAAAAGTCATCGACCGATGTGTAGCCTCACATTGCTAGTGCGCTCAGTTTCGACAACAAAATTCAGTTTCGACGAAAAATTCAGTTTGGACGATTAGGTTCAGGGCCGGCGTTAAGTTCAGTTTCGACAGCTTAAGTTCAGAGATGAGCGGCTGATGTATTTTACATCTAGCACTTTGTGGTTATGTATTTTACGTCATGTATTGGAGATGCTATTAGAATTCCACCAGGTTAACGTTGTTCGTTGTCTCTCTTGTCCTGCTTTAGCCTCGCCGCATAACTCACCGGAGCTGCTCCAACGAGCGAAACCCTCCATCATAGCGGAGCAGTACTCGGGCTCCATCTCCGGACGCCTAAGATCTTCTTCCTCCTCCGACAGCAAAGTCAGTGAAGCATCCTCACCGGCCAACCGAATGACGCTGAGATCGACATGGCTTCGCCAAAGAGGTTGTACACTTGTTGCATCTCTTTTTACTCTACATGTTATATATATTGTCCAATGAGCACTCGTAGTAATGGGAAATACGATTATTTTATCCTACTATATGACAAGCGGTGAGGTACCGTGCAACTTAGCTATCCGTGATGGACTCTCTTGAACGCCATCATTATTTATCTCTAGCGCTTGAGCTGTGCATTTGTCGATGGGCCCGGAGTTGAGCTAGTATGGCAGTGGCTCGGGTCCAAAGTAATAGAAGTAGCAAAAAAACATTTTTTTAGTGTAGGATTTTCCTTGCTCAAGCCTGCCTACTAGAATCGCCAGTGCTTGAAAGGAAAAGTGAATGAAAAACATAGGAATTGGAAAGTTTCCTATGGTACTACTTTTCATGAATTTGGTGCAAAGGAATGGAGCAAAGGAAAACTGTAGGATTTGTTCCTTTAGTGTCTCCTTGAAAGAAAAACCGTAGGAATTCTAATTTCCACTTCTCCTCCTTTACATATTCCTATTCATCAAGCACAAGACTAAGAGATAGTAGCATAATAGCATTATAACCATACATTTTCACTTAATCTCACCATGCTTTTTTGCATCCTGTGATCTTCCAATTGTTGTGAATCAAACACCCAGATTGGCAGAAATCTTGTGTTTTTAAATTCTCTGTTTTGAACGTGCATTCCTATCCTATTCCTGTCTATTTCCTATCCCTGCATTGTTAGAATCCTCAAATTCAAACAAGCCCTTACTCAATTACTTCATTATGATATGTGTCAAAGAAAACCTTGTGTGGTTTGTCCTGCTCCTACGGCGCTGTGTTCCACCCCAGCTCAGCTGCACCAACGACGGAAGGGTTCACCACAACAGGGATCCGCTCTCCAGACTGTCTTTCGCCACCTCATATCTTCTTCCCTACCGCCGGCAGCCACGACAACTACATTACCATCATCAATCGAAAGCAGATGACCTTGAGGACTACACGGTCCGCAAGAGAGGTCGCACTCTTCCGTGTCCGCCACGTTATGTGTCGCTTAATATGATGACATGCTACATTATTGTCGTGTTCACCTATTAGACTCGAGTCAGGTCCAAACTAATGCTGAAACTTGAGTTTTAAATGGTTGTGGGGTACATATTGGGGCAGCAATCAGTACTATCTGTCTACTATCCGTTAATCTCCGGTGTCTACTATGAGTTTCATGTTGGGTTCAAACAAACATTAAAGGAGCCATTATCTGTATTTTTAACTAAAGCTATTATCCGCTCGCTATCATTGGTTTTGGGTCTATCCACGCTTGCTACCATCACTCTGGATTTGTGCATGCACTCCTTACATAATCTCACTATGTTTTATTCCTATGCATGCAAAAGATACGAGCCTTGCGTGGCAATAAAATTTCATGCAGACGTCGCTCCATGGTGGGCGCAAAGGCAGCCCCCTCCACCCATTTTGGATCGTAATCAAGAGGAAGATAACTGTTCGAGGGGATTCGTAAGGAGAAGACCACTCCTATTTACCCCATGAGGTCTTCGCCTAACTTGGCATGCCGATGTTGGTAATATCATGCATATGGTGCCTTGCATTGCTTATCGTATACATTAAAGATGTCATCCGCTTAGTTTAGACATGCTTTGTGTCAATGCCATCTGTTTTGTTTCTTTATCGTATATGTGAATCATGCAATGCCATCTTGTCTAGCCAGGCATCATATATGTGAATTTTGCAATGCCACCCTGGTTAGCAGTCATCTTATATGTGAATTATATCATGCCATCTTTTTTATTATGTGTTAAATTTGTCAACAATTTTAGTACATTCAATTACTCTTCTGTGCATCAGCCATTTGGCACGGTCATGGAAAAATCTGGAGTGGAAACAAGGTCTTCAGAGCAGCACAATGCTATCGACGAAGCACATGTCTTGTTGGTTACCGATAGCTCCTCGAGGAGGATTCGAGATGATGACCAGTCATATTTCCCCCGAGGTGCATGCTCTAACTTGGCAGGGTTATGTTACTCATATCGTGCGTATGGTATCTTGCATTGCTATGTCATTTGCTTAGTTTAGACATGCTTTGTGTGAATGCCACCTGTTTAGTGTCTAATTACCATATATGTGAATTATGCAATGACATCTTGTTGCAAGACATTATATATGTGAATTATGCAATGTCATCTTGTTGCAAGGCATTATGTATGTGAATTATGCAATGCCATGCTGTTTAGGCAAGCGCCATATATGTGAATTATATCATGCCGTCCTTTTTTTGTATTTCTCATTGCTTTTGTCGACAATGTTTGTATATTCAACTGCTCTTCCTGTGCATCACCCATTTGAATTGGTGATGGAGAAATCTGGAGTGAAAACAAGGTCTTGAGAGCAGATAATGCTACTCTCAAGCAGATATCTTGCTGGTTACAGATAGCTCTTCAGAGGAGGATTCAGAGGCGATGACCAGTCCTATTATCCCCGAGGTGTATGCTCAAACTTGGCAGGGTTATATTACTCATATAATGCATATGTTGTATTGCAATGCTTATTTTTACATCATATACACAATATTGAATGCCATCTCCTTAGTTGACACATCATATATGCAATTTCCCTCCGCTCACTTCCTTAGTATATAAATCATATATTTGAATTATGTCATGCCATGATGTTTACATAGACAGCATGTATCTGAATTATGGCATGCCAACCCATTTTCTAAAGACATAATATAGTTATATCATCTCATCCTGTTTACATAGTCATCATATTTTAAATTATGTCATTCTATCCGTGAATTATATCATGCCATCATGTTTCCATTGACGGCATGTTTGTGATTTATGGCATGCCAACCACTTTAATAGACACATCGTATAGTTATATCATGTCATCCTATTTACATAGTCATCATATTTTGAAGTATGTCATTCTATCCTGTTTAGTTAGCCATCATACATGTGAAATTGTGTCATGCTATCCTGTTTAATTAGCCATCATATATGTGAAATTATGTCCTGCTATTCTGTTTGCTTAGACAACATAAATGTGAATTATTTCATGCCTGTTTTCTTCCCTACTATCCATTGCACCTGTCTATCTTACAATGTCTGTACATTCAATTACTTTTCTTGTTTATCAGCCATTTCAATTGGAGGGAGTGATGGCAGTATCTGTGGGAGTAAAAACACGGTCTTCGGAAAAGATCGTGCTACCTGTCGATGCAGATAGAACCACGGTTGTACTTGCCCAAGAATCAGCCCCACCACACATAACCCACACTCATGCAGATTGTACCCCTACCCAGTTGGACAGAGAACCAGCTACACCCCTTCTAACCCCAAACCCAGCAGATAGACACCCAGTTCCTGTTGACACAGCACCGTCTCCACCACAGAGCACCCAAACACGAGCACATAGTAAGGAAACTGCAGTGCCCAAATCACGAGGACCACCACTCCAAACCCGAAGTCAACGCTTAAAGCAGAAGAAGAATTGTTCTCAGGTCAGGTTCCGTAGCTATGGTTCATACTACTTTGCTCTTGCATCACTGTATATACTAATACCAACCAATTTCAAATTTGAAGGATGCAATTGAAACTCCAATGGCGCAACAGGTATGTTTTAAACCTGTTTCTTCAACGTGTTTGGTTGTTTGCTGTGGTAACTTGCACTATGTTGATTTCAGTTTCAATTGAATAAACAGTTATGTTCTCATGCCATGCACATTACAAGTGTTGTTATTGCTGTGTAGTTTCCCACACTTATATTCTATCTATGCTGCTTTGTCTTAAATAGATATGATTTGAACTGTATCTATCTTGATTTGGCAACATAAACTAGAACGATATAGACCATACAGTGACCATACTACATAGATATATGTTTGTTTCATGTTGTTATCCAGTCCACCTTACTACTGAACTGGTTTACCAAAATGAGTTTCATATACTACTTTGTAAACCTGAGATGTGTTTGTTCGTTTCCCTTTTAGAACGCGGATAAAATATTGGAGAAGAGTACCCTGTTATGCAATGGTAAAGGAAGTAATGCAGATAAGGTTCAAGATAGTGAGACATCCCTGTTGATCTCCAAGAAGCTGATAAAAACTATATTGAGGACACTGAGACAACCCCAAAGTCTTGTCTTGATGTAGTGTTCGAGTTACTGGCTACCACTGTTGGCACCAGCTCTTCGAACTCGTTGCTTGAATCAGTTCGGCTTCTTGAGTCTCAACTTCAAGTTGAAAGACATCAATTAGATGTTATGCGACAGGAAGCCGAAGGACTGAGGAAATCCCTGCAGAATTCAGATGCATACTTTCTGGTGCAACAAAGAAGTATTTGGAGGACATAAGCGCCAAACAAGAGAAAGTTAATAAGATTGCTAAGCATCTTGCCAAGATTATGGGTACCAGTGATATTGTTTCTTGAGCTCTTCTGAAGTGGTTTCAGTTCTGGACTTGTTTTGCTACGGCGTTTATATGCTGTTGTGTTCCCTATATTTGCACTGGTGGCGAACTTTGATGCCCAGTGGATGTAATATGTGTAATAGCCATGATAGCCTAGTGTAAGTTGCTTGCTTATTTATTTCCTTGTTGTCTTGTTTATTTGTTTGCTTGTAGTCAGTGCAGTTCTTTTTCTGCGGTTTGCTAGAGGCTGCAACAACCTATTTTTTTAAACTAGGCCACAATAACCATGGGCTAATATTTACTGTAGAGACACTGCACCTACGGGCCGTAGAAACAGTGGGCCTTCCACGGTCCGTAGAAATAATGGGCCTTCTACAGGCCGCAGAAACAATGGGCCTTCTACGGGCCGTATCATCAATGGGCCTTATACGGGCAGTATGATCGATTGGCCAAACATGGGCCAATAACAGGCCGCATTATGGCCGTAAACGGGCTAGAGTTGGAATTGTCCATTCATGGGCCGGCCATAACGGGCCATAAATAATAGGCCGTATTTCATGACGCTATGAAAACGGCCCAACGTGTTAACGGGCCACAAACGGGCCGACTGTAACCGCGGGCCGAATTTGGCCCATAAGCAAAAAATGACAGTAAAGGGCTGTCGTGGAATTGTCACGGCAGATGTCCTCGTGAAAGGACTTAGTCGCAGGGCCATCGAACGGGTTAACTTAGAGGGGTTAAAGCGGACACAAAGACACGGAGTTATACTAGTTCGCCCCTTCGATGAAGGTAAAGCCTACGCCTAGTTGTGATGGGATTGATGTGATTTGGCGACTAGGGAGCAATAACTTCGCTTAAGCCTCGAATTGTTCGTCCTTAAACCGCCGGTCGCCCCTTATATACACGGGTTGACGCTTCGGCCGGTTCTGAGTCCCGACCTGCTCATACAAGTGTCCGCTCGGTCTCTTCTCTCTTATCTTACAAAGACAAGTTACAAGACTAAGGCGGTTTACATAAACGGACCCTAATTCGCCTCGGGCTCTGGGCCTCCTTCAGGGGCCTGATCATGGATTTAGGGTAACCCGCCCCGTCTGTATGTTCACACTCGTGAGTTATATCCCCAACATTAGGCCCCAGATTGACTTGAACCGGTTCATGTTAATCTTCAACATCTTCAGAAACTCTTGATCTCCCTTCATATTTCAGAAACCGCCATCTCGCTTGAACCGCCGTGGACGTCATCCTCTAATCCCCGCGACGGGGCGCCTTGACGTCATCTTTAATAAAGAAATCCAAATAGTAAGATTCCCTTCATGTAATACTATCCCGGAAATCGAGGCGACCGCTGCGCCGTCCGCCGCTTTTGACTCCTCGATTCTCGCGCTTCGTTAATCGCCTGCTTCCTTATAAATAAACCGCAGCTCTTTTCTTCTTCTTCCGCACTTCTTCTTCCTCGCGACGCCCCGCTCTTGAAGCTCCGCCGTCGCCGCCGACCTTCGACCACAAGGCGTCGGCCAAAGCCGCTACATCAACCTCGACCGACCGAAGCTCTTTAGCGCCTCGCCGCTTCGGCGCGATCGTAAGGCTCCTCTTCGAGCCCTAGATCCACATCTCAAGGTCCCTGCTCCTCTTGTAGTTCATAGGTGTTCATCGTAGTGTCCTCATACCTGCCCCGCCATGGCCGGATGATTCGCCGTAGTACACATCCCTGCGGCGTGACCGCCCGCCATCAGTTTTACTCCTTGTTCATCTTTCATTTTGTTCCGATCTTCTTGTTTAGGACGCATTTAACCTTCCTGCCCTCTATGAGGCTTGCATAGGTCGCAGAAATTTTTCTCACCGAACCTTCGTAGATCTAAATTACTTTCATTCGCATGTGAAATCTGTTTCGCTCACACTTAGTAGATTTTTCAGTTCTGTCTCTTTTGGCGGTTTGACTTTTGATAGCTAATCCGCTACCCATTAGTCCTCGCTAAACCGAATTGGAAGCTAGCTGTTGAATCGCCGTTTAACATTGTATAATGTGCTGAACCATTTAACGGTGAACCGCTTTTCCTTTTCTTTCGCAGTTTAGTCTTCCGAATGGCCCTCAATTCTCAGCTTGCAATTGGGTCCGTCCAAGATCATCAAACGCAACTCAACGGATACGCCACTGGCGGGCGCTTTGGCTTCAAAATGTCCTCCATCGGCGTGTTCCTCGATGCCGAATTCCTCCCGAGCCGCAAGAAGGAGAAGTAATTGTGTTTATGCAGCACTTAGACGGGATTCTGCCCGCCGGTTCAAAATTCTTCCGGACGCCCTGTAAGTTTTCAACTCCATCCGGAGGATATTGGCCCAACACCGTGTCAAACATATGCAATTTTCAAGTTTTCGTGAAGTCTATCTTCAAGAAGAACCATCTGTGGAGCTGTTCCAGATTTTTCCACTTGAACCGTCAGACAGAATTTTCTCGATGGTCCCAACACGTAGCTGGGCGGCGTTTCAATCCGAAGAGGAAGGAAGTGGACTTTCCTCACGCCAAACACCACAGCCATCCCAAAGATTGGAACCAAACCTGGTTCTACCGCCGAACACCGCTCCCGCTAACGAGAATCCTTTGCGGGTTACCGTCCTCACCGGCTTAGCAACCATCATCCGCTGTTTTTACGCTTAACCGCCATGAACGGAAGAACTTCGCTACCAAATTATCAAGCTCCGGCTCTAATGGCCAATGGCTTAACGGTGTGGACCTTGTGCGATGTGGGTTTCTCGGGGCATCTTGCCATTAAGCCGCCGCCCGGATTGATGCACGAATACACTTGGCAGCCTCAAAGACCCTCGAGACGCCACGAAGTTACCAATAACTGAACTTGAGGTCACAGAGATCGAAGAAAATGCTTGATGAACCGATCTCCGCTCTGCAGCCTAACCGGTTGGCTCCATTCGTGTTGCCAACAAACCGCCATGTAAGGTTCTGCTCACCGCGGACCTTTAATACTTGGCTGATATACATTAATCCTTGTTACCTCGCAGCTAACAACTCTTCCGAAGCGGACCAAACCGCCCGGCTCCGCGTGTAAAGTCCAAAGCTACCAAGAAGGCTGGCAAGAAGAAAACCGCCGAGTCTTCCGATCCACCGGAAGACGAAGATTCGTGGTCGAGGTAAAGCTTGATGCCCTCGAGGGAATCGCCAGAACCGGCTCTTCTCTTTGTGTTTCTTCTTGCTTGTAACTTGTTCCTTTTATTGACAATTGTAACTCATGTGATGATGTCAAGCCACCATGCCGACCATGTTGAGGTAATCCTTCTTTCTTCCGAATCCGACCTCGCGCTCTGTTAAAAGAATTCGCCGCAGTCCGGAAAGTGAAAAATCTCATTCCTATGCTCATCCGAGTCCAAACCTTTCTTTGAAGACACAAGAGATCAAGAGCGCCAGACGACCCAAGACAATGCCAACAGATTACCTCGTCCGGTTTACGGATACACCAACCCGAAGCGCCGCCCAGAGGTGATTTGTTCTCTGAAAAAGTTATCCCTTAAAGGGTTTCTTCCGATGTCCTCTCAATCCGTCGACCCAATTATCAGGCCTCTTCCAACTCCTCTGGCGGTTCATCAACCACGCAATCGCCTCCGCTTAAAGTTGCTGCAGGTAAGTATCATACTTCTGTCCCGCCAATTCGGTTTATATTTGCGTTGGTCAATTTATCTTACTCTAATTCTGAACTCTGCAGTACCAAGGCTCGCTTGAGTAAACAAGCGAAAACTCTTGAGCCTACTGCAGATGTTGATCCGGAGAAGACCCCAGAGCAGCAGGGCGAAAATCCTGAAGTCGCTAAGAATAGTTCTGGCAAGTTGTACCGAGACGACATTGCTGATCCGCCAGAAACTGAACCGGAGGCCCAAGTGGAAACTCGTGATCCTCGCTCCACCGAGTCCGCCACAGAGCGGTCAGAATCGTTGAACCGCCGAGCCGAGTATGAAGGCACCAAGCCCAAATAAGACCGCCAATCCGGCCAGCCCGGTCAAAAATGATGATGTTATTGTGACGGGCACTGGCTACACCACTCCTGGCCAACCGGTCGCCTTAGCAAAGCACAGCGCTAAGGAAGAGTCTACTACTATGAGCAAAGATAAGGGGAAAACTGATCTGTCGGCTTATGACAACCTCTCTGCCCAAGAACTTCACTCCGGCTTCCTGAACCGGCTCTACACAAGCCGTGACTTTGAAGCCGGTCTGGTAAATCGCATGAAGGACCGCTATGAGGTAAGGAGTCATGCCTTTATTGTACTTTTGCTGCATAGTAGCCCCCAAGGGTCGGTTTAACTCTACATAGTTAAACCGGGACTTAATCAGATCCCCATAGCAAACCGAGATCAACTAGCCATTAGCCCCCAAGTGCCAAGTTGAATATTTGTATTGATCTTGGGACTTTATAATGAAACAACTAACGTGCTCCTCTCGTTATCGTAATGAGATATACCAAAGAAACCGTGCAACTCAAGGACCTTCGAGCCAATCTTGAAACTCAACAAGCGAAACCACCAAGGCCAAGGATGAATTGAAAACTGCCTTGGCCACTATGGAACAGTTGAAGGAGTGGTATAAACCGAAGGGCCAATTGGGACACCGAAAAGGCCGGTTTGACAAAACGGGCGGAAGATGCTGAATCAGCTCTTAAACCGGTGATCAAGAGCTTACTGATCAAGCGCCAAGTTCATGCCATGACCTCCGCCATCTTTGGTAAGAAAATTTTGCACCGACACTTCTGTTTGATTCTCCCGCCGGTTTAACCTGAGCTATCTGAAACCGTGCAGTAAGCGATCGCTCATCCGGCTCGATGTGCGGAAGAAGCTCAAGGCCGCTTACACCGATTGAGCAGCTGTATACCGCACCCAGCCGAGTCATATGTGCCACATCGATGACAACACAACTCCGCCTTGATCAAAGACACACCGGACCGGCTGTCCATGGTTCCGGGGCAGCTTGAAGAGTTGAAACGATCCATGCCCGGCTGGCACTTCATCGTTTCTAACTCGCGCCAAGGCGTGGATAGCAGATCTTGATCCGCCGACATAGCCAAGGGTTTCCCAGCGACAAGAGAACGGTGAAGCCTTTGATAATGACGCCGAAATGAATAACAAAGGAGATGCGTCATTGGCGAAGTCAATCGGCAGCAGGTTAACTGGCGGTTCACCGCTTTTTATGACGCAAACAACAAGCGGGTGGAGTTTGTCATTCCCGAAGTGCGAGCCTTGTTCCTCCAATCCGTAAGCACACTTATGCCCTCGACGTTGATCCGCTGAGCTTATAAGTGAAGAGGCTGTCTTTCGTGCCTTAACCCGGATTGACTGGTCTACCAATGACTTCCGGCTTTGGGTGATGAAGAAGAAGAAGTTGAACCGACGCCAGCGCCTCTACCTCACGCCAACTGGCGAAGAAGCATAATCCGTCAAGCCGGTGACGCCCGAATCGCTAGTCATAACGCCACGCTGAAACACCGGCCTTGGAAGGCTTTGTAATAGGATAGTCAAGCACTTTGTTTTGAACAATGCCGTTATGACCTCGGCCTGTATCCTTTGCATGGTGGTACTGACATCGTGGATTGATGAACCGTCAACTTAGTTCGCTGCAATCACAAATTTTTAAACCGCCACGGCGGCTTGTGTCGCCAGCCGGCTTGTGACGCTTATATATTTATATAAGAAAATATGGATGTATATGACCAAACTTTATGATACAAAAATACCTGCCAGCGTCGGGCATGCAGTTGGCTTAGCCAATCTTGAGGCGGAGGTTGTATAAACCATGACCGTCAAAGGAGAAAACAACTCCTGTGCTTAGAATGCCGGTTTACCGTGTAAACCGTGTCGGGCATAACAAGCCCCCTGTTACCCCATAATGGGATGTTAATCAGAAAAAATCAAACCGGAACAAAATCACCGGATTAAAAAATGGACTGAATTCCGTTAACTGACAACTTGAATCCGGTTTAAAAAGGTTGTCGGTTTAAGAAGGCAAATAAAACTCAAATAACTGGTATGAAAACCACATGGAAGCAAAGGCAATGATAAAAACCATTTGCAAGAAGAGGCTTTATCGAGCTCGGTCGATGGTGTTACCATGGTCGACAGACCAAGCTCCCCATAAGGTGTAGCGATGGTTCAAGTCAGCCAGCCCCAACCTGAAATCGTGGCATTATGCCGATCAAGTGGCATGGCAATGGTTCGGTTCACCAAGCCCCTAAGTGATTCTATGGCCTTAGGCCGACTAAGAGGCGTGATGGTTCAGACGTGACCATGTCCCCAAGTGATCTGGTGGCTTTCGCCCATCAAAGGTGTTGCATTGGTTCGACACGACCAAGCCCCCAAGTGACAAAAACTTCTGAAAAGCAAGACCAAGGGTTAAACCGAAGGCCGCTTTGTGACAACATCTCCATGTACCCAAACCGTACTTTTTACAGAACGGATACCCCGCTTTAGCCGAGGATCCGGTTTATTGCTTTTATTCATAATATATACATTGTCTTAATATGTACATAAGTGGAGCCGATGGCTCGTGTATAATAAGGTCAAGATGAGCTATGTTCCACGGCTCGTTGGTCTCCTCTTCGACGCGGCGTGAGTCTTTTTCGCCTCTAACATCAATCGATAGTATGACCCGCTGTACAGATTCTTGCTGACCACAACGGGCCCTTCCTAAGGTGGGGATAGCTTGTGCATATCTGTCTGGTCTTGAATGAGCCAAGCACCAAGTCTCCCTCCCGAAAGGTTCTTGTTCTAACCCACCGATCGTGATACCGACGAAGATCCTGCCGGTAAACGCCGAACGAGCAGCCGCCATATCTCGCTTCTTCATCCGCCGATCCAAAGCGCCCCTGCCGTGTTGCCTCACTATCGGCCTCAACATAGGCCGCCACGCTGGGCGTAGTCATGACGGATATCGCAGGAAGGACCGCCTCCGCCCATAGACCATAAAGAACGGTGTGTATCCAGTGGATCTGTTAGGGTAGTATTGATACTCCATATCACGATGGTAGCTCTTCTACCCAACAACCCGCGCCCTTCCAAAGGGACCATAAGCCGGGTTTAATACCTCTCAAGATCTCCTGATTAGCTCGCTCCTCTTGACCATTGACTACGGGTGGGCCATCAAGAAACGCTGCGGATGTGCTCTCGTCGCAAAACTCCTTCATGGCTCCCCGGACAAATTGGTGCCATTGTCCGTGATGATACCGTGGAAACCCAAACCGAAAATCACCTTTTGATGAACTGAACTGTCGTGGCGCATCACACTTGCTAATGTGCTCGCCTCTACCCACTTGGTAAATTTATCGACCGCCACCAACAGTGGGTCTTCTTGTCCTTGGACCTTTGAAAGGTCCAACCATATCCAGCCCCAAGTCGCAAACGCCAAGTAATTGGAATCATCCTCAATTCTTGGGCCGGTACATGAGCACGTCTGGAAAACTTTTGGCAACCATCACATCGTCTGACCAGATCTTCTACATCAGCATGGGCTGTCAACCAATAGAAACCGTGGCGGAACGCTTTGGCCACCAAGGACTTTGAACCGGCGTGGTGACCACAATCCCCTTCATGGATCTCACGCAATATCTCACGGCCTTCTTCAGGGGACACACAACGCTGAAATGCCCCTGACACGCTGCAATGATGCAACTCGCCCTTATATATGGTCATAGACTTAGACCGCCGAACTATCTGTCGGGCCAACGTCTCATCTTCCGTAACTCGCCCGGTTCATGTATGCCAAATAAGGAGCGCCCAATCCGGAATGACATGCAAAGCTGCCACCAACTGAGCCTCCGGATCAGGAATAGCCAAATCGACTTCATCAGGAAGCTTAACTGACGGATTGTGCAGTACGTCAAGGAAGACATTGGGCGGGACCGGTTTACGTTGAGAGCCCAGCCGGCTTAGAGCATCCACCGCATCGTTCTTCCGACGATCCACATGGTCCACCTGATATCCTTTAAAGTGTCCTGCAACCATATCCACCTCCCGAC
The DNA here is from genome assembly GCA_021605205.1 of Aegilops longissima. Classification (NCBI taxonomy): domain Eukaryota; kingdom Viridiplantae; phylum Streptophyta; class Magnoliopsida; order Poales; family Poaceae; genus Aegilops; species Aegilops longissima. The sequence goes on from CM038678.1 coordinate 476,547,574, forward strand.
GGTACGCAGCCATGAGTGGATCTTTGGAATCCCAAGTACACGAGCACTTGTCGGGCCACCAAGTCCGAGTCACCAAAGCACTTAACCCGGCTTAGATTCATCCCCTTAGCCACCCGTAGACCATGGAGCAAAGCTTCATACTCAGCTGCATTGTTAGTACAGGGGAACATTAAGCGAAGAACGTAACAGAACTTGTCACCTCGTGGGGAAGTTAATACGACTCCAGCCCCCGAGCCCTCCAATTGCCTGGACCCGTCAAAGTGGATGGTCCAATAGGTATGATCCGGCTTTTCTTCAGGCGCTTGCAACTCCGCCCAATCGTTAATGAAATCCACAAGTGCTCGAGACTTTTCTGCCGTCCGAGGCACATATCTTAAACCGTATGCCCATGTTCTATAGCCCACTTAGCAATCCGCCGCCGCTTTCGGTTCAGTATGATATCGCCTAAAGGAGCTGAATCGACCACCGTGATGGGGTGCCCTTGAAAATATTGCTTCAGCTTCCGCTTGCCATAAAACTCCATATACCAGCTTCGCCAATGCGGATATCTTTGCTTAGACTCAATGAGGACCTCGCTAATGTAATAAACCGCCGTTGAACCGGATACTCCTTCCCGCCTCCTTCGTTTCCACCACAATGGCTACGCTTGACCGCCCCGGCATTAGCAGCAACATATAACAGAGCGGCCTTGTCAATGGGAGCGGCGAGAACAAAGCGGTTGGCTAACCGCCGCTTTAAGTCCTCCAATGCTTCATCAGCGTCAACCTGCATTTAACCGATCCGTCTTCTTCAAAGATCTCGGTACAAGGGAATGGCCTTTCTCCTAGGCGGCCGATAAACCGGCTTAGCGCAGCAATCCGACCCGCCAAACGTTGGACATCATTGATACACTTTGGCTTAGCCAGGAGGTGATAGCTGTAATCTTCTCCGGATTAGCTTCAATCCCTCGCTGGACACAAGGAAACCCAATGACTTGCTCGCCGAACACCAAAACACACTTGGCGGGTTAAGCATCATCTTGTACACCCGCAAGTTGTCAAAGCTTTCTCAAATCCTCAATCGGTGTTTCCTTCTTCCTTGACTTAACCACAATATCATCCACATAAGCATGCACATTACGGCAGATCTGTTCATGCAAGCAATTCTGACGCAACGTTGATAAGTTGCTTGGGCGCTCTTGAGCCCAAAAGGCATAGATAGATAGCGTAGGCTCCAAAGGGGTGATAAACACCGCCTTCTCCTGGTCCTTAACCGCCATCTTAACTGCTGATATCCGGAATATGCATCTAAAAAGCTCAAACGCCACAACCCGTCAGTAGCATCAATAATCTGATCGACACGGGAGGGCGAAGGATCTGCTGGACAAGCCTTGTTAAGATCTGTAGTCCACGACATGCGCCAAGTGCCATTCTTCTTAAGGACCAACACCGGATTAGCAAGCCACTCGATTGAAAACTTCAACGATAAACCCTGCCGCTAAGAGCCCGCAACCTCCTCTCCAATGGCCTTGCGCTTTTCCTCGTTAAACCGCGAAGAAACTGCTTACCGGTCTGTACTTGGGATCAACATTAAGAGTGTGCTCAGCGATTTCTCGATACACACGGCATGTCAAGGCTTCCATGCAAAATGTCCCGATTCTCACGGATGAACTCGATGAGCGTGCTTTCCTATTTAGGATCCAAGTTAGCACCGATGGTGAACTGCTTGGACGAATCGCCGCACAAAATCCACAAGTTTAGTCTCACCGCCGACTTAAAATTCAAACCGGATCGTGCTCAGTAGTTGGCTTCTTCAACGGGTCATATCCGCCGGATCAACATTGTCTTTATAATACTTTAACTCTTCGTGGCACAAACCGACTCTGCATAAGCCGCATCACCTTCCTCGCACTCCAACGCAATCCCGCGGCTCCTATGAACCGTTATCGCCCCTTTGTGACCCGCATTTATAGCTGCAAATAAACATAACAAGGCCGCCATAAACTTAGCATAAGCCGCCGCCCAAACAGTATGGTAAGGGCTTTGGATTTTCACCACCTCAAACGCCAATGTTTCCGATCCGAGTCATGTTCATCTCCAAAGGCTACCTCGAGCTATCTTACCGACAGGCACGCTGACTTGCTGTGCACCACACCGTGAAACACCGTGGCTGGACGGCCCGAGATGCCTATCCACAACCCCATACGCCGGAAGGTCTCGTAGTACGTGATGTTGATGCTGCTTCCTCCATCCATAAGCACTTTGGTAAACTTGTATACTCCCACCCGAGGTGCCACCACTAGGACTAGCTGACCCAATTGTAAACCCGGGAGGATGATCCTCTCGCTCCATACAATAGGCTGCTCGACCAGCGCAGGTAATGCGGTGCGCCGGTTCAACAACACCGACCGCCCGCTCAAGTTTCCGGTCTCGTCTGTCCAAGCTGGTGGTAAAAACATGGTACTGCCCACTGCTCAACTGCTTTGGATTACTTTGGTAACCCGACTATCGCTGTTGTTGATTGTAACCCCTTGGTTCTGATTGTTCGATTGTTTTGATTGCCTTGCCCGCCCGGATTACCACCAACCCTGGCCGAATTTCTCCATCAGAACCCGGGCGGACCTGAACCGCCGGGCCCTTGATCATACCGAAAGCATTAGAATTTTTGAACTCCTACATAATATAACAATCCTTCCGAGGTGGTTATTTGGTGCCTCCTTCGTCCCATGCTTCGGACAAGGTTGATTCAATAGGTAATTCAAACGATCCGGATTGTGACCTTGCGCACCTCCCCGGTTTGATTGTTACCCTTGCGCCGCTGACCCTTGTCCTGCTGCTGGTGTTGGCTACGGCCCATGTTACCGTTAGCTTTACGCTTGTTTCCCCATTGCCCGCCGAATGATGTTGCTGGCCTCGAGTTGCTATTCTGTTTTCCTTCCCTACTTCGCTATCCTCGCACTCGGGATCCTTGGTACCGTCGTAATCAGCATACTTTACCAAAACGCCCATGAGCGTGCTTCCATGTCATTGCAAAACGCTTCATGTGACCCAGCTTCAACTTCAACGGTTCGAACCGCAGTTGGCTTCTAGGGTTAAGATAGCGGAATCAGGTTGATCCGATCCGAGGAATGTAAACCTCCGAACGCGGGCGCACCCAATGTGTTGTAGATTCTCCTCCGCTCGACACAAGCCGCCAAATCCACCACGCATATGGGCTATTTACAGGTTTCTTTGAAATTTTGAATGAACCGGTCCGTGAATCGGGTCCACGAACTAACTGAGTTGGGTGGCAAATTTTTCAACCAAGCACGTGCTGCATCTTCCAACATCATGGTGAAATACTTCGCACACGCAGCTTCGCCCACATCCAGCATGTCCATGGCCATCTCATAGCTTTCTATCCACGCTCGAGCCAAATCGGCGGTATAATTGGGCACCTTGCGCGCCCTTTGAAGTCCTTGGGCAAACGACATTGCGAAAGCGGGACGAGGCAAGGCACCCTAATGAGCCGACGTGACCCGGTTCAAGATGGTCGGACGAACCGCGCGAGCTGATGGTCCTCATGTTGTGCTGCTAACTCGCCCCCACGTGCTCCTGCCCGTCCACCACCACTTGAGCGCCTTCGGCCACCGCCGGGTTGTTGCTACGAGGCGGACTGCTGCGCTGTTGCTTGATACGGCCGGTTCATCTGCGGCTGGCTATAACTCCGGCTTGGGCGGGGTGGAGTGGATCCGACCGATCGTATGAATACGCTTCGCCGAGCCAGGCCGCCCCGAGGAGCTCCTTGACCCGGCGTGTTTCTACCGCTGTGGTGAATCACCTTCAATTGAATCGCCCCAACCGTGCCGCAGCCGCAACAAGATTATCCATCGGGTTGGAGTAGTGACCCGGAGGTGTCTGCACAACCTGGGGCGCGCCGGTATGATGGCGAGGCAGATCTATCACTCGGGGCTGAACCGGCGCGCCCGTCCCTGTGCTTCCGGCGGTTCACCACCGGCGGCGGATTATGGTCCCTGCCCCGGGTATTAAAGAGCTCTTCCTCGAAAACCGAAGGTAAACGGATCTGTACTTCCTTTTCATGACTTCATGTGACGACTCGATCCAAAGATGAGCCTATAAGCTCTGTGCATCCAAAGCGCCTGCTCCGCCGCCATCCTCACGCCCGCGGCTGCCAGATCCGCTTTAGCTTTAGCGATCTGTTCCTTCACCCTTGCAATCTGCGTTAGTAGGTCCCGATCCGCCGGGTTAGCTTCCACCATGAGCGCAACCAATGCGTCAATAACTCGATAAAACTTGAGCGGCGGGCGACAGGGCCTCCTTCGGCTGCCACCATCACTGCTGAACCGGCGACGATGGGCGCCAAGGGTCGAAGAGTGAAGCATCGCCTGTGTACCGCCATGAAAATTCCAACCCGGCTGGGTAGATCAAAGGTCCGAATACTCTCACCGTCGGAACAGCCCGATCCGCCATCTTGCGGCTGGTACAAAGACTCGGTTTCTCCGGCGGATGACTCGTCGCAGAGTAGACAACGGTTTCGCCGCCAGATGCTGATCCGCCCTCATAGTCTCCGTGGACGACTCCCACGAAGCACGCTTGACAGCCGGTTTAGCTGTGGCAGGACTCTTCTTCGCCCGCTGAGCCGTCTCGACGAGGTCGGTGCAGACGTCCTGCCCAGCCCCAGCTCGCCGATCTTGCCGATGAACACGTGTATGCCACCAAAGGGGACCGGTACCAGACTCGATCGAGCGGCCTCGGGGCCCGACCTGCATCGTCGATGTAGAGCTTTCATGACGACTCTTAGTCATCCGACCCACAAGATAGCCTTCGAGTCCTTCAACTTGCCCTCTAAGATCATCAAACCATCGCGGCGATAGCCCCACGGTGGCGCCAACCGTCGTGGAATTGTCACGGCAGATGTCCTCGTGAAAGGACTTAGTCGCAGGCCATCGAACGGGTTAACTTAGAGGGGTTAAAGCGACACAAAGACACGGAGTTATATTTAGTTCGCCCTTCGATGAAGGTAAAGCCTACGCCTAGTTGTGATGGGATTGATGTGATTTGGCGACTAGGGAGCAATAACTTCGCTTAAGCCTCAATTGTTCGTCCTTAACCGCCGCTGGTCGCCCCTTATATACACGGGTTGACGCCGGCCGGTTCTAGAGTCCCGACCCGCTCATACAAGTGTCGGCTCGGTCTCGCTCTCTTATCTTCAAAGACAAGTTACAAGACTAAGGCGGTTTACATAAACGGACCCTAATTCGCCTCGGGCTCGGGCCTCCTTCGTGGCCCCGATCATGGGCGAGGTAACCCGCCCCGTCGAGGCAGTTCACACTCGAGAGTTATATCCCCAACACGGGCCGTAAGTAAACGAATCGCCGGAAATGAGCCCAAGAATAAATGGGCTCTAAGAAGGCCGAAGATAACATGGGCTGAAACGCCCAATGGAATAACGGCCCTTAATGGGTATAAAGTGATACATCGCTCATTACGGGCCGCTGGCCACCACGGCCGTTAATGGGTGTAAAGTAATACACTTTATTCATTACGGGCCGCCACCACGGTCGTTAATGGGTGTAAAGTAATACACTGTTCATTACGGGCCAGTTTCACCACGGGCCGTTATAGGCCAAGAGTTACATAGGGCCTCATATGGGCCAAAATACGTCATGCACCATACATGGGCCAGAAGTGAAAACGGGCTGGAATCATATTGGGTGGCCCAGATGACGCCATCGGGCCTAATTCGATAGGGCGAACGGGCCTTGGGTTAGCGGGTCGTAAATGGGCTATATGCTGAACAGGCCGTTAACAGGCTTTACATGGGCCGGCCCGCCACCTTTTGACCAAGTCAAATGGACCGGCCTTTTCATAGGAATGGGCCTCTCTTGGGTCGTGCCACGTGTCGACGTATCATAGGCGCCTTCTATCCAATTAGTGGATGACATCTCGTCCCAACGGTGAGCCGACATGTGTTTCCTCCAGCCAATGATGATTTTACACGGAAAATCCCCATTGGTCGGGGCTGTTAACGGGTTATCGATCCAAAACCCGACCCGTAGCTTAACGGCGTTCCGTTACTTGCGGATGCCACGTGTCGGTCACCCTTGACGAAAAGCACTTCGTGACGCGTGATTTATCGTCATGGAAGTGGACACTTCGTGATGATAATTTTGGTAATGTCATGGAACACTTCTACGACAACACGGTATGACTATCTTGATTCTCGCTATAAATTTGTCATGGATGTACATGCATGACAAAAACGTGACCTACTGTGACAAACACGTATCATCACGGAAGTGTACTTTTTTGTAGTGAATGAGTGGATTTTGAAGCCCAATGTACGTATCGTGCTTTCGCTTCAAATACAATGATCGTCATTGCATATATCGCGAGAGAAAGATGAATCATGCGTGAATTTTCTAGGGGCTTACTTTTAGAGGACCTGGAGATAGTTTTGTGTGCATACATGAAAGGGGCGTACATGGGGTATGCGATGGAGAGAGAGATGCTCTTCGTTTCTCTTTATTATGACTAACTTTGTATATAGTATAAAATATACAAATTCACATTAGTGGAATAAATATCATTGTGGGTACCATGCAATGCAAATTAGCGCTCAGACTCTCCATATAACTTTGTAATTTTGTATATATGTAGAATCTCTAAAATAATTTTTTGGCCACACTTTATTCAAAAGGAATGTTGTATGCGAAATAAATGTGAAGAGAGGGCTTTTTAGATCAATGGGGTACGTGATGTAACATGTGTGAATGTGTAGTTGATGCATTTGGCGGGGCCTAGAGAGGTATTTGTGTGTATTACGTATTCGAGAGAGGCATGGATAGAGGGCCGACGAGGGGGTGTGGGAGAGATAGCACGAGAAATGAGAGTGGTCTAGAGAGAGAGAGACGAATATGATGTCACGACAAGAGATTCCATTCCCTTGAGTGTGTATATGCAAGGGGGGAGGGAATAGAGGCACCAGGAGAAATTTTCTGTGTGTGTGGTGTTTGTGTTGGTATGTGTGGGTGTGAGAAGATAATGAGACGTGGGGGCAGAGGGTGTGTCACCGCGTGAGGTCCGTGGGTCGAGGTGAGGCCCTTCGTTCGGTTCCGCCTCTGCGCCACATTGGTCGGCCCGTGACGCATTTAGGAAGAACCATGGATGACTAGTCGACAAGACAAAGATAGCAGAATTGTGAAGGACTCAGTGTCCATCGACAAAGCCGGCTAGGATTTGTAACCCTAGGTTCTCGGACTAAGGTAACCCCTTTATCTCTGATATTACTATTCATCCAACCTAACTTTAAGGAGCATCCTACAGAATGCTCGCTAGAATCATACTAAATCGATTAGGAAGAGAGGTGTGAGACAATGCGTGAGAGACAGCATAAAGATAATGTGAGTACATGAGACACGTAGGCAGGTCCATGTATATAGAAAGGGTCGATGAGGATTGTGCGTGTGTATGTTTGCAAGAGGAAGAGTGCTTGTGATAAAGGTTAGTGAAAACAGTTCTAAATGGTTACGAGAGGGAGGGAGGGTTATATCTAGAGCATGTGTGCGAGAAAGACACCTCGGGAGAGAGTGCGTGAGCATGTGTGAGAGACCACCGATGGAGAGTGAAACTACACGTAGAAGACTGCTCTACACATTGATTAAAGATATAATTTGTATCCAAATATTAGGATGGGATCATGATATTTGCAATTCGTAAGGAGCGGTCATTGATCCATCGTACATCTAGATTCTATCGAATTTGAGCATGTCTATGTTATTATTCGACACAATTGATCCACATAGTTAGTATTTTGAACTCCGCATAATGCATCGCTTAGCAATCGAATATAAACATGAGTATAGTTCATGTGTGTGTAAAGCACATTATACATAATGAAAGTTACACAATGGACATTATAAATAGCTACCTATGAACTAGCATACATTTGAATTCAACTTAAGGTGGTTTAAAAATCGAATTCAACATGAAGTCCATTCAATTATTTGAATTTGATATCATGGCATTTGTAAACCATACCTAAATTATGGGGCACCAATCTTTGCTCTGATTTTGTACATAATAGCATATGTAGTCGTGTACAAAATAGATTCAAATTTAGCTCCTCCATTCCAAAATAATTGTAGTTATAGGATTTTCAAGTGTCAAAATTTCAAAAAGAAGTGGATAATTTAATGAGGTTTTCAAACATACAAGGTCAAATATAATGTTGTCTATTTAGGTCAATCCTCATAGTTCAAGAGTAATCTAAACGTGAATGCTTGTGTTTTAAAATTTCGAACAAAACGCCAAAAGAGCCTCTACTCGCCCGAAACCGCGTGAGACCAATGTTTGGTAGTACAAGGAAATTACTTTTCTAATAACTCTGACCCGTGAAACCTATTGGCCCGACGTCCAAAGGTCTAAACCGGGGTAGGTTTGTAGCTTCATCTAGACGCTACGCAGCCCCATCCGAAAAATATTCATACACAATGGCCGCCTAAGCACACATGCGCGCGGCCGAAATCGCTCCCGCCCACTATTTGGGACACCTGGGATTACCATCCTACCCCCGACCCGCAGAGGTCCGAATTTAAGAGGGAGAAAAGTTTGTACTTTCCCCAAATTTACAACAAGCGCCCCATCTTCTGCTCAAAAGCCAAAACAAGCGCGTCCCTGCATCAAACATGGTTCCCCCTCACCCGTCCGATTCCCCATTCAGCACTCGTGGGCGCCAAAATTACCTCTCCACCATTCAGAAACCCCGCGCCCTCCGTCCGCCACCCCATCCCACCCATCAACCGCCGCCCTCCTCCATCATGCCGAGCCGATACCCGACGCCGCCGCCCACCGCAACCTCAACCGCAACGCCTCCATGGCTAGTAGTTGAAGCGAGGCTGAGTCGTCTGCATTCGAGCCAGTTCAACCACGCCGCCTCTGCGCCACCGCTGCCGCTCCAACTTCACCACCTCCATCGCACCGGGTTGTTTCTCGCACGCCGCCCTTCGCCGCTCGGATCTGCTTCCTCCGCCGCATACGCCACGGCAACACAGATCAACAATTTGGCCATGTGTTCGCCCATGCCTCGCACCTCCGTAACATCGGTTTCCCGGTAAAAGAAGAAGATCGGCGCGACATGTGGAGGTGACCACACCGGCAACCGAAAAAGCTACTGCTCTTCCCTTATTCGTGCAAATCTTACATCTCTGCTTGCATGGTATTCATCCCACAGAAGACACTAGTTGACCACTTCTTCTTGATACTAGATGTTCCTAGTAACTCGCCATGCACAATATTTCTCCTGATATACTATTTCACCTTAGCTAGAGGTCCGTCGCCTGAATTTCAATTTCGGCAGTTGATTCCCAATTAACGGAAGATTCTCGGCGTAACAGCGCTTAGTACGCCTATTACGCCGGGAAGCAGCGCTTGGTGTTTATCTTAGGGCGCAGCGGCCTAGAGCCACTCGGGCGCCCGATCTGGAGGTTGGCCGGGATTAAAGGGATGGCCTGGGCGCCGCCAAGCAGCGGTGGTGTGAGGTCGATGGGAGGGCGGGCGGCGGAGGTAGGGTCTGGGCCGGTGGTCGTTGGCGGTTTGAGAAAGATCGTCAACAAGGATCAAGGGAGGTAGACGAAGGCCATCCGCCTGCCTTATAGATCGGACGGTTCATTAAAAAATCAACTGACATATTTATTTTCAATGATCGTTATCTTAGATATGACCACATGTGGTGGTGTGCCGAGGAGTACCTGCATTTCCTGTGCTCATATATTACAAAATCATACGGAGTAGAATCTAATTTTGTTTGCCATGCAATGTTGTAGAGCTATCATATGTCTCCTATCATTTATTTTTCAGCCACCTGCTATCTCGCTACTTTTACAAAGGCACTAGTTCTCGCACACACTTCACCCTTACTCTCACTATTGTGTTTTTATGCAAGGGTATTTCAGACCCTGCCTTGATGTAAGTAAAAGAATAGAGAGAAGTCGCCCAGCGTGGTACGCGGCTAGGCCAAAAACGTTTCAAGGCTTTAAAGGGTGTAGTGTCAGAAAATGGAGACGATGAACGTAGCGCTGGAGTTGATGATCTCGCTCACCGTGAACCACCAACCCAAGTGCATGTTTTAACTTCACAGTGTCATATGTGGTTACATGTTGCATATGGTGTCTAGCTTGTATTCGAAAGGCCGAAGTCGGTAAGATAAGGAAATATTTTTTTTACATGAACCACCATCCCGTGAGCACCAGAAAACAAATAGCTAGTCGGGCACCGGCCGAGCCAAAGTGACAAGCCCAAGCAAAGATAGGCATCACCCGAAGCCAACTAAAAAGCTGCGATGGTGGCGAAGCAACCCGCCTCCCACAAGGCTCTCAGGTCCTAGATGATCATGCTCACCACTCCAGCCGGATGTCTAGCTTGTATTGCTTCCAATTTGGTTAAATTGCATCTGCTTAGCTTTCACATTATACCTTTGAATATGACATCACTTATGACGAGGCAGGCGGGCAAGGGGACTACTCCTCATTTAAAGAATGCAGCTCAGCCTCCCGACATGATTCTCAAGAAACAGAAATGCTAGATGAAGATAGTGAACGTAGCTATGTAGTTGATTACAGCATTTCCTCTACACTAGCATCGGAGGTGCTTGCTCTAACTTGGCAGCGTGATATGTGGTTGCATGTTGCATATGGTGTCTAGATTGTAATTCTTCCAATCTGGTTAAACTACATGTGCTAGTCTGCTTAGCTTATACATTATACCTGTTAATGTGACATGTCTTCCTGTATTTAGTACATAGTACATCTGTCTATTAAGCATGTCCTTACATAAAACCATTGTTTTTTTGCATCCCGCATCAATCAACATGACGAGACACCTTTAGTATATGCAGTGCGATATTAGTTGCATCTTTCACATGATTTATAGCATGCGCTGCTTCTAATTTGTTGAAATTCCATTTATGATGGGACGCTTTTAACTTGGCAGAGTCATATTGGTTGCATCTTTCATGTGGTGTCTAGCTTGCATTGCTTCTTATTTGCTGGAATGGTTTCTGCTTAGTTTACACAAACAGTTGTGAACATGCCATGTCGTCCTGTTTTTCATACATATTCCATCCTGGTATCATGTGTTTGCCTTACCTGTTAAAGAATGCATGAATGAGTTCTAAAGGGAGAATTTTATTGCTTTTTCTTGTCTGTTTTACTTGACAATTCAAAATCAATAAAGCGAAAGGAAGTTAGCAAGGCAGCGGATAAAGGTGCTCCTTCCGAATGGAGGGCCTCTACAGTTTCTACTCCTCCACACCCCCAAGATGATTTCCAAGACAACACATGCATAGACACTCAACAAAGTTGTGTTTATGATGAGCACGTCTCTCCTAGTGCAGCATCACCGGTGCTCCCTCTAACTTGGCACTGTTATATGTGGTTGCATGTTATGTGTGATATCTAGCTTGTATTGCTTGTAATTTTGTTGAATTCCATCTGCTTACTTTACACATTATACTTGAATAAGACACGTGTTCCTGTTTCTAGAACATACAATATCTGTCTATCACACCATGTTCTTACATCAAATTACTACTATTGTTTAACCTGCAACAATCACTTATCATAAGACATGTTTGACTTCGGAGTGTGATATAGGTTACATCTCACATTCTTTTCTAGCTTGTACTACTAATTTGTTGAAATGGCACTTATGACGAGACAGTTTTAACTTGGTAAGAAAGTGATATTCGTTGCATCTTTCATATGGTGTCTAGCTTTCATTGCTTCTAATTTGTTGAAATGCCTTCTCCTTAGTTTACACATCATAAGCTGTGAATATGCAATGCTGTGAATATGCAATGGCACTAATGACGAGAGACCTCTAACATGGTAGTGTGATGTTGTTTGCATCTTGCATATGATTTATTTCTTGTACTGCTTCACATTTGTTTAAACGCCATTTATGATGAGACACCGTTAACTTCAAGGTGAGCGATATTTGTAGCATCTTTCATATGGTGTCTACCTTCCATTGCATTGCTTCTAATTTGGTGAAATGTCTTCTTCTTATTTTACACATCATAGTTCTAGTTATCCCTTCCGTCATGTTTTTCATACATATTACATCCTCCTATCATGTGGTTGTCTGTAACACCCCGGAAGTAACTTTCCATATTTGTAACTCCGACTCTTGCCATTTTCGGCATTGATATATGATATTCCCTCCGTGGTTGGGTTTTTCTTCATGTTGAATTTTGTCCATGTCATGCATTTTATATTATGTCATCATGTGCATCGCATTTGCATACGTGTTCGTCTCATGATTCCGAGCATTTTTCCCGTTGTCCGTTTTGCAATCCGACACTCCTATCTCCCCGGCGGTCCCTTTTACGCTTTTTCCGTGTGCGGGTATTAAACCTTCTCGAAATGGACCGAGGTTTGTCTAGTGGCCTTGGTATAACACCGGAGACCACCGGTCAAGTTTCGGTCATTTGGAGCTCGTTTGGTACTCCAACGGTTAACCGCGACTCTCGAAGGCCTCTTTTAAGTTGCAGCCCAACACCCCTTCAAAACAGCCCAATTACCCATCCAAGTCACTTCCATGCTCTCCGTCGCTCGATCACGATCGTGGGCGAAAACTACACCTCATTTGGACTCTCCTAGCTCCTCTATGCCTATTTAAGCAAAAACCCTCCAAATCCGGGTCTTCCTCCCCAAACCCTAGCTTTTCCTCTCTCGCGCCGGACACGCCCGGCGAGCTGGACGCGTCCGCCCGCCTGGCCCGCTGCCAACTGGAGCCGCGACGTGGCACCTGGCCGCCCACAAGGCCAGCTGCCCGCTGAGCTCATGGCATGGCCATGGCCGTCATGGCTCAGCCACACACAGCGCCACAGGCGCGCCTCAAGGCCTCCGCCATTGCTGCGCACACACAAGGCCGCCGCCATCATGGTCCCGCCGCCATGCTGTTTTCCTCCCGGCCGGCCACACAGACTGGCCTGGCTGGCGCCGCCATGCCCCGCTCCTCCTCCGCCGGCCGCCGCCCGCCGCGCCCGGCCTCGGCGCCTCCTCTCCCTCCGGCGACCTCGGCAGCCGCCGTCGCCGATCCGATCGGTCGGGCCCCGATCCGGCCTCGGGAGCCACGAGCCCGTTGACTCTCTCTCCCTCCCTTATTTTTTTCTCTAAGTCCTTATTCTCATGTAATTTTGTGCAATATTCAACATGCTATATCTTCGCATCCGTAGGTCCATTTTTCGCGTATAATATGTCAAAATGTTCGCCTCGAAGAGTAGATCATTTCATTCCATTGCATCATTTTCATTTGAGCTCATCTTGATGCCCGAAATTCTGTTGGAAGAGTGCTATGTGTTGTTAGTTTCTGATTTTTATCAGAAGTTGCACTTTTGTTATTTTTGCCATGATTAATATGTGCACCTTATGAATTTGATTCCTACATGTGTTTTGTAAAGTGCCATGCCATCTTTCCAGGGGTGTATGCCATGTATTTTTTTGATCTATGTGGTGACTAGCACAAGCATGCAAAGTAGGTGTCCTGTTGTTGCTGATTTCAGCCCTGTTTTAGCTGATTTTGATGCCATGTTTACTTGTTGATACCAAGAGATCTATGCATATTTTGAGATACTTCAGTAAGGGTGTTTGGTAAAGCATGTCTTGCTCTATCCATTCATGCCTTTGTTTGCAATTATGGGATGCAATAGCTTGAGTCAATCGAGCTCTACTTTTGCTACCAAATGATTCCTGGCAGATTGTATACATGTTATTCGATTTTGCCAAGCTTGTTGTGGTTGATCCATATATGCTATATTATTATTCTTGCCATGTATGTCTTCTATACCATGTCTTCTTGATGTATGTATGCTTAGTTTATCATTTGAGGCTCTGTAGTGAGTGCATTGAGCTTGTAAACATGCCATCTCGTTATCAGTTTTTGACATGTCATGTTGCTGAATCTGTTAACGAGACTTTCAATATTGACATGAGTGTTACTATATTTTCTAGTCCTTTTTGGCTTATGGTCAGTAAGGGACTTTTGAAATATGCTTTGAGTAGATTCATGCCATGCCATGTTTTGCTATTTTAAGTTCCTGTAGCATGTAGTTTTGATGCTCTGAACATTGCAACCTGTTACTGTTTTTGCCATGTCCAGCCTGATTATTATTGCTCTTTTGCCATGCTTGTTTGAACCTGTTATGATGTGATCTAGCCGTAGCTCAGTGCTCATCTTTTGTCGAGTATCATGTGTAGATCACTGCCATGTGCTTTCTTGTTACATTTGGGTGCAGTAGCTTAATTAATTGTTGCTTGCTAAGTGGCATCATGCTGTTAATGGCAGATTTGCGCCATTCTTGTTTTGCTTGCCATTTGCAAACCGTGCATCCGATTCCGTGATCTTTATATCGATTTCAACCAAATCATCTCATCTTTCCAGTGGCATGCTTGGTTTGCCAAGTTGATGCCTGGTTCATCATTTACCTTCCGAGCGCATATAAGCATTGCATATCTCATCATGCATATCATGCCATGTTTTGCATCATGTTGATTGTGCATTGCACCGTGATTTATTGTGGTTCCTTTGTTTGTGTTGTTGCTTTGGGTAGAGTCGGGAGACGAGTACGTGAACGAGGAGCCTGTTGAGAACGTTTTGAGGATCAAGCTTTCGACAACTCGAGAACATTGCGAGCAAGATGATCATACCCTCGAAATCACTTCTATCTTTGCTATGCTAGTTGCTCGCTCTTTTGCTATGCCTATGCTGCGATGCCTACCACTTGCTATATCATGCCACCCATATTGCCATGTCAGCCCCTAACCATCCTTTCCTAGCAAACCGTTGATTGGCTATGTTACCGCTTTGCTCAGCCCTCTTATAGCGTTGCTAGTTGCAGGTGAAGCTGAAGTTTGTTCCTTGTTGGAACATGGAGATGTTGTTCCTTGTTGGAACATGTTTACTTGTTGGGGATATCACAATATATAAATATATCTGCTATGTTAACACATCTATATACTTGGTAAAGGGTGGAAGGCTCGGCCTTATGCCTGGTGTTTTGTTCCACTCTTGCCACCCTAGTTTCCGTCATACCGTGTTATGTTCCTTGATTTTTGCGTTCCTTACACGGTTGGGTGATTTATGGGGCCCCTTGACAGTTCGCTTTGAATAAGACTCGCCCAAAGAAGGCCCAACTTTGGTTTTACCATTTGCCACCTAAGCCTTTTTCCCCGGTTTTCGCGAGCCCGAGGGTCATCTTTATTTTAACCCCCGGACGGTGCTCCTTCGAGTGCTGGCCCGAACCGGCAGATCTGCGGGGCCACCTCGGGCAACTCGAGGGCTGGTTTTACTCGAG
This sequence comes from Aegilops longissima, assembly GCA_021605205.1. Classification (NCBI taxonomy): domain Eukaryota; kingdom Viridiplantae; phylum Streptophyta; class Magnoliopsida; order Poales; family Poaceae; genus Aegilops; species Aegilops longissima. The sequence goes on from CM038678.1 coordinate 476,562,907, forward strand.
GCTGACCTATCCGTGTGCCCCGAGAACGAGATATGTGCAGCTCCTATCGGGATTTGTCGGCACGGTCGGGTGGCTTTGCTGGTCTTGTTTTATTGCTGTCGAAATGTCTTGTAGTCCGGGATTCCGAGATTGATCGGTCTTCCGGTAGAAGGAATATCCTTCGTTGACCGTGAGAGCTTATAATGGGCTGTTGGGACACCCTGCAGGTAATATCTTTCAAAGCCGTGCTCATGTTATGAGGCAGATGGGAATTTGTTAATGTCGGTTGTAGAAAACTCAAAGTTGACCTCAAATAAAATACACATCAATCGCGTGTGTAACCGTGATGGTCTCTTCTCGGCGGAGTCCGGAAGTGAACACGTGTTGGAGTTATGTCGACGTAAGTAGTTCAGATCACTTCTTGATCACTACTAGTTTCACGACCGTGCTTTGCTCCTCTTCTCGCTCTCTTTTGCGATGTAGCCACCATATATGCTAGTCGCTTGCTGCAGCTCCACTTTACTACTCTGTCCTTCCTAGAAGCTTAAATAGTCTTGATCTCGCTGGTGTGAGATTGCTGAGTCCCGTGACTCACAGATACTTCCAAAACAGTTGCAGGTTCCGATGAGGCGGTGCAGGTGATTCAACCGAGCTCAAGTGGGAGTTCGACGAGGAACGTGGTCGTTACTATGTGTCTTTCCAGATGATCAGTAGTGGTGCCCAGTTGGGACGATTCGGGATCTGTGTTAGCATTTGGGGTATCTTCTTTTATTTTGGTTCCGAGTCGGACCTTGAGTGTACTCGAATGATGGATGTTTATTTATGTCTTTGTGTGAAGTGGCGATTGTAAGCCAACTATGTATCTTTCCTTAATTATTACATGGGTTGTGTGAAGATTACCTCACTTGCGACATTGCTTTCAATGCGGTTATGCCTCTAAGTCGTGCCTCGACACGTGGGAGATATAGCCGCATCGGGCGTTACAAGTTGGTAATCGAGCCTTCCCGACTTAGGAGCCCCTACTTGATTGTTTGTCGACGTTGTTGAGTCTAGAATGGAAAATGTTTTGAGTCTTAGGATTATATATATCGGAGAGTAGGATTCTTTTACTCCCGGTCCTTCGTCGCTCTGTGAGGTATCCCGACGAGAGTTTTGACTCTTCTCTTCTCAAATTTCACTAAAAATTTTTTTTAGGATCACGTGGGTATCTTGGAATCGTTCGATGGTTTTGTGACGAGAACATTGTTCTTGGTGCCTCGACATTTAGGGGTTGTGGCGGTGTCCCGGGAGTTGAGCTCCGAGGTGTTGTCGCCACAATTTTATCGCATCGCATTCGAATACCGAGTTTTGCCGACATCGAAATCTCTTTTGTGCAGTTGTTGGTGAGATAACCCCGATAGCCCGAAGATGTGGCGAAAAGGGAGTATTGCCATGACTTGCATAACGGATGTTTTTCAAGGTCGAGGTACACGATTTCGAGGATTTCTTGGTTATGTGTTGACGGATGGATACAAATTGGATCTAGGTATTGTTAGTTTGGGTGATATATTTTGTGTCCCTGTATCCCCAACACCAGATTGCATAACCAGAAAGTTTCGGAGTTTATAGGTGGGAATTCTAGTAGCTTACGTGATATTCTTTCCGGCGGATGTATGATTTGAGATTGGGGTTCAACGTCTAGTGGTCCGCCCATTCACGGTCGATTTACAGTGGTCGCGAGACGTCTTAAAGAATCCTTGGCTATGCTGATTCGGGGACGTCTTGTTAGTCATTCGTGACGTCCGTTATACGTCGTGTCCGTGTGGGCCCCACCACGAACACTTTGGACGAAATCTCTATCATGTGTTTGTTCCGGCTCATTCTAGAAGCCAATCTTTGTTTTCAATTGTGATATTCGATTTGTTTCTAAGGCAGATGTTGTTTCCATATCTTTATCTAAGTGGCTTCTCACCTTTATGGACGTGTGATGATTAACTTTGGAATTCATTCGTTCATTCTTGTTCGAATGTTTATTGTGAAGACTTTATGTTGCAATTTCTATCCATTGATTCTACTTATCATTTTGTCTATCAAGGACTAACGGATGTCACCCTCTCCAGGATGGCTCCGCCAACGCGTCTGAATCCGGATCGCAATGATGGGGATCAGTCGAATCCTCCACCTCCACCTCCACCTCCGCCTCCAGAGGCCTGGCAAGCTATCATGGCAGCCACCAATGCCAATGCTCAGATGATTTTGCAGCTCTTGCAAGAACGTACTCAGGGGCAAGGCAATCAAGGCAATCAAGGCAATCAAGGTCAAGGCAACAATCAGCCACACTTTGCTACTCTCGCGGTTCCTCGCTAATCAGCCAAGTCTTTCGGTTTACGTGTTGAGGCCACAGACGCCGACGATTGGTTAGTGGATATCTGCAAGCACTTTGACCGTAGCAATGTCGACACGAGGACTTTGTCAAGTTTGCATCGCTTCAACTCAAGGATCAAGCTGCTTGAGTGGTTCCAGCAATACAAAGATTCCAGAGGAGGTCGTGTCATTACAGGATGAGTTCCGCCGTGATTTCAGAGCTCATCACATTCCGAAGAGTGTTGTTGAGAGCAAGCGTGAGGAGTTCCGCAATCTCAAGCAAGGCACCATGTCTGTCTATCAATACAATATCCAGTTCCAGAAGCTCGCTCGTTTTGCTAAGCAAGACGTACCTGATGAAAGGAGTATGATCTATCAGTTCAGAGGTGGTCTGAGAGAAGATCTGCAATTACCTCTTGTGCTGTTTGAGCCAGATAAGTATGATGATTTCTACAACATGGCACTCAAGCAAGAAGCGTCACAGCTCAAATGCGAGGCTTCTAAGAAGAGAATCAGGGATGCAGTTCAGTCCTCTTCGTCCTCTCAAGTGGCAGCCAAGCAGCAGAAGTTTTACTGCCCCTCCTCCGTTCCGTCGGCCTTACCAAAGAAGAATTCAGGTGGCGTGGATCTTCCCACCCACCCAACCCAAGCTATCGTAACAAGTCTAATTCTCAAGCTCCAAGGTCAAGTGCTCCCTACCACCGTCCGCTCTCCGAGGTCACTTGCAACAAGTGTCGCAGAAGGGTCACTATGCTAACAAGTGCTTCAACCAGAGGCGCCTTCCGCCTCCTCCTCTGTGAAATCTTCCAGCAATGCAAGTGGTCAAGCATAATCCAAAGTATGCCAAGGTCAATATGATGAATGCAGCTCAAGCAGAGGAGTCTTCTGATGTGATATTGGGTAATCTCTCAGTTAATGATATTCCTGCTAAAGTCTTATTTGATCTTTGGTGCATCGCATTGTTTCATGTCGAGACCGTTTTTGCCAAGCATGATTTCACTTCGAATTCTTGGTTAAACCTCTAGCAATTGTTTCTCGGGCAAGCATATGAGTTCTAGCTTGGTGGTTCGAATGTCGGTATCAAGATGGGCGATTATAGATTCTGTCTAAACCAGTTGTTCTCGGTGACTCGGATATTGATCTTATTCTCGGAATGGACTGGCTTTATCAGCACAAAGCTCAGATTGATTGTGCTGCCAGGGAAATTCAATTGACTCATTCTTCTAATGATGTGATCATCTATGCCGCTCGTGATGAAACCATTGGTTGTTTTCTCTCAATGAGAAAGGCGAACTGAATGCCATCTCTCGATTCCGATCGTTTGTGAGTACCAAGATGTCTTTCCGAAGAGCTTGGGTATGCCTCCTCATCGCCGCTTGAGTTCGTTATCGATCTTGAGCCGGCATCGAACCCGTTTGCAAGCGCCCATACAAGCTTGGACCTGATGAGCTGAAGGAATTGAAGAAGCAGCTCGATGAACAAGAGCGTCTGGGTTTGATCGGACCGAGTTCATCTCCTTGGGGTTGTGGTGTTCTTTTGTCCGGAAGAAGGATGGCACGGACCGACTTTGCGCCGATTACCGTCCATTGAATAAGAAGACAATCAAGAACAAGTATCCACTTCCCAACATCAATGAGCTTTTCGAGCAACTCAAAGGTGCTATGTTGTTCTCTAAGCTTGACCTTCGATGGGGTATCATCAGATTCGCATTCGTGAACAAGATATTCCCAAGACAGCATTCGAACAAGCTTTGGTTCTTATGAATATCTTGTCATGTCTTTCGCCTCGTCAATGCTCCTCCAACTTTCTCTCGGATGATGAACTTCATATTCAATCCTTACACCAATGAATTCGCCTTGGTCTATCTTGATGATATTTTGGTCTTCTCCAAGAATAAGAAGGATCATGCCAAACATTTGCGATTGGTGCTAGACAAGCTCAGAGAGTACCAATTCTATGCTAAGTTCTCCAAATGTGAATTTTGGCTTGATGAAGTGCTTTATCTTGGTCATATCATCTCTGCTAAGGGCATCGCTGTTGATCCCGAGAAGGTGTCCGCAATTGTGAATTGGGAACCTCCTCGAATGTCAAGCAGCTCCGTAGCTTTCTTGGTCTTGCAAGCTATTGTCAAGATTCGTTGAGAACTTCTCCAAGATTGCAAAGCCTCTTTCCAACCTTCTCGAAGCGGTGAAGTATGTCCGGTCTCCCGAATGTGACGTTGCTTTCAATACCCTCAAAGAGAAACTCGTCACAGCTCTGCTCGACTCCTCCGATGAATCCAAGCCATATGAAGTTTTCGTGATGCTTCTCTTCAAGGTCTCGGTGCTGTGTTAATGCAAGAGAAGGGAGTTGTGGCTTATACCTCTCGCTTGATTGAAGCCCAACGAGAAGAACTACCCCACTCACGATCTTGAGTTGGCGGCGATTGTCCATGCATTGATTACGTGGAGACATCTCTTGTTGGGAAGGAAAGTGGACATTTTCACCGATCACAAGAGTCTCAAGTACATTTTCACTCAGCCCAACCTCAACCTCGAGCAGACTCGATGGGTCGAAATGATTCAAGAGTACAACCCAAGTATTGAGTATACTCCGGCAAGGCCAATGTCATTGCAGATGCTTTGAGCAGGAAAGCTTATGCAGCAGTCTAATCCTCAAGCCCTTTCAGCGGATCTCTGTGAATCTTTCCGCAAGCTGAATCTTCAAGTTGTTCCTCAAGGCTTTCTTGTCAACCTCATAGTCTCTCCTACTTTGGAAGATCAGATTCGTGAGGCTCAACTTCGGATACCATGGTGAAGAAGGTGAAACGTGGTATCGACAAGGGCATTTCAAGTACAAGTGCTTCGCGCTGATGACAAAGACACTCTGTTCTTTGAGGACCGGATTGTGGTTCCTAAGGGTGATCTGCGAAAAGTCATTATGAACGAGGCTCACAATTCGCTTCTATCCATTCATCCTGGAAGTACGAAGATGTACCATGACCTCAAGCAGTCATATTGGTGGACTCGAATGAAGCGAGAGATTGCTCAATTCGTGAATGAGTGTGATGTCTGCAGAAGAGTGAAAGCAGAACACCAAAGACCAGCTGGTCTCCTCCAACCTCTTGCTATTCCTGAATGGAAGTTTGATCATATTGAAATGGACTTCGTGGTGGCTTTCCAAAGTCCAAGCGTGGAAATGATGCTATCTTCGTTGTCATTGACAAGCTTACTAAAGTGGCTCATTTTCTTCCTATCAAAGAATCCATCATCGCAGCTCGGTTGGCGAGCTATACACCTCGAGGATTGTCTCCTTGCACGGCATTCCTCAAGTGATCTCTTGAGACCATGGCAGCATCTTTACCTCCAAGTTTCGGGATTCTTTTCGAAGGCCATGGGCACCAACATTCGTTTCAAAGACAGCTTTCCATCCTCAAACAAGTGGCCAAGTTGAGCGAGTTAATCAAATCCTTGAAGATATGCTCGGGGCTTGTGTCATTTCCTTCGGTATGAAGTGGGAAGATTGTCTTCCTTATGCCGAGTTCTCTTACAACAACAGCTTCAAGCGAGTTCGGCAAGGCCCCATTCGAAATTCTCTATGGCGAAAGTGCCGTACTCCTCTCAATTGGTGCGAGATGTGAACGCCAACTTCTTGGCAATGACTTGATCACGTATGCGGAAGAAATGTGCAAGATCATTCGTGAGAATCTCAAAACCGCATAATCGCGCGTAAGAGCTATTATGATGATAAGCACCGTGATGTGGCTTTTGAAATCGGAGACCATGTCTACCTCGCGTCTCTCAATGAAAGGTACTGCCGCCCGGTATCAAAGGGAAGCTTGCCCCTAGATACGTGGGTCCTTTCAAGATCATTGGGAAAAGAGGCGATCTCGCCTATCAACTTGAGCTTCCATCCAACTTTGCAAACGTGCACGATGTGTTTCACGTGTCACAGCTTCGCAAGTGCTTCAAGACTCCTGAACGCACTATCAACTTTGAAGAGATTGACCTTCAAGAAGATCTCTCTTATCGTGAGCACCCCGTTGCTATTCTTGAAGAAACCGAGCGCAAGACTCGCAATAAGTCAATCAAATTCCTGAAAGTGAAGTGGTCACACCATTCCGACCGAGAAGCTACCTGGGAGCGCGAGGATCACCTCCGTTCTGAGTATCCGGAGTTCTTTCAGTCCTAGATCTCGGACGAGATCCTCTTGTAGTGGTGGAGTGTTGTAACACCCGAAGTAACTTTCCATATTTGTAACTCCGACTCTTGCCATTTTCGCATTGATATATGATATTCCTCCGTGGTTGGGTTTTTCTTCATGTTGCATTTTGTCCATGTCATGCATTTTATATTATGTCATCATGTGCATCGCATTTGCATACGTGTTCGTCTCATGATTCCGAGCATTTTCCCGTTGTCCGTTTTGCAATCCGACACTCCTATCTCCCCGGCGGTCCTTTTACGTTTTTCGTGTGCGGTATTAAACCTTCTCGAAATGGACCGAGGTTTGTCTAGTGGCCTTGGTATAACACCGGAGACCACCGGTCAAGTTTGGTCATTTGGAGCTCGTTTGGTACTCCAACGGTTAACCGTGACTCTCGTAAAGGCCTCTTTTAAGTTGCAGCCCAACACCCCTTCAAAACAGCCCAATTACCCATCCAAGTCACTTCCATGCTCTCCGTCGTTCGATCACGATCGTGTGGGCGAAAACTACACCTCATTTGGACCCTCCTAGCTCCCTCTATGCCTATTTAAGCAAACCCCCCTCCAAATCCGGGTCTTCCTCCCCGAAACCCTAGCTTTTTCCCCCTCCGCGCCGCCGGACACGTCCGGGCGAGCCGGACGCGTCCGCCCGCCTCCGGCCGTGCCAACTGGAGCCGCCACGTGGCACCCGGCCGCCTTGTAACGCTGCCCTGCCTGGCTGAGCTCATGGCCCTGCCCCATGCCGTCAGACACACGCGCCGCCGGCCCCTTCGGGCGCGCCTCCCAGCGCCTCCGCCTGCGCCACGCCGCGCGCCTGCAGCGCCGCCACATGGTCCGTCCGCTCGCCGCCCGTCTTCCCTGGCCGGCGCCACCCGCCGCTGGGCCGGCTGCCATGCGGCCCGCTCTCCTCCGCCACAGCCTGCCGCCTGCGCGCGCTGGCCTCGGCGCCTCCTCTCCCTCCGGCGACCTCGGCAGCCGCCGTCGCCGATCCGATCGGTCGGGCCCCGATCCGGCCTCGGGAGCCGCGAGCCCGTTGACTCTCTCTCCCTCCCTTATTTTTTTCTCTAAGTCCTTATTCTCATGTAATTTTGTGCAATATTCAACATGCTATATCTTCGCATCCGTAGGTCCATTTTTCGCGTATAATATGTCAAAATGTTCGTATCGAATAGTAGATCATTTCATTCTATTGCATCATTTTCATTTGGGCTCATCTTGATGCCCGAAATGCTGTTGGAAGAGTGCTATGTGCTGTTAGTTTCTGATTTTTATCAGAAGTTGCACTTTTGTTATTTTTGCCATGATTAATATGTGCACCTTATGAATTAGATTCCTACATGTGTTTTGTAAAGTGCCATGCCATCTTTCCAGGGGTGTATGCCATGTATTTTTGTGATCTATGTGGTGACTAGCACAAGCATGCAAAGTAGGTGTCCTGTTGTTGCTGATTTCAGCCCTGTTTTAGCTGATTTTGATGCCATGTTTACTTGTTGATACCAAGAGATCTATGCATATTTTGAGATACTTCAGTAAGGGTGTTTGGTAAAGCATGTCTTGCTCTATCCATTCATGCCTTTGTTTGCAATTATGGGATGCAATAGCTTGAGTCAATCGAGCTCTACTTTTGCTACCAAATGATTCCTGGCAGATTGTATACATGTTATTCGATTTTGCCAAGCTTGTTGTGGTTGATCCATATATGCTATATTATTTTTCTTGCCATGTATGTCTTCTATACCATGTCTTCTTGATGTATGTATGCTTAGTTTATCATTTGAGGCTCTGTAGTGAGTGCATTGAGCTTGTAAACATGCCATTTCGTTATCAGTTTTTGACATGTCATGTTGTTGAATCTGTTAACGAGACTTTCAATATTGACATGAGTGTTACTATATTTTCTAGTCCTTTTTGGCTTATGGTCAGTAAGGGACTTTTGAAATATGTTTTGAGTAGATTCATGCCGCGCCATGTTTTGCTATTTTAAGTTCCTGTAGCATGTAGTTTTGATGCTCTGAACATTGCAACCTGTTACTGTTTTTGCCATGTCCAACCTGATTATTATTGCTCTTTTGCCATGCTTGTTTGAACCTGTTATGATGTGATCTAGCCATAGCTCAGTGCTCATCTTTTGTCGAGCATCATGTGTAGATCACTGCCATGTGCTTTCTTGTTACATTTGGGTGCAGTAGCTTAATTAATTGTTGCTTGCTAAGTGGCATCATGCTGTTAATGGCAGATTTGCGCCATTCTTGTTTTGCTTGCCATTTGCAAACCGTGCATCCGATTCCGGTGATCTTTATATCGATTTCAACCGAAATCATCTCATCTTTCCAGTGGCATGCTTGGTTTGCCAAGTTGATGCCTGGTTCATCATTTACCTTCCGGGCGCATATAAGCATTGCATATCTCATCATGCATATCATGCCATGTTTTGCATCATGTTGATTGTGCATTGCACCGTGATTTATTGTGGTTCCTTTGTTTGTGTTGTTGCTTTGGGTAGAGTCGGAGACGAGTGCGTGAACGAGGAGCCTGTTGAGAACGTTTTCGAGGATCAAGCTTTCGACAACTCGAGAACATTGCGAGCAAGATGATCATACCCTCGAAATCACTTCTATCTTTGCTATGCTAGTTGCTCGCTCTTTTGCTATGCCTATGCTGCGATGCCTACCACTTGCTATATCATGCCACCCATATTGCCATGTCAGCCCCTAACCATCCTTTCCTAGCAAACCGTTGATTGGCTATGTTACCGCTTTGCTCAGCCCTCTTATAGCGTTGCTAGTTGCAGGTGAAGCTGAAGTTTGTTCCTTGTTGGAACATGGAGATGTTGTTCCTTGTTGGAACATGTTTACTTGTTGGGGATATCACAATATATAAATATATCTGCTATGTTAACACATCTATATACTTGGTAAAGGGTGGAAGGCTCGGCCTTATGCACAGTGTTTTGTTCCACTCTTGCCACCCTAGTTTCCGTCATACGGTGTTATGTTCCTTGATTTTTGCGTTCCTTACGGTTGGGTGATTTATGGGACCCCTTGACAGTTCGCTTTGAATAAGACTCGCCCAAAGAAGGCCCAACTTTGGTTTTACCATTTGCCACCTAAGCCTTTTTTTCCCCGGTTTTCGCGAGCCCGAGGGTCATCTTTATTTTAACCCCCGGACGGTGCTCCTTGAGTGCTGGCCCGAACCGGCAGATCATGGGCCACCTCGGGGCAACTCGAGGGCTGGTTTTACTCGTAGGCTGACCTATCCGTGTGCCACGAGAACGAGATATGTGCAGCTCCTATCGGGATTTGTCGGCACAATCGGGTGGCTTTGCTGGTCTTGTTTTATTCTGTCGAAATGTCTTGTAGTCCGGGATTCCGAGATTGATCGGGTCTTCCGGTAGAAGGAATATCCTTCGTTGACCGTGAGAGCTTATAATGGGCTAAGTTGGGACACCCTGCGGGGTAATATCTTTCAAAGCCGTGCCGCGGTTATGAGGCAGATGGGAATTTGTTAATGTCGGTTGTAGAAAACTCAAAGTTGACCTCAAATAAAATACACATCAACGCGTGTGTAACCGTGATGGTCTCTTCTCGGAGTCCGGGAAGTGAACACGGTGTTGGAGTTATGTCTGACGTAAGTAGTTCAGGATCACTTCTTGATCACTACTAGTTTCACGACCGTGCTTTGCTCCTCTTCTCGCTCTCTTTTGCGATGTAGCCACCATATATGCTAGTCGCTTGCTGCAGCTCCACTTTACTACTCTGTCCTTCCTAGAAGCTTAAATAGTCTTGATCTCGCGGGTGTGAGATTGCTGAGTCCCCGTGACTCACAGATACTTCAAAACAGTTGCGAGTTCCGATGAGGCCAGTGCAGGTGATTCAACCGAGCTCAAGTGGGAGTTCGACGAGGAACGTGGTCGTTACTATGTGTCTTTTCCAGATGATCAGTAGTGGTGCCCAGTTGGGACGATTCGGGGATCTGTGTTAGCATTTGGGGTATCTTCTTTTATTTTGGTTCCGTAGTCGGACCTTGAGTGTACTCGAATGATGGATGTTTATTTATGTCTTGTGTGAAGTGGCGATTGTAAGCCAACTATGTATCTTTCCTTAATTATTACATGGGTTGTGTGAAGATTACCTCACTTGCGACATTGCTTTCAATGCGGTTATGCCTCTAAGTCGTGCCTCGACACGTGGGAGATATAGCCGCATCGGGGGCGTTACATTGTCTAACATCAAAGTTCAGTTTGTCTGCATCACGCATCAAATTGTTCTGAAGAACTAAATTGTTATTCATTTTTCTTGTCGGCTTGACTTAACATGGCACGAGAAAGAGGAAGAAACACGAAACTATTGGGGAATGAGAAGCGGATGAATCCTGCAGATTCTGCTGGTACTAATGGTGCAATAGAAGGTCAAAGTCCAGTGGAAAATTCTACAAACACGGCATCCCATGCTACAGGAGTTGCAAAAAAAGCCAAACAGAAACAAATAGCTGCCACCAAACAAGCAGAGACAGCCCTAGTTCTTGCAACACCTACCACAAGTACTACCGGCTGCACGACTTACTCGTCGTCAATCGAGCTAGCAAGACGTTCCCAAGCTCCCTTGCCACGACACTACTTCCCAAGCACTCTTGACACAAGACGAGTTGGCAATATCAGATGAACCTTGTGAGCTTCAACAACAAGAAGGTAGTTCTTTGAGTCAAGTTACGATTGCATGCTTCTTTATATGTAGTCTCACAGTTTGATGTACACTAACACTTCCTATGTTCGTTGTTGGACTAGCACCTAGGCGCAAAAGGAACCAAACATCAGGGATAATGCTCGATAGGTTAACTAAATCTAGAGGAGGAAGAATGGAGATCCGTTTTGAGGCAGGTTTAAAAAGGCCACGTGCTGCTACAGAGTCAGCCAAGTTAGTATCAGAGGCAGCGGTTGCCATTAGGTGTCATGTACGTATCCCCTCAACATGGATTCAGTACAGGAATGACAAAGATGAAACCCAATTCAACACCTTCCTCGACCATTTTTCTGTAAGTATGGTTATGTATGGAAACTAGTAATATCGTCTTGCTCTATCCCATACTCTCTAGGTTGCTGATAATGAGACTCCCATAATTTTCAACATATGAGGTTCAAGTTGGATAGCCAAGATGATGCAACGAACAAGCTTGAACCCATGTTTTCAAGTCTGCTCTGCGACGATGTCGGTATAACTTGAGGAAAACTCACTTTGAAGGCAAGGCTAACGGTGAACTTTCCCAAACATCTCCGGTGGAAATATATCGGATGAAGACCGGAGGGCCTTGTTAAACACCGGTGCGATCCAAGTATCGGTACATTATATATATGTGATCAGATCACATGTTGAAGTCCTATTTACGCATGTGCCACACAAATCTATCTTCTTGTAGGTGAACTGTTCAAAAACAAGGCCAACCGCATTTAAAGTGAAATTCCAACAGATGCGGGATCTCGTAGCTATATTGCACATCGCGAGGCTCTTGTAATTAGCTGATGTTTCACTCTTTTCATTGTAACATATTATCAGATCTATATTGACTTGTTCGAAATGTAGAGGAAAGCCCGCAAGGACCAAAAAGTACCTGAACCAAATGTCGTGGAAATCTTCAAGGACTGCCACACCAGCAAGAAGAAGGGCATGACTACACCAGTCAAATCCGTTGTTGTAAGTCCTTAATCCTCATGCCTTTTAACTACTACTACTACTTACTCTGACTTGTGCCTTGAACTGCATGGTTTGCAGCCAATGTCTATTACTCTTTTCAATTTTATACACAATTGTCTTAGCGTATCATTGCACCTTACAAGGTTTAAAGAGAGGAGTGATGTTCCTTTGATCTTGACCCGTAATCTAGTTCCGTCTTGGACTTGCCCACACAATGTTACAATTGCTGTTTGTGCATTCTCGGTTGTTTTGTGATATGAATGATGTCATACTATGCTTACCGTATTATAAACTTCGTCTCTTTATCCTTAGCCCTCAATACAATGTGAAGAAATAGACAATACATTAGCGATGGTACATGGTCATATGTTTGGAACCTGGTTTTATTATGTACTTTGCAATAAAATACAACTAATATTTTACATGGGTTCACTGAATAAGTTCTCGTATATAGACCAAAGCTATTTTTTGGTTTTGTTGCCTCCTTAATATCTTCTATTCGGTACTACTAATGTAAAACCTCAACTTTTCAGCGAGCTATGGAAAAATGGTGGAACCGCCACCTTACGAAGGTGGCGAGGCAACTATAACCGCAATGTCGGCTCTCTTGCTGCGTGGGTCGAGACCTATCCACTAACAAATTGCAAAAGCACATTCATGCGTAATACTAGGTTGGTTGTTAAGGCAATATCGTCCAAACAGCCTCATGATCAAGATATGCAAGCCCAAAGCAATGTTGTATCTGCGCTCCAGACACAAGTCCATTCCCTAACAAAGACCCTTTGTGAAACAAGGAGAAACATTGCTCAATGTCGTCCAAGATATGCATGGTTTTGAAACCGACTATCGACATTTGCTATGTTGTTCAGAGCCTAGGGAAATGAAGGCGAGGGTTATGGTGCTCCATCGGACAATACAACATGAAAACGTAATACCAAAGTCAAATGAACTAAGCTTCAACTTACGGTGGTGCATTTATCTCGCTAGATGTTAAGTTTATGCCAACCTTCCTTTTGTTATATAGTTGTAATTTGTTTTGGTGCGATACAAAATTTATTCTTAACATGCAGCCACCGGCTGAAGAAAACAGCAAGCCATTTTTGTATTGTGTAGGGTGTTCCCTATATTTGCACTGGTGGCGATCTTTGATGCCGAGTGGATGTAATCTGTGCAATCGCCTTAATAGCCTAGCGTTAGTTTCGGCCTTATTTATTTCCTAGTCTTCTTTTTCCCTGGTTTGCTAGTGGCCGCAACTACCATGGGCCATATACGGGCCATAGGGTCCATGGGTCTCCTACGGGCCGTCGATAAATGGGCCTATAATCGGTGGGCCTTGGGCCGTCGGATAAATGGGTCTACATGGGCCTAATCGGCGTAATTGGTATCGCCCAAAGACGGTAACAGTCAGAGGACAGCAAAGGCTTAATTACATCACATGCATAACGGGTCGTTAATGGGCGAATATAGAGGGCCGAGTGGAAGCGGAACGGGTTAACGAGCCGAAAAGGGCCGACTCTTGCCATGGGCCGAATTTGGTCCATTAGGGTAACAGGCCAGTAACGGGCCGACTCTTGCCATGGGCCGAATTTGGCCCATTAGGGGAACAAGCCAGTAACGGGCCGACTCTTGCCATGGGCCGAATTTGGCCCATTAGGGTACTGAGCCGATGTGGGCGGAAGTAATCGAGGGCCGAAAAGGAGCCCAAGAACGTATGGGCCGTCAATAGGCCGAAAGCTAACACGGGCTGGAAATGGCTCATGTAAATCACGGGCCGTTAACGGGTATAAAGAAAATCACTGTTCATTATGGGCTAGAGTCACCGTGGGCCTGTAAGGGGCCGAAATATACGAAGGCCTCATATGGGCCGAAAGATGTCGTGGGCCATACATGGTCCGAAAGTGAAATGGGCTGGTGTTATATTCGACGGCCCACATGACATTGGGCCGATTTCCTTTAGGGCCTAATGGGTCGTGAGTTAACGGGCCGTAAAATGGGCTATTTGCGAAGAGACCGTTAACAGGCTTTTCATGGGCCAGCCCGTTAACTTTTGACCAAGTCAAACAGGCCGGCTTTGTAAGCTAAATGGGCCAGTGGTGGGCTATGGCACGTGTCGAAATATCATAGGCGCCTATCTGACCCACTGACGAGCTGACACGTGTGTCGTCCGGCCAATAAGAATTTTACACGTGGAAATTTCCCATTGGTCGGGGCTGTTAACGGGTTATCGGATCCAAAACCCGACCCGATAGCTTAACGGCATTCCGTTACGGTGGATGCCACGTGTCGGTCACCCTTGACGAAAGCACTTCTGTGACGCGCGATTTATCGTCATGGAAGTGGACACTTCCGTGATGATAATTTTGGTAATGTCATGGAACACTTCTACGACAGCACATGTCTGACTATCTTGATTCTGTCATAAATTTGTCATGGATGTACATGCATGACAAAAAATGCAACCTACTGTGACAAACACGTATCATCACGGAAGTGTATTTTTATATATGTTTATACCGGTAGAGCCCCAAAAGTGATATATCGGCCTATATAGTATCGGCCTAGATTTAAAAGCTTGATCACAATACTCATCCGTGTATAGAAATTTATTTTTGAGCAATATCCATCGAGGCATGGAAGTAAGGACAGCAACAAGCTTGCCGAAGATAGCAACAACTTCATAGTTCATGTATATGCAATCCCAAGAGCGGTTGGGAACTCAACAAATTGCTATCTTCCATAGACAACAGTCACCATGATCGTATTTGAACTCACTTAGAACACCGGTGTACTCAACCTCTGGGCAGTCGTCTGAGATTTTTGGAAGTGGAACCCGGTGACGAGTGTACACATTCACAAGTTCCCACTCGCAGTTGTACCCAATATAAACAACCCAATCTCCATTTGCGCCTTCCCAAACCTTGCCCTCAAGCGATGGCATCTTAACATCATACGTATCATTATCAAGCGGCATCAACTTGCACAAAGCGAGGCTTCCTCGTCCGGCGCCGATCGGCGAGGTCACGGCGAAAAAGATAGGGGAGATCAAACCGCTCCTGGACCCTTGGGTTGCTTGTAATGATGTTATTAGTTGAGTCGAGAATGGTCTTGAACGAACCTGCCATGCTAGCCGAGGTGACGACGGTGCACCGATAAATGAGTTCCTCCATCACGTCATCTTTCAGATTAGGGCAAGAATAACGGGGTCGTTTCTGGCCTGTTCCCTCCATGGAGAAGATGATCGATGGTTGCCACAGAGGTCACACACTGACGACAAGGGCCAAGTGAACCACATGCGTATATCACACACACCTTGATCTGGCTGACCATTTCTTTTGTGTTGCGTAATCACAAACAGTTCATCTGAGTGAACCGTATGCTGTATATCGCACACACCTTCATCTGGCTGCCCGTTTCTTTTGTGTTGCCTAATCACAAACAGTTCATCCGAGTGAACCGTATGCTGTGTATCGCACACGCCTTCATCTGGCTGCCCGTTTCTTTTGTTCCTCCTCATCGCAAAAAGTTAATTGGACTGAACCGTCTGCCCTTCATCGCACACGCAACTAAACTCTGAACCGTGTTTGATGCATCCGTCATCGCAAATGTTTTATACATTTTTGACAGTTTTCATACACCACCGCTTGCGATTATTGCATCAGACATAGTTTCTCGTAGGGTCTCTGATCGTAGTGTCGCGTTAGCAGCGTCCTGCAGTAGTGATTTCAACCAATTTATATGCACTGGAGCATGTGCATGTAGTTCAAATTTGAATTATACACATAAAATGCCTAGAAAACCCAGTTAATGTATAAAAATGTCCATACGAACCCCGGAAAATTCCAAAATTTAACACAACACTCCTGTTGTTCTATGTTGACACTAGAAAATTTTTGAAAGCAATAAGAGACAACGAGTATTGTTTCGTCCCCAAAGATGGCACGTTCCTTACCGAAACCATCACACTTGTTGTGAGAAGCTTGTACCCAAACCTACCCCAACTGGGACAAAAAAATTTACCATGGCATGTTGATGCCGCTCCATGATAGCATGCCAAGTTTCATGAATTTCAGACGAGTTTTGGATTTACTAGAATTTAAAAACCATGCATCTCAATGTTTGCGGCCGAGTGACAGTGGCAGGGTGATTGACATTCATTCCCATTTCTTGCTTGGGACCTAAGCATGCAACCAAGGACACATATTTGATTTTTCAACCAATTTATATGCACCGAAGCATGTGCATGTAGTTCAAATTTGAAGTATGCACATAAAATGCATAGAAACCCACTTAATGTTAAAAAAATGTCCAAATGAACCCTGAAAAATTCCAAAATTTAACACAACACTCCTGTTGTTCTATGTTGACACTAGAAAAAATTTGAAAGCAATAAGAGGCAATGGATATCGTCTCATCCCCAAAGGTGGCACGTTCCCTACCGAAACCATCACGCTTGCTGTGAGAAGATCTGGTTTGTGAGAACCTTATACCCAAACCTGCCCGAAATGGGACAATTTTTTTACCACAGCATGTTGATGCCGCTCCATGATAGCATGCCAAGTTTCATGAATTTCAGATGAGTTTTGGATTTACTAGAATTTAAGAACTAGGTATCTCAATGTTTGCGGCCCAGTGACGGTGGTAGGGTGTTTGACATTAATTCCCATTTCCTACATGGGACCTAAGCATGCAACCAAGGACACAGATTTGATTTTTCAACCAATTTATATGCACTGGAGCATGTGCATGTAGTTCAAATTTGAATGAGTGAAGTCTGAAACAAACCTTGTCTTCGTACGACCCGTCGGAATAGAAACCCAACCTTCTAATCCCTGAAATCGGCACCCCCACCTCTCTAATCCCGGTCGTGAGAGCCCGTAAGCCCGTTTTAGGAGTGGGATCAGTGAAGTGGCACTGCGGGCGGGCGGGTTTCCTGATTAATGACGCCACGTGTGCTAACCCCTCCTTTCCCTCCTCTCTCTCTGTTCCCCTCTTTTCCCGTCTTTCTCTAGCGATTCGGGCTAGGCAGGGAGCAGACCTAGGGTTCCAATGATACAGGGCGGCGACTGGCGGCGAAGTTCGGCGGCGAAGATTTCTTCGACTGCTTCATCATACTCCGGCGGCGGAGGGATTCGAAGGAGAGGCGGGGCAACTAGGTCACCGGTCACTTATAGAGAGCAGCTGCTGGAGTATGAGCCGGCGAAGAACTACGCCTTGTGTGGGAGGAAGGCGCCGAGGTGGATCTCATGGAGTCCGGCCAACCCTGGAAGGAGGTATTATGCCTGCGTGGAAGCTCAGGTGAGCTCAAATCACGCATCTTCTGTATTGTTATTGTGCCCCTGTTTCTTCGTTCTGTTCTTATGTAAACATTGTGGTTGAATTTAACAACATGGTTTTATTGAATGGCATGATGGACCTACAACGCCATTTCTTCGTCATTTGCTTGGAGATCTTCGTGACAAAGTTTGGAAGCTGGAAGATGATGCTAGTAATAGGTCAAGTGAGCATGATGTTGCTGTGTTGAGAAAGGAAGTGGAGAAGAAGAATTTAGTCATTTCTGAAATTCTTGGTAGGTGTGAGAGGAAAGATGAGACAAAGATGTAGAAACTTGTTGGTTTTGCTTTGTTGATCTTCTTGGCTAGTTTAGTTGTTGGCCTGATGTTATCTTAGTTTTAGGAGAGTGATCCTGTGTAATGCATCTTAGTGAGGTTGCAAGGGTTGTAATGTAATGGATCTTTATCATGTTTCATGGAAAACAGAAATTCCAAAATGTAATTAATTGAAGTTGTTTGAATTCTCACTTTGTTCAATTGGAAGATCATATGCTTTTTATTTCACAGCAAGAGGAGCTGTAAGTTGAGCAATTGTGCCCTGCTTTTAATAGCAAGATGATTTTATTTGACAACAAGAAGAGCTCTAAATTGAGAAATTGTACTTTGTGTAACAACAAGATGAAGAGCTCTAAAATTCAGCTATTGTGCTTGTATTAATAGCAACAACATTTGCACTTTATTGAACAACAATAAGAGCTCTAAAATTCAGTCTGCTTTATTGGACATCAACATCATTTGCATGAGCACACATGAAGAACATCTTATCCAGTACAGAAGCACAGGAGCACACATTTAAAAAAATATCCAACACCATATTCAACGCAGAGGAAATTAATTTTGACAGTAGCATCTTGCAATATTCGAACACTCTTAAATAGAAACTAGTACAAACTGACAATAACATCCAAAAGATAGCTCCATGAGCACTAGTTCATGCAGACTTCTCCATCAACCATAAGCACAACAACAACAATGCTTCAATAATTACCACGACATAAACCCAGTTTCTGAGCCCCTCCCTCTCCCAGTTCCTAACCCACTTCATGTGCCATTGCCACTGCCTCTCCCAGGTCCTGTTCCACTTCCTCTGCCATTGCCTCTCCCTATTCCTGCAGTTCTGCTACCTCCAGGGACAACATTGTTAGTTGTTGCTGAACTTCTGGGAGGCCTTAACCTAGATGTTGTAGGTTGAGAGCTTGTTGCATCTTGACAGGGTCCAGATTGAGATCCTGTTGCAGCTCTAGTTGTTGCTGCTCTGCTTTTGGATGCATCTGTTTGTGCTTGCTGCAAAGAAAACAGAGCAGTCAGAAAATAAAGTTACATTTTTTGGAACAAATCAACACAACATGAAAACAATATTTCCTCTGTTTCCCTCACTTTTCTCCCTCTCTTGCCAAGACATGACTTTATTTTTTTGGTGTTATCTCCATTCTTTTTACAGGAAGTTATATTGTGCCCCTGACCAGCACAACTTCCACAGGTGATCTGTATGCCATGCTTGCTTAGTTTCTTCCCGTTGGGTGCTTCCCCCTCTTCTCTCCTCCTATAATTATTCTTTTTCCTTGCTCCTGGCATGACAATGTAGCCAGGTGCTACTGGCCTAGGGTTTTGAGACACAGGCCAGCTTTTCCTTCAACTGGCTGGAGACAATGCTCATAAGTTTGTTTGAAAGTATCAATGTAGTAGCACTTGTCAACATAATCTTCTATTTTTCTTCCACTCTTATAGATAGCACAAATTGCATGGCAACAAGGTAGGGCTAGCTGAAAGTAATCACATGAACAAGTCCATTTTTCAAGGTTAACAGTGTACCTCCTACCTCTGCTTTTCAAATGCTTCACCTCAAAACCATCCTTTCCATTCCAGAGCACCTCCAAGAATTGAGTTCTCTTGATATTGGCCTTAATCTTTTTGAAGATGTTTGGGCAAATTATGCCATTCCACTTCTCACTCTTGGTTTTCTGCTCTTGAATTCTAACCATCATTTTTTCCTAATCTTTTCTTGCTGTGATATGATAGGGTAGAACCTAGCTTCTATGATGGCATTGTTAAATGATTCACAAAGGTCGTTGTCAACTAACTCACATTTTGCACCTATTGGAAAGAAAGCCCTAGACCAATGCTTTGGGTATGTCTTCATGATGTCTTTTTCACCTTCCGGAGTTAGTAGAGCAAGCTTGTCCTTGTTGTAGTTAAAATCTTCTCTGTTTCCAGACTTAGCAATTGCCCAGAACCTTTTCTGCAACTCATGATCTTTGTGCTTCTTTCTCCAATTAGCATAAATGTGCCTAGAACACATCCTATGCTCTGCCCTAGGCAGATAGTCCCTCATGCTGTTAATTAAGCCCTGTAATAGAGATTAATGTTTCCAGTAAGTAAAAGATAGTATGTGTGCAGTAAGTACAAGAAAGCATGTGCAGTTAGTGAAAGGCTAGGGTATGGGCATGAATGTACAACCCTTTTCGACATGTACCTACCCACTTGACTACTTGTCACTCCGTCGACATGACTAACCCTTTTCGACATGTACCTACCCACTTGACTACTTGTCACTTCGTCGACACGACTAACCCTTTTTGACATTTACCTACCATCTTGACTACTTGTCACTCCGTCAACATGACTAACCCTTTTTGACATGTACCTACCCACTTGACTACTTGTCACTCTATCGACACGACTAACCCTTTTCGACATGTACCTACCCAAATAATGCACCAAATAAAATTTACCTTCTACTTGTCAAAAATGACCCATCCAGCTCCTTGGTCATTAATGTCCAAGTCTTTGATTAAAAGCCCAATGAACCAGCCCTAGCTCTCATTTGTCTACTTCTCCACAACAGCCCAAGCTACTGGATACATTTGGTTGTTTGCATCCCTAGCTATTGCAGCCAGTAGCTCACCTTGGTAGACCCCCTTGAAGAAACAACCATCCAGCCCAATCACTTTCCTGCATCCAGCTTTAAAACCTTGCTTCATTGCATTGAAACATACATAGAATTGTTGAAATATGTTCTGCTCCATTTGTGTTGGATCCAAACAAACAACCACAGTACTTCCAGGGTTACTCCTAAACAGTTCCAACTGATAATCAAGACCTTGTTGTACTTACTTTTCATACCACTCATCAAATTGTCAAGTACAAGTTTTTTTGCTGCCTTGCACTTTGAAATGGACACATCAGCAAACATGTTCTGCATCACTGTGGATTTCATACTATCAATCTTCCACAAAGGATTTGCCAAGATGAAGTGCTCATACCTTTTGGCAATAACTTTAGTAGTGACCAGTTTGTTCTCTCTGTTTTGTGCACATTGGTGTTCATCTTCATATGTGATGATTTGAAACCTAGAACACCTGCTTGTCATTGCTGCATATAAAAACCAGGGACACCCTGGCCAATCACATTTGGCTCTGACTCTGGCCTCCTTTGACTTTTTAAGATGCTTCTTTTGGTAGCAAGGCCATATCTCTTTATAGCTCTAGTTAATTAATTCCAAGACTAAAATGAGGAATATCATAGTCTGGGTTAAACCTCACAAAGTGGCTCTTCCTCCTAACCATGTTGCCATCTTCATCCTCATCATAGGAGTAGTCTTTATCTGATGTCTCATACTCCATATCCTCTACAACTTCCTCCACATTTGCCACCAAATCAATGGGCACTGCCCCTGTTGCATCTGTATCAGCCCATATCTTGGAATCTCTCATTTTTTTCCTGAACTTTCTTGCATGTTTTCTCAGCTCTACAGCCTCTGATTCTTCCCCACTATCATCAGTATGTGGCACATACTCACAGTCCTGTGAGTCATCTGAATCTGAAGCATTGTGTGGCACTTCAGGAGCATTTTGTGCCACCTCTGCAACTGAACAAGATATTTCTTTTGTTGCTTCACATGGTTGTTTTGGATTAACAACTTGAGAACTCTGATTGGGGTGAGCAACTCTCACATTTTCCTTCACTGGACTACTTATAACTTGAATGATCACACCACCTACATCAAGAACAAGGATATGCTCCAGAATTTCTCCTGGAACACCACACTGTTTAATGGAATTCAGATTATCAGGAGGTTCTTCTACTGTGATAACTGCATCAGGTTCTTCTTCACTGCCCAATTTCATCACTTCATCAAGCTCGTCTTCAAAATCTGACCCACTGTCTGTTTCTTCTTTTTCATCTTCTTCACCATTATACTCCACATATATGTCAGCAACTCCTCCATCTATAATATAGTCTGACATTTTCATGCAGCCAGCATCATCATGCAAAAAGAGTAAACCATTTACCAAATCTCTGCCAGGCAACAAGAAATAATACTTCATGCTCTCCTTCACTGCCATATGATCTCTTAAAAACCCTTTCACCTCCTGTAAAGAGAGCTTGTCAAGCTCAATCTCGACATTCAGAATCTCCCCCACATAATCAAGACTTGGACCAATCTCGATGAACTTCCCCCCAAAGTGGAATCTGACTGTCAAGATCTCTGTTGGGTCCATGATTTGAACAACAAACCCCTACATTATAATCAAAGCAACTGATGCATCAGTGGTAATCAAACCCCCAACTAATACCCCACCCACAAAAACCCCAACTTGACCTCACTGTAGAACCCTAAACCTAGCGCCCATAGAGGGGGGGAACACCAAATGCTAAGAACAGAAGCAAATCACGTACCTGATTCTGCTATGCCACGGTGCTCGTCGGAGATCGGTGCGATCATCCATCATTCGCCATGGCCGCCGTGGAGAAGTTGATGCGTCCAGCCGCAGGGAAGGGAAGGGAGGCGAGGGGACGAATAGAGCGAGGGAGAGGCGAGATGGTCCGGCTCAACCAATTTTGTCCAGCGTCGCAACTTGTGGGACCAACGCACTAGGCTTATTCGGCGATCCCAGCCTCGCCCTGCGCCGCGTCCGCAATCCTTGTTTGGGAACAGACTTAAGGGCTCTAACGACCGGGATTAGAGAGGTGGGGGTGCCGATTTCAGGGATTAGAAAGTTGGGGTTCGATTCCGACGGGTCGTACGAACACAGGGTTTGTCATAGACTTCACACAATTTGAATTATGCACATAAAATGCCTAGAAAACCCAGTTAATGTATAAAATGGCCAAACGCACCACGAAAAATTCCAAAATTTAACACAACACTCATGTTGTTCTATGTTGACACTAGAAAAATCTTGAAAGCAATAAGAGGCAACAGATATCGTTTCGTCCCCAAAGGTGGCACGTTCCATACCGAAACCATCACGCTTGTTGTGAGAAGCTCTGGTTTGTGAGAAGTTTATACCCAAACCTGCCCCAAATGGGACAAAAAAATTACCATGGCATGTTGATGCCGCTCCATGATAGCATGCCAAGTTTCATGAATTTCAGACGAGTTCTGGATTTATTAGAATTTAAAAACCAGGTATCTCAATGTTTGCGGCCTAGTGACGGTGGCAGGGTGTTTGACATTCAATCCCATTTCTTGCATGGGTCCTAAGTATGCAACCAAGGACACAGCTTTGATTTTTCAACCCGTTTATATGCACTGGAGCATGTGCGTGTAGTTCAAATTTGAATTATGCACCTGAAATGCCTACAAAACCAAGTTAATGTATAAAAACGTCCAAACGAACCCTGAATAATTCCAGTTTTTTGACGACACACCTATAGTTGCATGTTAACTGCAGATAAAAGTTCTAGCAATTCAACACCGTCCTTTGCAGCTGTGACCCCATTATGTAATTTAAATCTAGACAAAAAATCAAGTAGATCGCACACGGTTTATTATCACCAACCATGTGAGATGCAGCACGAGCACCATCAGAGTATAGTATGCATATGGCTTACGCGAGAAGGTGCGACGGCTACAGTACACAGCCGGCGTGTCAAGCGCACTAGCTCACTACCCAAATATCATTTCACTGTTCAATCGTCGCCGATGAAAGATGGGGACGTGGACCCGTGCCGTGAGGGTAACTTCGGCGGCCCACTCCGGCGAGTGCGCGGCCGCAGCCGCCAGGCGCGTGATAACAAGCTTCATGAGGGTGACCGCAATCTGCGTCCAGGTGACCGAGGTCGCCCAAACGGCCGATGTTGCTTCTCAAGCGGCGACAGCAACATGTGCCTCGGGGATAGCAACTGGCGAGAGCGGCACAGCAGCTGTCCGTTCCGCAGCGGCGGCCTTAGCTCTGATGGGGGCCGCCCACGACCATGTCGAGGCCGCCCACGCCCAGCTCGTGGTGGTCACTGCACAAATCGAACGAAGCTTCTCCGACAACGGTCGGCAACCCACGGCCGAAGAGTTGGCAATCGACGAGAGCGTTCGAGGAGCCGTCCGTTCCTGCGCAGCATACCTTGCCACGACGGAGCCCGCCAAAGCCCAGATCGCAGCTGCCCACACCCAGCTCATGGCGGCCTATTCCAAAGAGATGGCGGATGCGGATGGCGAGATGCTTGCCGAGTATGGTGCGATGGATGCCCTGGAGCCCCTTCCCCAGGAGACCGTCGGGCGCGAGCTGGACATGGAGGCGGTAGCGGAGATCGACGAGCACCAGCCGTAGTAGTACTCTTTGTTTTGTTTAATTGAGAGCGTCGTTCTTTAATTTGTTAGAGTAATGTTTAGGTCAGCTAGCTCTGTTCAATTGTTGAACTTGCTTGATTAAGAAATGTGGGTGTGTTGTAGTCTCCTTTGTGTACCCAAATTATGCAATGACGTGGATGACCACTATAACCAGGGAAATTCGAACAAATTTTTTTTGACGTTCAAACTCATCACACACGGGTTAAGCTATGATCGTTTGTGATGTTCACATATCGTACACAGTTCTGAATAAGGGACCCTGTGTGTTGACACTTTGCGCGCCAGTTTTTTCGCTGAAGTGATTCCACATTTTCGGCTTCCGTGGAAATATCTATCTCCCCGCCCCTCCCCCTTACGAAAAGCCACATTTCCCCTGTTTTCGCCTTCCTTTCCAAGTTGAAACCTTCACTCCTTGCTTGCAGCGCCGCCTCCTCGCCGGCGACCCTCCTTCACGCTGCTCGGCCTCATCTATCCAGGAAGGTAATCCACACCCGACCCCCATCCTCTTGCTTCCACATCCCACATGCCCCGACCGCCGGCGCGACACCTTTCACCCAAATCACCGACCCCTCCACCAAATATGCGCCACCCTAAGCCATGGTGCATGCAGTATGGCCAGGAGCTCAAGGAGCATTTGGCAGCGGAGAAGTAAATCGCGGCTGCACGTGCGGATGAGGTCACGATGGCTGCCATTCGTGCCGACCCCCATGTCGGTGGAAACGACACCTATAGAATCATTGGGATCCCTTCTATGGTTGGCGGGCGCACGGTTGTGCAAAGAGCGGGTCTGGCAGTCAGCACAAAGATCGTTTACCCAGGTTCGGGCCGCGAGGATGCGTAATACCCTAGTCCTGCCTTTGGTGTATATATGAGTGTTCTTGAGTTCTTGAACTAGCTATGAGGCGCACCTAGTTCAAAAGATCTGAATCCCTCTCATGTATGCCACGAGCCTCCTTTTATAGACAAAAGGGGTCGCCACAGTGGCACACAGGAGGTGGAAAGGTATACAGTGTACAAGCTTATCGCTTGTCATTACGGGACAAGGCGCATTAAATGCGCCCCTTAGGTGTCCTGTTGCTTCATTGCGGATGGCAACGAGGCCCGTTCCGTCCTTCGCCGCTCCGCCTTGCTCCGACACGCGTCCAAGCCAACGATGCGCGCAGCGCCACGTAGGCTGGCAGACTACTGGGATGGCGTGGTGGTAGGGTCTTCACGAAGATCTGCATGCCGCCACACAGGTGTTTGCTGAGTTGGCCTGGAAGCCGCATGTTGCCACGCAGGCACCTGCCCAACTGGTTGCGCTGGCAGCTGCATGGGAACGGCGGTGGGGTCTTGGCAGGCGTGGGTCTGTCTATGGCCCCGCAGGTGTCCTCGGCAAGGGTCTTGCTGGGGCATCGCGGTCGTCCCCGGCAAGGATCTTGCCGAGGGTCTCGTGGATTTCCTCGGCAAGGATCTTGCCGAGGATCGTCGTCTTCTGGTCCTCATCTAAAAGTGCAACTATCCCTAGGTGGTTTTGGTAATTCATAACAACATATAGATCATTGAGCTAATGCTATTCCAAGACAAATATTTCAGGAAAGCTCAATGAATGGCATGGCATGGATGATGAAAGTGGATCCCTCAAAAATATTAAGGACAAAGGATTGGCTCAAGCTCAAAAGCTCAAGACTCTACATTTTACATTTTAGTGATCCAAGATCACATTGAGTCTATAGGAAAAGCCAATACTATCAAGGAGGGATGAGGTGTTGCTTAATGAGCCTTTTGCTACATGTACTTAGTGATATGCTCCAAAACCCTCCACTACTTTCTCACATCCACATATGACCTAAACCTAAAGTCAAACTCGGCCCTACTGACACTTTCTATCCGGCGCCACCGAGTTCAGATGTCATAGCCACTAAGACAAACCCTAGGCAAATCGGTCTCACCGATAGGGATCTCGGCCTCACCGAGATGGGATTGTAATCTCTCTGTTTCCTTTTGTAACGTTTCGGTCTAACCGAAGTGAGCAATCGGTCCCACCGAGATTGCAATGTAAACTCTCTGTTTCCCTTTCGTAACTTTTCGGTCTCACCGAAAGAGCGAATCGGTCCCACCGAGTTTACCTGACCAACTCTCTCGTTAGCTAATTACCAAATTCGGTCTCACCGAGTTTGTGTAATCGGTCTCACCGAGATTACGTTATGCCCTAACCCTAACCATATCGGTCCTACCGAGTTGCATGTCAGTCCCACCAAAAACCCTAACGGTCACTAGGTTTACTAAATCGGTCTGACCGGGTTTGATGATTCGGTCCCACCGAGTTTGGTAAATTGTGTGTAACGATTAGATTTTGTGTGGAGGCTATATATACCCCTCCACCTCCTCTTCATTCGTGGAGAGAGCCATCAGAACAAACCTACACTTCCAACTTACCAGCCTCGAGAGAGAACCACCTACTCATGTGTTGAGGCCAAGATATTCCATTCGAACCATATGAATCTTGATCTCTAGCCTTCCCCAAGTTGCTTTCCACTCAAATCTTCTTTCCACCAATTCCAAATTCTGTGAGAGAGAGTTGAGTGTTGGGGAGACTATCATTTGAAGCACAAGAGCAAGGAGTTCATCATCAACACACCATTTGTTACTTCTTGGAGAGTGGTGTCTCCTAGATTGGCTAGGTGTCACTTGGGAGCCTCCGACAAGATTGTGGAGTTGAACCAAGGAGTTTGTAAGGGCAAGGAGATCGCCTACTTCGCGAAGATCTACCGCTAGTGAGGCAAGTCCTTCGTGGGCGACGGCCATGGTGGGATAGACAAGGTTGCTTCTTCGTGGACCCTTCGTGGGTGGAGCCCTCTGTGGACTCACGCAATCGTTACCCTTCATGGGTTGAAGTCTCCATCAACGTGGATGTACGATAGCACCACCTATCGGAAGCACGACAAAAACATCCGTGTCTCCAATTGCGTTTGATTCCTCCAAACCCTTCCCTTTACATTCTTGCAAGTTGCATGCTTTATTTTCGGCTGCCTATATACTCTTTGCATGCTTGCATGAATTGCGTGAAGATTGCTTGACTTGCTTAAAGATAGCTAAAATCTGCCAAAGTCTAAAATTGGGAAAAGGTTAAGTTTTAAATTGGTCAAGTAGTCTAATCACCCCCCCCCCTCTAGACATACTTCTAGGTCCTACAAGTGGTATCAGAGCTTTGGTCTCCATTTGCTTTGATTTCCATAGCTTTTCGTGGTCATAGCCTTGGTTTCACAACCTAGGAGAGTATGGCGTCTAGCGAGGAAAATTATCACCGTAGAGGTCCTTACTTTGATGGCACTAATTTTGCTAGTTGGAAGCATAAGATGAAAATGCATATTCTCGGACATAACCCCGCCGTGTGGGCAATTGTGTGTATTGGTTTGCAAGGTGAATTCTTTGATGGGAGAGAACCAAACCGTGAAGCTAGTGCGGAAGATTTGAAGATTTTGCAATACAACGCTCAAGCTTGTGATATCCTCTTCAATGGCTTGTGCCCCAAAGAATTCAAAAAAATCAGCCGTCTTGAGAATGCAAAGGAAATTTGGGATACTTTGATTGATATGCATGAAGGTACCGACTCCGTCAAGGAATCCAAGTTGGATGTGCTCCAAAGTCAGCTTGACAAGTTCAAAATGAAGGATGGTGAAGGTGTCGCTGAAATGTACTCTAGGCTTGCTCTTATCACAAATGAGATTGCCGGCTTAGGAAGTGAAGAAATGACCGACAGATTCATCATCAAGAAGATCCTAAGAGAATTGGATGATACCGTGTGGACATTGATCCAAATGATGCCAAATTACAAAGATCTCAAGCCAACGGAAGTCATTGGAAGAATTGTTGCTCATGAGATGTCACTCAAGGATAAGGAGGAACTTCACAACAAGTCAAGTGGTGCTTACAAAGCCTCATGTGAAGCCCCCACATCATCAAGTGAGAAACAAACCTTCAGTGAAGAATTGAGCTTAATGGTGAAGAACTTCAACAAATTCTACAAGAGTAGAAGCAAAGAAAGAAGCTCCAAGTCAAGGTCCTACAATGAAAAAAGATCTTCTAGTCGAGAGCGAAATTGCTACAATTGTGTGAGACCCAGACACTATTCCAATGAGTGTATGGCACCCTACAAAAGAAGAGAATATTCTCCCAAGAGAAGAAGTAGAAGAGAAGAATCACCACCAAGAGAGAGAAGGAGTAGAGATGACCGTTATGAACGAAGACCCTCACGGAGAAGCAAGGATTCAGAAAGGAAGGACAAGTCATCAAAGAGCTACACAAAACAAAGACATCAAGCTCATGTTGGTGAATGGGTATCCGGCTCCGACTAGGACAATCACTCCGAGAGAAGCTATCACTCCGACTCCGAATACACTCAAGATGAAGGTGTTGCCGGTTTAGCACTTGTGTCAACCAACTCCTAGGACATATTTGATTCACCAAATGAAGGAATTGGAAGATGCTTCATGGCCAAAGGTCCTAAGGTAACACACCCCGAGTATGTTGATTTTAATAGTGATGAAGATGACTTGCTAGGTGATGATGATTTACTTATTGACAACTCTAGTGATGAAAACTATGATGGAACGTCAATTAATCATGCTAATCAAGATGAAACGAATGACAATCATAAGGATAAAATTGAACGTCTAACTAAAGAACTAAACACTCTTAAGTTAGCTCATGAAACTATCTTCGAAGATCATCGAGAACTTTTAAGGGCTCATGAGAAGTTACACTTTGAAAAGCTCAATCTTGAGCAAGAGCATGAGTTCCTAAAAACGATCAATGATGATCTCCGTAAGAAAAGTTCTTCTTATATTGCCAAGCGTTTACTCCTATCTACTTACATGCCTCAAGTCAAGTCTAGCAACAAGAACAAGAAAGATTCTTCTTCTAGTAGTAACAATAACAATGCTAAACCCAATATTGTTGCTTCTAGTAGTTCTCTTGATTCCACTAATGATTCTCTTAGCCAAGTTACACTTGAGCAAGAAAACAGCTTATTGAAGGGAATTAGAGAGAAAGGTGTATACAAGAGCCTTGCCGGGAGTAAGCAATCTGAGGAAATTGTACGCAAGAAAGGAAGGCACCGGAAGAATCAAGGTGTTGGTTTTGAACGAAAGTTCAATGTCAATGGAGTTGAGTGGGAAGAAGATCAATACCCCAAGACGAAGTTTGTTCCTCAACAAGAGAAGTATGATCCTACTTCCTTCAAGGGAACACAAGCACAAGATGATCTTCCACCACAAGACCACAAGAAAAAAGGCAAGTACAAGCTTCAAGAAGAGATTGATGCATTTGAAGAAGCACCTAAAGCGTTGGTCTAGTGGGTTCCCAAGACTACGTCAAGTTCTACTTCATCAAGCACAACTACTACACCAAGGATTCCCATCAAGATGATGTGGATCCCGAAGAAGAAGAACTAGAGAGTTCTTGAGGGTGACTCCGCCAACATTTTTCACTCATATCATTATGGCAAGGACAAGTGCAATCAACTTCCATATCTTGCACTAGTTCAAGGAGTCACAAAACCCTCATGTTGGTAAGGCAAGGGACAAGGTAACCTAAAGTTTTCATGGACATCATTTTGTGTGTGCATCACTCTATGTCTATGGATATTCTTGTTTGTTCCTTGTGGGACTAACCCTGTAGGTATTGAAAGTGCAACTCACTCCAAAGGATTGCTCCAAAAGATCTACATCAACATTGAGCATCCACATCTTCAACACCTACATGAAGTCATCATCGACAAAACCCAAGGTTAGTTTATCCCTCTAAGGGGGGATCTCACATCTAGGGGGAGCTTAACTCTAAGAATTGAGTCAAAGCAACTCTAATGATGTGAACACATAAATGCTTTATGTAAAAGTGGTAACCCCACTTGAGCTTAAACGATGAGTATGACCTATGATCAAATGTTCTCATTTGACTCCTAAGTCAATATACTCATATATAGATGACCTAGTCATCGCCAATTGTTTGATAGATGCTAGAATTGGTTGTGCATGCTTTGGCACATATTTCATTTTTCATTTTATTGTGTGAGCATGTTGGTTGCATATTTTACTCATTCGAGGACATCCACTTGTTGTTTTGATTGATTGGTTTCTTTCTCTTTGGCCAAGTGGATGGACAAGAATGCCTAAGAACCTTCTCTAGCTATCTATGCTTTTCTCGTCTCAAACTCTATTCATGCTACATCACAAAATTTGATCAAGTCGATTGAACCACTCGTGTGAGGAGCACTCGAGTCCCGATTCGTCATAGACTTAAACTTCCAAAACTTCTTTGTGATTTTCGGTCTGACCGATTCCTCCATTTCGGTCATACCGAGATTACTAAGTCGATCTAGATTTTCAATCTCGGTGCAACCGATTTGAACTTTTCGGTCACACCGAGTTGTTGTAACTGTTAACAGTTATGCATCTCGGTGCCACCGAGTTGTTCCACTCGGTCACACCGACAGTGTCGGGCTATATATTCACACGGGCAAATTTTGGAAAACTTTCTCCGAAACTCCTCGCCCGCGCATAGCTCACTCTGCCAACTAGGTCTACGGATCATCGACTTTGTCGCCAGCCGCCTCCAGTCGCTGGTCTTCGCCGCCATCAACGGAATTCTTCTCCGCCGTTGCCGCCGTAGCGAGTTCACCACCGAACTAGGGTATGCACTCGACACAGTGCTATCCTCGTCTGATTCTCAGCACATTGTGTTCGTAATGCATCTTGCCACGATTGAAACACCTCTATCCAGTAAAAACAATCCTTAGAATAGTTGTGATTGAAAATTTAGGGTTAGGTTTCACGAAACCATCTCGACCCACCGAGTTGAAAAACTCGGTCCCACCGATTTGGCTAACGCCATTGCACTAGTAAGTCTCGGTCCGACCGAGAATTACAAATCAGTGTGACCGATTTTAGAACTTTGTGAAACCCTAGCAGTCTCGGTGCCATCAACCGTGACTCGGTGCGACCGAGTTCACTAGTTTAGGTTCCAAAACTGCTTCGTATCACCGAGTTTAAAAATCGGTAGATCCAAATGCTTTCGTGGAAAACTAAAACTAAGTTTTTGAATCATTCTTTGCAAAATCTCTGCATTTTGTGATGCTCATCCACTCTACCTCATCTATAACTATTCACGTGGTCAGCATCGGTGTGTGCAGCATGTCGCACCAAAGTGACAGCGTAAGCAGTCAAGAGCAGATTCACATGAGTGAGGGCACTAGTCCCTCTAGCAGCTCAGATGAGGGGAGCAGAAGCACTCCTAGTAATTTTCCCAAGGCTGTCACAAGGATAAGAAAGAAGAAGACCTCAGAGTCTGAGGATGAAGATTATGTGGCAGTTGAGGATGAGGCCAGTACAAGGAAGAAAGTGCTCAAGAAGGAGTACAGCTCAACAGCAGTTAAGCCTGGAATGAAGATCAAAAGGCCAGCAGGTAGACAACCAATGTCCAAAGCCAGAGTCTCCACTCAAGCTTCTTTGGAATCCCAACCCAAAGAACCTGCTGCTGCTGAAGGAAAGAAAAGGAAGGAAAGGGTCAAGAAGACCATGGCCAGAGTGATTGGGAAGCCTTCTATGATGGAGGAAGAAGAAGAAGAAGAAGAGGTTGCTGAGCCAGCACCCAAGGCACAAAAGCTGATGGGTGATGCCATAAAATTAGGGGCTGCAACTTCAAATCCCAAAGCTACCCCCAAGCCCAAGAGTGCACCAAAGAGGAATACCAGGAGCATACCAGCAGGTGAGAAGAACAAGGCCCCAATGCCTGAGGTTGATGCTGAGGAAGATGAAGAAGGGCAGGTCCTAAGGAAGGTCAAACCCAAGATTCCAGACCACAATGATGCTCATCCTGTGGCTGAGAACATGAAGATCAGGAGAGATCAAGGGTTGAGGCTATGGAGAGAGTCAGATCCATATGCCACCAGAAGAAGGACTGCTATAGATTACAGGTTCCACACAAAGGAGCAGCAGGACTTCTATGAGACCATCTTATTGGATAAGAAGTCCATAGTTTGTGATATGAGGTGGGTCGACTGGACCTACATTCAGGAGAATGCAGAACACTATCCTGGAGTGTATGATAGCTTCAGTGCGTGTGGAGTTGCAGATTTTGTTGGGCAAAAGCTCACAAACTGGAATGACGAGCTCATTATGCAATTCTACTCCACAGCACATTTCTATCCAGATGGCATGATAGTTTGGATGTCAGAAGGAACGAGATACCAGTCAACCATAGAGGAATGGGCAAGTCTGATCAATGCCCCCAAGGAAAGTGAAGATGACTTGGACATTTATGCCAAGAAGAAGATGGGTCACAACTCAATGTCACAGATGTACAAGGAGATCCCAGATGATGCACTTGAGACTTTCAAGTTTGGATCAGTTCATTTTCTTCTGTCAGGGCTGCCTACGATCAACTAGATCCTAAGGCACACTCTGTTGCCCAAATCAGGTGACCACAACATGATCAGAGGGCATGCAATCAATTTGCTTCACATTTTTTATGTGCCTCAGAAATTCAAGGTCATGAGCCTCATAGTTGAAACTATCAAGAGGACAGCAGCAGACCAGAAGAGGAGCTGTGGATATGCCCCACAGATTCAGGAGTTGATTAACTCAAAGATGGGCACAGGGAAGTATCTGTTGGATAAGGAACACATGGTTGTCTATCCTGAATTTGAGGATAATCAAGTTGTCATGACTGAGAATGAACCATCATTAGTACAAGCACAAGAGAAGAAGGATAAAGCAAGGAAAGAGAAGGCTGCCAAAAGGCCAACTCAAGCAGAGGCATCTGATTACTTTCTGAAGAACAAGCAGGAGCAGCTTGGTTACTTGATAGCATCAACTCTACGGATTGAGAAAGGGTTGGCCACCCTAACTCAAAACCAGGAGAGCCTAGAAAGAATCATGGAACAAAAATTCTATGATCTTGATGTCAAAGTAACTGAGATTCAGTCAGCTGTGGAGCAGCTACATGATGACATGCAGGAGAGGAAGGGCAGGACAATGACTGATGCATTTTCCAGAGTGCCATGAGCTCAGAGATCAGGTGCAGAGCCAGTACAAGACACCAGAGTCACTTCATCAGCTCCAGCTCCAGCGCAACCAGCTCTAGCACCAACTCCTTCAGCTCCTTCTACATCGACTGAAGCCTTCATTCTTGGAGTTCTCCGGACACCACCGCTAGAAGACCAAGCCTGAGAGACGATATAGTCATATGCATTTTCTAGGAACTTTTTGGTAACTTGTTGCCAAAGGGGGAGAAAAATGTATAGATCATAGGCTTCGAGAGAGAGAGAGAGAGAGAGAGAGAGAGATTTGCTTTTGTTCTCTCTTGTCTTCTTGGTTGAACTTTGTTTACTTTGATTGCTTGAGATACTATGCTTTTACCTATGAGACATTGATGATCATGTGTTTGATCATAAGCTACACTTATGCTTGTTATGATATTATCTTACTTATCCTTATATGATCATTCACTGTGCTTGGTGATGAGTGCATGTATTCAATCTTTATATGTTTTGAGCGCTCCACCAAGATGTATGTGACATGGAAGAGTAACCCATGAGCCTAATTCACTGTGCATTTGCAGTCCAAAGGAAATCTTAAAATATGCACAAATTTAGGGGGAGCTCTTGCTT
Source organism: Aegilops longissima (assembly GCA_021605205.1). NCBI lineage: Eukaryota > Viridiplantae > Streptophyta > Magnoliopsida > Poales > Poaceae > Aegilops > Aegilops longissima. The sequence goes on from CM038678.1 coordinate 476,596,650, forward strand.
ATCACATACTTTTCAAAGCGACGATGTTTTTTTTAGTCTTATTATCATTTGTCGAAACTTTGATCTATATGTTGTCATCAATTACCAAAAAGGGGGAGATTGAAAGTGCAACTATCCCTAGGTGGTTTTGGTAATTCATAACAACATATAGCTCATTGAGCTAATGCTATTCCAAGACAAATATTTCAGGAAAGATCAATGAATGGCATGGCATGGATGATGAAAGTGGATCCCTCAAAAATATTAAGGACAAAGGATTGGCTCAAGCTCAAAAGCTCAAGACTCTACATTTTACATTCTAGTGATCCAAGATCACATTGAGTCTATAGGAAAAGCCAATACTATCAAGGAGGGATGAGGTGTTGCTTAATCTTTTGCTTCATGTGCTTAGTGATATGCTCCAAAATCCTCCACTACTTTCTCACATCCACATATGACCTAAACCTAAAGTCAAACTCGTCCCTACTGATTCTTTCTATCCGGCGCCACCGAGTTCAGATGTCATAGCCACTTCCACAAACCCTAGGCAAATCGGTCTCACCGATAGGGATCTCGGTCTCATCGAGATGGGATTGTAATCTCACTGTTTCCCTTCGTAACGTTTCGGTCTAACCGAAGTGAGCGATCGGTCCCACCGAGATTGCAATGTAAACTCTCTGTTTCCCTTTCGTAACTTTTCGGTCTCACCGAAAGAGCGAATCGGTCCCACCGAGTTTGCCTGACCAACTCTCTAGTTAGCTAATTACCAAATTCGGTCTCACCGAGTTTGTGTAATCGGTCTCACCGAGATTACCTTATGCCCTAACCCTAACCATATCGGTCCTACCGAGTTGCATGTCAGTCCCACCGAAAACCCTAACGGTCACTAGGTTTACTAAATCGGTCCGACCGAGTTTGATGATTCGGTCCCACCGAGTTTGGTAAATTGTGTGTAACGGTTAGATTTTGTGTGGAGGCTAGATATACCCCTCCACCTCCTCTTAATTCGTGGAGAGAGCCATCAGAACAAACCTACACTTTAGACTTACCAGTTCTGAGAGAGAACCACCTACTCATGTGTTGAAGCCAAGATATTCCATTCCAACCATATGAATCTTGATCTATAGCCTTCCCCAAGTTGCTTTCAACTCAAATCTTCTTTCCACCAATTCCAAATTCTGTGAGAGAGAGTTGAGTGTTGGGGAGACTATCATTTGAAGCACAAGAGCAAGGAGTTCATCATCAACACACCATTTGTTACTTCTTGGAGAGTGGTGTCTCCTAGATTGGCTAGGTGTCACTTGGGAGCCTCTGACAAGATTGTGGAGTTGAACCAAGGAGTTTGTAAGGGCAAGGAGATCGCCTACTTCGTGAAGATCTACCGCTAGTGAGGCAAGTCCTTCGTGGGCGACGGCCATGGTGGGATAGACAAGGTTGCT